>OZ059905.1:7652054-8252054 GCA_964057215.1 Oscheius myriophilus
TATCCGCCTTTTCAAAAATTGAAGTTGTTTATTGACTGTCATTTGAATGATTTACAATGCAGCCATAAATAAAAGCAAAAAAACGCAATAATTGTGCTTGTTTTTCTGTCAAGATGGGTTTATGATGATGAATGATTTCAGGATATACCTTTAAAATATAAAGTTCTCCCTTTAGAATGACCTAAAACGATTTTTTTCTTGTTTTTTATTATTATTTATTCAATCAAAATGAACAAATATTTCAGAAAAAAATTTTATATTTTATCCACTGTTTCAGGGATTCATGTCAAAAATCGCTCTTATCGATCCTGATTGGGAATTCCCTTCTGAAAGACTGCCAGAAAAATTTGTTGTAAAGGTTTTTTAAAAGCATTTTTCTGACACAAGTTTATTTCAGATATGTTCACAATTGTGCCAAATGGAATTCGATGAAGAAAATGCAAAGACCCCAAAAATGGAAAAGTTTGTCAAAGAAGTTGGTTTAAAAACTTGCCTCTATTCCCGTTTTTAGACTCACAATTCGGAGGTTGACACCTATTCGATTTTCGAACAACACAGAACAGCTGGGCTGAAAGTGGCTAAGGTTTGTTTCACAAACTAACAATTTTCAAACTATTTGTAAGGTATTCGCTTCTCGCAAATTTTCGGAAACCAATCGCTTGAAAGGTTTTCTTGTCCTTCCTTTCTTTGAAAACTTGGCCAATGTAAACGTCATTGACAACCTGAAATTGGAAGAAGTGGAGCAGGTAAGAGTATTTGGAAGTAAATAAAAAGTATATATAAAAGTGTGAATAAAAGTATATATAAAAATTTTTCAAAAAACTCACACAAATTTTTCACACTAACGATTAATGACCATGCGATGTCTTATGCAGTTCATCAGCCTTTTTTAAAACTAGGTGTAACTTTCGCATAAACATTTATTGCTGTCGCCAAACGAGCATTGCCTATTAAAAACCGCTTTTTCTCTACGTCTTCGCTGCTCGCATACTATATCCGCCTGAGTATCGCACGACTGCCGCATTAAGGCCGTTTTTGGCAGGATGCTCGTTTGGCGACAGCTATATTGCAAAACCAGGCAAAATTAGCCAAATTTGTTGTTTTTCTGCTAATTTTAAAAATCCAGTTTTAAGCTTTTTGATAAATTACTCGCAAAGGTTCAAATAAGATTATAGCATAATTGTTGTCGAGAAACAATTTTAATTTTAATTCGAAAAACAATATGAATTCGATTTAAAAGTTACAAGCAGGAATTTAGATATATTCAGCAAAACGCACATAATACGGTTTAGCGACTCTATTTCTTCCTGATTTGAATATTAAACGCTTTTACAAGAATAACCAAAATTCAAAAAGGGACCATGAGGATCTTTTCTATGACTGAACTTACTTTTACGTCAATGTGTAAGCTTTAACAATCTTTTCGCCTATTAGTACATTTTACAAAGTCGGTTTATTACTGCCACACTAGGAAAAAATAAGATAGTGTTTCGCGTGTTTATCAGCGAATTCTGAAACTAGCGAAAATATTCGCAAAAAAAGAATTATGAAAAAAAATGAGTAACGCAAGAGTAACGCTGCCGCAAATACTATTCATTAAAGTTTGAGTTGCAACATTATGATAATTTTTTTTATAAATTTAAATTAAATTTTATTCAATTTTGAACAAAGTAAAATTAACGCATAAAAGAAAAAAAAGCTGTAAAACATGTTTTTCTTACGGTCACGCAATTTTTGAAACTTAACATTATTTCAATGTTTTAACGTGTGGCAAAACATTTGAAGAAGTAAACCATAGTGCTTCCGTACAATTGGTGAAAAAAATATGCTGTACCCATTGAAACACTTTTTTTTAATTTGAATTTTGTTGTTAAAGTGGAATCGAAAAAAAATTTCAAGGCTTCTATTTAAATTAATACAGCTGTCATTTAGGTTCTAGAAGCCCTTGCTGAAATTGGTTCAGTTTCACTTCGTCTTTCCGAAAATGAAAAACAGTTGATTCGCAAAGATGTCTTCACTTCAGTTGTTGCTATTTTTTGGTCTGAGAGCGTTAGTTCAATGAAAACTAAATTTAAGCGCAAAATCGATTTTTAGCTAATTTCCCGAAACATGGAAGCTGTGAAGCAGTTTGCTGGAAAAGAATATTCTGACCTGGTAGACAAACTGGATTCAATCAATCACGAAATTACTTCTCTCGAACATTTTAAGCACTTGGATGATTTGTGTGATCTAATAGGAAAGTTTCACTAAACTAGGCATTCATAAAAAACATAAATTTCAGGAATGACTTGCGTTATAACCCATGCAGATTTTTGGTCAACCAACTTTCTCTGGTCAAAAAATGGGGAAAATCTCACTTTGGAGGCTATTGTGGATTGGCAGGTAAGCTTTTCAAAATTGTGACCGTGGAGATGCCAATTGATTAAGCAATGGGATTAGGGACAAATTTTCCTTCGTAATAAAACATTTGTGTGACATAGAAAAACAAAACAAATTTGGTAGAAATTTTCAAGCTGGTTTTAAAAACCATGAGAGAAAAAGGAAAACTTTGAAAACCCCAATAGTCTGTTTCCCAGGGACGGTCTTCGACTTTCGGGCAATTTGGAAAAAAAGCCACGTATTTAACCAGAAAGGATTTTAAATTTTGAAGTGAACTGAGATTAAATAAGCGACAGAGCACTGTAAAAGAGGAGTGCGCAGACATTTAACTATGATCGTTGCAGGACCAAATGTACCGAGTCTTTTAAATTTTGTGAAAATCCTTGCCCATTCGTTTTAAATGGAGAATAAGAGATAAAGGAGAAACATGGTCTTAACGATGCTGAAATTTTACGGGCATTTTTGTAAACAGCACACATCATCGTTGGAGACGCAGAGACAGACTTTTCTTGGTCAAATGCGGCCGCCGCTAATACGCGAGGGGTATAAATCATAAAGTTGTATCATTAACCACCATGTACGTAAGTATATCACACCCTAAGGACTATTTTTAATTAATTAACTAGCAAAAAGTTAAAGTTCGTACGTGATTCAACCATTTTTAGTGATTTTACAAACCTGAATATTTATTCAACAATCTGTTTTGATTTGTTTCGACGTCACAAAAATGTTTTAATCTTTTGTAAAGATTGTGACCAAATCGCAACCGTAATGTGTATCCGTATTTTGTCGCCATGTTTGGAAAATATTTCATATAAAATCGTTTACACACTCAAATACTCTTTTTCAGAGCCCAGTTCTGTCAACTCCAGCAATTGATATTTGTACTTTGATCTGTTCTTCACTTTCTGGAAAAGACAGACTACAAAATACAGACTACGTTCTAGAAAAGTATTATTCCCTTCTTGAGAAAAAAGTCACCGGAGACATGCCTTTCACACTAAATCAGGTTTTGTTTCTATAAATGCGAAATTGAACTCACATTTCAGTTAAAAGAGTCGTTTATTCACCTTTTCCCATTCCATGGTTTCAAAATTCTCGGCATTCTTATGGAGATTTACGGTTTTGGAATCAGAAATGGAAAGGAATTACCGGTTTGTTTTTTTTTTTGATTTTAAGGAAAATTGTAGTTATTTCAGGATAAAACTCAAATATTGGAGAAAGTTCATGGGCTTCTGGAAAGTATAAGCTTTTACTATGATTTTTGGAAGAAAATCTAGACTACTCGCCCGTCGAGCATGATCGAACATTTTCGATAGTAGCATATTTTTCTATGTAAAAAAAACCACGCATTTGTATACAAAAATGACAATGTGTAAATCAGCTATCACGCATGCCAATTTTTTTAGATTCGCAGGTTACCTCATTTTTCAGTGAAGGGTCAGTGGAATATCGTGGGAACGAATTATGTGCTTTTTTTCCACCAGAATAAAACATTTATCTACTTTGTTATTTTATTATTTATACGATTCGTCTTCATTCCTTGCTTCAAGCAAGTTTTGCCTTTTTAGTGAATACCAGTCGGGTACGCGCGCCTACGGCGCGCACCCTCTTGCTTTGCGGCCTTCGGCGGCTCAATTTGGCGGCCTGCGGCCGAAACTACACGCAGCCTTTGGCCGCTCAGTTAAGTGGTATGCGGCCGCAATACACACACACACACACACACACACACACACACACACACACACACACCATAGCGTTTTGTTAAATAAGGGGATGTGAGCCACCTTGAAGTGCGAAAAAACTAATTTTCGGAATAATTTCAATTTTTTACATCTTTTTTGAAACGTTCCGATCAGTTTTTTATGATGTTAAAAAAACTTTTTGCTTGTAAAAAAATGGCAAAAAAACTCAAAATATCATCGTTAGAAGAACCATTTTTTTAGCAAAAAAATATATGAATTTTTCGAAACCTTTAATTTGCCGCCAGGTGACATCACCGCCGGCGCCGTCACTGTTGTGCAATGTTTAATCGATGGCCGCCGCGTAAAAGCCAAGTGCAAAGGATCATTCTTTGTGCTATCGCTTTCTTGGCTCTTTTTCGCCATCGCACAGGAAACTTTTATAAATTTTTTTACAGTTCGTCAAAGGTTTCAATGATTTTGTTTTCATTTTGGCCATTTTTAACATCAGTATGTTGTGTGCATTGTGAATTCTGTTCAATTCTTTGAAATAGCACGTTAAATCTGCCCGGCCTTATAAGAAAACATATTTACAAAAAAATTATATTGGTTCAACTATTTATTATAATCCCTGTATTTTAAAAAACATGATTTTCGTTGAAATTATATTGCTTTGAAAAATAATTTTTTTTATAGTTATTTTGATTTTTAGTGCCGAAACTTAGCCCGTTCAAAAACCTTGATGTTTCCCAGTTGTTGCTTCGATTTTAAATATGAAAAATTAATTAGGAACTTAAGCTCCAAGCAATAGCAATTCATAAAATTGGGGGAAAAATTTTTGTAGTTAAGTTGTATAGTGTGCTTCCGAAAAACGGCACCTGTTTTGGCCAAAAACCTCAAAGGATGGTACATTAGGTCCCGCCGCGATATCTTAATTGTCTGCGCACTCCTTTTTTACTGTGCTATTTCGCTTTTTTATTTCTATTCACATCCACCTATTATATCTAATGCCAGTGTTTCAAATCGTAAGTGTTTAAAAGGGATCAAAATATCAAGGCCGCTCAAAAGTTGCCGACCGTTATTTGGAAACAGACTATATCGCTGTGTCTGATCCGCAACAGTTTGTAGAAACGTTAAGGAACTCTTAATAGAACATTAACCTCATTACGATTTCGTCTTAAAAACATTACAACCGTTTACAGCTGTTTTTTAACCATTCGTCTAAACAACAATAACAGAAAATAACGCTTTTCATCACGCAAATAAACTGCATGTTTCAAACGCGTTGTATACGTATTTTCAATTTGAAGAAACAATGATAGGAGACTGAGAGCGAAATTTCCATTATCATATTCCGATGTTTCAGACTTTCAACATAAATTCTTGCAAATTTTGAAAGGAATAACTCCTTTCGTTGTGGAAACAAAGATTGGCAACAGTTCTGAGAGACTTTAAAGAACAACTGCTTTGTAAAGAACATTGAGATTTCATTTGAAGTTTAGAAACTGTTTCAAAAGTTTGTTTAACCGAAAATCTAAATAAAAATGACAGAAACGGAATGTCAAACACTACACAAACACTCTTGATGTTTCAAAAGATTTGTATTGGTCTGTTTTATTTGAAACCATAATAAACGCCAAATTTTCCCGTCCGTTATTTATAAATTGGACATCAAATGTTTGAATGCGGTGACCGTATTTCGTTATTATGTATTGTCAATTTGTCACACAAAAATATGCAAAAAATGGCACTTTAGAACTCTTTCGCTCGCAAAACATGTTCTACAAAATAAAAGTCCCATACGTAATGTTTTTTTTTTCACAATCGGTCGAATGGTTCATTGATTCTGTTTTGATGCTAGCAATTCATGACGTTACTATTGTGACTCTGTTGCCTCGCAAATGCAAAATGCCTCGCAAATGCAAAATGCTCCGTTGTTAAAAAATTTCCGCAATGTTTTGGTATTTAAATAAATATTTGAATAATTATTAAATTTTTAAGACTCTTAGGTTTTCTACCTAAACAAGTTCTTTTAACAATTGTTTCATTTTACAACAATTTTGTTGAATACACTGATTCAGCAAGAGTCCAACCTCCCGAGATGTTAAAAAATTGCATTCATTTTTTTGTGTAGCCGACAGACGCAAAAAATTCACGAATTCCAAAAAAAAAACTTTTATCGATTTATTTATCGAAAAACACAACAGCAATAATTTAGATGTTTCAAAAGCTTGGTTTTTTATGATTACTTTTAAACCACAATGGAAGGCGAATCTTCAATGTAAGGCGTATCGAATCTAATTTACCCTGCATACTAGGCAGAAAATTTTTGTTTTCTGCGACCAAAAATCGCTATTAACCCTTAGATTTCGCCAATCGAGCAAATACTCAAATTCATAAACCTATCGAGTAACGGTATGTATTGTATATTTAAACTTTTTGGCCCAAAAAACTTGCTCACCTCAATGAAAGCAGTTTTGAAAAGAAATTTTCTCTTTCTTTAAAATGCACTACGTTAAAATATTATATTTATTGAATCTTTTTTTTTATTTGTTTCCATGTTTCGCCATCTTTGCAAATTTATGAGCAATCTTCGAAATTAATCGAACTTCCGGCCCGGTGTTTGTAGAAAAAAATAACAGTTTTAAGATATGACTCTTTGCGAAGTTGGTGTTGGTCTTCTGGAGACCCACGTCACCTGGGAAGACGTCGAAGCTGCGTTTTCCGAAGCTCTAGGAATCGAATGCAAACTCGGCCTAAACAGATCAGCCACTCATATTGGAGAAGGAAGGGTAATTCATATTTTCCCCTCCCGACTGAAACTTTCATTTCAAGGGCTTTCTCTCAAGAATTGCATTGGCTGATGCAGATTGGATTACAAAAGACAATCGCTTACCTAAGAAATTTGCGGTGAAAGTGAGAAAAGTACAGTACATACAATTAGTTACAACGAAAATTTTAGATTTGTTCCCAACTTCCACAAATGGAGTATGATGAAGAGAACGCGCAGAGTCCGCAAATGCAGAAATTGTTCAAAGAGGTAATTAGAGAGACAGAGAGACAGAGAGACAGAGAGACAGAGAGACAGAGAGACAGAGAGACAGAGAGACAGAGAGACAGAGAGACAGAAGTTTCAAAAATCCCTTTCAGATGCACAATTCCGAAGTCGACATGTATGAAACGTTTGAAAAGTATCGAACTCCAGGTTTGAAAGCGGCGCATGTGAGTATATTTTAAGAAAATTCAACTTTTGCTAAAAAAACAAAAACAAATTATTGGTTACAAGTTTGCAAAAGAAGCAGATATTTGCGAATCGTTCTACCAACTAGTGCGATATTTTTCAGCAGTGTTACCAAAACTAAATAGAACATTGAAACAGTTTTGAATCGTCTTTTTATTCAACGCATCATGCAGAAAAATCAATTTAGCGGAAACATTTTAAAATGTGTAATAGACGTAATATACAAAGTGTTTGCGGGGTATAAAAATTTTTGGTCCTGCAACGATTTATAATTTTGTTCACTTCAGTGTTCTTTGGTCGTGTGGGTGACAATTTGACTGGGTGGTCCGAGAAGACGGGCCGACTCGGGCCGAGTTTTTTTTTTCAATTGGGCCCGGCCCGTGAAATGGGGGCGGGGTAAAGAAACGTGGAAAATGTTTTCTAAACGTTGAGCTTTCTTTTTTTAAGCTCCAACTCAGTAACTCAACGCTTTCAAACTGAAAAAAACGCTACGGAGAGAATCAACTGCTAACCTGTTTTCCCAATTTCTTTTTGGTTTACTTGAAACATTGAAGCCCAGTATTTAAACTGAAACATTACGTTATTTTTGAAAAGGGAAACACAACTATGACATTCTTATTGAAATATACCATGAAAAATATAGTGGTCGCCAATGCGCCCAATTTCGCTCTTAGCTCAGTGCAAAGCACACCAGACGCGAATGTGCGTACGAAAGTTCTGGGTTTTAGGATACGTACATTACTGCGTCATTGTTACAATTGCGAATCGGCCAAGAAGTAAAATTGGCGAAGACTATATTTAAAGTTGCACCTTTATTCCTGGTTTTAAAGTAATTTTTGGGCTTCAGGAGTACTTCGAGAAATTTCATTACATATGATATATACAACAAAAAAAAACCTGATATCATATCGTCGCCTACACCATTGAAAAGCCCTTAAAAGTTGTTTAAAAAAATATTTTTGCTCGGATTCCTAAAAAAATCCTGTTCGAATAGACATGCTTTTACAAGACTCCAGGCTGAATGCGGCGCATGAAAAGAGAAAGTATGAGACAAACACAATTTGAAATTTTGATGCTTTAGGAATGCTGTATCAACTATTGCACTGTTTTGGCAAGGGTTATCAAACTTAGAAAACATTGAAACAGTTTTGAATATTTTGTGGAACTTTTCAAATCTGCAACAGGCCAAAAAAAAAGATCGGCGTTTTTTTAGATTTCTTGAAATTTTCTGAAAGCTCCCTTGCGATTTTTATTCATTGAAAAATTATATTTAACTCTGAGTTATGCAATTCATGGTAATACCATGGTTTCGAACTGTCAATTTTGTTTCTGAGTTACATGAAATACTGAAACGCATTTTCTAACAAATCCTTTCGTTTAATAAGCTTGCTGAAAAAAATACTGTTGTTTTCTTAAATCATGGATACTTAAATACAATTTTTCGTTTTCTGTGTTACTTTTTCATAAATATTTTTTTAATATTCACATTATTTTTTAAGTACGGGCGGATCCATCAGTGATTGCATATTAGATGCACAAAATTTATCACATAATGTAACATTCATTCAAAGTAATTTTGTTCTAAAAATTGGACAAAATTTAACTTTTTCAGATGTTCGCTGCTCGACATTTCACAGAGGAAAATCCCCTGAAAGGATTTCTAATTTTACCGTTCTTTGAAAATTTGGAACCCGTTCATATAGTGGACAATATGACGATGAATGAAGTTGAACAGGTTGGTTTTTTTTGTTTTTGAAAGGCAACAGTTACATTTCATGAAAAGCTATGAATCGTTTGGAAAATTGTAATTTTAAGGATCGGCTCGAACACTGTTTAGAGAAAAACATTCAATAATCTAAAACAGAATGCAACATTTATTTTTAGAAACAGTAGAATGATTTTAAAAGGCCTGCAGCTTTTTGAAAAATATTGAAGTCGCTGTGTTTATTTAAAAACCTTAAGCCCCTTTACCTGAAGTTTTTCTATTTTATTTTTGCTTTTCTTCTCCATTTTCTATCTTTTTCTTTATGATCCTGATAATTAGCTTCAGCGACCTATACTTCAATTTGCTGAAACAGAAAAAGTTTTGTAAGTAATAAAATGTGTTTTTTTTTTAAAAATTAAGTTGTTGCCCATGTTGCTAAAACGTTGCTCGTTGCTTTAATTGAGTTCCGTTTAATTACCTGTGTACTCCTATTTTACAATACTATGCTTTTTATTTATTTTTCTTCGAAAATATGAAAGATAACCGTAACTTTCATGAAATACGCTAATTTGTTCTGTAACCATTCTTCCACTGACCGAGCTACCCGATCACCACTCGCTGTTAACACAGGGGTGTAACATTTCTATAGGTTTGGTATATTTAAGACTTCAAAAAATCCAAACTGAGACATTTTGGGATAAGTTCTTCATCCCGCCCAGAAAAAGTCTTTAGAAAACATTGATAACAGTAAAAATGCAGCCTGAATCATTGTTTAGTCAAAACATCCATTAATCGAAAACAAAATGCAACATTCAGACAACCTTGTTTCGAATATAATTATGCAACCATGCCTGGATTTTGTAATCATCTCAAAAAATATAATTGTGAGAATTGAAGGAAAACCAACCTTTCTCCTGTCCATCTTCAGGTCGTAGTGATCCCACGCGCGGACTTTTCGCCGCCACTCCTTCACCATGTACCTCAACTGCTCTGCTTCCGAGTGGGGGCCCTCATTATCGTCGCGCCTTCGGTCGGCCACTTTCTAAAAAATAAATTTATATTTTTATAAATTAAAAAAAATGTGGCAAAAAACGCAAACATTCAAAATATTCATTTTTATTTTAATTTTTAGTTTTCAAAAAAATTTAAAGTTTTGTACGAAATCTTTTGTCCAACTCGGATTGAAACACTTTAACGCTTGTCTGCAATAAATCTGTGAGACCATTGTTGAGCAACTCATTTTGCAAACTGAATGCACTTTCTAAAACATTTAAATTAAACCAAGTGATCAGCGCCTTTTAAAAATAAGCTGGCGTCCGAATAACTTTCTGAAACAGTTTTTTTGTTTAAAACTTTCAACTGTATATGGTTTGTTTTTTTCTATTCATATGTCTAACGAATAGTCGGCCCCTATTCATTTAATTTAATTTCCAAATGAATTTAACGGCAGACGATTTGAAACACACTGAATATAAATAAAATAAACCAAAGCGTACTCTAAAAGATTAGTGCGCAGACAATTAAACAATCTCGGAAGACCAAATGTCCTACTCCTTGAGCAAAACCCATTTCCTTCACTCTTTTTCGGAATGCACTATATTTTTCTGTCTGTAGCATAAAATTTTTTCTCCGTTCTCTGTGTAACATTGATAAATTAGGTGCGGCGACCTTTATTTCAATTTGCTGAAACAAACAAAAAGTTTGCAAGTAATAGAAAATGATTGTTTTAGCTTTTGCCCACATTGCTTGGAATTTAGTTGCAACTTCGTCATTTAAGCACATTCAACCTTTTCGCAGCGATCTGTTTAACTGTCTATTTACTCCTATTTACAATGCTTTTTTCCTTTTTATTTATTTTTCTTCAAAAATTTGGAAGATAACCGTAACTTTCATAGACTATCCGATTACTGCTAATACTGCATTCATAACTTGTAATATTTCAGAATTTCCAAACTTAAACATTTTTTTAGAGTTTTATTTTTTGTGTGCGTCCAGAAACATTTTTAAAATAAATTAGATAACAGTCGGAAAACCAGGCCCCCATTGTTTTGTCAAAAACATTCATTAATCTAAAACTAAATGAAACATTTGGGTCACATTGTTTCGAATATAACGGTTGAAACAAGTTTGAACTTTGTATAAACCTAAAAAATTATAATTATGAAAATTGAGAAATGTCAGGTCTATTTGTTTAGCATTTATTGTTGAGCAACTGATTTTAAAAACCAAATACACCCAGAAACATTCGAACAACTTTAATTGATATGCAGCTTTTTTGAAAAACAGTGAAGTCAGAATATCTTTCTGAAACTGTTTTTTGTGTAAAACTTTCATTTTTTTATTTTAAAATATTTTTGTATGATGATTTTGCCCAGTTTGCTTGGATTTTAGTTGCAACTGCGTCATATAAGCACATTCAAACTTTTCACAGCGATCTGTTTAACTGTTTGTTTAATCCTATTTTACAATGGTATTTCGTTTTTTTTCTGCGAAAAATTGGAAGCTAACCGTAATTTCCTGCATTATGCTGATGTGTTCTGCTTATTGTCATTCGCCCATTCACTGATTTATTGAGATTTACTGATCACCACTCGATGTTAATACATGGTGTAACATTGCTCTCACTTCAGTATATTTTAGACTTTCCAAGCTGAGATAATTGTTTCAGTTATACTTTTGCGTTGCGTCCAGAAAAAAATATTTCAAAAAAGTATCACTGAAAAAGTATATCATAAAGCAGCTCGAAATCCAGGCCCCATTGTTTAGTCAAAAACATTCATTAATCTAAAACAAAATGCAACATTTGGGTCACTTTGTTTCGGATATATGCTTGAAACATTTGCTTTTTGTTTTTTTTCTTCAAAAATTATGATTGTCAGAATTGAACAACTGTCTGCAAAAATTCTTTGTGGAACCATATCAACTGATTTTGAAAAAAAAAAACATTTGCAGAAACTTTGGAATAACTTAAGTGAAATGCAAATTTTTTTTGAAAAGTACTGAAATCATATCAAGTTTCTGTAGCGGTTTTTGTTTAAATCTTTTAACTAGCGGTGTTTCTATTTTTCAGTTATAGTATGACTATTTTTTTTAAATTTTTGCTGCTGAAAAGTTGAACAATTGAAAAAGTAGCATCTGAGATCTTTACTTCAATTTCATGAAACATTAAGAAGAAAAAAAAAATTAAAATTTTTTTTGTTAACTTAATTTGGAATTTAGTTGCAACTGCGTTATTCAATCACATTTCATCTTTATAATAGCGACTTTATTAACATTCTCTTTACTTAAATTTTACAATAATATTTCGCTAATTGAATTCATGTTCACTCCAATGTTTCCAATGAAACGATTTTCAAGTTCGCTTAACATTCACTGCTTATTTTTAGAAACAAATATAATCGCATCCTTTTCCTTGAAAACAATTATGTGGTACTTGCTTCAACTGCCGAATCCACTCATCTTGAAACTAAAAATTACTAAAGAAACAATGAAACAAGCTCAAAACTAATAATTTTGTAATTTTTACAAAAAATGTTTTTGTTTACAAAATGAGGTGCCAAACAACATTCAAAATCAATTTGAAATCACTTTTAAGGTCCTGGAAGCAGTTGCTGAAATGAATGCAGTTACACTTCGCCTCTATGAAAACGAACGATCCAAAATTGTCACAGACATGTTCAGTTCAGTCTGTGCTACTTATTTTACAGAAGATGTAAATATGTCTTAGCATTAATTATAAACATACATTTAGCATGTCAATCGGTTTGTAGCGTCAGTACGAAGATTTGCTGGAGACCATTATCCAGAGTTGGTTGACAAACTGGATGAAATTAAATTCGAAATTACCTCCAAGGAGTACTTCAAACATATGGACGAGTTGTGTTCAAAACTCGGCGAGTTTTTTTTTTTAAATTTAGTTTTTATTGTCCTATTAAAGTAATTCAAGCCCCGCGGCAATAAAAAATTATTTAGAGAGATCTCAACAAGGACAAGCAAACATTTGGCGTTCAGGCGACCATTTTTTCATAACTTTAGTTTTTGCAAATGTTTCATACCACGCACAAGTTAGCGGGTAGTATTACACTTAGTTCAATGTGCCCTCTGGATTGCTTTAAATTTGCGTGCTTTACAAAAGAAAATGGCCTTTTTCAAGTTTTGAAAATTCTAGAAAAAAATTCATTTTGTATGCTCAATGATTATAAAATCGGTAAATTTTTCATTGCTTTTAGTTTACAAAAAAATTGTTTTCAAAAAGTTAAAAAGATGAAAAACGGACCAAATTATGATTGTTTCAGTTTTCTTCAAGAATTCTTGCATAGTACTAACGCCCAAAACATGAAGAAAACCCCCTTTCAAAACCCACAAAACAACTTGTTTTTTCTCGCTTAGAGAGTTGATTTCAGGTATGACACCTTTATTGACGCACGGCGACTTGTGGACAACCAATCTCCTTTGGTCAAAGCCTGGACACAATTACAAATTAGAGGCTATTGTGGACTATCAGGTACGTTGCAGAAAACTTTAATGCATTTGAAAATTCGAACAAAAATGCAACTGATTAATCGAATTATCAACTTTTTTAGGCGGCAGAAAATTGTTCTATGAAGTGAAAACGATTTTGTTTTTCAGAAATCTTGTGTGAAAAAAAAACACAGAAGGACACATTGGGTTTCTAAGAAACAAATATATTTCCTCAATAGATCAAGCATTCAATTTACATAGAAAATGGTTTTGACGACAAAAAGTATTTTTTACGCTTCATTGCTTTACAAAGAAAATGAAAAAGCAAGGAAAAACATCGGCATTGGCTATGACTTAAAAAAAAGAATCCTGGGAAACATTGAGTTTCCAGTAATAATTTTTTTAAATTTTTTCAGAGTCCCGTCCTTTCAACGCCAGCTGTTGATGTGTGCACATTTATGTGTTCAGCACTTTCTGGTCAAGAACGTTTGGAAAAAACCGATTACTGCCTTGAGAAGTATTATTCACTGCTGAAAACAAAAGTCAACGGAGAAATTCCATTCACACTCGAGCAGGTGAGTGTGTGAGTGTGTGAGTGTGTGAGTGTGTGAGTGTGTGAGTGTGTGAGTGTGTGAGTGTGTGAGTGTGTGAGTGTGTGAGTGTGTGAGTGTGTGAGTGTGTGAGTGTGTGAGTGTGTGAGTGTGTGAGTGTGTGAGTGTGTGAGTGTGTGAGTGTGTGAGTGTGTGAGTGTGTGAGTGTGTGAGTGTGTGAGTGTGTGAGTGTGTGAGTGTGTGAGTGTGTGAGTGTGTGAGTGTGTGAGTGTGTGAGTGTGTGAGTGTGTGAGTGTGTGAGTGTGTGAGTGTGTGAGTGTGTGAGTGTGTGAGTGTGTGAGTGTGTGAGTGTGTGAGTGTGTGAGTGTGTGAGTGTGTGAGTGTGTGAGTGTGTGAGTGTGTGAGTGTGTGAGTGTGTGAGTGTGTGAGTGTGTGAGTGTGTGAGTGTGTGAGTGTGTGAGTGTGTGAGTGTGTGAGTGTGTGAGTGTGTGAGTGTGTGAGTGTGTGAGTGTGTGAGTGTGTGAGTGTGTGAGTGTGTAAGTGTGTGAGTGTGTGAGTGTGTGCGTGTGTGAGTGTGTGAGTGTGTGCGTGTGAGTGTGTGAGTGTGTGAGTGTGTGAGTGTGTGAGTGTGTGAGTGTGTGAGTGTGTGAGTGTGTAAGTGTGTGAGTGTGTGAGTGTGTGCGTGTGTGAGTGTGTGAGTGTGTGCGTGTGAGTGTGTGAGTGTGTGAGTGTGTGAGTGTGTGAGTGTGTGAGTGTGTGAGTGTGTGAGTGTGTGAGTGTGTGAGTGTGTGAGTGTGTGAGTGTGTGAGTGTGTGAGTGTGTGAGTGTGTGAGTGTGTGAGTGTGTGAGTGTGTAAGTGTGTGAGTGTGTGAGTGTGTGCGTGTGTGAGTGTGTGAGTGTGTGCGTGGGAGTGTGTGAGTGTGTAAGTGTGTGAGTGTGTGAGTGTGTAAGTGTGTGAGTGTGTGAGTGTGTGCGTGTGTGAGTGTGTGAGTGTGTGAGTTTTTTTTCTATTTTTTCAGCTGAAAGAGTCCTATATCCACATTTTCCCATTCCACGGATTCGAAATTCTGGGCACTCTTGTCGAAATCTATACCGATTTCCTGGAAAAGAAAGACGACCTTGACAGAAAACTACCGGTTTGTTACAGAAAAACCAAAATTTCACAATGTTTCAGGAGTTCCCGCAAGTTCTTGAGAAAATCCACGGCATGTTGAGAGATATTGTTGATTATTATGATATTTGCAAGAAAAGTAAACGATGGTAATCCGTGAATGAAAAAAAAACCACCTACAAATTTGCCGAATGTTTCACATAAAAAGTATCTTTTCTGACTGTGTTAACATACAATTTTGTTAGTAGTTACATTTCTAATGAATAGAACAACTTCTACCGTTCCTTTTAAAAGTTTTCTTTATATTTCTGCGAAAGTTAAATTTTTAAGAGTTATTCAGGTAGCAAATAATATGATAAAAATACAATGCCATGTTTCGAAATGTTTAACAAAAAAAAATGTATGTTAAAATGACAAGTGTTTTGGGCTTGTTGTCCCTTTCGTGAAAAAAACAAAGCGTAGGGAAAAGTTTCTATTAATATATCAGTGCCATAGAGCACGGGTAAAGAAATCAGCCTGGTCGCGATCAAAATTGAAATAATCTGCTTATTTTTTTCCTTCATTTTTTGGTAAAGAAAAAATAAGAAAGATTTTTTTCCTTCATTTTTTGGTAAAGAAAAAATAAGAAAAAAAGAACAATGACAGCCCGATTCACGCCAGTTAAATTCCTAAAGGCTCGGTCCAACTGTGAAAATAACTAAAACATGAGACTGTCAAAAGCTAAAAGCCCTTCTACCTCGAGATGAGACTTCAACCCAGGTTAAATAAAACAATTCTTCAAATTCCGAAACACTGAATGAAAAAGAAACCTTGGTTGACATTTTGCTTTTTTTGTATCAAATATCTTTGTGTTTAAAGAAAATATAGGCCATTTCCAATAAAGAGTCGGCGACTTTCCACTGACCTTGATTTCCACTCGTATTTAACCAGTGACGATTTGAAACATTGACGTGAATCGAACTTTAACAAGCGAAGCAGCACAGTAAAAGGGGAGTGCGCAGACAATTAAGAAATCGTGGCCGGACCAAATGTACCTAGTCCTTTAAAAAATCCCGTTTTCCTTGACTCTTTTTTGGAAACGCACTATACCGACATGAGGCAAAAAAGCAGAAAGGAATATCTATACCAAAAAATAACACATTTTTCTTTTCGATGAAACTTTCAAGTTTTCATGAAACTTAAAAAAATATTCCCGCAATACATTTTTTGCTCCACGATTCTTCGATCTCTGGGCCGACAATTTCAACAGGAAAATATTTTTCTTAGAAGATCTCGCGATCCTAGTCTTAATGAAAATTTTAAAAATTAGTTCAACGTTAGTGAGGAAAAATTGAATGCTAAAAAAAATATAAAATCTAGTTAGTTTTTTTTTCGTTTTAATGTTTTGCTAACAAAGTTACAGATGGAAAACATTGACAGCTCACTTTGGTTCCGGTTCATCTGTGCATTAAAAAGTTTTTGGCAGTTTCAAAATATAAACTAATAAAAATACTCATGCAAAATCAAAATCGACTCGGAATGAAGTATATTGGAATAAAAATTTGTGATAAATTTGAGGTTTGTTCGCCTATTCATCTTGAATCAGTCCATTGAGCTTTTTTTCATTTTTTTCTTTTTCAAAAAATTTCTTAACGGTCACTTTTGAACGGTTGTTGTTCGTTGAGTTACGGTTTCAATAATACATTGGCCAATATGTAACTGAATCGTTGCTGAACATGCGACTGACTCAGTAAAAAATTTAAGATCGTGGATTCTTTGTCTCGCTTTCAGCTAGGGTAGAAGAACTGCATTATAGTGTGTTTCCTAAAAACGGCACCGGTTTTAGCCAAAAACCTTAAAGGTTGGTACATTGGGTCCCACAGCGATCGCTTATTTGTCTGCGCACTCCTCTTTTACTGTGCTTTTTCGCTTGTACTATTTCTATTCATTTCAATGTTTCAAATTGCCAGTGGTTCAAAAGGAGCATCAAGGCCGCTCAAAAGTTGCCGGCCATTTTTTGGAAACAGAGTATACAGTGATCTTGTCTAAAATTTTTCAAATTTGTTGGTTAAATATGGGAATTTCTCAAGATTATCCGAAAGTCCAAGACCTTCCCTTGGAAACAGACTATAACTAAATTAAAAGGGGAAACCATTGTCAGCTCACTTTGATCTTTACTATGTCATTCTTAAATTTAAAATGTTCCCTGGCAGTTCCAATAATAATACATTATTGGCCGAGTTTGATCTATTAGGCCAAATTTCACACTGAATGAAGTTTTCCGAAGAAAATTGATCTAGATGGAAAAATTTTGTTTACCTCATTTTTAGCAATCAAATGCAATTCGTGTCGTTTGGCGAACATATATTAGCCCGTAACCGCCTCTAGATATCGTTTGTTGTTTGCTCCGATAGCAATATTTTACGTAATTTCACACAATTTATGTTTCTCTCAAGTTTGTAAAAATTTTGTTTTAGCATACTTTGCTTAAAAAACATTTCTATAGAAGTTTTGCATAAACATGCCTAACTCAACCAAAAAGTTTGTTCCAACTTCGACAAAAACATCTATTTTTCCAACAACAACAACTGCTTTTGACAAAGACACAACAGTTTTTGAACGACTGCACGATGCAATAATTTTTCCCGACGAGTTACAAATTATTTCAATTATATCAGTTCCCATTTATGTTGTAATGCTTTATCGCCTTATTACTAGAAGTTCTCATATAAATCACTATCAAAAAGGAGTGGTTTTTCTCTGCATAAATCAGTTATTCTTCGTTTTTAAGGAAATGTGTTTGAAAACGGTAACGCAGTTATAAAACGACGAAATGAATTAATTTTCAGGGAGTTTTCGACTTTTTCTCACTGCCTTCAGTATTTAGTTTTGTAGTTCAAGCCATTGGAGATATGTGTATGTATCTGTATTTTATGATATTGTCTCTGTGTTCTGTCCACTGGAAAACTCTTTTAGTGAAGTGAGAAAAAGGAGATTAAAATATTAAATTGGCCAGCTTAGCTTTTTATTGAAAATTAAAAACGGTCTATCTCTCTTTCTTTTTTCTCCACCTCTAACACTGTGAAAAAGTTTCAATTATTCAAAACTTCGCAGTGCCAAAAGCAAACATTCAACAAATCAACAAATCTTCGTAAAAAAGGCCCTTTTACAATTCTCAAATAAATCGGGTAAGAACAAGGTCCAACGGAGACTTGCGCCTTGCGGAATGTTTCACATTAGTCTGAAACATCGAACCGCAGACAAAAAATCAAATGGGTTTTGAATTTTCGCTTAGATAACTTGTACATTCCCCTGTAATTGTACTTACGTTAATCGAGGGCAAAGCAATGTTTCATTCGTAGCAGAAATTTATCGATAAATTAAATGCCAATAATTTGTCCTATCTTAATAAATTTGTTGTTGTTTAGAAACAACAACAAATTTTCAAAATTTACCCGTTCGTTCCGTTTTTTTCCGAATTTTCTAATAATGGGTTGTATCTGTTTCGGGGCAATTTCAAAAGAATCAGTGTTGTATCGCTCCCTTTTCAGACCAATAACCGTAACTATACAAAATTTTCTTTTGTCTCTCTAGGCGTTTTCGCTAGTTAACGGCTTGATTGTTGAAAAATAAAGATATTTTTCAATTTTCATTTGAATTAAACATTCTCTTTTTTCACAAATTCTACTAACAAGATTATGTTTATTTACAAACAAAAAAGCTTATTTACAATGTAATCTAGGCACGGTATCTTCCGAACAGCAACTCGTAACAAACGTCTGAAATATTAGAGAGAAAAACAAAAACAAGTTGTTCTATTTTTTTTGTAAAATTTTTAATTGCATTAAAACCTTGAAAAATTAATTCCATCGTTTTGCCTTGGAATTTAAAAACTCTCTATCTTTCTTCTGCAAAAGCAAAGAAAATCAGCGAATCTTCGTGCACGAGACATTTAAATGAGATCAATGAAAAAATAGAAACATTTTGCATTTTTTCAATAAAAAAAGCTATTTTTTTGAAGTTAAAAAAATTGGTCTCTCGAAAAATGGAAATCTTTAAAATGCGAACAACCGATTTTAAATTGATATCCCGCATTTTAAGTTTATCGGTAGGTTTAAATAAATGCAAAAAAATTGTTTGCCCTATTCGCGGACAATTACAAATTTTCAAAATTTACACGGTCTTTCCATTTTTTTTCGAATTTTCTATAAACGGGTTGCGGGGCAATTTCAATAGCAGTTGCAACTAATCCAAGTTCGAAAATCACAATTACCTTATTGCATTGAAACATTTGCGCAAATGTTTCAGAATTTGTTTCATTGGGTTTTTAATGGAAAATGGCCATCTTTTAACTTTGTTTTGAACAGTCTTACCATATCATAATTTTTGTGTATTACTAAACAAAGCAATCTTAAAACGATGTAACACTTAGGCGAAAATGAACTAGAGAAATATTTTTTGGCAGAATTTTTTTTTGGAAAAAAACTATTAGCAAAGTATTTTTAATAGGTTAAATTTTGAGGAATAATGTATTTCATCCTTTAACAATGTTAAAACCAATGATGCTATTCTGTTTGGTTTTGTCTTTCTTTTTTTAGATTTCCCCGAATCGACAAAATTCTATATATTTTGGTATTTATTTCCTGCGCCGTAGAAATATTATATTTTGCCATGTTGATATACGTCGATACATTCCCCAGCCCCACTGGATACATTGTAAAGTTTTATAAAATGTATAATTATTAACAAACTTTCAGCTGGTTGCTTCAGATCCCGCCAAGCTTATTTTTCCTCTCGGCTGGCTAATTCTCATGGCTGTGAATATTTTCTGTTTTATCGCCGTTCGAAGGTTTGACACATCAAACTACACTGCTGATGTGGTACGGGGGCAAAGAAAAATGTCGAAAGGTTTTCTTATTCGGGTAATTTAAATCATTTTAAAATGAATTTTAATATTTAAAGGCAACAATCTATTTCAATTTACTTATTCCTCAACCTGTTAAAGATTTTCTTCTCAACCACATAATACTTTACAGAAATTATGAAGAAATTTGGATTCTGCTGTATATGTTTCTTGTAAATGTGAGAAACAGTATGTTTATTTATTTTTTATGTTTTAGCATGGTGTCTTAATTGAATTTCTTTATCCTGTTATTGATTCCCTCTTGACCTGGTGGTCGATTTCTGGTCTTCTGAAGAAGAAAGAGACAATTAACAGAAATATTGTTGCCGCAATTACAAACAAATGAATTTTTTTATCGTGGTCGCAAACATTGACGGAATCCGAAAGCAGCTCTCACTTATAGAAACGGAAACTTTAAACTAACGAAACCAGAAATGTGTAAAAATCACGAAACTCCCACTAAATGTCTTAGATTTTTTTACTACTGAAATTTTTCACTTACACGTTCCTAGCAGTGTTGATTTTCAGTGCTATAAGAATGAATTCTGAACTGATTATTGTGGGACTTGCGTTTAACTGAATTTCCTTGTATATTTGTTAGTTTCGTCGGTTTGTGGATCAGGCAATAATACTCTATGCCTTTTTTTATGCCCTTTTGTGAACGATCAAATTTAAATCATATAATTTAAAGGCAACCAATAAAGATACAATTTTTTGAACTGTCGGAGTCGCACGTTTTCTTTTTCTTTTTTTATCCGGAAGTGCACAGATACACACTGTATAGGAAAATTGAGAAAGTTTCAAACATTTAATTGTAACATTCAAATGCCTAATTTATAGGCCAAAATTTGAAATTTCTGGTGAACATAAAAAATGTCGTTCACACATTTCTTTTGTTTCGTTCCGTTACATCGATTATTTTCCTATTATGTATTTGCCCTGAAATTTTATACGGACCCCCAAGTTCCCTTTTTGCTCACTAGAATTGTGTCAATAAATCCTAGTTTACCCTTGAAAAAGAAAATCGCCTGAAACTTGGAACATATTTACAAAAGAAAACACAAAGTAGAACTTTGGATTCATGTTTATTTGAAATTTTTGCTTACTTATCATTTACAGTTTTTGTTGAAGTTCCGAACACGATTTCAGTTGAAAGAGTGAATGAAAATAGCATTTCCTCTGGATAAGACAACGTATAACATAAATCAAAATTTAGAAAAACACGAGAGACAGCGATAACAAATATAACTATATTAGAAGCTGCAGAAACGTTAAAAGAATTTTTTGAAATGCGCTACAGTAACCAAGTAGACCGCAAACTGTTCTACACCAAATTTTTGGTTATTTTATTAATATCCCACCTAATGAAAGCAAAAAAAGTAATGGTCAAATTCTATGTCTTTTTTGTTGTTCTCCGAGCTCGAACATTACATAAAACATGTCATAAATGAATGAAGTTATTGCAAAACCCATGTATCGTACGTCGAAAAAAAAAGAAAATATTGCTTTATTGAGCCACTTACAAAAACAATAAAAAATCTTGTTCGATTTTAAAGTATAGAACATTCAGAAAAACTCCAGCATGAACAAATTGAAACCTTTTAAATAGCTGAAAAAAATTGACGGACAATCAGCAGGAGGAAACAAGTGAAATGACTTTCTTACTTGTCTGCGAAATGTGTTTGATTAAAATTCGATCAGACATAGTTTTCAGGCACTGACTTAAAATTTTTCACTCTCACATAAAAAAGACTTAGTGCATAAAAAAGACCAATTTTTGTTAAAATTACAAAAATTCCCTCTGCGCTCATTGTGGATAAGTATGAACACTTAATATTCAGCATGTCTGAAACCTTAAAAAAATCAAAAAAAATCGAATTGAATTGTTTTTTAGAAAAAAAAGGTGTAATGTTTCACTTAACCATAGTATAAAGACTATCATGAAGAATCAATTACATGAATTCTGACCTTCTCTCTAAAAGGAAAAATAGTCTATTTTTCAGGAAATAAAATGTAATTTGCTTAATCAATGTAAGCTAAACATTTTCGAACCTTTAAAAAGATAGAAATCCGTTAGACTTTCACAACTGATGTTTTCGTTTGTTGATTTAATTTTGTTTTATGCACTTTCTCTATTGTTACATTTTTATCCTGTTTCAGATCCTAAACTGGACTCAACAAAATTTAAGTTTACTCTTGCTTAACAAAACCGAATGAAACATTAAGGTTAGAAAATAATATTTTTGTAAGCTTTCCACAGGAGTTGAGCTCTCAATGAAAATTGTATTTTAGCTTGGATAAGGCTTCCGTCTGAAACATGAAGCAAGATTTATAAAAATCTTTTTTAGCCGGATGAAAAATGACAGAGGTAGTAAATAAATCTATTTTTTATTCCCTGGAAACGCAATAGAAGTTGTGAAAAAGTTTCTCAATATTCCACAGAAAATCGCGTCTTTGAGGGCCGAACAACGCAAAGTTAGCATTTTTAGAACTTTAAAACTAAAGAACGTTTGAATTTTACAACCAATGTTTTCGTTTGTTGGTGTTTGTCATTTTGTATTATGCACTTTCTTTTATTTTTATAGTATTGCCCTTTTGCAGTTTTCAGAGACGACCAACCAAATTTTAAGTTTACTTTTGCATAGGAAAACCGAATGAAACATGGAGCAAAGAAAAAGTATTGTTTTCAAGCTAGAGTAATCACACGTAAAATTTCAATCTACATTTTATTGCGTTGAACTGGAATCGCAATTGAAGTTGTGGAAAAGTCTTTCAACTTCCCACAAAAAATCGTGTCTTTGAGGGCCGAACAGCACAAAATAAGAAAAAATGGAGACAAAAGAGTGAGACTATCACTGATAAAAGGTAGAAGTAGTTGTCCAGATTGAGCATACCACGAGTCCCGATTATTGTCCGTAATTCCGTAAAGATTGAATACCTAATTTTCAAATTTACAGACAAATAAGAAAAGAAAAATTTCACCGTAACTAAACATGCTACAAGCATGATGCAAAAGTTGAGAAAACTGTGGAAAACCAACATTATTTCGGATTTTCTGGATTTGACCTTGTGGAGTTGACGGAGCTGAAACAACTTTTACGTTTGCATTTATATTTTAAATCTACGCAAAAAAGTAAAATAATTGTCCAAATATTCAGAATCACACTGATCAAAGTTATTGAAACCATGAAAGTTATGAGAATTTTATAGAGACGACCCATGTCCTTAAACGGATGTATTTGGAATTATGTTAATACTAACAGTTGTGTTTCTTGTCGCGAAACAATCCATTTTTTCCGTATACCAATAACTGGATTTATGAAGGAATACTGTAGAAGTTGCCAAGAAAGGGGCAAAAGCGGCTGTTAAAATGGAAGGCAAGGTTATTTTCCGCCAGTACTGAAATTTTATTGGTCCACAGGATCGTGATGAGCGTTTTCAAATTTCAAAAACAAAATTAAGAAATAGTTGTAACTTTCAAACAAACATTACTTTTAAAAAATATTGTTGGACATAGACATAAAAACCCTCAACAATTTCAACAAAAATTATATGAAAATCAACGCGAAATCAAAATAATAATGGTTTCATTGGTTTTCGTATTTTTAACATTATTTTCACTGTTCCTTGAAACAATGCAGCACTTTTCTAACACTTGAGCTAAAATTCAGCTGAAAATAACTTCTTCAGCTTTTTTGTTTGAGTAAAAGGCAAACATATTTGCATAACATTTTTAACAACTTTCATTCAAGTTTTTTTTTCATTTGTTTCCTAATACAGTGTTTTGTCTTCAACACGCAAATGTTACAAACAATCGTCATTCTTGTACGTTATGCATTTCACATTGCTGTCGTAAAAACGAAACTCGAGATGTACAGAATATAGACATTGTTGAAAGGTTCATGAAAGCCCCACCTTTTCAAATTTAAATGGAAAAACCATCATTGTGAGACGATTGGCAGAAACTATTGCGATCATCAAATATTGTGAAAGTGAATTGTATGAAAAATCTCCAATCCAAAGAAGTGAGATTGAGTGAAAAATGGCGCCAAAAGACAATTGCCACAGGTGTTCTGCGGAAGACGGAGGGTGATCATAGTATTTAGGTAAGTTATGCAATTCTGAATTAAATTTAGTCTTGCTAAAAAAAATTAACCAACAAAGAGAGATTGAGCTAAATAGAGCCTGAAAAAAGAACCATTGAAGCGTTTTCTGTGTCGAAGAATTGTGAAAGCAACAACGATGTAGGCAATTAAAGAAACCATTCCATAGGTGGTTGTAATAATGATTTTTGCGGATGTTAAAGGCATCTGAAAGGAAAACATTTTTTTTACAAATGTTAAAAGAAATTCAAAAAATCTTGGCATAGATTACGTCGCATTATTACTTAGCACAACATATTCTGAGAAAAAAATTCGCTGAAACAGTTAACAAAGTTTTTTTTTAATTTGGGAAAATTTCTTTCATAGAAATTCTCTTACTCTCGCAACATTTATTTTAATTTCGGTGTATTCTTCTAACTTTGATCAAAGAAGGCGTGGCCTACTTTTAGATCCTTTTTTTCGTCTTACAATTAGAAATTTCAAAAAGCAACATCGAAATTCTGCGTTCATTTTCAACAAAGCGACTACGTATCGGCAAAACTTGTAAAGTAACTATATTATTGCAGTTTTTTTCGTTCAACTTTTTGAAATATATAAATTCAATTTTATCTTTTCGATGTTCAACCAGTAACCTTTTCTTTTTGTTGGTGAAATGCAACTACTGTTTTTTTACTACCGTTACTGGCTACGCACTTCGAACATATGAATACTTGAAACAGTAAAACTGATCTCTTAAAACTATTAGAAAATATTGCCTTACCGTTTACAAAACAATTTTTCTTTTATCATATTGTTAATACTTTAGAAAAACTTTCTTCTAATCGAAGTTTTTTCCCCAATTCAAACAGCGCAACTAATGGGTATTGTCTAATTTCTACAGCAGAAAATTAAATTTTACACAACCCTCTGGTTTACTTGGAAATGTCAAGTGGATGTTTTGAAAATTGGTGAAGTTTTCAATGTCATCTATATAACAGTTGTAGTAGAAATTAAAAGCGGTTTTCTTTCAAGAAAATAATTAAAATAAACAAAAAAGTTTTTTTTAAACCGTTGCCTTTCATCCAAAACTTGGTAATGTTTCCTTATAATTTTAACTTAAACTATTTAAAAAAAATCTAAATCATTGAAGAGTGTTAGGATTGAAATGGAAGGATTTATATAGCTCATTTTATTTTGACTTACAGTTTGTAACGTATTCCGCAGGCGGTAATAAGTGAAATGACGTTGATCCAACTACCACAAACAAACAGCTGCTATTATTAGCGTGAGTAAGGTGTAAACAGCTTCTGATTTTAATTCAACCGACGTCAAGCAACGGAATAGTTCCCGCAAGTCGATAAAAGATTGGCATTATTTTGTTTGTGTTGTTCGAATTACATATTATTACGGCAAAATAATATCGTACTATAGAGGTATACACCCAATTTTTCTGTAAAATTGGGTGAGATCTGCATCGCAAATCGCCAACTTTGGCCATATTTACAAAAAAAAAACTTAAGCGGCATTCGTTTCTGATCTACAAACCAACGCTCCTAAAAAAATAACGTTCCTAATTAGGGTTTTCAAGTTTGTAAACAATATACTATAGCTGACACCAAACGGGCTTCATGCCAATTTTTTTCAAGTTTTCTCTGTTGGTGATAGATTTTGCATAAAATCGTAATATCAGCAGAGAATGAAGGCACAAATTGGAATGATGCCCGTTTGGCGGTAACTATAAAGTTTAGGTGAATGTTTGACACAAAACATCTATTTTGTGTTATTTGTCATTTAGAATGTTCTTCCTTTCTTTGATTGAAAAACTTCAAAAATCGGTTGTTATACAAGAATGAACAATTAATCAAACGTTTTGGTATTTTTCTACCTTGGAAAGTGCTTTGCTAAACATACATTTGCAAAAGATATATATTTTTTTACTGTGACTATCGTTTCGTTTCCTGAATATTGGATACTTGACTAACAAACAGTTGTTGATAACTATCGGGTCATTTTGAGGAAAGAAAACTATTTAAGCACGTCGAAACATGCAGTTGAATTTCGGATTTGAATTTTAGAAAACGTCTTTTTATACACTTTTCTATATTTTAGAAACGTAGGTTTACTTTTAATTATCAGGCTCTTACACATTTCCACAAAAAAATGGTTAACCTTCGTCGCTGACCTAAAAAATGCAGGAAAACTTTTGAAACATTAAATTATCAACTTTAAAACGATTGGAAAAAGTGTATTCAATGTTTTAACTGAAACGTAATTTATATGTCATTCGCTAACTTACAGTAAGTTCATGTAATCTTTCAACAATACTAAACATTGATGGCGAAACACTACCAAACAATGTTTTAATATTTTATTTTATAATATTGGGAAACATTTAGCTTGACAAAGGTTGGTTTCGTTTTATCTTAGTTTATCTTTAAAAAATTAGCACATGTAAATTTTATATTTACAAGTAGATGAGATAATAGAGTTCAAATTCTTCGCTTTTAAGCAAAATTAGTAGTGTAGCTGAGCCGGTGCCAACTTTTGTATAATTTCGATCTGGCTTTCTTCGCAATTGAAAATACCCAGAAGGGAAAATTTCATTTTTAAACGGAAAGTACACATTTTAAGACGCGTATTATATAATACTCGAGCTAGGGTCTATCAAGTTGTGACATAGAATTCAAAGTCGTTGTATTGGGCTTATATTAAGATATTATAGTTATATGATCCTCTTATATAAAAAAAAATTGAGTTTGGCGAGTTTGGGTTACTGTAGCTTGGGTTACGGTAGTGGGTGCCCGCGTTACTGTATCTCACTTCAACGTCATCCCACCGAAAAACTTTCAATTTAAAAAATGTTGACAATGCAAAGTTACTCAAATTTGTAATTAATGATTTTTAAGTATTATGCGTTTTAATAACCGAAAAACATCAAAAACTGATCGAAAAAAGTCAATTTTTCACTTTTTTGCGGATATTCGAAAAAATACTGAAAAGTGTTCCAAGCGACCTTTTTTTTCTTATTTTCTATACTTTTTTACACTTTTTATCTTTTGACAGAATACCATGAAAAGGACTTTGTCATTGCGAAATTTCGCGCTGAAATCCGCATCAAGGTGAAAACTCATGGTTTTGCGAGCTTTCTGAGTCTGAGACTTTGAATTCTATGTCACTAACTGGTCCAAGCTTATAAAAATCGCGTCTTAATCCCCGCCGTTCGTGTTTCAGACATCATGGGATCGCGATAATTCCGTTTTCAAACGGCCAATGGTTTTGAAAATGAACTTTTATCGTACATTTACCAGACAGATTTATGTTGTTTTCTACTTAAAAATTCTGAATCCTATTGGAGTTAGTGGTATATAAGCAGAGGTTCGTAATGATAGACGTCTCTCCCAAATGCTACTTCATTTTCTTCTTGGTTTGTGAAAATCATTCGGTCAGCTTAACATTAAATTTTTTCCAGCTCTCAGTGTTCAATGTTCGCTTGCTCAGCAAAAGGGATATGATGCTGCTAACCAAAAATCCATTGTTGATGTTAGTTGCGTGTGAGTGTGAGTGTGTGAGTGCGAACTTTTTCACATTTCCTCCTTTCAGTGTCACAACGAATTCCGTTCAGCCATCGCCAAGGGCGTCTATGTCTCCAAAGACAACCAAAAGAAGTCATCTGCTACGGACATGCAGAAAATCGTAATCCTTTATTCAATCCAATTGCAAACAACTGCTTCAGTCCTGGTCATCTGACATTGAAAAGTCTGCCCAAAAACGAGCGAACCTCTGCGTGTTCCAGCACACACCTAAATCTAAGAAGAAATACGGAGAGAACTTGTACATGACGAGAATGTCTAAGAAGTGGGCAAAAACTAAGGTTAAGAGTATTTTTTAAAATTAAAAAGTTTGACTTTTTCAGCTTCCTGTTAATGGAACTGGACTGGCTGCCCGTAACTCTTGGAAGAACGAGTTCCAAACAGTCGGATGGCCAGGAGAATCTGTTAACTATGACGATATTCCTCAGGGATCTGGTCACGCATCTCAGGTAATACACTGAAAATGGTTTTTTGGATTATTTTCTATGAAAATAATCCCAAACATTTACAATTCACAATCTAAATGTTGGGAATAACGACTTACTACCAAAATAAATATTAGGGGGACTGAAAACAAGTTGAAACAGTTATCTTATGTGAACTTTCATTATTTAACCAATTCCGATTACAAGGAGTTTTTTTTTTTTGAAATAACTTGTTCATGAACACCGTTGAACAAATGTTCAGTTTTATATACATACAACATATTTCTGCAGCCGAAAGGACTCAACTTGGAAACAACAAAAGCTAAACAAAATGCCTAAAGGCTACAAAGCCTTACGATGTAGCATTATAGACCGACACAGTGAAGCTGCTGAATTATCATATTTTCTTTAAAATTATGGTCAAAAATATTTGTTGTGTCTGCTATGGCAAAATTGGAAGCACGCAAGACAAAGCAGTGCATAGAAAAAGGGTGTAAAGTTCTGCAGATTTTCTGAAGCTGCAGCAATCGTCAGTAATTATTCTACCGTATAATAGCATGATGTTAAAGCATTCAAACTGTGTTGAAATTGTGGTTTTGACATGGACTATTTTGGTATTGAAAGTCCATCATACAGCGCGAATCAAACTATAATGAAATTTTACATAATTTTAAAATTCAGTTTATAGGAAAATCAAACGTTGAACTTACTAGAGACAAAAAGTTTTTACGAATTTAATAACTAGTTCAAACATTCGCGTTATGGAAAATTGTTTTCCGCATTTCAACCTTTTTTTTCGATCACTTTGTATTCCATTTTCAGAGATTTTTTTAAAATTTCAAAAAAATAGCAGTTGAAACTTAAAAAAAAAGAATTTATCAAAGAGACCAAATAATTAAAAATTCAAAAGAATTGAATTCAGATGGCCTGGTCAGACTCGTACCAAATCGGCTGCGGAGTTGCTCAATGCACAACACCTACTCATGAACAAGTGTACATTGTATGTCAGTACAATAAGATGTGAGTTTTTGTTAAGCATTTTTTTCTCCCACTCAAAAGAGAACATCCGAACATTTTAATTTTCAGTGGAAACTACCTCCATACGGACATCTACACCCCAGGACAAACGTGCTCCGCCTGCAAAACAAGCTGTGATGTTTCTTCGGGACTTTGTGCCTAAATTGTGTAAAAATGTGGAAATGAATAATTTTTTACAGAGTTTGATTTCTTTGAGAGACATCAAATTGATATTTGCTAAACTTGGTGTTTTTAGAGACGAGCAGTGTGCCCTAACTTGAACTGCATCTTTAAGAGCTTTTTTATTAATTCTTACTTTAAAAAATTCTCATTTAAGAAAATTTTTTTAAACTTTGGTTAGTTTGGATTTTCAGCTATAAAACATTTTATACCTTTGGTTGTAAAGATACAGATATTTTCAACAACAATAAAAAGGAACAGCAGTTCTCATTTTTTTTTCTTGTTAAAGAAAACAAAGAACTTGCTCATCTAAACGGAAATATTGGGCTGGCAAATATTTTTGTTGGTGTTAGCATTTGAAAGAAGGATGTTATTAGCAAGTAAGTTTGAAGACTTGTGTCACGAAAACATTGAGCAATAGCCACAATATATTACAAAAACTCAAACAAGCAAACAACTACTGCTGCAACAGTAAACTACTGAAGCTTGAAGCTAAATCCGATTTGAAACATTGGAAAATACAGTGCGGGAAAAAAGTATAGTTCCACTTCAAAACTTTGATTTTTTACGAAACTGGTTTAGAATCTTGGTTAACCCTATGCACCATCGTATTCGTGGTCGAATACCCTTTGCTACAAAGAACAAGATCTTCACATTTGCATATTCGAATTTTACGCTAACTTTATCGAAAATTGCAAAATTCAGATGGGAAAAAGTATAATTCCACCCTCAAAAAACAGATACTTTCTCGAGATTCAAAGTACATCATTAGTCAACAGGTCATTAAACAATACGGTGACAGTCTTGGGAACGTCTGGGAAGGGAAAGAGACAGTTTGCGGAGCATCGAAGGCATCAATGTAGCCCACTTTCGACTTATGGCCATATTAAGATTACCTGTGGCTTCAGCCTCCTTATGACACATCATGAGAAAGTTTGGAGTCACATTGAGCCCCAAAGTCGCCCTAATTTTTCTGAGACTTATTCTGAGATTCTTAACTTTGTTATACTCCTCGCCCATGGACCTTTCCTAAAGTTTCGATGGCCTGCACATCTAACGCGCGAAATAGTGTGCAAGTCGCGGAGACGCAGACAAAAAGCCGCTTGTTTCCCGCTGCCGGCTAGGAAAGCTTGCTGGGCGACGAGTATAGAATCATCCGCTGAATACGACACAGACAGGCGCCGTTTGTCAAAATGTGCAAAATCGGAATACCGGTAAGAATTTTTTGAAGCACCGAGACCCACACCAAAGGAAAGCCCTTGAAAAGTTGTCTCGGAAAATGTTTTTGTTGCAGTTCAGAAAAAATTTGTCTTCGAACAGACAAGCGTGGAAACTGAAAATTTGTCGTTTTTCTGCAAGAAAATTCGCAATTTTTTAATTTTCCATTGGAATACGGAGTGTAATTTTGGTTTAAATGCTTGTCTGTTCGAACGCAAATTTTTTCTGAACTGCAACAAAAACATTTTCCGAGACAACTTTTCAAGGGCTTTCCTTTGGTGTGGGTCTCGGTGCTTCAAAAAATTCTTACCGGTATTCCGATTTTGCACATTTTGACAAACGGCGCCTGTCTGTGTCGTATGCTAATAAATTTTCGTTTTCAACACCTTAATATGTTTCTAAGACTTTGGTCAATCGAATGAGTTAGACCATGTCACTCCTGAAGCCCACGAATGACTTTTAAAACAACAAGAAAAGTGGAACTATACTTTTTTCCCGCACTGTATATCTGCAATCATTAATCAAATTTTTGAATCACCAACATTTGTTCTTTGTATTTCTCTTTTTCGGTGTTAAGTCAATTTTCAACAAAAAATGTGTCGAATCCAAAATTTTACTGAAGAATGCAAGTTCAGCTACTACGAAACTGAAATAGTGATATGAGAGAAAATTTAAATTTTGCTTGAGACAGTGAAATGTCTTTAAAAAAGTTTTTTAAGTTCTTCTAAAAGCATTGTCCGGTTCAGAGAAAACAACGAGCAAATCATAGATGAAAGGTATTTGCCTAAACTCTATTTTCTCGGGGGAATTTAACAAAACAAGACTCACGAAACTGTTTTATTTGTGATTTATTGTTAATAATTAGAAAAAACCTAGGAATTCTTGTGACACTATGCGAAATACTAGAATGTTTCTTTCTAAACCTATCTGAAACATTGCTACATTTATTTTATGAAGAAAATGAGAATATTTTATTTTTGGATTTATTTTTTATGGTGTTGAAACCTCGGGTGCAATCTTCGATCGCTCACTGTCAGTCTAAAAATAAAATCTCTGAGCTACAATAACAATGTTGATTGCAAGACGAAGCGATAAAGTCACAATTTGGAACAATGTAACATTTGACAAAAAAACACTTAAAGTTATATACTGTAGTGAATGTAAAGTGAATTTTCAACAAAACATTATGTTTTAAAGATGCCAAGCAAAAATTATTTTAATTAAGAAAATTTGCTCAATTAAAAAATATGGTTAGATTTTATGAGAAGCATCGTATTTACTTAAATGTTTCTTTATTTAAATTTGAAACTCGTTTTTGCTCCTACTTCTAAACCGCGGTGTGTAACTTTAAATCGAATTTAAACTTTGACGGTTTCTTTAGAAATTGATTTCGAACTCTAACTTGTAAATCGGATCGAAAACGGTGAAAAGACAGCAGCTAAAACAATGGCTTGCGAGTTTGTTGTAGTTGAAAGTTTTATGTTGGCTCAAAATACATATATCACCCTCATTTGTAATAATGCCACTGTTCGGTTTGAGAAAACAACAAATAAATCGCAAAAAAAGGATTAAAATGTTCAAATTCCAGCGAATTACATAAAAAAAATTATTTTTTAAAATTTTTATCCCAAGGCATTGTGCAACTTTAATAATAGAAAAAGGCAACAAAGAAAGAATGACATGTAGAACAACCACGAAATCAACTATATTGACACATTGGTTCGTTACAATTTTGTGATGACCGCGATATAACATTCAAATGTATTTCAAGGTTTCAATTTTGCTCAAAAGTTTTGTCCAAAACTTTTTGGCTTCGTCGAGGTAGCAAACAAAAAAAAAATTAAAAGGAAAGTGAGAAAATACTGAACACAATATGACAGAATGGAATTTTCAGAAAATCACAAAATTATTGTTTATTTATTTGTGATGACCGCAATACCAATTTTCTTTTCCTTTTCCTTCAAAAGACCAGAAATAGACCACCAAGTCAGAATTGAATCAACTACAGGGTAGGTAAAACCCACAAATTGACGATACTGAAACGATTAAAACTTTAAAAAAAAAATGTTACTGCTTACATTTGAAAGAACAATAATCGTTTGTATTAACCATTCTTGATAATTCCTATTTTGCATAATCTGAATACTTTTTAAATACGATGCGACTCCCTCAGAAATCAACAAATTACAATAAATACATGCCTTAATGTTTTTTTTAAAAAATAATTTATAATAGAAGTCACCCGGATAATAAAACCTTTGGACATTTTTCTCTGCCCCCGCACCACATCGGCAGAGAAGTTGAATGAATCGAGTTTTCGAACTGCAATAAAACAGTAAATGTTTACAATCATCAAAGTGGCTTTGGAGATAGGAAAAATAGACTTCGCCAGATCCGAAGACATTATCTGAAAATAATGTTTCAAAAAGAAAAACTATTTTCGTTTACAGAGTAGCCAATTTCGTTCGGAAAAGACGCGACAAGTTGCAGATTAACATAATTAAATATCTGAATTGCACTTATAGAAATCACTATAAAGTATAGAAATCGGTCGATTTTCGGAGATCTGAAAAGTGTGAAGTCTTATGCTACGCGATTCAGCTGTTTATGCGCCAGCTACCAACTGAGGGCTAAAGATATGTAAAGGATTGAAACGTTTGTGAAATTTTCGGATGCATTATTATAATATTTGAGTTGTCAGTGCTAGAGATTTAAAAAAAACATTGACATGGACAAGCGATCGAAAAACAGTGGAAATATGCTGTTTTCACTCTTTTTTGACTCGGTAAATACGAGCCAAGGCCAATTTTTTTTCGAAATACGTTGACAGATAAATCTATGTTAACGTTAGAGTTTTTAAAGGCACAGGTAGGTCAAAGTGTAGATCACAACTCTGCTAATTTCAAGATGTTTTTGATCCTCTAAATAAAAAAATATGTATAACAGGGATTACGCGTACACTGCCGTGTTTATAACAATAGGAGCGTGCCAATGACTATCAAAGGCGCCGCCACCCCAATTCAGAAAATCACTCTAATAGCGCAGTGGTTAACGAGGTCGCCTGTCAAACAGTTGGCGTTTGACAATTTTAGGTTCAAATCCTGTACGTTGTTTTATGGTTCGCAACGTGGGGAATTTTATTTGCGACGCCTGAAAATACTAGTCTTCGCCCATGGACCTTGAAAGGAGTTATAATGAACCTCCGCATGACACTGGCAAATGAGCGTGCGAAACATGGAGACGCAGACAATTGTCTGGGTCAAAGGCGCCCACCGATATTACAAGCTCGCTGGGCGAGTGGTATAGATATTATTCCGTCATATAGAAGGAACTAGGATTCGTCGACAATCCTAATCGGGATCCGTGAATTATCTTGGTCTTACCCCCCGTCATTGTCAATCGGGGCCCCCAGAGGGGCGATGCAATATTACCCCCCACAAAACTAAAACTCACTCCCTTAACGTTGCGTATATTTCTTCCACCATTAGATTTCTTGGGGGTCTTTTTACAATTTGTTTCGCTGATTGCGGCCGTTCGTTTTTCAACTCACTTTCAATCGTTTTTTAATTACTAGCGTAAATTTAACTGTTTTGCAAAAATAAAAAAACTTTCATATATATTACTTCATCACATAAGGCGGAATTGTAATTTTAAAAAAAACCGAAGGGAGAGTGAGATTGAGATGTGTGGGGGCGTATTTGCACCGGGCGAAATGGGGGGGGGGGGGGAGATTGCGATAGGTCCTGTAGCAATCTCGCACCCCCACATAACTGTGGGAAGAGTGAAATTACGATGTTGATATTGAAATCATATCCCCCACGCACCCATATTAACTTCTCCACCCGCACCCTATATTGCATTGAGTGGGGGTGCAACTGCATCGCGGAGAGACCAAATGTGAGTTTTTTTAAATTGTCACGGAAGCGTTTTTTACTCATTTTTTTACTCACTTCACCAGTATAGTTTTCCAATGTACAGAACACATAGATAGGATCATAAATGAGAGATCTTTAGACAAATCAACAGTCGCAAACAAAGCAGTCATAACTTTTCTGCCTTCTGATGTTGTGTTCAACGTTGTCTGTAATCAGCTAGTTAAACAAATTATATAACTCTACCATTCGTATGAAAAGTGTCATTAAAACATAGTAAAGTTGGTTGAAACTTTGAAACGCAACTCCTTTTTGATAGTGATTGATATGGGAGCTTGTAGTGAATAAGCGATACAACATTACAGTGTAAATAGGAATACTAAGACACGAAACGGCAAGTTGGAGTCTTAAGGGAAAAATGCTGAAGTTTAAAATTCTTCGGAATGGAGATTTAGGGTCAATGAATTGAGAAAACCAATAGTCCATTGTTGTTGTTTTTGGAAAAGTCGTAGTAGAAGAGGGCATTGTCTCTGAAAACATGTTTTCTTAAAAAATGGAGCTTTGTGACCAATTGACCCAATTTTTTTGTACTACCAGAACTTTTTGATTTTACAGCGGAATAATGAAATTCTCTTCAACGTGGTTGAATTAAGATTTTTTGTGAATATAAACGCATTTTCCACGAATCTTGCATCTTTCCGCATCTTCCTTTTTCGTATAAAACTATTATTTTTATTTGTCGCTGTCTAAATCGAAAAAAAGTCTCGAGTTGAATAATTCCTACAAAACATTTTTTGATAAAGTATTTTTTTAAAATGTTTGTATATTGATTTCAACGTTCCACATGCCTGGCACAAAAATTATTTAATTTTGCTGTTATTGCCACGAAGATGAAGGACTTTGAAAAGTTCTGATCGGCACACATTTCTGCGACTATCGAATAAAGTCTACAAATAGTTTCAGGGAAAGTTTTTTTTTCAAACTAAAGCTTTTAGAACTCTTAAACGCTAAAAGCTTAAAGTTCGTTATGATTTTTGAAATCATCGGATTACGTCTGTCTAATTTTACAAATTTGTTTTTGCATTTTTATTTGTAATTGGCTGATGAATGTTTCATTTGCATGAAAACAGAAAGTTCTTATTCAACTTTTGCTTGGAAATTTGGTAAATTGGCTTTCCCGCACGCTTGAAACGGAATGCCAAATTCGGCACAAATAAGGTTTGGAAAATGCTTTTTGGTTTTCGTGTTTTTACGTTTGCAAAAAGGGGTTTTTCCAGGAAACCGTTCTCGGCCCAATTGAGCATTGTAAATAACTGATATGACTATAGCAGAAAATCAGAAATGAGTTACGGAGGCGTTTTTGAGTAATTTCACTGAATGGGTGGTCACAATTTACTTTTAGCAAGACAACATATGCTTTCGGCAGTTACAACTTGAATTGTAATCCAAAAAAAAGAAGAAAAAAAAAGATTTTTTCCATACCTAAAAACAGAAAATGCCCCCTTTCTTAAACCAAGAGAAATTCGTCGTCAAAAACAGCAATATCAACGCGAACTTATTATTTTGTGACGAAAACGCTATCATGAAAATTTCATATAAAATTCTTGTCATTATTTTTTGTCGTATATTACGTGAGCATTTCTATATTTTTTTCTAAAGACTTTTTTTTTGTTAATTCACCTTGAATAATAAAGTAAAAAAGTTCTTTGAAAACAAAACCACTTAAAAATTACTATCCAATGTCCCCGACAAATAGGATAGATTTTACAACTTTTCTGAAACTGTGCTTTGATTTCTCTTTTGTTTTATTTATAGCCGTTTATTGTTTTCTAAACATTTATACTTCTCGCCAATCTTATCTTGGCCAAAAAACGGCCACGCCTCTTTTTTAGCGCACTATTTTGATGTAATAATGGGTATAGCCGTCGCCAAACCGAAATCTTATGCTAATTGCGGAAACAAGCAGAGCGTGCTCTGTCGAAAATGATTATCAACAGAGCATTACTTGAACATTCTAATTTTGTTGGCACGATTCCAACAGCTATAATTTTGGCGACAGCTATAATTCCAATACCAACATCAGAATAATCTCACTCATTTCCAAAAGCGCCAAAGTAGGGTTGGCGAGCAGTATACTTATAAAAAAAAAGTTCGTAAACTATAAAATACAGAGCGATAAAAAATAAAATCATGAAAACCAAATTTTAATATTAATCAATTTAAAATAAAGACCAATTCGTATTAGGGAAAAAGAAAATTTTGAATTTTTCATGCAAATTCAAATATCCTTGCTTGATTTCACAATAAAACTATTTTTATATATCGTTTTATTTTTAAATAATTTATCAAACACATTTCAGAACAACTCATTTGCACTAAAACCCGTGCTGAGACAAGGTAGCTTCGACGGACTTCACCCCTCTCATGAAGTGGACCGGACGACCGTCCGTGAACTGCACCAGCTCCTGCTTCACCTGAAATTGCAAATTTAAACTTTACATAAAAATTAGGGATCACTGTTTGAATCAAACTAAAAAAAGGAGTTTATTTATAATTTGGACATACCCGAAATTATTGCAACCGAGAAATTTCATAAAATTTCCCAACAATATGAAACATTCTGTTGCTGTTGTTTTGTGTATTTTATTCTATAGATTTTTCTTTTCGATGTTATATTTAATTTTATAATTTTTTGTTGCTGTTTATCAAATGTATATATCAAACTTAGTTTTTTGAACAGATAAATACTATTAAGCCAATTTAGAAAACCATTACGATAATTTAAAAAAATCCATTTGGTATTAGTAACTTTTTTGGTTTTTTTCGCTACTTTTTACGTTAGTGTATTTTTCCTCAATGTATATCTGAACGTCCGTTGATTAGGATTTTTTTAAAGGCTCATGAATTGAAGGAGGCTAAAGGAAAACAAAATACAAAAATCACATCGAGCCGCAACTTCTTCCGTTTCCGAATTTAACAAATGATTTGATTGGCTGTGATAAAATTTTGTTGAACAGAAAACAAATTAAAGTTGTAAAATACAATTTTTCAAGCTCCATAACATTTCTAACGTCAACAACACATTTCTAAAAGGTGTTAATTTACCTGAGTCTCCAGCTCCTTCGCCTTAACAATCACCGCTCGAACATCCTCAATCCGCTCAGCCAACTTCAGACACAGCTCCTCCCGATCCTTGTAGACCAGCTTAGCCGATCTGAATTTCCCGAAAATTATTTTTTAGACAACAATTCTTACTCCCGGTAGAAGTTAATCTTCGCCTTCAACGCCGTCAATTCCTCCACCAAAGTCTCAATGTAGCTGAACTTGAATATTGATTTTTTATTTGTAAAATGACAACCTGGGAGAATGGAACATTTTGTAGAGATTGGCCTTGTCGGGGTTCGAAAAGTCGTTCAGAACAGATTCAGCGATCAGGATCCAGTTGGAGAAATCATTTTTGGCCACCTGAAAAATAGTTTTTTTTAAATATTCAAATTTTAAAACTTTAGGCTCATCCAAATAGTTGACCAGGAGCATATCGGCGGGATGCACTTTCTTCTCATCGGCAGCGTAAGTCTTGAGGAAGGAGAGAAGCTAAAACATAATTTTAGCTATTTTCTTAAGTAAATGTTTTATTTTCTAAAAAAAATGACTAACTTCCTTCATCTCGTGCTTCAGAAGATCCCTTGTCGCCTTGTTCTCCATCACACTGAGAGCCTCGTCTCCAATGGCAATTGAAGCGCAGGGGGCTGAAGCAGACAAAAATATTTTTTTTTAATCATTCAGATATTGGCATTTGTCTGTTTCATACTAAGATGGTAAACACTTGATGTTTCGGTTTTCGTTGAACACCTCACTTTAGTGGGCAATTTAAAAAAAAATTGTTGTTGAAGATTCTGCCACGACATATTTTGAAAATTCAGGCTTGTTGAATCTGGTTGGTTTTTTTTCGTTTGTAGCTATCTACCACATAAAATCTTATTCTGAAATTTTTGTTTGATATCGACTTTTTAACGAGCTTATTGAAAGTAAAACTTTCACCGTGCAAATTAAAAGTTTTTTTTATAGTTTTCTTGGCCTAAATTGAACTTCAGATGTATATTTTAAATTTCACACTTTTGCAAAGTACAAAGTTAACTTTCAGAAATTGAAAATCAAAATTTCTAGATATACCATACGTATTCACAAAATTCTTTTAAATGTTTTTTTTCTTGTTTTTCTGTGTATATGTTTTTTAGCACAGTTCCATGTTCCGCCGACTTGTGAGGTGACACTGTTTCAAAACCGATAGGCCGACGCTTTGATTGATATCGAGTATTTTTACTGAAGCCCACTTGTTAGGGGGGAAATTTCACCTTTGGCAAAATACGTTTCTTTTGTTTTCTCGGTGCAAATTATAGTTTCAAATTCCAGACAAAAGTTTATTTTTGGTTTATATTTTTTTGGTACTCTTTCATTTTTTGTGGATGAGAGTTCTGTAGTGATCCTGCTGAAAGATAATGTACTGCTGTCAAGTGCATTCAGAGTTCAAAAATTGAAAAATTAAAAAATAATCCATGATTTATAATTATAGTTATGAAAAGCAAAAAAAGTATTGAACTTAATTTAGCTTTAAAAACACACTTTTTTAAACTAACTTTTTTAACAAAAAAAGAAAACAAAAGAATTTTTTATCTTGTGGCAATGTTTCTATGAAAACTCTTCGCAAAATTGGAAAGTGATAGACGTTGGGAACATTCGATTCAACAAAAAGTAAAGTACAAATTAGTGAGCGTTTTTTGTTTTCCAAGAAAATCACCTTTTTGCAAAATACAAATTTAACTTCCAGAAATTGAAAATCTCAATTGCTAGAAACAAAAGACGTATTCACAAAAAAAATTGTATATTTTTTGTAACGTTTTTTTTCTGGGATTTATTTCAGAACAGTTCGATGTTTCGTATTTCGTTGTTTCGTCTTCCTCTAACACGGTTTCACTTGTGTGGTGAAAAATTGTTTCATTTGCGACTTAAATGTTCGAAAAAAGGTTATCATGAATCCTTTGTGTTTTCCCCCAAAATAAGTGCCCGATTTTTAGATAAAAATTTCACATTTCGAAAATTGCGTTTCTTTTGTTTTCTCGGTGCACATTAAAGTATCGATTTCCAGACAAAAGTTTAGTTTAGTTTTCTTTGTTATCGATTGAGATTTGTTGATTCAAATTCTTTTTTTTGGTACAGTGTCATGTTTCGTTGATGTGAGATCTGTAGTGATACTTTCGTGTACCATTGCATTGCTTAAACTCCTGTTTTCAAAGGTAAAAATTAAAATATAAACAACAAAAAACAAAAACAAACAACGAGGTTTCATGTAAATGTTCATAACGACTTACCAATTTGATCCTCAGCGGTCTGCTCTCCAGAGTTCAAAACGTCAATCTCCTCCACACAGCCGATGTCACAATCCAAGTCACCGAAATCGATCTCATTGTCACTCTCCTCCGAATTCTCTCCCTTAATTGCGTAATTAGCGAAAATCATAAATAATTGCTACCTTGTCCAGGAAACGACTTTCCAGATCGGGACGCTCGATCTTCGAAGGCGGGAAACCGTACTTGAACGCGAAAGCAGTCGCGGTGGGACCACGGGACTGGATGAAGCGGATCAGAGGAAGGATGTCATTGTTGGAGCTAAAATTAAAGAATTTGAAGAGAAATGTAACAGCTTATAAATTTTAACAAAAAACAACTAACCATTTAAGATAGCAACGGTAGTGGAGGTAGAACTCGACGGCTCCGATCAGTCCGACGATGAGATTTCCCATCATGGCAGCTTGTTCAGGGATACACTTGGTCTTCTCGAGCAGTTCAAGACGCAGGTTTTCACCCTGAAATTCAGTTTGATGGCGGCATAGTTTTCCCGGAACGACTGTGATATATTTTACAACGAACTGCGGATTAACACGTTTTTTATCATTCGAATTTTCCTAATTGAAAGGCCTTACAAAATATAAATATGACTTGATTATGCTTTTCCTTAAATAAAGAAAGTTTTGACGGCAATTTCCGAACACTTCGCACAAGCCCTTAACCATTGCGCAGACTACAACAAAACTCTTAAAATCGTTTTAAAATATTGGCTAACCTTGCTTCAATTTTCATTGTAAAACATCAGAAAACAAACAACTTCAAGCTTAGAGTTAAGGAATAAACAAGACATTAGAAATATGTTACAACAACTAAATTATCCTTGAAATGCAACATTTATGCGTGTTGCAACTGAATCTAAAACCCCACTAAAACATTCGCTTGTGGGAAAAACCAGTTTTTCAGTATTATTTTCCAACATTTTCTGATGTGTTTGGAACTTTAGTTTTCAGCAGATCTCCTGAAAGGTTCTAAATGTTGCATTTTTTACAATGAGAAAAGCTATAATTCAATGCGAATTGCGAAGGTTGATTGACACCAAATGCCTCACAAAAATTTAACCTTTTTAATGAAACATCCATATTAACGAATCAGGATCACTGTCAATAAAGAATGGGAAATTCCAGTAATAGAAAAATTTGGTCAAATGATTTGAAGCATTCTTTGGGGCTGCAGGTGGCCACTGTAAATAGCACTATTTACTTCAACTAGTGTGATACGTGCAACATCTAAAAGCCGAAATCTAATTTTAAAAAAAAAACAGAATTCGCTATAAATGTCGATTGAAATGCAGAGTAACCAAAACAGATTCTCGAGAACACTCAGCCTCAAACAATTGTTTTTACCTACAGATCCGTTTTAGAGCTCCTGATAAAAACATTCGATTGATTGAAATTTGAAATTCGTCAACTTTTCAATATTTTTAGTTTTTTTTACAACCGAAGAAATTTTTTTCCTGAACAACATGTATTATTAAATTTAAAGAATAAAAAATAACTTGAAAAATGTTAGTTAACGAAGAAAAAGAAGTTAGTATTTGCCCCAAATTTTCAACACTTTATGTAAATTTCATTGACGTGAAAAATCTTTGTTGTAATGTACATTCAAAATGAAACATTTCAATAGGTTTTTTTCAGAGCCGTTATTTATTTTTTTATTTTATAGTCATTAAATGTGTTTCAGAATAACTTAAACTTTGGTAATCGAAAACATTGGAATAAAAATTTTTTTCGGCGTTTGTTAACGACAGGCCTATATAAAATATGAAAATGGATCAGTGTAAAATGCCATATAATGGTGTTTCAGAAAATTTCACACACCCATCAACAGCCAAACTGAACTGTGTTTTATTTTAAAAGTCAATGATAAAATTGTAGGTTTTGTCGTTTTTCATAAATCGTTTGTTTCCCTTATTTAGCTAATCTCTCCCACCTTGAGTTCCCTGCGCTCCAACTCCTCCTGGTAGACCCTTTCACTCTCCAATGCCTTCTTCTTATGCACCTGCTCCTTGGCTTCCATTTCCTGAATATGATTTTCTATAACTTTTAAAAATTCAAAAACCTGAATGTTCTTCTGAATCCCAACCAGATCCCTGATCATCCCAGGAATATCGTACTTCACCAGCTGATGAAGAATCACGGCGGACTCGGCGAGGAAGACCTTGTCCTTCCGGTACAGAGAAACGATGTTCTGCCAGTCCTTCATCCTTTGAGAAGAGTAGAATCCGAAGATGTTTTGAGTGTCCTTCTCAGTCTCCTTCAGAAGCTCCACGATGCGCTCGCAGTGGAAGTAGTTGATACCTATGAAACAATTGGTTAAAAATCAGAAAAAAATGGGCTTACAGGTGTTGGAGAGCAGATTCTTGATTTCGGTGGACTCGGGCATATCCTGGAACAAGATGATTACAGAGGTATTTGATTGGAAACATGAAATCGCTGTTTTCTAAATCAGCGAATAAATTTCTACCTCAATTATTGTGTTTTATGTATTTTTGTATTTGTATCAAATGTTTTCAATGTGCAGAAAAAACCATATTAAAGAAATTGATTGTCAAGATTTCATGTGTGCTTGGATCATGTGCAAAACCGATTCAGTTTTTTTTTCAAAAGTTCTTTTTTCGATGTTTCAGTTAATGCCTAGATCAGTTATAAAGAGAAAAACCACAATTGCAGTGCTTAAAATTCTAGCACAATTATTGTTATTTTTTCGTAGGATTGGTTTATGTATTTCAAATTTTAAAAAGTACCAACTTCTTTTTTTTACGTTGTTTATGATAAAAAGTCTGTGCATAGAAACGTTTTGAAAAGTAACGCACCAATAGAGGTTTTAGCAGCATCAGGGAAATTGGGAAAAGTAAAAAAAAATTTGTTAGTTTAAAAAACAAAAGAAAGATGTTGTCACTGCGATGTTTGCACAATTAATGATTTTTTTAAATTTTGATAAAAACTTTGATGTGTTTACGCAACCAAATGTTTTACCGAATTTTCGTAACCGTCCCTTTTTTATGGACATAACGTTGACATCCTCGAAAAACACCGTAAAAAAATAACGATATTTACAGGTAAGATTGTTTTGCGGTACAAATAGACCACAAGTTCTCTTCTTTCAATTGTGGACTAGCATCAAGGAAGTTTATGTACATAACAAAATTACCCTGTGACTTTTGAAACGTTTGCAAACAAATAGATAATCAAACTGAAAATGTGAGTTTGCCGTTTTTACAAATTCTCTTTTTTCAATTTTGTTGTGTTTCGCATATGTAGATAAGTAATTGAAATAACCACACCAAGGTTATTGTGCTACAAATATAATTCAACAAAAACAGCTCAAGTTTTCAACAACTATTTACAGAAAAAGTTACTGCGTTGCGAATTACAAACTACGACTTTAATTGAATGTTTCGATATAGTTATCACATTGCTGCATTTTGGCAACATGTGTTATTCTCGTTGAAATTTGGAATATTAAATGTTATTCATAGATTTATGCATGTTCTGGAAAAAAAATTTCATAAAAATTAGTCCATAAACAAATTTTTTTAGTTGCTCATTATTGTGAGTTAAACAGCTTTTTCGTTTGCCTGTACGATAAATGAATACATAATTCAAATTGTGGCATTGTTGCAATAAGAGAGATGACGCAGAGAAAGATTTTATTTAGAAAACTTTTGTTGCTCCGATCACGAGATTTTTAGTTTTTGTTTTGGTTTCTTAATGTTTCAATGTGTTCGTAAAAAAAAAAAATAATTACTCAGAATTTCAAATAAAAACTTTTCAAAATATCGTGCTGCTAAAAAAAGTGATGCCAAAAGAATTACAAAATACAAATAACCCGAGTCCTCCAAAATGGTTGTCAAAAAGCTGAGTTCTAATTTATAAAATTTTGTAGCAAATTAAAACCAGTGTATGTGAGTAGCGAAATTTTTGATTTGTTTTCTTTCCTTGGTGTTTCAGTCTGTTTCTAGATAATTCTTGGTAAACACCAGGACAATGATATGCTCTTTCCTCGAACAAAGAAAATAAAATACAAAAAAATACTTAAAAACCCTATAAACTCAGGTCATTTTTCAAAGTATTTTATTTTGTTTTGTCAGTTTAATAAAAAATTTAATTGGCTTACGAAATTCAATTCCAACATGCATATACTATTCTAAATTGGAAGAATGTCACAACAATTGTACTTTTTCAGTGACGTTCACCTTGAAATGAGGTTTTTTGGGATTAGGTTTATACTCTTTTCAGTCTAACGTGTTTGTAAAACCAACTTTTATATAAATATCACTTTACAACCAAAAATACTTTTTAAGAGGATTGCATCGGAACATTATAACCCTCTGCTATTTCAAAATCGTTTCGTCTACTCATAGAAGAAAACTAGGCAACATTGAAGTTGTGAGCAACATAAATGTCCCTGTGGCTGGTTTTAAAATTCCAAAGTTTTAAATTCCATTTTGTTAAATTCAACGAAATGTTTCGTCAATTTTTCGAATGTTTATGAATCTTGTAAAAAACGTTAGGTGATCGTTCGTTGAAAAGCAGTATTTCAAGGTTATTCCTTTTTCCATTTTTGGAAGCTTAATATTTTCCAAAAAAAAAAACCGGATAGGTATTTGGATTCCGAATATTTACAAAATTCGAATTTCACATTGTTCTGATGTTTCGGTCAGTAGTTTGAAGTGTTGTGCAAAGTGTTGCGACAATAATCTGCAGGCCGAAAGCAATTGGAAAAGCGCTCGTGAAATTTGCAAATGGTGAAAATAATCAAACTTGAGCAAAAATGTATTGAAAAACGTGTTAGTTTCAACGGTGAATTTGTATTTTATTGGTTTTCACAAATGAAGAAAAATGATTCGAATTTGTATTCAAAACTGTATTTCTCACATTTATTCAAGTCGCTCAAATGTTTTACCGATTTGTCGAATACGTTGTCGAATTATGAGCCCATTCGTACCGATAGAGAAGTGTGTTCCAAAAAAGCTTCGTGACTGTTTTGTTACATTCCCTTTTTACATGTTTCGAATGTATGTTCATATAAAAATAGGAAACCAATGTGATGTGCCAAGACTAATTTAGCTTTTTTTGTTCCAAGAGAATGTTGCAAATCTTCCCAGATCACGAGGATTATATAACAAGCAATACAGGTGCGTGAACGAATATAAGTTGTATCATTCCGATTTAAATTGTTTTTTTTTTCAAGAATAAAATTGTATTTATTTGTTTTTGCAAAGCCTTTGGAAATATAAATTGTTTTTGCGTATGAGGCTTTATCTAACAAAAAAAATTGCCTTGTTGGCTTATAGAACAGTATGAAAACCAACGCGCTTTGCGTGAGATTTACAAAAGTGAAAATTAGCAAATTTGGTTTTTTTGTTGCAATAGAATGTTACAACAGCTTCTAAGATTGCGAAGAGTTGGTGACAAGCAATCACTCGTGGTCAACGATAGCAAAATTACATTCAGAATAAAATTGTTTTTTCAAAGTATTTGTTTTTGCAAAGCGCTAAAAATATAAATTGTATTGCGTAAAAAGTGCGTAAGAATCTAACAAAACGCTTTCTTTGCTATTGCATTGTAATACCGAATAATTCAAAAAAATCCTTTTTTTTTCTTTTTTCGGATGTTTCAGCATATTTTACATCAAAAATGGAAACTGCGCTTTAATGTGAACAATTTTGAAAATCGAAATTGCCATAAAGTAAATAATATTTTTCCGTTGTATTTCAATCAGCTGAATTTGGTAGATGTTATGTAAATGTTTTTCTTTACCGAGTAGCAAATGAGTCAATTATCATTTTTTAAACCGCATTTGAATAAGACGATAAAAAAAATAAACAAGCTGCGTGCAGTAGAATCATTTAACTGTTGCAAAAAAGAATTCCAACTTGAATAGCTGCAGCAATTTATGATTTATTTAAGCGAGCTTTTTAAACAAAATGTGGATGCAAACTTTAAAATGAAGAGGTTACATGGGTCACATGTTTCAGCTTGTAAATAGGAAAACAATGGACAACGATGACTTTTTTTCTAGGCGAAGAGAAAATGTTTTGACAATGTTTAAATTTTGCAGCGATGTCGCTCCTCCAACATTTCTTTTAACGAGATCACCATAAGAATTTAGCAAGTTTAATGTTACACAGAATTTTTTGAACGTATGCTAGAGGATATTTTAAAAGGTATAAATACGTTGGCCTTCAATAAAACGTTGTATAATAAAATAATAGTTAAAAAAAACGTTAAATTTTCATCTTAGTTCTGTGTTCCGCAAGTTTATCATTACAGCACATTCACTATACACAAGGAAATGGATTTTTATCAGTGTGCCCAAAATTGTCAGCGCACTACTGTTTTACAGAGCTTGTTTGCTTTTGAGTGGATTTCTAGGTTGCTCAAAAGTCGCCGACTTTAAATTATAAGTAGTCTATAGCACCGGTGATTTTTAAAAATGGCGTTAAAATATAAATAAGGGATTTTCAGTAATTGGGTGATGTAAAACATTGATACGTTTTTCTACTCTTTTCCTTTCAATAGATATAAGAAAATATTTTTAATGAGCTTGACAATGTTACATTTCGAAATAGTAAGGTGGGACGTTCAAAAAGCAAATTTGTCTGAAAATGTTTATTAAACATTTCAACAGCATTTGAATGTGTCGGTCACTACATTGAATAAGAGCAGATACTGTATAAAATGATTGCACGGTAATATAGTCCATTTCCAACTAAGAAACGACGACTTTTCAGCGACCACTATTTCCACCCTTATTTATCCACTCGCAGTTTGCAACATTGAGGTGTAAAGAAATTTAACAAGCGAAAGAGCACTGTAAAAGAGGAGTGCGCAGACAATAAAGCAATCGCGGCGAGACCAAATGTACCTGTCCTTTAGGAAAATTCCTTTTTCCTTCACTCTTTTTGGAAACGCACTATAGAGTCCATTGGAATTCCAACTTGAATAATAGCAGAAATTGCATTTCAAGTTTTACACGAGCTTTTTAAATTGTTTTGTCAAAACATTAAAACGAATAGTTTACATTTTTCAAATGTTTCGGCCTATACATAGCAAAGTAATGGGCAAAACTAATTTGATGATCAGAGGTTAACAGAAATAATTTTTAAAAATGGAGTTAAAATAATGTGAAGGCTTCAAATTTCTGTGATTGGGTAATGTGAAACAGGCAAAGGGTTTCCATTCTTTTCTTTTTTTCGAAATAGTAAGGTGGGAAGTTCAAAAAGCAAATTTGTCTCCAGTTTTTTTTAAATAGTTTAACCGCACTCGAATATTTTAGTCGGTGTATTGAAAAAGAAAGAGATAATGTCACAATGATTGTCCCTCGCTTTTTGGAAATTGAAATTCCCACCTGAATAGCCGCAGCAATCTTCACTCTGATTTCCTTGACTTTCTGCGCCCAGTCCTGCTTCACATGGCGTCTGCTTTGAAGCCAATCGAGGAGAGAAGAGAGCTTGATATCTACGGAAAGGAGGACAGACATCCTGAAAAATTGATTAACTTCAATATTTAACATTAATAGTAAGTTAGAGAGAACGGACACTGAACTAGATCTGGTAAGAACAAATTGCAACATCATTCATGAATAAGTGAAACAATGGAATAACGAAGATTATTAATTATGTTTGACGTTTTAGACATTTGAAGGGAAAGAAAGAAAAGAAAGGCCGCAGTGGAACGGGGAAAGTGAAAGAATGAGGAAAATTGCGGCTTTTGAGAATATGTTAATTCAATTAGCTATATTCAAAAAATTAGAAAAAAAACTAATATTCAGATTTTGTGAAATTTCAATTTCCTATTATTCTCAAATTAATTAAATCAGTAAAAAAGCTCAAAATATTCTTCTCAAAAATTTCTTTCTAAAAAAAAATTGTCCTGTTCTCCAACAAAATACTGAAAAACAAAATTCTAAAAAAAACATGAAGCAAAAAGTTAAGTCTCTTCTGTGTTCCACATTTTCCTCACATTACTTAATTTTCGAAATGCAATGTTATGTAGAGCGTTTCCTAATTTTGAAAAAGAAAACTAAATTAGTCTTTCATTACGTTTGAACTATATTTTAATTAGTTTACAAAATAATTATTCTTTGTCAGAATATGATCTATCAAAGCAATTGTGCATCCATTTCGCGGACATTGTTAACAACAAACTGCAGCAGCATATTAATTGAAACATCGGCGTAATTCTATTTTTTTAAGAACGGTGTTTTTAGAAATTTGAAAGGGAAGAAAATGAATAGCCGCAAAGAAACAGAAAAGAGTTTAAAATGGCAGACACATGCTTTTTCATTCAATTCATTTTGTGTTGAAATTTTGCGAATCATTTTAGTATTGGGCCTTAGTAAAAAGTATGGAATTAGCAATAACATTCTTGCGATTTTCGAAAAATGGACTGTCGTTTATTATAAACTTTCCAATAAAACCATCTTTTAAACATTTTTAAAAGTCCAATTTGAGGAAATGCGATTTAAGAAAAATGAATTTATGAACAAGATTACATTTATGATTGAGTGAAACAATGAACCAAAACCGGTTATTTGCTTTCAAAGTTTTAGTGACGGGAAAATATGAAAAGAACGGCCGCAATAGAAAGAGAAAAGTAAAAAAACGAGGAATTGCGGTTTTTGTGAATATGTTAATTGGCACTTCGTCGCTATTCAAAAAAATTCGAAGAATATAGTATTCAAATTTAGTGAAATTTCACTTATCAGTCGTCTCAGAATAATTAAAACTAAAAATAAAGTTTAAAAAAACATTCATGAACATTGTAGTTTGCCTGAAAACGGTAGGGATTGTCGTTTGGTAAAGACAAAAGACTAAGTCAAAAAGTATTCTGAAAAAAAAAAACAGAAGCAAACATCAAGTCGCTTCTATGTTCAACATTTTTTTCATTTCGAAACACAATAACGAAAGGGCTGGCTTAAGAGCTTTGAAATAACAGAAAAATTAGTTTTTGCATTATCACGCATGATATGCTTTAAAAAATTCGAATGGTTCAACATCGGAAAATTCTGACCAAGTATAAAAAATGACAACAGGATTCAAGAATATCTGAAACATTGCCAGAAACATAATTTTTATTTAAAAAAAATTTGAAAGGAAAATGGGAAAGTGCGATTCATTATATTTTGCAACTAAAACTAGCTCGGTAAAATATATGAAAGCAACAATCCAACTTGCGAAAAATGAACCGTCGTTAAATATTAAAATTCTTTAACAAATTCCAATTAAACACCAAAAATCCTTTAATTTGATGAGAAGTCATTAAATATAGTTCTAAAAAGCGATTTCATGAGGAAAGAAGAAAAGAATTTTATTTGGATAGTAATTTATTTTCAGTCTTCTCTTAAAACGGGTTTCCACAAACCACGAAACTCATGGTAAATTTTTCAGGTTTTCTGATGTTTCAATAAGTTCGTAGATAAGATCTTGAAGAAACAAAGGCAATAACAAAATGGTAAAAGCTAATATAGTCTCTTTCGAACGAATGGATCCCATAACAAAAGATGAAATTGGAGCACAGTAGGAAACAAACAAAAGTTACAAGACAGAAACAATTGACTAAGCAAAACTACTCTGAAAAAATAAGAATCAAGAGAGTTAGCTCGCTTCTGTGTTTCACACATTCTTGATCCCTTTTTATTTTCAAAGCATGTGGTTACGATCAAGCAGAAGAACGTGTCATTGGAAAATGAAATGACAACATAGTTCGACAATTAGTTAAACAGTAATAAAGGCAACATTATGCAAACGTAAGGGAAAATCGAAGAACGATGAACATCATTGGCTTTTGCGAAAATATAAATTCAGTTAGCAATGTACTCAAAAAAATTCCACTTTTATACATCAAATTTAAGACAATATCGAGCGGCATAATGAAACTCAACTTTCGTGACCAATATAACTTCAGGCAGATGGAATTGAACTAGTTCTATTTTACACAAATTTTCAGATTTTTCTAAACATTACAGTTACGCAACAATTTTTTTAATGCATGAGTTTGCTTTCCATAAAAGATTGTAAAAATTGTTTAAATATTTAGAAATTTAAGTTTTTAGCTTAGTTCTGTGTTCCGCATTTTTTTCATATTGTTTATCATCCTAGGACAATCAGTAGTCGTCAATCAAGAAGTTTTTCAAAAGCATGCTTTCGCAAACTAGAATGTAAAATTTTTGAGAAAAACATCGCATATTTTGATGTGAATGATAACCAAAGAAACAAACAGTATTGTGTTCCACATTCATATTAAATCGTGAGGTATCATGATTTTCCGTTAAGAACCGACTCTTGTTTTTTGTAAACAAAATTAAGTCTCTAAATATTGAAAAATTTATTCTTTTTCACACTATTATACAACACTTATGCACAGAGTCCCGAAGAAATGTCACAAGTGGTTTTACAGGCGGAACAAGTTTGTCCTGGGGTGTAGATGTTCGTGTGGATATAGTTGCCTCTGAAAATTGTATTGTTAAAAAATGCTCGAAAAGAAAATATCAACAAAAAACTAACGTCTTATTGTACTGGCAAACGATGTAGACCTGTTCCTCGCTGGAAGTTGTGCATTGGGCCACACCGCAGCCGATTTGGTACGAGTCCGCCCAGGCCATCTGAATTCAACATTTCAAAAGATCGTTTACATAAAAAATATTTCGAAAGTAAAAACCGTTTAGTAAAAAAATCCTAATCTAAAAAAGCATTTAATCTTGCGATAGTCATATAAACAATTTTTTTTTGCATAAGATGCGTTGAGAAATGGACCACCAATGTGATCACTAGGCTGTTTCAACTAATTTACACCAAATCGCTACATTTGTGTAAAGTAGTTGCTGCTCGCAGATGTGTTAATGAAACTTTCTTTAGGTTTAAGCCAAGTATGCAAATGTATCAGTTTATCAGACGAATTCCACTTTAGCAGGCAAAACATGCAAAATAATTTGTTTAAATTTACGTCTCTCAAATAACCAAATTATTATTAAGACAAAATATATTGAGCCTCGCTGTTTCATATTTGCTATCTTGATTTTTCATCTGAGTATGTTCTTGTTATCGCAATAAACCAATATCTGCCCAAAATGAATGAAAAAAAGGCAAAAAAACATTGTTGATCGTTGTTTTGATTCTTCGAATACTATTCCAAAAGCAGCTGAAAAGTACCAAAACAAAACTGAATCTCCAAGACTACAAAATGAACCTGTCTAAGAAATAAATTAATTTTGAATTCCGTAAGCAGTAGTTTTCTCCCCATTTTACAAAAAGTTTGCTCAGGATTCGGAACTATTTTTATTTGATTTCACCAGCGGTTCATATACCCTCACAAAAGTTTTCTAGTGGCTTGGGATGCAAATGAACTTTAAATGTAATGAATGTTTCAATGTTCTTTTTTTTCATATGTTAGCTTTTCCTTTACTACCTAAGGTTTGTCGCACTAAAAAGGAATTTGATGTGTTTTGGGTCTGTTTCTAAAAACTTCAAACTGAGCAAAGTTTGCGGATTACCTGAGTAGCGTGACCAGCTCCCTGAGGCGCATCGTCGTAGTTGACAGACTGTCCGGGCCAGCCCAGGGTTTGGAATTCATTCTTCCAAGAGTTACAGGCAGCAATTCCAGTACCGTTTACTGGAAGCTAAAAAATGAAAAATTGTAAGTTTTGTAAAAAAAAAAAATTAACCTTAGTCTTGGCCCACTTCTTTGACATCATCGTCATGTACAAGTTCTCTCCGTATTTCTTCTTAGATTTAGGTGTGTGCTGGAACACGCAGAGGTTCGCTCGTTTTTGGGCAGACTTTTCGATATCAGACGACCAGGTCTGAAAAGGAACATCGAAGTTGTTAAAAGTTGTAGATTACAATTTTCTGCATATTCGAAGCAGCAGGCTTCTTTTGGTTGTTCTTGGCTACGTAGTTTCCCTTGGCGATTATTGAGCGAAATTCGTTGTGACACTGGAAAAAGCTTATTTTGAACACATGTTCACTCACACACTCACACACTCACACACTCACACACTCACACACTCACACACTCACACACTCACACACTCACACACTCACACACTCACACACTCACACACTCACACACTCACACACTCACACACTCACACACTCACACACTCACACACTCACACACTCACACACTCACACACTCACACACTCACACACTCACACACTCACACACTCACACACTCACACACTCACACACTCACACACTCACACACTCACACACTCACACACTCACACACTCACACACTCACACACTCACACACTCACACACTCACACACTCACACAAACTTACATCGACAATGTATTTCTTGTTAGCAGCATCAAAACCAGGTTGCTGGAGGGCACGTTGAGTAGTCCCGGCTTGTCCTTGTGGTTTACGACAATCATCTCCTAAAAAACATCGACTTTTCAATTTTTGAAATCACTGTTACCTATTCCGAGGAAGCATCCCAGAGAGTTGTGGGCAAGAAGGGCTAAAATATTTTTAAGTTTATGGGTTAGATCAGTCGAATGTTCTTTCATTGTTTTTTAGTAAATATAATAATTATATAGTGTATTGGTTGCCACCGGAGTTATTTTATATTTTCATGATAAATTCTATTGAAAAATTTTAATTCAAGCTATTTTTTGTTTCTATATTTTTTTTTTTTGAAGTTTTTTGGTCAGAACTTAAAGAAAATTCATTTTTAAAAGAAAGGTGAGTTTCTGTACTCACCAAAAAGAAGCAATGAAAACATCTTCGGAAATGTAATTCTCTTTTTTGGTTTTTTGTCTTATTTCTGTTCTTATCAAAAGTAAACTGATCATACGCCCTGCAAACTGGCATAATATTTGTTGTTGCTTCTGTATATTTATTTGTTCCTTTGTGCGCATTTTCAAGTCTGCAACGGCAATTTCTTTCAACAAAAAAAGGAAAAGAAGAAAACAAAGAAAACAATTTATTTGAATGTTGAAGTTTAGTTCACTGTGTTGCATTACGGCAAAACTTTTAAAATTGACAAGAAGACTGTTAAAATTATAAGTTATAAAAGGATATCGGCTCTGGAAACTTTGTTTTTCCTCTAGTCCGTTGAAATGCAATCGAGAAAACACAAAAGTGAAGAAGGTTAAAACACATTATGGCCAGGAAAAATGGAATGCATTGGGAAAAAAACCCTTTTCATCCTTTAGTGCGTTTTTGACGTTGGCTGTACAAATTTATTCAAAAACCGTCAAGATTTCTGGGCAGAATTACTGAACACAATTTACAAGATATATTTAAAGAAAACTGAATTTTTGAGCTCACCAAAAACAAGCAGTGGAAACATCTTTGAAGATGTGGTTTACGTTTTGTTCTTTGTTTTATTGCAATTCTTATCGTAAGTAAACTAATGTTAAGCCTCGCAAACTGACAAAATATTTGTTGTTGCTTCTGTATAGTGCTTTGTTCACTGTTTGTATTTTCTGGTTTGCAACGGCGAATTCATTCTGTGAACCAATGGAGAAAAAAAGGGATTTTGTAACAATTTTGAATTTAGGTCATTATTTTGTTTATATGTAGAGCAGCATATAGCACGGAAAAAAGTCATTCTTTGTTAAATTTAAATTTTTGGAGTGAGCCTCTCATACGGGCCTTGGTTGACCATTTGAACAGTTCGAATGTACCCAAGGAAACACAGAAGTGTTGCTTGTTGTTTGCGAGGATAAAAAGTTTAATTTTAAATTATTTAAAACAAAACTTGTCATTTTTACCTGAACTTTGTTTTTGACAACCAAAATATAGTTTGGAAAAAATGGAAAAGCATCGCATTCACTTTCCTAATCTTATAAATTGCACAAGTTTTTGCCATTTTTGTGCTCACAGTTAACCGAATCCTGAACTTTGCTTACTTTTCATACAAATTTTACGAGGCAGGTAAAACATAAAAGTGAATGAAATTTAAAAAAAAAACTGCGAAAACGATAAATGGTTAACTAAAAACTCAATGTTACATTTTTTATAAGGAAACTAACCAACAACAAGAAGACGAAGCATTTAGCAGAGGTGTTCATTGGCTCGCAACCCCGCTTTTAAACCCTCAAGTCTATTACGATTCAGGCTTATCAACGCGAAAACATCATGCTATTGTCTGGTAAATGTACGATAAGAGTCCAATTTCTGAACGAATGACCGTTGAAACATGGAATAATCAGGATTGAACACCCCGTGTTTTGTCTGGAACATGAACCGTGACGATTAAAATATGCACTTTCCGACCAATGAGCAAATTTTAACTTAAGCAATTTTTAACACAACTTTACTAAATTTAAATATTTTTTGTAATTAGTGGCGTTGTATTTGAATTAGATGATGTGGCGATACATCCTTTATTCATTGTATCATTTTATTCTGAGTTCCTTAAAAACTAAGTAAAACATTTGACGTTGAAATATTTAGGATATGAACGTTTGCGCTTCAGGAACAGTTTGTGTTATGTTTTTCAAACATTGATTTTTCACACAGCATTTATTTAACTTTTTTTTCAAGCATGTTTGTTTTTGTTTTTTTTTTCTGCTGAAGCGCTCGAAAAATATTTCACAATTGTTGGTCCTAATACGAGCCATAGTGCGTTTCCAAAAAGAGACAAGTTAAAAGGGATTTTTCTAAAGGACTAGTTACATTTAGTCCCTCCGCGATTGCTTATTTGTCTGCGTACTCCACGTTTTCACTGCTCTTTCGTGTGTCAAATTTCAATTCACTTCAATGTTTCAAACTGGCAGTGGTTAAATAAGAGTAAACATCACGGTCGTTGACAAGACGTCGATTCTTTGTTGGAAAAGGACTATATTACAATTTTTAGGATTGCTTCCAAAAACATACAAAAAATCCTAATTATCACTTTTTGCGAAACATGCTAACAACGTTTCTATATTTATTTTTAAAAATGCCAATCTTCATTTACTCCTAAAAACAGCGGTTTTTAAAGTTTGCTGCAAATAGCTTCCAAAAATATAATTGCGACATATATGACAAGCCTACACTGTTTGTATTTCATTTCTAAAAGCTTACAAACTAAATGAAACATTCACCTTCAAGAATATCAAGGCTAAAAAACTTTTCTTTGTTGGTGCTTTTTTCTCTTAGCGTTCTTGACTTCAACAGAACATTAGATAACTCTTTATGCACAATTTATGAAAGTTTATTTTTTACGCAAAAAAAAACGGGAAAACAATTTGCCTTTTTAAAGAATTTACGCATTTATAATTCCGTGACACATTATAATTATTTTTGCAGCTGTAAAAAATAGAGACCACTCGGGCAAACAACGAATTGTTGGTTTACGTGCAATGACTCTCTTCACAGCCCGGTGAAACATTAATTTAAACTAATTCCAAATATTTTCTTGGTTAAAAAAAAACAATTTGTTTGTTTTTAATTTCCTAACGCGTTTATTTTGCCTCAAGTGCGAACTGTCTATGTATGTGTCCGAGATTGAACATTATCCGCCTGGATGCATTTTTTCTGTTTTTTTTCTGAAAGATGGGGCGATTTTAAGTAAATATGAGAGCTGTTTTTTAATTACAAACGTTAAATTAAAAAAAAAAACTACAGAAGAAAGAGAGCAAAACGTTTGCTTTGGTAATTTTATTTACTTAACAACTGCGCGAAACATTTGCAAAAATTAGTTTCAACTATTTGCATTGATTTACAAATATTTTTAGACTGTTTTTTTCCATGCGAATTTCGATTTAACGACCGTGTAAAATTTCGATACTCATTGTTAGCAGAATCTTCAACCGAAGAAGCAACGAAAAAAGACGAAAAAAGCGTTTGTTTTTATAATCTGATTTTCTTAATTACTGAGCAAAACATTGGCGAGAATTAGTTTCAACTGTTTTCTTTGTTGTATATTTTTTTCATTTTGCACTTGAGAAAAAAATTGCAAAACTTGTCAAACGTGTGAGATGGTCTGCTCGCTTTAAAGGCAGTGTGTCATGAAAAATGAACGCATGTACGGGTGGACCTGTACACAGCGTACCGTGAGACGAGAGATCCATTTTCAGCATAAGAAATGGAGAGAGCGGCATGCTAATTTCAATTCAAACATTTCGCGGGAAAACTTTGACGAGCCAAATACGAGAAACGAACATTGATTTTTGGCAAAACATATATATATTGTTCGAATCGTCTTGACAATGTCTAATTTTGTAAAGCATAATTGTTAAATTCTGAGTAGGTCGAATTTTGGTGACACACTGCCTTTAAACAAATTAATATCTATAATTTTTTTTCATGCGAATTTCGATTTAACGATCGTGTAAAAATTCCATACTAATTGTTAGAAGAATCGTCAAACATAGAGGTATCTATCTTCTAAACTACTGAACTCCTTCACAGAGAAGTGAAACATTTGTTGAAACGAATATCAAAAAAGTGGGGTTTTCTGATTTTTTTTCGTTTTCTTTTACTTTGTTGATTTTTTACTTTCTGAACGTCTGAACTTTTAATGATTTTCTTAGTTACGTTGCTCATGGAACGCGAACTTCTATATATTTTTGTAATGCGGCCATACTGAAACATTACAAAAAGGGACAGGAACTTTTTGGATTCGCGGGTGTCAAAAAATCAGAATGAAGGTAAAAAGCCAAAATTGTTTGGTTTTCGGACGAAGGTCGCAAAAACTGAACATAATATTTTCGAAATTAGATGTAACCTTTTGCTGATAATAGCAAATATTGAAAAAAACCGTTTTCATTGCAGCGAAATGATTTCCTACGTTATAAACTGTGAAGCACAACAAACGAGTGGCAGAACGTCCCTTTCTGTATACTGATCTTAATAACAACCGAATGAAACATTTGTTTAAGTTTTCTACCATTTTTTTTTTTGCATTGTCATCCAACAAAAAACATTTTATCTGAAAAGCAGTTTTTCCTCTGAAATTCCACTGCAATCCATTATGAGGCCATGTAGTATCTGATTTCACACTTGAACATTGCGGTTTAACAATTAATTGTCTCAGATTTACAAAATGTTAATTGTCAGCAATAACAGCTTGGAGGAGATCAACATATCTTTGAATATACCGAACTCTTAAAACCAAAGTGAAACGGTCACATGGGGAAAAAATCAAAGTAGGTATTCTATGTTTAGACGATTTCTACATTAATATTAGCCTATTTGTTCAAATTGTTTTTGAAAATTAGATCACAATATTATGCGAGCAAATTGGCCTGAGTATTCAATGTGGACAAGAAACAAGCACTCAAATGTAGCAACTAGTTTAGTTTTCAGAACATTGCCACAAATAGATAGCTCTACAAGTAACAAGTAAGTTTTCTGTTTTGACTTCTGAGACGAACGAAAATTTAGAAAAGAAAATGTTTTCCAAAACATCAAAAACATTCAGCTGAATAAAAAATAACAAAAACTTTGAGAACAAAAATGACTCACAGTTTGTTTGTATATTTTCAAGACTTCAGATGTATTAAAGGGACAGTCAGGCGGATTTTACAACATTAGCTCAATAAGGAAAGAAAAACTCGCTGATCATGAAGATATATATATATATATGACTATGGGTAAAAAATTTACCGTTTACGAGAAAATATGTTTCAAAGTCTTCAAAAAAGGTTGTCCGTCCACAGATTTGTAGTCGGGCAGTACGCCCTGCGTGTCCATCTTTTACAAAGCATGATAATCAGCCGAATATCATTCTAATTGGCTGAGAGAGCGCTGGAAATGAGGAGGGTGCGAGACAATTTGGCTTTTTTGGTTTGCATATTTTTCAACCGTATCCGATCGAAAATGAAATGAAAACCCTCTTTAATGTCCCTTAAAATTAGAATTGAAGGTATTTTTGCTGATTGAGTTATGGTGTTTGTGTTCTACCATTGGGTACACCTATACAGTAATTTTAGTTAAGCCCCAGTTTTGTTTTCAGTTGCTGATGTAAATGATGAAGAGAACATCGATCCAATGCAAGTTCCTGTTACTGTAAAACTTCAATACAGTGTGAAACATTTGTATTTCAGCCGTTTCCAAACAAAAAATAAACATTGCGGTGTATTTGTTTAACAGTTTTATTAATTCTGACAGACAATGTATTTCATTTTACTTTAATAAAAGAAATTTGTTTATTGTTAAAAACAAATATTTAAAAAAAACACCGGTTGAATTTGAAGCCGTAATTCCATGTTTTTCACAGTTCTTTTGTTTTCTTTGTGTGTTAATTTTGAAGGTAAAAAATTTGCATTTTCATTTTTCCCTCTCATTTTTTTTAAAGCTATTATTACTCAAAGCAAAAATAAAAGTTTTGTTTTATTGGATACTTGATAGTTTTTAAATTCTCTCTAGTGCTCACAAATGTTTAGTCTTACAAATCTTAAAAGAAAGAGCACAAGAAAAGCTTTTAAAAAAGAAACACGCAATAATATTTTTCCCAACCCGCTTTTTCAGATTAAACGTTTGTTTTTATAAGTGCGATTTGATTTTTTTAAAATTCATTTTCATTGTTTCATTCATTTGTACATTAGTATTTACAATTTATGCACAAAGTCCGGAAGCCGTGTCGCAGCTGCTCTCACACGCGGAACAGGTCTCTCCGGGCTTGTAAATATCGGTGTTAATGTAGTTGCCTCTGAAAACAAATAATTAGAGCTTCATGTTTATGTTAACACTTACGGAGCATTGTATTGACACACGATGTAGACTTGCTGCTCAACAGGGGTTGTACACTGAGCTACGCCGCATCCGATTTCGTTAGAGTCTGCCCAGGCCATCTAAAAAATGGTTGTGTGAACATTTATGTTTCGACATTGGTTTTAAATATGAGTATAGTCTTTGCCAATTTTACTTCTTTTGATTCGCAAATGCAGTGACGCATAATTGCGTACGTATTCTAAAACACAGGATTTTCGTACGCAAATTTGCGTCTGGTGTCATTTGCACAGAGCTAAGAGCGAAATTGGGCGAAGTAACATCGGCTACGACTATACATTGTGCTTTGAACAAATAGCAACATCGAATTGTTTCTTAAATTTTTGTATATCTAATTTTTACAGGTTGCGACATTAAACTGAAACATGTTTTTGTTTTGTTTTTTATAAATAAACTACTTTATTTGCTTTCAAATACTTACATTAAATACCGAAATCATTTTTTTACATTTATTTTTAATATTTGCTGACCTTCGTTTACACCGTTCAGACTTGTCAGCATGATCTCGCTCAGAGTTACTAACGCATTAGAAATTTAGAGCTCACAAATAATTACAAACCAAAACGTTGGAGCGCTTTGCTAATTTATTGAAGATCTTATTTTTCTGTGTTCAAAGTAATTTCTAGTTGTATTGTGTTCTATACAGTTTCACTAATTTCAAATTTATTTAATTTAAAAATAACGCTTTTCCTAAGGTCAGCTGACTGTTTTCAGCGGGTAGCATATTTTACCCACAACGCGCGCAGAGATTGCATGTAAGAACAAAATTTTTGTTTAAATCTTTTGTACGTATATAGTGAGTTTCCTAAAAACGGCACCGGTTTTAGCCGAAAACCTTAAAGGATGGTACATTAGGTCCCACCGCGATTGCTTATCTGTGTGGGCACTCCTTTTTTAGTGAACTGTTTAGTTTATTTTATTTCTTTTCACATCAATGTTTCAAATCGTTAGTGGTTAAAAAGAGCAAACCATCAAGGCAGCTCAAAGGTCGGGAACCTTTATTTGGAAACAGACTATAGTGTCCGTCAATCGTACTTGGGCGGTATTTGGAAATGAGTGAAATTTTTCTGATGTTGATATTCGAATTACCCATTATCACATCAAAATAGTGTGCTACAATAGGGGCGTGGCTGCTTTTTGGCCAAAATAAGTTTGGCGAGGAGTATAACGAAACCGTTTCTATGATTATATTGAGTACATACTGACAAAAAACCTGTGAATATAGAGCAAAATAATAAAAACGCTACGAACGTCGAGGTCTTGTCAACATAAACAAAATCAGAAATTACTGGTTTGGTTTTTGACGATTTGGAAAACAATTAGAAAGCTACAGACGGTTGTTTGTGACAATTTCCAAAGTATGTTTTTTTAATTTGCCGAAAAAAATAAATATTTTGTATTTATGCCACATCGATGTTTTAAGGGGGAGGTAGATTTCAACTAGAAGCTTTTCGTTGTTTACTTGCCTTTTTGAGCAGCGATAAATAGTTTTTCTTTGCCTGACATGTGCCCATTTTTTCAACATTTTATAGAAAAACGTTTTCTGTTCTATGAGAGAAAAAAGCAAAATAAAAGTGTTCCAAACGGGATTGAAAATCTAAGATACTTGAAATTATCTCTGCTAAGAAAAATTTAATACAAAAATCAGGATTCAAATCAGTCACAAAAGAAAAAAAAACAATTATCCATTTTTAGATTCGATCCGGTTTTTTAAAATTTTATTATCGTTTTGTTAAGTTCTTTTGTGGTTGATTTGTCTCATTCCTTCAAATATTCAAAAAAGCACAAAATTCGTAGAATACCTGAGTAGCGTGACCCGATCCTGACGGAGCGTCATCGAAATTTACAGATTTTCCCGGCCAGCCGATTGTTTGGAATTCGTTTTTCCAAGAGTTGCAGGCAGCGATTCCAGTTCCGTTAACCGGGAGCTAAATGAATTTTTTTTAAAATTTAAATTCACAAATAAATTTCTGAAACAAAAAAGCGCTTACCTTTCCATTGGTATACTGTATCGGAACCATTGTCATGTACAAGTTCTCTCCGTATTTCCTCTCGTTCTCAGGGGTGTGTTGAAAAACGCAAAGGTTAGCTCTGGCTTGGGCAGATTTTTGGATTTCGGAGGACCAGGTCTGAAAAATTGAACTTGTGAGTTCAAAACAAAATGAAATTTCACCATCTTCTTCATGTTGCTAGCGGCAGGCTTCTGTTGATTATCCTTGGCTACATAGTCTCCCTTGGCGATGGTTGAGCGAAGTGTGTTGTGACACTGAAAGAAAATGAATACAAGTGAAAAAAAAAACAATCACGCACACTCACACACTCGCTCAAACACAGTCAAGCGCACCCAAGCACGCACATGCGTGTGCACTTGTCCGCTGTGCGTTTGTGCGCTTGCGGGTGTGTGTGTGCGTGCGTTCATGCGGTTCTTTTTTATAAAACGGTAACGGTAGTTGGGCAGTCGTTTTTTTATATAGATATAATTTTGTAAATGATGAAGTAAATGTTGCAATACGAGGTCAGTCGACAAGCACCCGGGTATAAAGTAATGGGTAGTCCGCATGACTCAACAAAAAAAAACACAAATTAGTTGTGAACTTTTTTTTGTTGGAAATGCTGTTGTGGTGGAACAGTAACTTTTGATTGGAAATGGATAAGAGAGACATTCAAAATCTAATGGGTTCGTGTTTTCATCTAAACGTAACGATGTTCTGGAGCTCGAATGTATTTTGGAGAAAATTTTAAGTAAATATTTTGTTTTACAACAGTGATATATTTACTCAAAAAACCTTTTTTATTCACTCAACGGCGGCTCAAAGTACCAAAAAATAACAGTTTGTTTCAAAACATTTTCGTATTTTGTTTTCCGGAGGTGCAGTGCATACGTTAAAAATGTTTTGGTAGCACTGGTTTAAAAATGACTTAAAACATTGAAGTAAAATGTTTTTTTTGTAACGAAAAAATTCACATTCGGATATAACATAACAGGAAAAACTGAAAATATATAACAGGAAAAACGCATTTTGAAAAAGAGAACATAATTTGTTTGATGCCAAAGTGAATTCAATGCTGCGATTTTTGGTCAATCGACAGACACATGGGGTTTCCAGAATAAATTGTACCCCGATATAGACATTGAAATAGGAAAGGCAATTTCGCTTGCGGAATCAAAATTATTTTTGGACTAAATGGGACCTCGGGTGAATAACTTTTCAGCTCAATCAGAAAGAAAAAATTCCATAATGTCCGGCTAACTGACCCACCGCTGGAACTTATGGAAAACGCGTTCTAAACGTTCCATGAGTATAACTCACTCCCGGTTTTTCACTTAAAACGATTTCTCAGCCGAAAACGGCTCCACGAAATCTATTCTTTCTTTGGCATTTTAAATTCTGCAATTGGAACATTAGATGTTGAATTTTGAAGTTGGAATGTTGCATGAGCATAATTGATTGAACCCCCGAACCCTCCGTAACCCCCAATATTAATGCGTACGGGCGAGTAAGTGTGTTCAAAATACATTTTTTCATGAAGTTAATTAAAGTATAAACAAAAATTCCGTTTAATTTAAATCAACGACACATTTAGGTACACGTGCACACGTACACACACAACTCACGTCAACAATGTACTGCTGATTGGCTTCGTCAAATCCTTTCTGCTCAAATGCCGGTTGAGCAGGTGCCTTAGTTGTTGTAGGACAGTCATCACCTGAAATTCATAATGAATTTCACAAAATAAAAAATTTCCAACCTATTCCGAAGAAACACCCGAAGGCGGATTGAGCGAGAAGGGCTGCAAAATGAAAAATCGAATTAAAAAATTAGATGTTAAACTTGTATAAGCGAAATTTTTCCGTGAATAATTGTGAAAATACAAAATGTAATAAGTGTAGAAGACCTATTAAAACTATTTTGTAGAATTCCTTTAAATATTTCATCGAAACATTAAAATAAAATTAAACAAGAAACAAAGAAAACTCACCGATGAAGAGAAGACGGAGCAACATTCGGAAAACGTATCCATGCCGATTGAAAATTTCTTTTTAAAGTGCTGAACTTATTACGTTTAATGCTTATCTACGTAAAAACAACCGGTTACGCATGGTAAATGTTCGATAACAGTTCAAAATTTCAGACATTGACCGAGGGTACATCGAACTGTCACGTTTGAACACTTGTTTTGACTGGTGCTTTGTTAACAAAGATTAAAATTCGCACTTGGTGTGTGGAAATCAAACATTAATTTGCCTTTCAAAGCAGATTATTCTAAATTAAAAATGTATCTCTAATATATAAAAAACTGTTTGTTAAACAAATTTCCAAGTTGCGAACGAAGTGCTGATTAATTATAAACCCATGTTTTGAATTTTTAATACATCCAAACGCTTATGTTTGGGGTCCGGAAACAGGTATGGCTAAAAATTTCTGTCCAAAGTCGGTTTTTTTTAACTTTAATGAAAAATAAACCGACCATGGACGGAAAAATACAAGTAGAACGTTGCTAAGTGAATTTTGCTTTTTTCCAACCTAAATCATTTCAGAACAAAATTCTGAAGACCCTTTTTTGAGATCCATGCGTGTTTCTGTCAGATTTCTTTGAAAAAAAAATAGGCGAAAATGAAGTTCTCTGGTATCCTCGCTTGAATGCGCCACTTTTACTCCTCGCCCATCCTACTATGGCCAAACTGGGGCCACGCCCCTTTTGTAACCAAATTTTACGATGTAGTAATGAAAAATTTGAATAGTAACATCAGAAAAAATCCATTCATTTGTAAGAATCGAAGAAGTAGGCTTGGCGGGCACTATATAGTGTGTTTCCGAAAAACGGCGCCGGTTTTGGCTAAAAACCTTAAACGATGGTATTAGGTCCAGCATCGATCGCTTGACTGTCTGCGCGCTCCTCTTTCACAGTGATATTTCCATAATTTTTTGGTTATTCACTTCAATGATTCAAATCGACCGTGGTTATAGTCTGTTTCCAATTAAAGGTCGCCGACTTTGCATAGACCTTGCTTTGCACTCATATTTAACCACAAACCGTTTGAAACATTGAAATAAATACGAATTAAACAAGCGAAACAAAACTGAAAAAGAGGAGTGCGCAGACGATTATACGATCACCGGGCTGTTCGCGGTGGGATGCAATGACAGCAGTCCTTTAAGAATTGGCTAAATAATGTTCCGTTTTTCGAAAACAAACCATAAATATGAGTGGATATCAAAGTCGCTGAAGAGTCGCCAACCTTTCGTCGGTAAGGACTGTGTGTCTTTTAAGAAATGTTGATAATTTTGACCGTTTTCGGGGATTTTTTTTTAAACGTAAATTGAAAACAAAATTACTTAAAACCCTAAGAATTTGTCAGAACTCACAAATGCCATTTTTTACTGTTTATGTGATCAAAAACGGACATTTTTCTCTTATGCGTCGCCCCTAAATTCTCAGAAAACGCAAAATAACAAAAAATTTCTAGAGAAAAAATTCGGTAAAAGTTTTTTTTTTTATAAATTTGATTTATAATTTATTAACAGCTTTGTAAACATCGGAAGATGTGTAAACCTTTTTGTGTTTTCTTATTGTTTTTTTAAATCGAAAATTCAAGTAATACCCACAGCCAGAGCTGGCAAAGGGCCCGGGCCAGCCCGCTCAGTAAAAAGTTGGGCCCGGCCCGGCCCGAGTCCGGCCCTCAAATTTACCAGCCCTGCCCACAGCGCAAGATCTCGTGATACACTTCTCTCTCTCCCCCCCCCCACGAACAAAACAAAAAAAAGAATCTATTTTATTAAACAAACATCATCTGTTATAAAATGTTGACATATGAATGGAAACTACGGCTCAAACATCATTAAACCAAAGCAAACACTACTATTGTTCACTACTGGGAACTTTTTACATGCAAACAAAAACCTTTTTCTTCCCACCCTTGATCATGATAGTTTGATAACGAACATTCACTTCCTTGTTCAGTGTTTCATTGGGAAGATCAGCCAAAAGCCTTGAGAACGAATCATGGAGCTGCTGCATGGACGGGCGATTTGATGGCTCATGATCCCATGCTCTGATTTTTGTCATTCAATTACCAACTTTAACAAATTCACCTTTCGATAAGGCTCAACAACTCCTTTGGGTAGTTTCTGAAGGTAGGCAGCCGTTTATTGGCTCTCACAAAGTCCACAATTTCTTGATCGGACATATCCTCATACGGAACGCTGAAACTTTTAAATAGGATTTAGCCATTCTTACAAACATACTCTCTGTGGAGCAACTCCCACGCTGTTATTGAAAAACTGTATACATCAGTCGATGCGTTGTATGTGTGAGAGACCATTATTTCCGGAGACATATAAGGGTATGTCCCTTTCCTTAATCAAAATTATCAAAAAAATAATTTCACTCACTCCACAGTCATGATACCATTGCTGCTGCCATCCGTCGTCGAGGAATCTTCAGCTTGAAAACCACGGCGGCATGTCCCAAAGTCACATATTTTAACCCTTCCGTTTTTATCAAGAAGAATGCTTAAAAATCATAATTGTGAGTGTGTGAGTGTGTGAGTGTGTGAGTGTGTGAGTGTGTGAGTGTGTGAGTGTGTGAGTGTGTGAGTGTGTGAGTGTGTGAGTGTGTGAGTGTGTGAGTGTGTGAGTGTGTGAGTGTGTGAGTGTGTGAGTGTGTGAGTGTGTGAGTGTGTGAGTGTGTGAGTGTGTGAGTGTGTGAGTGTGTGAGTGTGTGAGTGTGTGAGTGTGTGAGTGTGTGAGTGTGTGAGTGTGTGAGTGTGTGAGTGTGTGAGTGTGTGAGTGTGTGAGTGTGTGAGTGTGTGAGTGTGTGAGTGTGTGAGTGTGTGAGTGTGTGAGTGTGTGAGTGTGTGAGTGTGTGAGTGTGTGAGTGTGTGAGTGTGTGAGTGTGTGAGTGTGTGAGTGTGTGAGTGTGTGAGTGTGTGAGTGTGTGAGTGTGTGAGTGTGTGAGTGTGTGAGTGTGTGAGTGTGTGAGTGTGTGAGTGTGTGAGTGTGTGAGTGTGTGAGTGTGTGAGTGTGTGAGTGTGTGAGTGTGTGAGTGGATGGTGTGAAAAAACGTAAGCTGGAGCCCGTTGGAAAAAATTAATTTTGAGTTTTGATTTGAAATTACGGTTTTTTTTATGAAAAAGGAGTTGGTAATGATAAGTAGATAACTGATCAACTAAATTTAATTTATTTGAAAAAGGACCCTGATGGTCCCTTTAAATCGCAGGGTCGTTTTGAAAAATAAAGAATGACCGTCGCATCACTATTAACAATTCCAATCGACCCGCTACTAGCGGAGGTCATAAAACACAAATATTTTATTTCAAGATCAATTAAAATGTGGTTATTATTTTTCTTTGGTATCAACTCAAGTTGTTTTATGCGTTGCAAAGGTATAGGCTCATTCAACTTTTCCTCAATTTCGAAAAATCGAGCCGATTTTGGAATTCGAGGTACGAACCACTGAACTCAGCGGTAAATTTTACCCTAATTAGGCTAGTTGGCAAGGGGTTCCATTCGAATATGGCTTCAGTATGCAAATTTCTTTAAAATTTGCCGTTGCAGAAAATCGGGGTTTTTGGCCAATAAACGATTATTCTGAATAAACACAGTTTTTAAACGGATTCCAGTTGAGAAATGGTTGGAAACTGATAAATTTATAAATTGTCAACATGCGGAATAAAAAACACCCCTGAGAACGTCCGAAACTCTTTAAATCCGCGTTTTTCGACAAAAACAGCTTCTTTGAAGGTGATTGTTTCGAAATAATTGCTCTTGTACCTCTCCAGGTGGTCTTCGGTGTGACAGACAAATTCCAATAACGGTAAAGCTTACCCATTTATGCTTTTCATAATTTTTAACAGTTGACATTCTAATTAGCATAAATCCGCCCTTTATGGAGGCTTGTTAGAGCAACCAGGAGTTACGGCCCGCCTTCGGCGGTCCTCACTCCTGGCTCCTCGCGGCCTTCGGCCGCTCGTCGGGGGCTTCGCCCCCAAATGTACGTTAGGCGGCCTGCGGCCGCACGGATTCGCGGCCTACGGCCTCTCAATTTGGCGGCCTGCGGCCGCACATATTCGTGGCCTTCGGCCACTCAGTTAGGCGGCCTGCGGCCGTACAGGTGCCTGCTAAACCGCCGGCCGGGATTGGGAACTAATCCATTGGAAATTATCAGCTGCGCACTTAGGCTAATTCTGTTCATTTCCCTTCCTTCCGTGGAGTTACGCCCACGTTTTGATGAAAGATAACTGGAATTAGGAGACGCAGACACGTAGCGCAGTCTCGCGTCGGACACCTTGACATATAAACGGACACGACTTCCCAATTGTTTTATTTCTAATTTAAACTTGAAGCTGTTTTTGTCGAAAAACACGGATTTAAAGAGTTTAGGACGTTCTCATAGGTGTTTTTTTCATTCTGTATGTTGACAATTTATGAATTTATCAGTTTCCAACCAATTCTGAACTGGAATCCGTTTAAAAACTGGGTTTATTCAGAATAATCGTTTATTGGCCGCAGGTGGTGGGGGGCTTGAATAGAATAGTCCATGAAGGTGGGACACAATAATGCGAACTCTTAGAATTTATTTGGTACGCACAGAACTACAATTTAGAGGTTTTCCGGCCCTAAAACCCCGATTTTCAAGGGTGAACCTATACTTTTGCAAAGGCATATTTTAAAAAAAAATTGCATACTGGAGCCATATTCAAATGGAACCCCTTGCCAATTAGCCTAATTAGGGTAAAATTTACCGCTAAGTTCATTGCTTTTTTGCGTAGTCATTCCCCTTAAAAACCGCCTGAGAAAAAAAGTTTTCGAGTTTTTTCTACAATTTGTTGAATCTTAAAACATAAATGTGCGTTTCAGAATAATTAAAGGGAGCAGTTTTGAATTACCTCAATTGACGAAGTTGTTGCAAGTACATATCATGATCACTCGATGTCAAAAAGATAGTGCTTTGATCCTAAAAGATACGTAGCTTTTTTCATTTTGCAGTTTAAAAAATATAAATGTTTAGTACCTGTGTGTCCAAAATTAACTTTTTCCATGCTCTCAAATTTTTCAGATTCAGTTCATTTGTATTAAATGAAAAGGATACATCAAACCCTTCGCTCCACTCTTTCATATGATCTTCTACCTAAAAACTCGAAGTCGTTTTCAAATTTGACATTGAACTTCACCGTTTTTTCTTTCACAAAAGTTTTTCTAACTTCACACAATTCCAACCAGTCTGTGAAGTTGAACGACATACTGTAGGCCATAAACTGAAAATAAACATTTTTCAACAAAAAATGTTATTAAAAAATTGAAAATCCCTTACTCTAAGAGTTTCCTTCTGAATGAACAGTAGTTGTTGCTGTGGGTTTTCGAAGTTGTCTCCAATGTTTTCAACTGCCCACTAAATACATAGTTTAGTGATTTTTGATAAATACATACCTGTATTTCTAGCAGATTGGAAAAGTGGTCAAACATGGATAACTTCCCAACCCGAAGTTTCTTGTCAAGGCTATCGAAAACTTCAGGAAAGTTTTTATCATCCTTGTTCAACTCGAAATAAGACTTCACCATGGCAATGACATCAAAGGCCGGTTAAAAGCCAAACTTCTGAAACATGACACATAAATATAGTCTATTTCCAATATAGTCTTTTTCCTGCATCTCGCGCGGCCGTGCGGTCGGTCCCTTCGCCAATCTCCCAACCGGGCCTGGATTGCCCGTCCTCAAGCCGGAGTGGAGCCCCATGAGGACGTAGATCCAACCAAATGGATCACCAAAGTCGTCTACAGTACCCGATCGTCCCAGGAACCAGAGAAGAAGCTGCTTCCCCCAAGGAGAGCTGTACCAGCAACTTGGCCAAGAGGCATTCGAAATCAACGGAAAATGGGATCAACCAAGTCAACTTCGTGCGATTGTAGTCGACTACTGTGATTCATTCTGGCGGTTCAGGGAACAGCCCTAGAGAATAAACCGTGAGTATTTCCAACGAAAAATCATAGACTTTGCAGCTACTTTAATTTCTAGTCGTATTTAACCACCAAAGATTTGAAACATGGAAGTGAATAAAAATGAATCACGCGAAATAGCACAGTAGAAGAGGAGTGCGCAGGCAACTAACAGACTGCGGCGAGACCAAATGTACCTAGTCCTTTAAAAAAAACCCCATTTTTCTTGTCTCATTTTTGGAAACGCACTGTATTTAGTGTTGTAAATCGGGAAGAAACACGGTCAGTTAGATTAACCAGACTCGAAAATCGGAAAGGGATTTTCAAAGTTATTTTTACTTTCTTAGGTCCAAAGAAACATATACACAAAATCTGGGCTCGATTAGACACTGAAACTGTGAATCGGCAGCCTTGGCCACTGTCTTAGGAAAAAGTTGATAGTCTCAGAATTGGTCTAAAATTGGTCTGTAATATTCCTGGTGCCCATGCAGGCCTTTTTGAAACTTTTAAGTCATTATCGATTTTTGCCTCTGGTTACAGTTGGGTACTGTAATTTTTCAAATTAAGTCAAAATGACTGAAACAAGTGTTTATTTGATAGCCTATGCAGTGAATAGATCAAATCTTTTATTTATTTGACGTAAATGTCGTGCACATCCACACAGGTGTCCTCAAACCTCGAAAAAGTGAAATTTTGCGTTTAAAATGGCAGTTTTTCCCATTTTTCGACTTTTGACATAAAAGTTGCGCAAAATAGCATTATCATGATTGAATTCTCCTTGGTTTTGCGCATTTTTTGAAAAAATTAAAGTCCGAAAAAGTCCGTGACCTTCATTACGAAAATCGACTTTGAAGATGAATTTTTCCATCGATTTGATCAGGAAAAAATTCGACCACTGCACGAATTTAAAGTTACATGCCAAGTGTACCTGTAACATTTCTGGATTCACCTCGACGACATTACCACTATTTGAAAACTCCAGGGCCTAAAAAAATGATTTTTTTGTTGCAAAAAATACAATGTCCCACCATTAAAATCGAAATGATTTCGTCAAGCTTGTCATCGATTTGGACTCCTTGAAAAGACAATGTGTCAACTTGCATTGCCTCCTATAAAACGTTAAATTAAAACATGGAAAAGCGAATTACCTGCATGAAACTCACATACTTCAATACATTTGAGCGAAACTCTGATAGCGGGTTCTGAGCAATCTGAGCCTGTTCAATTTCAGAATGAAAAACCCTGAGAGTTTACTTGCACTGGTACCATCTTCGGTTCCCTTTCCACGACTATTTCAGCAGAATTTTCCACAGGACTTTCATGAGCCGTTACTTAGTGATTTATTGCAATTTCGTTCCTTTCCTGAAAAGAGATGTTTTTCGATTGTAATTACTTCGATATCACTCCATCTCTTGAACTGTTCGCAGAGTTTTCCCTGCTCTGTGTTTTACCGAGTAATTCCCATGATTGAGACGAAATTTTTGAACTGACGCCTTCATCGTCACCCATCTAAACACAATTTTTTCATTGTTAAAAATAACAATAAAATTGGCATGGAGTGCAAACTAAAATGTGCTGAACAAGAAATATTGTAAACAGCAAAGTCTAACAGGGCAAAAAAAGGAAACTTGCGCACTTTCTAACTGATGGATAAGGTCAAACGGTTCATTTTTGATAAGAAGCTACTTCCTAGAGTAGAGCACGCAAAATAGGATACTCAGATGGGTACGCAGCCAAAATGGCCGAAGTAGAGCTTTTTGATGGCTGTGTATCACACTTGGAAAACAGCAAAATTAGAAGGAAGTAACTGAAACCTTCGACTGAGCAACAATTTTTGAAAAACGTCGCAAAAATGTTTCTCCAAAAAGAAAATAAATTCTTTGAAGAATTTGTTAACTTCAAAGAGGATTTTCGTTATAAAGGTCACAGAGTTTTTTTTTGAATTTAATTTTTCAAAATGTGCGCAATAACACGTTGTTTCTAATACGATTTTGCTCAGCTTTTATTTCAAAGGTTGAAAAAAGCGAAACAATACAATTTGTTACACAAAATTTTACTTTATTTCTGTTTTAGGCCTCTTATGTGGTAATGTACGCAACTTTCGCCATTTGAATGTTATGTTTGTACTGTTCGAATCTTTCAACAAAAAAAAAAGACGCAAGTTTCAGTCATTCAGACCATCTTTTTTTTTTAATATTATAGGTCTTAACCTAAAAAAAAATAAAGTATCCCGAGTGAGTGAAAAAGATACCCTCCTCAAGTTGATACCCTCCAAAATGGTTTTTCCAGTGGACGACTTTTTCCTGTGGACAGTGGCCTGCTACAGTTTCCCAGAGACGACATCTTAAAAACATACCGTCTCCGGTTCCCTTTCCACGACTATTTCATCAGAATTGTCAACAGGAATTCCGCCAGCTGAGACTTCCTGATTCAATTCCATTTCGTTCCTTTCCTGAAAACAGATGTTTTTCGATTGTACCTACTCCGATATCACTCCATCTCTTTACCGAGTAACTCCCACGATTCAGACGAATTTTGTGAATTGCCACTTTCATCGTCACCCATCTGAAATGTGTTTGGTTGCATAGTTCATAAGAACACTATTGGCATGAAGCAGAGAGTAAAAGGAGCCGAAAAGGAAGCTGAAAAGTAGAAACTTGCGCACTTTCCCACTGATGGATAAGGTCAAACGGTTCATTCTTGATAAGATGACAGACCTCTTTTATCAATTAGCATGCTCAGAGGAGGATTTCACGGAACCAACTATACTTTTATCATTTATAGCAAGAATAGTTTGTAAAAACACCAGAAGTCAAAGCGCCGCTTCGCGGATCTTTCCCTTCTGGTTTCGGCGGCCTTCGGCCGCCTCAGAGTCGCTTCGCCACCTAGAATTAATACGGCCTTCGGCCGCCTCAGGGTCGCTTCGCGGCCTTAAAGGGACCATCAGGGTCCTTTTTAAAGTTTATTTTAATTAATAAATTTAATTTAGTTGATCAACTATCTAATTATCATTTTCAACTCTTTTTTCCTAAAAAGCCGTAATTAAATCAAAACTCAAAAATATTTTTTTCCAACGGGTTCCAGCTTACGTTTTTTCACACCATCTGCCCGTTGTCCAAGGTGAAAACTGCTTGGGATGAGGAACACGCAGCGCTGAACTTCCATCGAACTTATAGCTAACTGGTTAGCGCCGGTAGCTGGTGACCAAAAGGTCCCGGGTTCGGTTCCTTCCTTGTGCAAATGTTTTTTGCTGGCAAAAAGAAAAAAACTGATAAAGTCGTACTGTTTTATTCGGACGTTGGTTTTAATTGCAGGAAAAAGGTCCCTGATGGTCCCTTTAAGTAGATTAGTGCGTGAACGCTCGGGTCGAGTACCCAATTTTGGCCGAGGCGCTTCGCGCCAGAGCGGTTCCCGTTTGCTAGAAATGGCTCTCTTTGCCTAAAACGCTACTTCACTTTTTTACTTTTGTTTCTACGATCCCTACACTTCTAATGGAAACAGCAAAATGTGAGAGAAAGTAACTGAAACCTTCAACCGATTGAAAACAGCTTTTGCATAACACAGTGTTCTGATTTGGTTAAAGCTTTCTAACTGCTTCCATTGTTAAAGTGTTCTCGTGATTTTACAACACTGTATGGTTTTTGCCTATTCTAGTCCACTGTTTTGCCATTTTGTGTGCAACATATTTTATCACGCTGCGGTTTAATTCTAAATCACCTTTATATTGTTTGTTTTTCAAATTTTCAATCATTTTGCTGTATGGAAAAAACCAACAAAAACGTTTTTAATTATCGTGCAATCCGTTATTAAATGCGATTCCTGGAAAAAATTTATTTTTCCAAATAATTGGTGAGTGACTGAAAATCGCGTACGTAACATAGGAACAAAGGCATTTGCGATGGAAATGGGATTAAGGGAAATAAGTTATCATGAAAAAAAATTTAATTTTAACACCAAGCAGAAAAATATTTGTTTGAAAACCTGAAATGAACTGGCGAATGTTTCAGACGAGTATTTTTAAAAACTGTGTTGAATTGTGTTCTATAAAAAATGTTCAGTCACATTTGGTAGAAAATGAAAAAGTAGCTTAAAACGACATTATATACACTGCTGCAAGTGCTTGTTCACCCGCAAATCCGCGTATTTTTTTTTTGCCTTGTGTTTATCTTGTTCGCCAGTTCCAGAACGAAACAACAAAGCATTTCTCACAAGAGAAACATTTCTCATCAGTAATATTTATCTTGAGCCAACATCTTATTGATCCCGCAGTGAAGAACTGGCATTTGACTGGTTCGAATCCGTGTTCGATGGGGGATCGGAACTTAAAACAAAATTTGTATATATATTTTTTTAAGGTTACAAACCTATCTCTAGCTTCCTGAACATCCTCGGTTTCTGATGTCTCTACCATCATTTGTCTCTTGACCAAATTAGCATAAATTCCGCCTTCAGCCAGAAGTTCCACGTGCGTTCCCATTTGGGCTACTTTTCCCTTAAAAATTTGAATTATCGATTGAATAATGAAATTTTAAATTACATCGTGAATTACTAAGATCCTATTTGCTCTTGTAACAGTGGACAATCGATGGGCTATGATGATCACTGTTTTTCCGGCGAGGTTGTTATATATTGCTTCCTGAAACCAATGTTGTTGTTTTTTCCTCAAAACACGGTTACTTATTAAATTGAAAAATTTAGATTTTAAGAGTTTCACTAATAAGTTTATATTCAATTTTATTAAAAAAGTAAGTCGCTAGAAACAATTTGTAGTTTTCCCTGATACATTAGCGAAAATATATATCTTCTCAAGCTAATGAAATATTATTGAAACATGAAACATAACAAAGGTTTTTTCAAGCTTTTTGGTACAACAACGCTTTAGAACAAATTTAAAAAAAATTCTTCTTTGAGTAAAATATATTACAGCTTTTGAACTGGAATGGAGATTTATTGAACGAACTCGTCTAAACTTTAAACAAATTTGAAACATTTTTGTTTTAAACAGTAGGATGGCATTCTAAAGCTATAAAACTTTAAATGTAGTGTGCAAAAAGTTGCAGAAAATCCAAAAAAAGGTCGCCCTTGGTTAGTTTTCTTTTTTAGTTTGCATTTCAATAAAACGAGTTCTATTGATAAAAAATTTTACGAGTGTTTTAAAAACCGCTGTCAAAATATATGCGAGACTGCAAACAATAGTTCTTTTACTTTCATCCATGAAATTGCCTTTTTTAAAAATTTGCGTACCAAATTTTTCTTTTGACTCACATTTTTGTTTTTTAATTCAGCAATTTTTAAAAATTTCTGAAAGTATTAGTGAATAAAAAATCATTTGTACAAATTGTTCGAAATGAATCGCACAAACTTAATTATGAAAGGCACAAATATCTACATCTAATCTTAAAAGATTATGTATTTTTTTGCATTTCAGAAATTTATTTATTTTTATTTTTACATAAATCAAGATGCACTCGTTTTGTTTATTTTTAAATTTAATTTGCGTATTTCTGAATCAAATAAAGTGTGTTTAACAAAATAAGTGAACCAAAAAAAGTGTGTTTAAACAAGCAGTGTTTTCCAAGCAAAAACATTTTTTGTGACAAGAATTTTACAAGGCAATTACCGATGTTGAAACGTTTGTGATAAAAAACTGTTTTTGCATATATAACCAAATTTGCAATTGATATTTTTTAACATAAAAGTTTTAAAAAAACATAAAAAGTGATTTTTCAGGACTGAATTCCGTTGATTTTTAAATGCTTTAATTTTCAACTTGTTCGATACGATAATTATTGCCGGTCAAATATCGCAACAATTAACAGTTCTGCAAATGCAGAACCACAAAAAAAGGTTCTGTAAATTTACAAAAAAAAAACAATTTTTTTTTATAAAATTTGCTAATGCGAAAATTTTGCATGTGACATACGAATGTTTCAATTTGTGATTTCTTATAAGCATGATAAAAATTTCTAGTTCAGGCAAACACCCGGCAAATTTTCTTAATGATCCCTTTTTTTGTTTCCAATTATTGTACTGTTATGCGTAGTTAAGAAAAAATATGTGTTAAGCGTTTCAAAAATTCACCTGTACAAGATGTTCGGATTCAGTGTCCAAAGCTGAAGTCGCTTCATCAAGCAGTAAAATTGCCGGTTCTCTAACCAAAGCCCTTGCGATTGCAATTCTCTGTTTCTGGCCACCTGAAAAACTGTTTTCAATTCTTAAAAACCCAAATTTTTGCCTGAAAGCTGTGTTCCCCTTTCTCCCACATTCGTACGGTATTTCAAAGTAGTGTCCATGATGAAATTATGCGCATTGGCATGTTTCGCAGCTCGGATGCAATCCTAATTTTTAAAATTTAAATGTATTTAACGAGAAAATACCGTTTCTGATTTATCTCCACAACCGTAGCGAATATTTTCGGTTACTGTTCCTTCGAAAAGAACTGGTTCTTGACCGACCAGAGCCATCTGAATTAAATCATTTTAATGTTATAAAGTCTTGAGAATTATTTTTCAATTGTTCTAGGTTCAGTTTCTTGAAAAATTTATAGACTTCGTTTTTTAAAACGTAAACTTTTTTTGCGTTCAGTATTAAAGCGGTTTCTGATGTTTGTATTTGTGTTTCAACTAAATACTTAGAACTTGCATTGTGATCGACAATCAATTTGGAATGTTTGTCAAGACGAGCAAAATTCAGGGTATGTGCAATGGTTTAGGTTTTTCTTTTGTTTTAAGTCGTACATTTATAAAAACAGGAAAACAATGTGAATTTGGTATTGGAACGTTAGATTTTTCCCATTTTTCCCTTTTTAGTTTTCCAACGCGTTTGATACACGTTTGAGTAAATTTTGGTTTTTGAGTTGTATTTATACCTTGCAAATTTTAGACTTATAATCAAGTTTTGGCAAAAAAGATTCTTATACTAGCATTTTTTTCGAAACAAACTAAATATTTCGTTTTTGGACAGATACGTGAATATTGTCGCAGGCCGAAGTTGTATGATTATGCGTAACATTTGTTTTCTGTTTGGTAGAAACGCTGATTTGTTTTATCTGAAAGTGCAAAACATTTTAGCGTTTGGTCTTGTTCTTACAGGAACAAAATTCATCTCGAAACCGCACTTTTTTGATAAACGAAAAAAAACGATTTTTTAAAAACAAAAATTGAATATATTTGTGTCTTGCCAAATTGGTACTCATAAGTCCGTCATGAACGATTTTCAAATTATAAAAAAAAAATCTGAAAAAGAAAAAAAAAGGAAGAGTTTCAGAAGAATTAATAAAAAAATATTTGCGATAATTTGTAATTTTCTATAGTGACGTGCATGTTTCAAGTGGATCACTTACGACTGTGTTTCACAATATTTTGTTCATTTCACTCCAGAGAGTTGCACTCTATATCTTTTCTTATTGGATTGAGGTTTTTATGTTTGCAAACATAAAATCACTTAGGAAATTAAAATCAGAAAAATTCTATTGTCGGACATAACGATTTGATTTTGCCGTCATTACAGTTTGATAGAAAACGATTTTAAAGTGTTTTTTGTATTTTTTTAAAGATTAAAACATTAAATTTGATTTATATAAAGTCGACAAGTTCGAAACACTAAAAAATAAATTTGCAAGGTTATGCGCAAGTTTCATTCGATTAGTGCATCAGGCTTAACCGAGTATGATGGGTTTCGAAGTAGGAAAATTATAACCCAAGTTTTGTTAAATTTTGTTGACTCTTCCTCAGCTTGTTTTGATATTCTAATTTTTAACAAAAAACGTGGTTTTAAATTTGAAGTTGAGTAAATTCAGCATTTAAAAACATGAAAAGAATTATTTACAAAATTGTGCTTATGTTTCATTTGGTTACTTAATACGTCGGGTTTAATCGAGAATATTGCATTGTAGAAACTGTAGAAACGAAGAGTAATCACCCAAGTTTTGTTGAATATAATATATTCACACAAACCCGCTTAGATTGAAAATATTCGAAAGTTGTTTCGACATCGACACGTGTATAAATCCAGTGTATAAAAATCAACCCACCTTTCTGTGAATATATTGGTAGTCATAGTCATGAACAAGGATTCCATCGATTAGAACTTGACCCGCATCAGGGTGATAAAATCCTTCCAAAAGCGAAATACAAGACGATTTTCCAGCTCCTGATTGCCCAACCAAGGCAACAGTTTCTCCAGGGTTCACGACAAAACTGAGATCCTGAAATTTTTGACTTTCTGGCTTTCTCTGAATCGGTAATCTGGTTTTATTGTCAGTGGTTATACCGTAGCTAACCATTCAAAGATTTTTGAAAATTTACAAACGCCGCTAACAGCGTTTCCAAATGCAAAGTTTCATATAAAAATCTGTTTTTCCCACGAAATACATATTTTTGTGTTTTTATAATGAACCTTTATTAATTTTTTTTTCATTTTTTATTTTTGTTGTTAGCATTTGTTTTCTTCATACTACATTGCCTATGCTACGATAATCATTTTGCGTCTTCTAGTCAATTTTGCATTTTTTGATTAAACATTCGCAAGATTTTTAATTTTATTCGTAAAACAATAAAGTTGAAAATGTCTTTATCGCTATTTCGTATTTTTCCCAAAGACTTTTTACTTAATGAATCTTCTATTTTTCTTTTAAAAAAAATGACAATTCTCAAGTAAAACATAAACATGATTTTGTGCCGAGAAGAAAAAATGTTTATAACTTGAAAGACCGAAAAATCCGATACTCCAATTTTTTGTTACACAATTTAAACCGGCAGCTCTTAAGGATAGATTTTTTTCGTGATAATATTTATTTGTATTATGACTGCTGTTAATAAACAAATCTAACTCTAAGCACTTCAACAAACAACAAAAAAATCCTCTACGAAGTGTTTACAGCCTATAAATGTCAAATTAATGGAAATTTTGAAACAGCGTGTCGACAAGAAAAAAACCAAAATTAAAAAAAACTGAAATTGTCCCTTACGTGAAATGCGCTTTTCGGAATTCAGTATGACCAGGCATTTTTCAAGTACAACAAGAAAAATCCTTTTTTGAAAGATAAGTTGTTTCGGGAAACAAATCATAAGTAATAAAAATACAGTTATTAGTTTATTTTATGATTTGGTTTTTATCGGGAAATTATCATATCGGGAAATTTTCGAAAGCATATTGGGAAATTTTCGAAAACGAGATTTAGCAAATAATCGTTTCGTTAGCATCCATGGCAAATTAGCGAAAATTATGAAACACCAAGTCGACAAAAAACGACAGGAATTAAACAGCAAAACAAAAAAAAACACTTCTAAGCCTTAAAAAGTTTTCCAAGCGCACCTTCAAAACCGGCCTGTCAGGCCTAGTCGGGTACGTAAAATGCACATTTCGGAATTCAATTCGTCCTCGCATTTTTGAAGGCCGAGCGGAACCGAAGTGTTGAAGTCTGGGAATTCTGTCAATGTACTGGAGAACCTAAAAAATAAAATAAAAAAGCATTATTAAAATTTAAAAAACCTTCCTACTGGCTCCTACTGCCATCATAATCATTGCGTACATTTCTTCCATCATTTTCAGGTTTTCTCCGGTTTGCACTTGGTAGAGAAGGAAGGAGACGAGGAATTCGCCCTAAAAGAATGTAAAAAAAAACAATTTTTTTTTCAGAAGTTAAAGGGACCGTCAGGGGCCTTTTTGAAAGCGGAGTAAAAATTTTCCCAGTCAATAGAAATAATTATTTCTAACGTCCCTCCAAAAAACGATTATTCACTAAGAGTCTTATTAGCTTGGGACTTGAAAAGGACCCTGATGGTCCCTTCATGTAACGGAAAATCAGCGTTCGCAAGCTCAAAATAGTTTGGAGTTTGGTCAAACAATATTTAGTTGGGTCTCATAGAGCCAGTGGTCTTTTTACGCAAAAAAGGAAAACTGTTGGAAAATTCATTTTTAAAAAATAGACTTTACCTTCATTCTCTTTTGAAGTACAAGGTGACCACCGTACCAAAGAACAGCGACGAGGTTCAAAGTTTGAAGGCACTGAAACAGGTGTTACACTGGGGCAAAGGAAGCAATACTGACAAACATATGAAAAAGTAATATAAAACATGTAAAACATTCACTTGAAAAAATCATTCGTAAAAGGATTTATTTTGAAACTCCGAAAAGTTTTTGTTTTGCAAATTTTTGTTCCTGCGATTATGATTCATTTTGCTTCTTAGTGATGCTACCCTCATCTGGTGTTGACTGAGACAAAAAATAATACTGTCCTAAATAATATATTTAAAACATTGGATGGGAAAATTTTTTATGTTAGCACATTCTTGATTGCAAATGAGTGCTCAAAATTTGCGTGAAATAAATCAACGTTGCGGAAATCTGCACTGCAAAAAGTGACTGAGCAAAGTAAATGCAAACTAGTACTTTCATAACTTAAAAAACTTTAAATAGAAATCTTTTTTATCCAATTATTGCTTGGAAAAAACATACCACGAAGCAACTTGCTTACTGCAATTGTGGTTAACAGCCAATTTAACAAGTTTGCGGAAACATTTTGATGAGGGAAAAAAAATCCAGTTTGAAAACATTCTCGCAATTGTTCACTTCAATGTATTTTTAGCAAATAATTTAAAAAAAAAACAAATTACATGGAAGAATGTTTTTAAAGTTAAAAAAATTACAGTATTCGAAAAGTGCGTGCGGCCGCGTGTGTGTTTTTTTCACAGGCACTGAAAGCAGAAAATATTAATATGTTTGAATGAATATGTATTTAATTGTGGGCAGAGAATTTTATACTATTCAAACTTTCGGCACTTGATAATATTTAAAACTTTTCAATAAAATAAATATAGCCGCCGCCAAGCGAAAACGGCAAAAAAGTCTTTGCTTTTGCATGCTAGTTTCGCCTGTGTACCGGATTCCAATTTGGCAACAGCTATATTAATTGGTTTATTCCGCAAAAAAATCTCTGCTGGTGCAGGGCTTCTCCTTCTCCTTTTTTTTTTGCATAATTTTGGTATTTTGATCAAGCATGCCATTATCCAATATTTTGCTACGAAAAAAAAATTTACGCCCGGATGCTTACTGCAGTTGTGATTAACTGCAAATTTTAGCATTTTGGCTGAAACATTGTGCTAACAATAAGCAAAATGTGTTTTTTTTTTCAAAACATTTTCGTTTGTTTAAATGTATAGGCAAACAATGTTTAAAAGAAACTTAATTTGCGGATAAATGTTTTTTATAGTAAATAAAAATTTACAATATGAGTAAAGCGTATGCGGCACCTCCGAAAGCCAATAAAAGTAATGGGGAAAGCGCAAAATGTAGCGATTTCTAATCGAAACTATGCGATTGTTTGAAAGGTTAAAAAACTTGAAAGTATTTTCCAAAGTAAATGTAAATTTTCAACTTTGATAACTTTCAATAGTTTTAAGTATAAATCTTTTCGGTTTCTTTGGCAATGAATCTCTCTTGGCACAGGGTTTCCTTTGATACAAATTGGTTTATCAGGTTTCGTTAGAACATTTTATTGCACAAGTTTGGTAGTTGGAACCAGCACATCTTCACTCAAAATTTTGCAAATTGAAGATTTAAAAATTTTGCTGAAACACTGTGCCAAAAGCGGATTTTTTTTTTATTTGAAAACATTTTCGCATGCATCCTGAAGTTTGTTTCAATTCGTTTAGGCTTTCCCAGTTTTAAGTGAACGGAAAATTGCAATTGAGAAAAGTGTATGTACCCATGCGTGCGTGCGTGCGTGCGTGCGTGCGTGCGTGCGTGCGTGCGTGTGCATATGTGTTTGTGTGTTCATTTGTAGCTTACCTCCGAAACCCAGTAGAAACAAAGTGCAGCCATGGCCAACTTCCTTGTCACAACCACCGTGTCACTCAATCTTTCGTAGTACCTCTTTCCTTCCACATTTTCACAGGCAAACGATCGAACCGTTCTCATGCTTGAGCAAACCTTCAAACTTTCAATCTTTGAGTTAAAAACCAAGTCCCACCTCTTCAACAACTATATTTGACTTTGCAACTGCGTCAAGGGTTACCATTTCTCCTTCCTGGAAACGTGGTTTTGCAAATTTTTAAAATGTTAGTGTAAAAAACCTCGTAAAATTGAGCTGCATAGTTTGAAGAAACGAAGATAATGGGCACCATGACTAGGGTTACGGTAGCTAATTGCCAATTAAGCATCATCATTACTCCCATCGAACCGGCGAACATTACTGCTTCTCTGAAGATAACTTGTAATTTAGTAAGTTTTTAAATATTAAAAGTTAAAATTTTGTTGTGAATGACATTAACTGCTTCTAACACGGAACCGCAAGCATATTTTTGTATACCTTTCACATGCAACACTCGACCAAAATAGTATTGGAAAAAAAATTTAAGAATAGCCTAGTGGCATCTTTGAGTTTTTCTTTTAAATGATTTGAATTTTGGAGACGCAAGTAGAAAATTAACTAAAAACTTACTTTAAAATGGTGCTAACACAGTTGGCTACAGTATCCGACATGACTTGACAGTCGGCGGTGAGCCGAGAGAGAATTTCGCCTGAAAATAAGTGAGTTTATTTTTGCTGAATTAAATGCGAGCGGTTCACCTGTTTTTTTTTTTATTAATAAGGATTTAGCTACCTATTTGGGAGGTTTACACACTGTCAAATTTAAACAACCAATTACTTATCCGGCTTTTGTAACATCAGAGTGAATATTGCTTACTCATGCAAAAAACCTTTGCTTTTTTTCTGAATCCAGTTTGCATTTTTTTCAATATTAAGGTCAATATCTTGTATTTTCTAACGTTTTGATGGTTTTCGTCAAACCAAATTTTCCAGTTTCAGCTAAAGTTCTGAGCATTCAGTTTTCCTTTGCAAATAAATATGTTTAAATACTTGCACCAGGATTGTTTACTGCATGTACCAAATGTACCAAAGCAAATGTCGAACCTATCATTCGACCTCAAGCAAAATTTTTCTACTGGAAGTTGTGAAACCTAAAAGTGCTTTAGGGGAAAAAAGATAAACTTAAAGCACTTTGGAAAAATTTGGCTGCGAAATGAGAGAAATAGAAACACGAAACAGAAAAATTATTTTAAAAAAATTATTTCCTTTTGGTAGCACAATTTCTTTTTTTTGTAACGGCGTGTATTCATTGAAATTAGTTGGAATAAATGCGAAAATATAATATCCGAAACCTCCCACATTTCGTTGCATGTGTGCTAAAATTTTTCACTTTTTGCAGCTCAAAAGCTTAAATTTGAAAAATGAACCAAAACTATTGAATTTTTCAAATAATATAGAAGTTTGCAAAACAGAAACTACCAATTTTGGGAAATCGGAATTGCAATATATCAGATTCGATCGAAAAGATGGAATCTGATATATCAAATTCCACTTTTTAAAATGAAGATTTTTTGTCGTTTAAAAAAGGTAAAATTTTATTATAAATTTAAAACAAAATGTTTTTAAATTGATTTGCACTCTCGAAATCCATTACATTTCAATTTTCGCAAAGTTTATTCCGCGAGTAACGAAACACCTAAGCAAACCAATGTTTGTAAAATTCTTATTAACACATCCAGAAGCCCACTTTTCAAAACTTTTTTTTAAAAGAGTTTGTTTTTTCATTACCCTATATATTTTTTTAAAACATTTTAGTGGTATTTGTAATCAGAACCTTTTTAAGTTTTTTTTTAAACGGAATTGACACCTTTAAATGACACCATGAAAAAAATTAAGAACCTGTCTCATCCTTTTTTTTTTCAGGACATTTGTATTTAATTTCGTATTAAAATACAAAAAGCGATTGATTTCGAAAACAACAAACACTTCACTTAGAAAAGAGATGAATTCGTTATATAAACCGGAGATTTGCTACTTTGATTGATGCCAGGAAGAAGCACGCACTGCTTAAGCTGAATACTTTTTGTTTCAAATGAGTTTTGAAACATTTGGATCTTTGTTAAAAAAACACTTTTTTTTATTTATCGCAAAATCTTTAAATTTAACCCTTTACTACCTGTCTGTTTCCTGTCAAAAAATGCCACTTCCTGTTGAACTAATGACGTCATCAGATCTTTTCGAATCGCCATGTTGATTCTAGCTTCCACTAATTCAAAGGCTGATCTTGAGAGACTTCCCGAAAAGGCTCTGAAAATTTAAAAATAGAAATTTCGTGGTAGAAAAGCCGTGGAAATTTCTTAAATCCTGCAAACTCGGTTATAAAAATTCAGCCTTTCCTTTAAACGTAAATATGCAAAAGTATTTTAAAATCTAAATTTAAAAAAAAGCTTACCCAATTATTGCTGTCACAACCATTACAATCACAGCTTGAGTCAAGTCGGCGTAAGATTTCGACTCAACTATCAAGGCAACCAGTTTTCCTGTGTAGTAGGGGATAAAAACTTTTGCTTAAAAGGAATAAAGTTTGTAAAATACATTAAAAAGTTACAAAGTGAATAGACAGCGAGAGATAGTAGACCGACAGTGTTGAGAGCCCATTCTTTGCAATAGTAACGGGAAAGACGAGCCATAATGGCGAAGGTACCTTTTTTGAGGTGTTCTTCATCTTCGTCTTCCTGAAATTATTTAACTCAAAATATTAAAGTTAAATTAAATGAATATTTTCATTGGAGAAAATTCACGAAAATTTTTTTTAAAAACGTCTTATCATTCCAACAAGGTTTCATAGCTTAAACAAATACGTAAATTTTGAAATAATCCGTATGCCGAAAAAACTTATTATTTCGAATCTTTTTCCAGTAAAGTTTCTTAACGTGTTTCGTGAGGTATAATTAAGAAAGTTTGAGTGTTCTGCAAAAAACTGGTGTGAAAGAAAAAAAAGTTTAAGTAAACATTGGGCAAATGTTTGGCGTTAATTTGACCTTGGAAGAGATTTTGAACCTTTATCTTATCCGAGATTAAGTAAAATACACATTTTGCGAACAAGTTGGTGAGAAACTTTTTTTTGCAAATAAATAAAAAATAATTGAAAAGATTTTCTTCAATTGAATTACTATTAAAAAGAAAAAAATTTTGTTTAAGAACTCAATTTCCTTGTAAATTTGGTTTGTCTATGAAAATTTCGTATTCTGTGTGAAATTCAGACTTTACAATTGCGTTTTTAAAAGTAAAGCACCGCTTAATCAACGGACATATTTTTTGTTCAAAATTCGCATTTAGGCAAGTTGAATGTTTTTCATCATTCTTAATAAGGATCAATTCTTAGAAAGACTGTTTTTTCCAAGAGATGTCAGTCTTGAAATGTCAGTTTTAAAAAATACGTCACATTGCACAAAAAGTAGACCAATTCTTATGGTTCGCTCGTGCAAAAACAAAACTTTAGCAACCTTAGCAACCTCACACATTTTTTTAGCAACCTCACACATTTCGAGATATAGGTAGAAGCCCTCTAACGTTTATTATTTTTCAAAGTAACTGGGGAGCGTCATGGTTTGTAACTCAAAAACTCACATCGTCTAGATCGTCCAAGCTGCTATATTCCTCTTCATGTCTCACAGCACTGCAGCACTTGTTCCAATAAACATCCAAAACAATTGTGGCAACCATGCTCCAAGCAATTGCAACAATGTCGAGAGCTGGTGGAAATGTTCCTGGAATGATCAATATTTCATTTTCACTATTAATGTCTTAGGACTTTTGTCAGTTCAGTAGATCCTTCGAATATATAATCTTTAAAAATAATGGTCTATAAAATTGTCGTAAAACGACAAGGAATTTTTCAAACAGACAAATGTTTTTTATCGAAAAAGCATTGTTTTTAAAAAAATCTGTAGAGAAAAAGTGAAAACATTGTGGAATTAAGGGCATTGTAAAATTGAAACTTCTTTATTTTCAATAAAGTTAGGTAAAATCAGTGTTTCAATTAACTCATAAGCACAGATGAAACCGACAACGAAGATTCCTCCTCCTATTGCTCCGCTTGCATTTGAATGTTCGTCTCAGAGGGCTCGAGATCAAAAATCTATTTATTTCTGGGATTTCGTGAATGCTTCGCCTCTCGAGATTTGTGGTTGCCCATAAAGTAGGAAAAGCTAAATCAAATGTTTCTTCCTCTAAAGCAAATAAAAAAACCTAAAGCCAATGTTTCTTCCGCCATAATATTGCGACGAAATATTGCGATGGGCGTACATATAGCTGTCGCCAAAATGAAATCATATGCTAATTGGGAAACATGCAAAGCATGCTCTGTCGACCACTGATTAGACTGCGAATTCCAATAACAACAGAGGATCACTGGGACATTCTAATGTTATTGGCATAATTCCAGTTTGGCGACAGCTATATTCCACAATTAAAAATTTTTTTTGATATGCAAAACTTGCTATGAAATTGTTAGGATAATTGACGATAGTTAGCCCAGGCAGAACTAAACATAATTTTATGGGCTAGCTTAATTTGCAAAAATTAAACATGGGAGTATTCATAAAAACAAACTCAGGCCAACTTAAAAAAATTCTTTTATCTTTAAAGTGGATTCGCTGAAGTTATCTTATTTTTTCAGTCGGAAAGCTTACAAACAAGTTTTTGTCATTAACGAAACCGTTCTTCGGCTGGTGATAAATGCAACTTGAAACTTATAAGTGTTATTTTATAAGATGTGTACGTAAAAGCATATACATAGAAAGTGTTTAGAATTTGATTCAACAACAGACCAAACTCTGAAAATTAGTTCACTTGACACGAATGTTTTCATGAATTCATTCAACTACCACGCAACGGAATCTTGTATTGGATTGTACTGGATGTCCAAAATCCATAATTACAAAAAATGTGTGAAATTGTTATAATAACTGACGAAGACTAAAATTTGAGTTGGAAAAATAGAAATAAGAGGGAATCAAAACATTACGTTACTTCGACCCATTATGCATTTTAAGATAAAAACTAACACGGACACCGCAAACACCGCAAGAACTGAAAATGAGTTTTTGAACTATCTTTATTTCTAAATTGAAACATGCAAGATTCATAAAACAAACTTAGGTCAACTAAACAATAAATTCTTTCATCTCCAAAGAGGAATCACTGAAGTTCATCTTCTTTTTGTTGGTCAGCGATAGATAAATCTCCTCGATTCCATCAAACAGGCCTTCGCCAGTGACGCCAGAACATTTTGAAATTGTCCACTAAAATATTCGACTATTTTTGTCGCACAAATTGAAACAAGAAACACTCATGCAAAAAATTGGCTTCTAACTTTGGTACGAAATAACTAAAAACAGTGTGAAAAATACAATCAATGTTTAAAAACAAAAGAAAAACAAACTTCTCTTTCTTTCAAAAGTTCCAAATCCAAAGCTCTTACTAGCTCATCATTCGTCATTACTCCTTTCAAATCGCATTTGTTGTTCAGAATTAGTAATTTTACATCTTAAATTCTAAAATAACAAAACAAATAATAAATAACCTTTGTTCAATTCCGGTAAATGCAAAAGATAGTTCAAATTATCCTTTGCTTCTTCGAGACGATCCCTTTCCGTTGAATCGATAACGAAAATAACGGCCTTTAAAGTATTTTTTTACAACGTTTAGTTATAAAAAATTACTTTCATTGGTTCGAAATAGAATTTCCACAAGCCGCGATTCGTTAAAACGTCCCATATTTCTATGTTCAAAGTTTTGTAGCGAATGGTTTCCAAGTTAAAACCTAAAATTCATTGAAGTGTGAGTGTGTGAGTGTGTGACTGATAAAACCGGCCCATTCGATAAGCTTCGCTCGCTGAAACGCACCAATAGTCGATGTTGTTTTAATCACTCCTCCAGTTTTCCATCGGTACAAAAGCGTAGTTTTCCCAGAACAAGTCAGTCCAAGCATCATAATGCCAATGCGAGGGCCATACCACCATTGGGAAAAGTAGGAAAAAGAAAGTCCCATTTATGATCTGCAATTTTGAAACTCCATGAAAAAGTTGTAGAAAAGAAACAGTACAATTATGAAAGTTGTGCAAAAAGCATGCATAAGCAAGTGGGTTTGTTCCACTTCAGAAGGAAAATGAAATGAGCGAAACATTGAACGAAACGTTGCAAATAGGCCAGTCGCTATCTGTGTGATGTGTGTGTTCAAAGGTCAATTGGGGGTGATTCAGAGAGTGCAGACTATATTCAAACGTTGTTATTTTTCTCTTTTTTTCTCGTTTAGCACTATATAAACGAGAAATAGAAACAAAATCTCCGAATGACAAGAAGGTACAAGTTCTAAAAATGGCCGTTTATTCGAACTCAAATTAAAGGCAACCGGATGTTTTATGCTGGTAACGTCACTAACGTCGATGTAAATTTTCAATACGCCCAATACTCCATCCAGTAAGTCTACAAAAGTTCAAAAAATTCCACCTTTTGTCGCTAGTTTGCACTAATTCTGTCTTGTCTCACTGGGCCCTCCTGTGGAAAAGCGTGCTTTAATGAGAGACTCTTGCTAACTCTATATTAGAAAAAAAGTCAGACTCCAATCAAGTTTTTTTCCCAATAAATGTGATTTACATTTTGGAAACGAATATTGATAACAAAGATCTAGACGTTTTCTTAATACAATAAAGAAACAAATTTAGCCGTCGGCACACGGAAATCGGCAAAAAAAAGCCGCCTTTTATCTGCGTCTTCGGTTTTTGCACGCTCCTTTCGCCTGCGTTTCAAACGAATGCTGCATTAAGCCTGTTTTGGGCAGGATTCCAATTTAGCGACAGCTCTGGCCATGCAATCATGCCGAAAAGCCTTTAAAAAAACTTTTCCCCTCTCACACCAGTCGCGTGTTGCTGCTCTAAATGGAGGCCAAGAAAGAGGGGGTAAACAGATAAAAGAAAAATTGACTCGCCAAAGTAAATTTGTCAAATTTATAATATAAATGTCCGAAAAGAGGTTTTTTTGCGAGAAAAAAAATAGAATCTTTTGGGGAAAATTAAGAGACGTTTACATGTTTCACTACCATGACAGGTGAAGTGGATTTGTTATTACGCTGATTAAATACTCATGTATTCTTTTAAAACGAATCATTAAAATGTTTACCAAAGAAAGTAACGTAACGACACAAATTTCTAATAAAGCAAAGCACATGCTTTCATAAGTAATGAAATTATTAAAAAAACTGATTCACGCGCTAATGCTTCGTGAAAATGATTCTTGGTTGAACTCAAAAAAATGTACTTTAACTGAAAACTATTCAAAATTAACGATTTTTCAGTGTTTTTTAAAGAAACTCGGTAGGATACTGTATAAAACGTCGCGAAATTTCCAGAAATTTGTCTAAAAAAGTTTGAAGAAGATATTTATTGAAGTTTGAAGATTGAAGAAGATTGAAGTTTGAAGAAGATATTTATATGTTTCATCGTCTTTTCACAAAACTTGTTGCTAAAGTTGACTTTAATATGTCGCTGGACCAAGTTTTTATTGAAAAAATTGCTTTATGGGACTCCGAAACGAGGTACTTCAAAAGCAAAGCAAATATTTCAGAAGGAGTTTGCATGTTTTACGATCTTCTTATGTGATTTGCTTTTGAACTTTATAATGGTAATGCAATCATACGACGTACTGTTTTGAAAACTTGAAAAAATCAGCAAAAATACGAAAGAACGACATGTTTTTTTAGCCTTTTCTTTTAAGATTTTAACATTAAAGGAGTAATTATATCATTTGTTCAACAAATCGAGCAATTCATTCTGATTGTGTGAAGATTTGCCTCTTCCTCAATAATTCTACGTTCATTTAGCTAAACGTCATTTTCTTCCTATTAGTGAGAGACAAGTAAATCTGCTCCAATCCATCATAAAGTCCTTCTCCAGTCACAGCGGAGCAACTGGAAATTGTCCACTTAAAAACACCATTTTCCTAAAATTCACAACAAAAATACCTCACGATCCGTCTGAATATCCAAAATTTTCGCCAGTTCCGCGGAACTGCAACCACCCTCCAAGTCACTTTTATTGTTGATGATAAGAATTTTTACATCTAAAAAATCTAAATCTAAAAAAAACAACTTTAAAATTTCACACCTGGATTCAATTCGGGAGAGTTTAGCAAAAAGTCAAAGCCCTCTTTCGCCTGAGGCAATCGTTTCCTATCGGCCGAATCTATGACGTAAATGATCACCTAAATATTTTCTAAAAGCAATTTTTTATGAAAAATACCTTAGCATTAGGGTAATAGTGTTTCCAGAACGCCCTTAAATTTTTTTCTCCTCTGACGTCCCAAACATCGAGGGTTAGGTTTTTGAATTGGAAGGATTCGATGTTGAAACCTGGAAACTTGAAAAAAACACTTTTTTTGTTTAAAATGCATTTTTTGTCAAAACAGTGTCCATATTTATCCAATTTCTCGAATTTCCTTTTGTACGTTTTAAAAGCACTCGCCCATTACAGATGTAAAAAAAGTTTTATTAAATCATATAAATGAAATATTTTAACATTTAATATTAAATTTGAACCTCTAAAGCGTTGGTGAAAAATAATTTTTATGAATAATGGTGTTTCGGCCGTTTCCCGTATTTTCAAAATTTTTAAATCGAGCAAAAGTTTCAGTGTTGTGATCACAGTTTCGTGCTCTGTTGGTTGTAGTATTCCGGAAATATCAGTGTAAAATCTATAGATTTATCCCCGTTAATGGAAATATCCATGAATTTTAATAAATATAGAGTAACTACTTGGTTTGCATGAAACCAAGTTTTTTGTAAGTTTGCATACCATAGAAAAAAATTATAGTTTCTACTATAAACAAACTGATAGATGTAATGAAATCTTGCAGATTTTTCAAAGTATTTTGACAATTTTTTTTAACTAGTTGTCGATTAAGAAGGGTCAGCATTAATTTCTACACTTTATTTTTTTCTCTTTTTAGATTTTTGAGTACCGATTAAATTTGGAAAACTACGATAAGGCAATCAAAACTCCGGGAAACATTGAAGTCATGTTTCAAGCGTTTCCTAACTAGTCTAGCATTGTTTTTTTTTTCACAAAAACATAATTTTTGGAAAATTGTGTTGTAACTTCAAGCAAATGAAAATAGAAAAAATAATGATGAAAATATGTATTTTTTAGTTTTATAAAATATTCAAAATGCGTAAACTACACGTGAAAAATGCAGTCGTTACAAAATTTGATGGTAAAACATGTAACATTCAATTTTCAAACCGAAAAACATATACTGCTTATATATCTATTCGCTTTGAAGCTTTGTATTGATTAAATTTTCAAAATAGTATTTCTGGTTTTCAAAAAATATCAAATTTAGAATTAGATATTTAGAAAATGAGCAATATTTATAATGCAAAAACAATTTATAATTCTTAATTCATTGTGGCGCGAAGGAAAAGACTATAAAACGGTGGAAGTGGAACATTCAAAATTTCAAGACGTACGTAAATTACATTTTAAACAATTAGGTTCAAATTTGTTTAAAATGTAATTTCACTTAGAAAAATAATTCAGCTCGAAAAACTAAATACTAACCTATGGTCGGTATTGTGGTAACGACTTCTCCAGATTTCCATCTATAGAGTAAAGTTGTTTTTCCAGCTGCATCGAGTCCTAACATTAATAGTCGTACCGGAGGGCCATACCACCAATTCGAAAAGTATGAAAAAGAAAGTCCCATGGATTTTCTAAACAGCAATAATTTATGAAAGAAACAAAAAACTAAAAAAACAGACAAAGCAAAAAAAAAGAATATAAAAAAAACAAAGCGAACTGTAGAAAACGTAAAGGAAAAATGGCAGAAGATCAGCTGAGAGTGACATTTTCGCTGCCACGCTGGCAGTCTCCATGGCGAAATCGGGCGCCATCGGCAAACAGCCCGGTGACTCAGAGGGCATTTGGGGGTTTGTGAAAAAGATAACAATTGCATTAAATTAATGCAAGAACATAAACAAATTTGATTTTTTTTGAACAGTAATGACGAAAAACTTTAGAAACAAAATGCTTGAACTAAAAAGGTTTTCTAAAACAGTGATGTCACTTTCAAAATGTATTTTAACTGGTCGTTTTGGTTTATTTATCAGAAAAATTATAAAAATCAGTCGAAAGCACTGTTAAAAAAATTTGACATATGAATCACTAAGTTTAAAATCCTTTTTAAAGAAAACATGAAGACTTTAGTTTCCAGGTTTTTTTTATTTATTATCCAAAATTATAGCACCGTTTGAAGAGTGAAACCTACATCATATTTGTTACGGTATTTTGAACATTTTTGTCGCATTGCTTTAAAATCTTTATTTTAATTCAGGGGAATGATACCTTATTGGTAACTGCACTAAAATTATTTTTTTCAGAACAACATTTGGATCGAGCTAAGCATCGAAAAGTTTCAACTTCAAACCTTTTGTCGAAACAGTAAGCTCACTTTTGATTTAAATTTTTTTAAACTGGTTTTTTGGTATTTTTATCCGAAAATTTGTGAAAATCATCCCCGCTAAGGCATGTCGGAAATAAATCACAGTGACGAAAAAAGCATCTATTTATTTTAAAAATGCTATTTTTAATATTTGCATACCAACATAAGGCTTTGTTTAGGAAAATCCGAAGGTCGCTTTGTTACGCAAACGAAATTGAATTTTAAACAGATATATTTTTAACAGAACGGCTACAACGGATTATCACGAGGTCCGGTTAAATTATATTTTTATTGTGGTAAAACATTGATATGCAAAAAGTACAAGAAATTACTGTGGTTCTCAATTTAAAAAAAATGCACTTGATGAGATAGTTCTCTGATTTTCACATTTTTTAAAAATAATTTCAAACCTATAAAAGCTTTTATTGTTTTTCAAAATTATTAGGCGCTAAATGTTTCACAAACTTTTAAATATAAAAACTGATCCGCCGTAATATAAAAACTGATCCGCCGTCGAGAAATTGACAAAGCCGAGCAAAAAAATATACGACACGCAAAAATTCTGGGGTTCAATTTATGATATATTTCATTTTTTAAACTTGGGTAGAGAAAGCGATTTTTTCTCTTTTTTTCAGGTGTAATTGAAAAACACCTGAAGGTTTCACAGAAAATCCAAATTCTTGAATTTTGGATGCTCCACTAATTCGTCATAGTACTAAAGTGTTTCAAATAATTTTTATACCGATTATTGGATGGTTTCTCATATATTGGTCTCATTTAATTTTTCAAGTTAAAAACTTATCGTAATATTGCATTAGCGAACTGTTCAATTTGAGTTAACTGTTTCCTACCGTTGTAGTAAAAAATCTTTTTATGCTAAATCAGTGTGTCTCTTGTTAATGTGACAACTAAACAAAAAAATAAAGCAAAGTTCTCACCTTGAGGTAGATTATCCACCAGAAGCAGAAACTTGATTGGACCGAAGCAGAGCATCACCAAAGAAGCCAACGTCAAAACCTTAAATTTTCCATTTTTCAAAATTCCAATTTTCCTTTTCACCTTTTTATAATCATCGAGGTCATCTGATTTCATTTTGTGAAGAAGTTTTGAAAATTTGGTGAAGAAAAAGGCCCTCAGAAAACCGAAAGCGAATAAATCTAGCAATCTGAAAATATGTGTTTTTTTTTAAAGTTACATGTTTAAAAAATTACCCTTGAAAAGGAGAAACTATAGCCAAGGCTTCGGGATGGGCCATTGAGTTGGCAATGGTGAGCATTCCCGAGACGACCAAGTCGAAGAAGGCCAAACCCGCGCCCCAGAGGGTGAGACGGGTCAGCATTCTGAAGTGAAGATTACAAAAATTATAACTGAGATTAATTAAAATGAAAATAGTGAAGGGTAACAAATGACTTCGCAAATGTTGTTGAAGATGGTGAAATTGAGTTTAATTTTTTTAAAGATCAGATACATGTTTTGTTGACGTGTAAAGAAGGCTAACTATTGAAATTTATGTTATGTACAGATGCTTCAGTCCAGATTGCCCGTAATCGTAATCTTTTCAACTTTTTTTTCAACTTGTTACTGCGGGCCCGGGCGGGCCGGAGATAGTCAGTGAAAAGCAGTTTTTTTTTTCAATATTAAAATATGAAATATTTCTAACGGGCTTTTTTCATTTGCCATAGGGCTCAAATCCTTTTATAAAAAAAACCAAACCAAGTTTTAACTGCACACGAGACTATGGTGTGTGCAGTTAAAACTTTGTTTGCGAGGAAAAAAAGCAAAAAGGAATCAAGCTTAGTACATTGCATAAAAACATGTAATGTTAGTTTTTGCAAAACGATTTGCGGAAAATGTGGAAACTTTTGGAACTGTGTCAAAATGCAAAAATTTCATCATAAAGTTTGTAGGAGGTATTTCTTTTTCTAGATTCCTTCTCCGGGCATACTTTTGGGCAAAAAAAAGTTTTTGCCTTTTCAAGGACAAATTTGGGTAACCCTCAAATTAAAATAAAATCAGCATGCGAATAATGCTTGAAATACAGAACACAACTGCAAAAAAGCTCTTTCCTGCGTCTCGCGCGGCCGTGCGGTCGGTCCCTCCGCCTCTCTCCCAGGTTTGCCCGTCCTCAAGCCGGAGTGGAGCCCCGTGAGGACGTAGCTCCAACCAAATGGATCACCGAAGTCGTCTACAGTACCCCGACCGTCCCATGACCCTGAGAAGAAGCTGCTTCCCCCAAGGAGAGCTGTACCAGCAACTTGGTCAGGAGGCATTTGGAGCCGAATCAAAGGAGTATGGGAACAACCAAGTCAACTTCGTGGGATTGAAGTCGACAACAGTGATTCATTCTGGCGGTTCAGGGTAGATCCCTAGAGAATAAACCGTGTGTATGTATGTAAACTGCAAAAAACGTGGACACGAGTATGGAACAATTAACGTTTTGCTAAAACATTTAAAAAGTAGCAAAATCGATTTTGAATATAGCTGATGTAAAAAATGTTCTTTCACGACAACATAGTATATTTCTTGTTTTTCTAAAAAAGAAAAAGTAGTTTTGTTTTTTTCATTTAACTATTTTGTTTCACGCCGTTTAACGGCAAATACAGCCGCTCCAAACCATGCAAGATCGCAATCTTTTCGATGGGCTTGGCTAAATGTTTCATTTTCTTGGCATAAGATTTTTCTTCAAAATACAATTGGTACACCCTTAGAAATTAGTGCTTGTATTGCAAAGGCAATAAATTATATCCTCACAATGGATAAGTTTAAAAATCAGTCTCAGAAATAACATGTTTCCGAAATGAATGCAACAAGTGAGCATTCTCCAAAAAAAGCATTGAAAACATAATTTTCAAATGTTGAAGTGAGATTTTACTTTGCAAAAAAAGCTTTTTTGAAACACCCTTTCCATTTTGTTGTTCTTTACATTCAGCCACATATTTGTTCCAGCCGTTTCGTGGCGATGTTGAAAAGATTTTATCGCTAAACAATCGGTCAAAACCAAGCGAGATCGCAATCTTTCTCACGGGCACAGTTCCATGTTTCAAACACTAACATAACACTTTTCTTTGAAGACCAGACGCTCCCGTTTTTTCTTCCAACTTCCAAAAATCTTTTCATTTATAAAAAAACATATAGCATTTATAGCTATACGTGTCAAAAACTATGAGCATTGCCATTTATCCGCTAGGCTAGGTGCAGTTCAATGTTTTGAGCACGTAACCTAAGATTTGTATAAAACGAACAGGCGGTATGGTTCTCTTTAGCTCTTTAAAAATTTCAAAATCCGTTAACGAAAAAAAACAGTTGGTTCTTGCCAAACGGGCAATAACTACGAATTAATATTTTTTATTACGAATAAGTTACAAATTTTGTTTTAAGATTTTTAACAAGCAAAATTTTTTGAAGATTCGCTGGATTGAAGATTCGCTGTAACATTTGGGCAAGCAACGATTAAAGACAACTTGCTCGTTCCGTATTCGTTGTTCTGATCCTAATTCATTTCAAATTCTTCTTGGGCCACCCGTCCACATTTTTCTTATGCAACGGTACAAACATTTCCGTTAAAAAAAAACAGAAGTCACGTAACTATTTTTTCATTGAGATCTTTGTGCCAAGGAGTCCAAAATATGAAATTTTTCTGATCTTGGGAGAAGCTGAAACATTTGAGCAAGAACACAAAAACATTGAAAAAGCTCTTTCAGTGATTGAAGCACAAATTTCCATTATGATAAAAACACAATTCGCAACTGTCGCTAGATTTTTATTCTAAATTTTTAAGCCGTCTCAATGGAATTGTTGCTGTGATTTTATCACGAAGTATTCTGTTCAAACCGTACGAGATCGTAATCTTTTCGATAGATGCAGTTGGATGTTTCAAGTATTTTTCCTATAAATTTTCTTGAACTTAAAACGCTATTCACTTATTACTGTTTTCGGAAACGTAAATAAATAATCTTTTTAATTTTATTTTTAAAAATTTTTTTTTGTGTAAAAATGTTTCTATGCACTATTTGAGAAATGGAGTAACGCCTGCTTCAGATGTTTAACACTAATGGGAAGCAAGATGACATTAAACAAAACTCTAATTTTTAAAATTTCGAAAAAAAAAATATTATACAAAATTGCACTCAATTTGATAGCCGGGGTTCGATGTTTCAACCATTGTGTGTAAAATATTGCATTTATGCGAAGATGGTCGATTGCTGATGCCCTTCCTTGAAACTAATCAAAATTCAAACCGCTAATCGAATATAATTGCTTTTACATTCACAGTGTCCACCTTTTTTATGTCTTTGAAACACAGAGACAAATCAAAAATAAAATTAAGATAAACCGAATAATTGTGAAAAATGCCACAACTTTTATAATACTCAAATGACAAATTCTTTCTGGGGTGCAATAAACAAGTTAAAAAAAATTTTCAACACTAAACAACAAAACATTATGAACTGTTGCAAAGAAAAATTTGAATGAAAAGAGCTGAAAGAAGTGGCAACCGAACGGTTGTTCGGCAAGATAAGAGAATGCTGAGTTTGCAGGTAACCGTGTCCAGTATCAGGGGAGATAGCGGAGTCTCTGAAACAATCCTGAAACATTGCAATCGTAAAAAGTGGTGGGGAGACTTTAAGACATTGACCAGAAAGTGACGTTTTAAAATTTTGAAAAATGAATTTAAAAAGGTGTGCATCAAAAATTATTGACCCCTATTTCGTACAACGCATATATACCTTTTAAAGTTTAAAAAACTTGTATACCTTTCAAGCAATGCTTTGTCACTAGTAACTGTAACTTTTAAACTTCATAGGTAAATATTAAGCGAACGTCTCGAATTCAGCAAATTCTTCATGTTAGTGTGTGGAAACAATTTCGATTTTACATTCAACTCATGTTGCAAACTTCTTATTAAATTTAGGTATTGTCCTGCTGCATTGAACACAATTTTAACAATTTTTGTTTTTCACTATTATTCACCTTTATATAGGATTTTTCATTCAGATTACAAAATATTTTGGCGTTATTAAGTCATTTTACAACAAAAAGAAACAATTTCAATTTTCCTTATCCTTGAGCGAAATTCCGTTTTCCCTGTCTTTTCGATTAGAAATTTTGGGACAATTCAGCAGAATAAATAAAATTGAACTGCATAATTATTATTAATTAATCTATGTCAATATTGTCACTCCTGCATGAAACATACATAATTATAAAAAATTCAAATTCACTAATATTGACTTTTTTAATGTTTCAGTTGTACTGCACAACGCCGCGGTAATAGTTACGCAAAACTCTATCAAGCGATCAAGCGTCTATCAAGCGCTGATATTGTAGTAGTGAACTAATAAAAACGTTTAGATTTTTATTTTTTTAAAAGGGACAGTCAGACGGGTTTTATAACATTGGCTCAATTAGGAGAGAAAAATTGGCTGATCGTGAAAATGTATATGACTAGGGGTCGCAAATTTACCGTTTTCGAGAAAATACGCTTCAAAGTCGGCAAAAACGGGTCTCCGTCTACAGATTTGTAGAGGGGCAGTACGCCCTGCGTGTCCGTCATTTACAAGAAATGCTAATAAGCCGAATTTCATTCTAATTAACTGAGAGAGCTCTGGAAAAGAGGAAGGTGCGAGACAATTTAGCATAGGTAATTCGCATAATTTCCGACCGTAGCCGATCGAAAGTGAAGTGAAAAGCCTCCTTACTGCCCTTTTAACTTTCACGTTAATTACATAAGTTAATAACTCGTTTTATCAAATAAGGCTTGCACTTTTGCAACTTGAAAAACACATTTGCGATTTAAAGAAAAAATTATGGTATAATAAGTAATCCTTCAAACAATGCCTGTTAAGACGTCGTCTCCATAAATATTTCAAAATCAGCGCAAAAAATTGACCCAGAAATGCCCATTTACAGAAATCATGCATCAAACTCATGAACTAGCACTGAAACATTGAAACGCAGTGACCGCAAAAACTCAATTTTTGCCTATTTTTGGGCCATATTTGGCCATTTTTTCACATTCAAGGGGATTTTTAACAAAAATAGTCGTCGATATTTTCTATTTTTAAAACCTTCTTCGCCGCCAAATTATGCATAGAATTTGATGGTATAAATAACTTTTCTGCACGGAATTTTGACAAGTGGTCAAAATCGCCAAAAACCTGTTTTTTGGACGGATCTGTTTTTTGGACGGATTTGTTAAGCAATATGTTTCACAGAATCTCACATTTATTTTCTCCTCACATTGAGAGGGTTTTGCGATTTTTACATTTTGCGCAAGAAACTACTGTATCGAAAACTGGAAAAGATTTTTTGTGTATAAGTATTAGCTAAGTGAACAAGTTGTTTAAAAAATGCTTTGAATTGACAATTTGTCACTTTTCGTGTTTTAAAGTTTCAGATTACATTCTTAAATATGTGTGAAAAGACTAACGTAGAAAAAGTAAACGATTTGTTTGAAATGTAGAAAAGAACTTCAATAAATAATGACTTGCAATATGAGATGCCTCTTTTTTCCTAAATGTCTTCGGATCTTATATAAACACCAAAAACAACTGGAGTTGATTTCATAGAAAACGAATCTCTGTCTTTTAAAAAAAACGTATCAAAATACTTTATTCGGCCCATCAATTGTTTTTGACTGTGCACGTTTTAATACCAGTCTTTGAAAAAAAAGGTTTCAGATTTCTTTAAATTTTGAGATTGATTTTGGAAAACATAAAGAGATTTGGATTAGAATAAAAATAGGCAGAGATTCGTTTTCTATGATATCAACTCCAGTTGTTTTTGGTGTTTATATAAGATCCGGAGACATTTAGGAAAAAAGAGGCATCTCATATTGCAAGTCATTATTTATTGAAGTTCTTTTCTACATTTCAAACAAATCGTTTACTTTTTCTACGTCTATCTTTTCACACATATTGTTTCTTTTTTCTATCTTTTATTTAAAAGAAAAATGCTATACATCACACCGAAGGTAGTCTTTCAAAATAAGTTTGTGAAATGTCGAAAAAAAAGCCCATTTAAAATTAGAAACAATTATGATTTTAAAAAAAAACGATCCGCAATAGAAGGGGTGGTTTGGAAAAGCCTGGATAAAAAGAGAAAAAAAATCTTTGATCTGTGTTAAATTAAATTCTTGAACATCGAAGAAGAAATCGCTTTCAAAATGTGTTATTTTAAATTAACAGCTTTTTGTAAGAAACAAACTCATAACCAAACCGAAGGCCGTTTTCGATAGCGGCCGCAAGCCGCCTTTATTATCGACCGAAGGCCGTAAATACTAGCGGCCGTAGGCCGCCTTTTTATCGGCAGAAGTCCGTATTTACTAGCGGCCGCAGGCCGTCTTTAAAATCGGCCGAAGGCCGTTTTCGATAGCGGCCGCAAGCCGCCTTCATTATCGGCCGAAGGCCGTTTTCGATAGCGGCCGCAGGCCGCCTTTTTTATCGGCCGAAGGCCGTTGTCGATAGCGGCCGCAAGCCGCCTTCACTATCGGCCGAAGGCCGTTGTTGATAGCGGCCGCAGGCCGCCTTTTTTATCGGCCGAAAGCCGTTGTCGATAGCGGCCGCAAGCCGCCTTCATTATCGGCCGAAGGCCGTTTTCGGCATCCAATTGAACTTGTAAAACAAAAGAAAAATGACTACATCGGGATTCGAACCACAGAGCACCCGTATACTAGGCCGCCCTGTACACCGCGAAGCCACAAGGATCACACTCACGGCTGCGTGCGGCGCCCTTTCTGCCCATATGCTGCACTGGTGTCTTTGCAAACAAACATGACGTCATTTGATCAAAACGGAAATCCGCCATTCTTGGCTGAATACTTATTCTAGATCAACTTTGCGTGTTCTTTTCAATGGACAAATCTATTTTGAAAAATATTCATGTTTTCGACCGTGGTGCCTAAAAGTCCGTTTTTGACCGTCTTTTTAGGGTACTGTAAGAAAATCTGTAGATGAAACTGGCTCAAAGTCTACGCCCACCAAACTGCAACGGGTGCCGACCTGTACCCAAAATTTCAGCTCAATAGCTTAACTCTTTCGCAAGTTTTGCGACAGTATATATACGGGAGACATCGACACTTTTTGGGCCCCGCATCAGAATAGACCATTTGGTACGTACTAAAATTTTTTTTATATCTTGAAACAGTTTCCGGGGCGGTTTTTGATGCTGAAAACTATACTTTTCTCAGAATTTAAAAAATATTGATTTTTAAGGAAACTGTGGGGCATTTAGTTTTAACTGACCTCGTAGTAATTAGGAGAGGTACCAAACCACCGCGCAGCTCTTCGCGCTGCGCGCATATTCTTTTTTCTATTATGAATACAGAGATAAAAAAGCAAAGAAAAGAGCAGAAGGCGGAATTGAACCCCCTACCTCTCGGGCAAGGGGTAGACGCTTTAACCACTACACCACAGTATCAGTGTAAGCTAGTGTATTCCTATCCGTCATACACTCGGGTGCACAGGCGTACAAGTCGTTTTGACGTTTTACGAGTTTAACGTGCAAGGACATGATTATATGCGAGACAAACATTAGAATAAGCAACGAACTCATAAAATATTCCCAATCTTTCGCAAAAGTCGCTCGTTTCTATAGGTAGATAAAGAAATTCTGGGAATATTATTGGATTTCCGGAATGTACGCAAAATTTTACCTACGTGAATTCGTTTGGTGCACATTTTGCAACGTTGAAGGCAAAAACCCGTGACCGAAAATTTGTCTACGGCGGCGACGGCGACGGCGGCGGCGGCGGCGGACATAAACGGCGCCCATTTTTTGATAGCGCGCCATAACACGGCGGGGGTTCAAAGTGGTCGAAATCAACTTTTAAAACAACCAATCGATTCGTCTTGAGTAGTTGAGTAAGAATATGACTGTTAAAATTTAAAAAAAAAACAAAATTCATGCTTCCAATCGCTAAAAAGCCAAAAAATCAGTTTGCAAACGGGAAATTTGAAAACAAATCTACCCAGCGCTTCGCGCTGGGTATAATTGCTGCTGTTTTTCAAGTTACTTCAAGGTCCTTCCTTTTCTTGGACCAAAAATTTTAAATGAGTTTAATTCGCCCATCGTTAGAGATTTGCAGCGCTACATGCAACAGGCGCGCGCATAAATCTGAGAGCATATGGTCCGCCAGAGTTATTACAAAACGGGGTCACGATTACGACAACTGTTTTGCCCCTCCTGCTGCGCAACCCCTCTACAATAAACCGCTGTTCGCAGAAAGCTAGATTATTTTTATCCTATTCTTCTTGTTTCATTTTTTTAAAATGTTTCAATAAAAATCTCTTTTCAGATGGTGCTTGATTTCCACAATCTTCCCCATCATCTTCAAATTCAAATATGCAACAAGGTGTTTTTTTGGATTCAAAATTTACAAAACAAACGTTTTCAGACCGACTTTAAAGAACACGTCCAGCTTCAACTGAGTTCTCGCTTTTTTCACGAAACATTGAAAAATGTGAAGACTTTACCTCATAAAATGCACCGATGAACAGTTAAAGTTGGCTCGTCATTTGAAATAAAAATAAAAAGTTTTTCAGCGAGATTGTACTTTCCGAATGGGCGGCCAAGATGGAACTAGACCTATTCAGCAATTGCAATCACAGCGTTTTGCGGAAGAGTGTGTAATTGAACCAGTCCGCATGAATTTCTATCTTCTCTGGATAGAGGTGAGTGAGGTTCCAAGCCATTAAAGGGACCGTCAGGGGCCTTTTCGAATTGGCAATGGACAGAATGAAAAGCAGAAATCAAGTCATTTCAATTGAATTCGTTTTTTGGATTACTGCTTCAGCCAACGGTCATGCGCAAAATGCAAAAGCATGCGCTTTTATAAAAGCCCCTGACGATCCCTTTCAAGGTGTATGGTCTTTGTGAGAACCCTTCTTGACAATTACGTGTAAAAGGAAACTTTCTCAGACGCTATTTTGTCTGGTTTCTCTGCGCCCTCTTATCAAACCGCACTTCCTCGCGCTTTCGCAAATGAAGCCTTTTTTAAACTATACTCCTCGCCCACGGACCTTTCCTAAAGTTTCGATGGCCTGCACATCTAACGCCCAAAATAGTGTGCAAGTAGCGGAGACGCAGACAAAAAGCCGCTTGTTTCCCGCTACCGGCTAGAAAAGCTCACTGGGCGACGTGTATACTCGAATCGTGGTGGGACACCTAGAATCCTTCAAGGTTCCAAATGGGCAGTTGAAGTTACGAGATATAATCAGTTCCTTTTTGTTTTGCCTCTAACGAGGAAACTTTTGAAAGATACATTTGTCATCGTATAATTTTTACGGCGCGCACCCTCCTGGCTTGCGGCCTTCGGTCGCTCAGTTAGGCGGCCTGCGGCCGCAACATTCGTGGCCTACGGCCACCAATTAGTCGGCCTTCGGCCGTGAAAGTGAAGTGAAGTACGTTTAACTCGGCCTACGGCCGACCTCCCCTTTCCCTCGGGGGAAATGAACGCGTGAACCTACGCTGATAGACAACACACACACACACACACACACACACACACACACACACACACACACACACACACACCATAGCGTTTAGTTATATAAGAGGATTTGTGTCTATGTTTATACCGCAGCAAGAAAAAAACAAGCAGTATCATTGCTTTCGTGAAACATTTTGCCTACATGTTCACAAAACCAGTTGACATATTCACCAATCCCTGTGAAATGAAACTTAGGGTTATTTTGGACAATTTCAGCATTCGATTTCATTATGATAAAAAAAAATTCGCCACCAATTTGACATTGCATGACGTCATAAATTTTGTTCAGGGGGAGTTGACCGATGACGTCATCTATCGCCTAGAGCCACTCTTGGCAAAACAGTGGAGATTCCAGAAAATTATGCTCTGTGATCACGTCACTTGTGCACCGGAAGCATTCAACCGACTAATAGAGGTTTGTTATATCTCTTTCCTGTATCTCTGTCTCTCTGTCTCTCTCTCTCATTCCTTTTGTCTTTGTGTCTCTTTTACTACCAATGATCTTCTTGAATGAGATTTTCAGCTCTCCAGAGGGCAGTCACTCGTGGCATTTTTCGCACCTCCTCACGTACAGTTGGCTTCAATTTACCTTCAGCAACCTGCAGCACGAAAAGTAGGTTTATCCTTAAAGAACAAGCTAGAATCGAAATCAAAAGTTTCAAATTTACTCACTGTGAATCGTTGTAACCTAAGTAAAAATCGAATTAAATGTATTTTTCACTGAAGTCTTTCAAGCAACCGTCAGAGGGCTTTTGGAATAAAAAATGCATCGCAGGCAAATTTGTTACATTTTAATTTGATGAAAGATTGCAACCAATTCTTTGGTAACATGGAATTTTTATAAACCTGGAATGCAGTGGTTTTTTTTGAAGAAAAAAAAATGAAAAAAATGGCAAAAAAATAGAGGGCTTGTTGCCAAAAATCTTTGGGATCCTTCTTTTGTATGAAAAAATCGTTGACAGAGGGGTTTTTGGACAAAACCTCGATGAACGTGTCAATCTAGAAACCCGCGCATTGTTTCGTTTCATATTACCTGCAACTAACATGGAAATTATTGAATAAAATTTTGCTACGCTTAAATTTATAAATTTAATTTAATGAAACAGTCCAGGTGCTTTTCGAATTTAAAAATGGTTCGCATGCACTCAAACTACAATTCAAAAACAAAAAGAAAACCATTCAAATTGGTTATTTTTCCCAACACCACTTTTCAAAAAAAAGTTGTTTTTTTCAAAATGCCTGCGAAGTCTTCGTTAACATGAAATTTCCATAAACCATGAAAACACTGACTTTTTCTCTCTTAAAAAAGAACCGAAACCAAAAGCTCACAGTCAATCAATTTCGGAGCGCTGTATAAAACAAATGTTGCCTCAAGGGTTTTTTTTTTGACAAAATATTGACGTTTTTTTTTCGTAAACGCGGGCAATATTTGTTTCAGATGACCGGCTATTTACATCTGCGCTCAACAGTGGAAGACACCGAGTTCGCTGCACTCAGCTTCACTTCATTCCGCCTTACCGCCAACTTTGTAACGTCGGTCGGACTGAATATGTTTTTGAAGGTGAGAATAGAGTATTTCCAAAGAAGAGTTGGCGATTTTTACCGACCTTGTTTTAAATCGATTTGAATCACTGAAGTAAATAGAAATCAAAAAAGCGAAACATCGCTGCAAAATAGGAGTGCGCGGGAAAATGAGCGATCGCGGCAGGACCGAATGTACCTAGTCCTTGCTAAAACCCCGTCACTTTTTCAAAAACACATTATAACAAATTTTTGACATAAATAAATAGCAGCGAAATTTCATGAACTCGATGTTTCAAAACGTTTTAAGAATTTGATACGTTCATTTCTTTCGTTTACTGTGGCATTCAAAAACATATTTCGGAAAAACGCCAGGTACTTCATTTGAAATTTGAAATTTCTTCGCTCATTGTGTGGTTTTGACAAATTATGATAATCTTTTTGATTCATTTTGAAATACTGTTTCACTTTAAAGGGTAAATAAATATAATCATGCCGATAATATGCGATTGCAAAATTAGAAAACTGAAGGAAATATACTCCTCGCCAATCCTGTTTCGACCAAAATGGGGCTATGCACTTTTTGTAGGCGAATATTATGATGCAGTAACGGGGAATTTGAATTTCAACATCAAAATATTCTCACTCATTTCCTAAAATCGCCGATGTAGGATTGGCTGGCACTATCTTTTTCAAGACTTCTTTTTCTTTCTATGCAGCACAAATTGACATCAAAAAGATAAATGCTCTCTGTGGGTTATTTTTTATGTATATTACTGTTTCATGTTTTACATGAAAAGTTCCTAGGTTCCAAAATACTATTCAAGAAAGTGCGGGTAAAATCTATTTTCAACACAAGGTTGGCGTCTTTTCGACGGCCCTGCTCCGGCGCATATTTAGCAAATTTCTGTTTGAAACATTGAAGACAGGAGAATACAAGAAAAATCAGTAAGCGTGCGCATCCTTGAGGAAAATTGTCCGTTTTTCTTGTCCATTTTTTTTGGAAAGTCACTCTAAAGTATTGCAAAAAAAAGTACAATCGTATTTTCAGCAATGGGTGGCAGGAGAACGTGAAGTTTTGAGTGAATCATGCGTCGACGATGGAAACTTCCCACTAGAAGAATACGGTCTTGTACTCGAAGGAATCCCTCACCAAGTCCTTTGGAATGAAGGCATCTGGGCGGCCAGCGATCTCAGTGGAATTCCGAAAGACAGGATTGATGGCTGTTTCGAAAAATCTGTGTTCGGAATAGAAGCCGGAAATCGAAAGCTTGTCTTTCAGCAGAGAAACGACACTTTGGTGTGGTTCAAACCTGTAGATTGCTTTGAAGAATTTATGCGAAAATGTCGCCAGTACGCTCTTGGTGTCGCTCATTGATTTATCATTGGAATTGTACCCCGCCGTTGATTATGACCTGTTTTCAGTTTTAATTATTCGATTTGTATTGCAATAAACTTTAACACTCTTAGAACTTTCAAAATGGAAACACACTAACACACACACACACACACACGCGCGCGTTCTTTTTTTGCTGGCTGTAAACATATTAATGTTAAAACAGCGAACTCTTTACCACATGAAGAAACTTTATACCACAACAAAAGAAAAGATAACGTGTAACTTCTGTCATTGTTACACGGCTGTCACATAAAGTTTGAGGATCTGTATTGATCAATCAAGAGTATTTCATGATATGTTTACTAGGAAAACCCAAAACGCAAACCGAAAACTAAAACTCAAACCATTCATATTGCTATAACATTGCTAGAAATAGATGCAGTAAAGTTTCTTAATAACTTCCACATATTTTTTATACCTTTATTTGAATTCCGCGCTGTTTGAGACCTAACGTCAAAATGATGTGGACAAATGTTCCGTACTAGATTTATTACGAAACGGGTGTCACGGTTTCGAAACCACCTGTTGCACGGCTCCGCTCAGTGATTCGGTGCGCAATGTTCGGCTGCTTACACATTTATGTTTTAACAATTTTATTCAACTAGCAAAACAGCGGTGTAACCTCACTGTGATAAACCTTTTACACATTATTATTGTGTTTATTACTGTTGTCAAAACTACTTTGTCTCTTCGTGTCAATGTTTTGATATTGATTTTTGAGTTGAACAGGATCCGTACGCAGCGAAGTTGGAAAAAGTTGTAACATTGGAAATTCCTGTCTTTGCGATGTTTGGGAAGTCTTCACGCGATTTCCGAACGCAGAATTCTACCATTGAATTTTCAATCATAATATTTTGTTTGTCTCCTTTTGACTTAAACAGCTAATACAAACGTTTTTGTTGCAGATGGGAATCGATTTCGAAAACCTACCGTATCATCTGCAAATTCAAGCATGCAAAAAGGCAAGTTTTGGCGCTCTCATAAATTTCAAATTAAACTTTTTTTTAGACTGTTTTCAAGGACTACATCCAACTTCAGCAGACTTCTCGCTCCATTCAGGAAACTTTAAAATTTGTGAAGTGGTTTCCACATTCAATGAAGGCATGGACAGTCAAGGTTTGAGTTTTTGTCATCCGAACCAAATGAAAATCGGTCGTTCAGCCTGATTCTACTTTTCGAATGACATACAATATTCGTGGAAAGACTACGGAAGACTTGAAAGCCAAGCAAATTGCCGAAAATTGCCTGAAGGAACCACTGAAGATTAAATTCAAGGTTTTTTGTTTTGAGGTGAGTTTTCGTTTTTTAAAGCCGTCGGCCGCTCTTTGGTGTCTCTCCGCTGACGCAACAAACTTTGGGCACTGGTGACAAATGTGCTCGGGTGGCGACAGAAAATACTTGGAGTATCGACAATGTATTTGGTATCTCAAATGAAAGTCCGGTAACATTTGACTAACTTAATGTGTTGCCTATTTTGATTATTGTCGTTTATTTTCCTTATTTTCCCTTTGTTGCAAGAAAATCTCTACTTTTCTATTTGAAAACTATCAGTTTTAGCAGTTGCGGAATTTCAGGGAAAAAAACTTCATTGCCTTTTTTATTGTTTGTTGACAACAAACGGAATTTTCCATATTTTAATATTCCATATATTTTAAAATGTGCTGCAAAATTTACAATGTGAGCGCCGACAAAACATCATTTTCTTACTTTTGATTGCAATGTATTACCTTTTTGTCCTTGAAATCCATCAGTTTTGCTAGTTTAGGGGGGCGTTGGTCTTTTAATTTGTTGGGTAATACTAAATAGAAGTACGGTTTCAAAAAAATTTTTTGTTGATGAGACAAATGACATAGTACTTCCAGTGTGTTGCTCCTTTTATCAGAAAAAATCGTAATAAATCCAATTTTTAGGGCAACTTCACTGATGATGTGTATCATCGCATGGAGACATTGCTGAGAAAACACTGGACTTGTAAGAGGATCAGGCTGGATAGCGATGTTAATTGTGATCCGGAGGCCTTCAACAAACTTGTTCTGGTTAGATCTCTCTCTCTCTCTCTCTCTCTCTCTCTCTCTCTCTCTTTCTCTCAATGTCTATCTCTGTCTCTCTCTCACACACACTCTCTTCCTGTTTTTCTATGTCTCTCGTTTTATCCCCTTCGGTTTCAGTTTATCTTGGTTCACATATTTACTTTTGGCTATCTCAAGTGAACGTTGCAGCTGTCAAAAGCCCAAGAAATCACCTCTTTTTTCTCGACAATGCACTTGGATCCAATTTATCTCCAGCTACCTGCCGTAAAACTGGTTTGTAATTTTTGAATGTTTAAGGAGAACTTGCTAAGAGAAGAACATTTCCAAGTTAGAAGATCACCTTTAAAATTACAGCAAAACATTGAGTTGACGGAAACGGAAAATTCGCTACAATCACAGTTTTTAAACTGTGATTTTCGAATATAAATTCAATTTAAAAAATACCCTAAAACTCAATTTTTTTTCCCTCAAACACGTTTTCCGCTGAACATATCGGTGAACGGATATCTTTCTCTGTTACAAACGTTGAGAGGGTGGTGGTTCTCCAATTTTGCTTTCATAAAAATCTGAAATTTCTCCGCTATAAAAATCATAAATTTCTCCATCGTGTTGTGTGTTTATGTGTAAGACATTTTGTAGCAAATTCGATTTCTAGAAACATTCTTTATTGGATATAAACGCAAAACACAACGCGAAAAAAGTTTGAGGACAAAAACCGCAAAATTTGCCTTTTTGGGATGTTTTGGGTTTTTTCTTCTAAAAAAAAAATTGTGCTTGTATTATAGTCTGTTTCAAAAGGACGGTCATCGTTTTTTTATGTGGCCTTGACAATATACATGTATTTAACCAAAAAAGGTTTTGAAACACTAAAGTGAGCCTAATTATAAAGGCCGAAATGTTTCCGTTTTCGTACGAAAGTCGCAAAAGCTGAACATAACAATAAAAGAGCATGTTACAAGAGGAGTGTCCAGAGAGTTAAATTATCTTTGCATGACCAAATGCACTTAGTCCTTTAAGATTATGTCAAAATCACTGTATATTCGTTGGAAACAGAGTACAGAAGGCTCTTGACTGTTAAAATGGCTCAATAAGTATATTGATGAATGCCAATAGAGTACATTAAACTTTCACCAACGGGCATCCTGCCAAAAACAGCCTTAATGCAGCAATCGTGCGATACTCAGGCGGAAATAGTGTGCTAGAAGATACGCAGAGAATATGCGGTTTTAATTGCCGATGCCCGTTTGGCAACAGCTATATATTGTTGGATAACGCCGAATTCGAACCGCGAAATGAACACACTCCTTTGCCAAACAAATTTGCGGCTAATACAATGCTCAACAGGGGTGGACAACAGGCCGGCCCAGGCCGGCCTGGGGAAGGCCTGGCCTGCTGTCCACCCCTGATGCCCAATAGTCGTTATGTACAGTCACTTTCGATTTAGTTTTGTTCCAAAAAAGATTCATTAAAAAAACTATTGTTCCAGATGACGTCATACCTTCACATTCGTTCACCAATGGGAAACGACGATTTCACCGGCCTAAGCTTCAGGGCCTTTAGGCTATCTGAAACACACATTTCCTTTACCGGCGTTAACCGTTTCCTAAAGGTAATCAATAAAAAACCAATAAAACTCGCATTTGCAGCAATGGGTGGCAGGAGAGCGTGAAGTGGCGAGCGACTCTTTCGTCGAAGGAAATTTCATTGTCGATGAAAACAGTGGTGTTCTCCAAGGAGTTTCTCACAAAGCGCTTTGGAATGAGGAAATCTGGGCTTCCAGCCATCTGCGACATTTGTCGAAAGACGGCGTTGACAAAATATTAGGCAAAAAGTTGTTCGGGATTGAGGCCGGAGGCTTAAAGCTAGTCTTTCAACATATGGACGACACCTTGGTTTGGTTCAGACCAGTAGCTTGCTTTAAGGAATTTTTGGGTAAAATGCGGAATCACGCCCTTGAAAAGTACGATCGTTGATTCAATCTAGGATTTAGGGTACACCGTACTTTTTTTCGTAGCCCATGTTTTCTGTTTGTATCTTAAGTTTGTATCGGAATAAAATTTAATCTGCTTTATTATCCGCATTGTGATTATTTTATTCTCATTGTGTGTTTGGTTTTTATTATAATAAAAGTTTAAAAGAAAAATAAATTCAAGAACCTTTAAAAAGAGACGCGAAAAACACAGGAAAAGACAAAGATATAGTGTGTTTCCGAAAAAGGCGCCGGTTTTGGTCAAAAACCTTAAAGGATGGTACAGGTAGGTTTGAGATTTATGCTTCTACGCACGACATAATCAGTTCTTTAATCCGATTTTAGGTTCATTTTGCAAAACTATATTTTTTGTTTCGAGTGATAACGTTTTGCCATTGATACGTAAGGGGTTTTTACAAAAAGCAAATTTTTGGCAAGTGTAAATGGTACGAAACAATGCAGAAACCTGTTTTCTTGTTCCAAAATTTGATCATTACGGGGCCAACTTTGCTGCTGCTTTGATACGCTACTTTGTAACATTTTTACATTTGCTGAAAGCTTCAAAAGTTATTTAGTTCAAAAACTGCCTACAGCGCTATTTACAGAATTTTATAGAGATGTGGCGTATGATATATTTTATTAGGTCTCACTTGAAAACCTTTTTCAAGCAGTTTTACGCGGTCTATCTCTTGTAACTAACATTTATCAAAACAAAACCTAAAGTTTAAAAAAAACCAATTAGCTATCGAATGAGTTCACGGTCGTACTTATATCACGCCGTTGAACAGACATAGAGGGGTTTAAAACAATTTAGCATTGTTTCGCTTTGAAAATTTCATTTGAGGGTATGATGTATTTCTTTTTTCTTCCAATAAATGGGTTTTATATACCCTAGAATAAATAGAAAAGCTCAATCAGAGTTTAAAAAAACATAATCTGACTGAGCCCAGGCAAACTGAATCATTTCAATTGAAATTTTTTCCTCCAACACCGCTCCAGGAAACGGTTGTTTACAGAATGCTTACAAAGTTGTCTTTAGTATACGAATAGCATGAGCATGGATAACCTGATGTTCCTTTATAGTTTGACAAAATGTGATTTAGCGGCCGTTTAGCGTATTTCTGTCGTTTGAATGGCAAACAACAGCCTTCTAAACCGTCGGAGGCTTTGAAGGCAATACGGCTTTCTCGAAGAATTGAATATTCAGTCTCTCACAAAAACGACAAAAATTTGTCACAAACCCTATAGAACAGAATACAGTTGGTCCTGCTGCGATCTGTTCAATTGAGTTTGCTGAAAGCGGATATTCCTTCTCTTATCATTGAACACAATGTTTCAAATATACCATACAGGAAAAATATCAACGCCGCCTGTATTCGTTGGCTTTTCCAGACACCCCCTATATTTTTCAGTTTTCCAGTGCATGGTTTTCGTCCTTATTTGTTCGGAGGGCGTTCTAGCAAGGCTAATCCTAAATGATGCCCCCTTGGGGCGGTTCTATTGTTCTGCACCTCCCACCGCAAGGTCATTCGCGATTTATACGCCCCAATTACCGTCTTCGGGTCGTTGTTACATGGCCGGCGTTTTGAAATTTTTGTATTTTCAGTTCAGAACACTTTTCTAAGTATTATCAATGAATTTGCTGTATTTTTACAACTGTCGTTTACAAATTTCCCGGTTCAGATCCATTTTTCTCATTCAAATCAGTTGGATCAAGCCCCAGTTTTAAGAAAAATTGAACACCTCGAGAACTCAATTTCCGCGCCCTAAAATGACGCGGTTGATCCGATTTCGAATGAAACAGCGAAGTGGGCGCCGCCTAATAATGCGAAAAATGCCCCAAAATCACTGTTTCTTAAGGAAAATGACTAAAATCCCTTCCGAAAAACATTTATAGTTCCTGTTTCTATGAAAATGTAGTTGATATGTTTTTATGAAAAGACGCAGAAAACATTCACATGAGACTGGCATGTTTTCTGCGCAAAAATGTAGTTTGGTCATAAAAACAGCAATTCGGTAATATAAACAGCAAATGAAGAACTGTTCCCTTAATATTCCTTTGATCATTTTGATTTGATGACATTCTTGGCTCATCTCTGGCAAAATTTAGTTAAAAATGTTTTTTCGCATGTGATTTCAGTGATTTTGGGTCTTTTTTTTCGAAATTTTAGGCGACGCGCACCTCGCTGTTTCACCGGAAAATGGGCCAACCGCGTTAATTTAGGGCGAAAAAACGGGGTTCGTCGGCCTAACTAGTGTAACGACCTGCCCTCCGTGGTTTCTTTTCCCATATACATACATGACATATTTTCTCATTGTTAACGCATATTTTTCTAATATATTAAAAAAAAATAGTTCTTTTCAGATGGGTATCGATTTCCAAAACCTCCCCCCTCATCTCCGACTTCAAACGGTCAAGAAGGTATCATTTTGCCGTTTTGCGTCAGAAAGGCAAATGTTTCAGACCGATTTTAAAGACTACATCCAACTTCAACAGAGTTCTCGCTCAATACTTGAAACATTGAAGCATGTAAAACTCTTACCCCACACAGTGAACAGATGGACAATAATGGTAAATTTAAAATTATTTTTAATTGGAAAAAAACTTATTTAGCGTAACTCAACTTTTCGAATGGGAGACACAGAGCCTCATAACCGTTCGGAGGCATTGAATGCGGAACGATTTGCTCGAAAGATTGCACGGGAACCTGTTCGGATGCATTTTACTACGTTCTGCATTAATTTAAGTCAGATTACGGTTACTAGGAGAGATTACGATTTGTGATTCTGCCTGGGGCGCGTTTCAGGCGGCCTGCGGCCGCAACGGCCTAATCTCGGCTTAGGCTTGGCTTATGGCTGGCGTAGAAACAGCGCGGGGCACGTGAAACTCAATCTTGGCCTACGGCCGGTCTCCCGCTCTCACTGTGTAGGAACGTGCGTTATGTAGAAATGGGTCTTTTTTTCAGGTAGACTTAACCGATGACCTTTACCGTCGCATTGAACCATTGTGGAGAAAGCAATGGACTTGTGAAAGAATCAAGATTGCAAAGCAAGTGATATGTGCTCCAGAAAATTTTAACAAGCTTGTGTTTCTATTGGTTTACTGTTTGATCTGTTTTTTGCAGTTGACCAAAGCTCAATCGTTACTCTCCTGTGCTACCATGCATCCCCAAATGCAGTTGGATCCACAATACCTTCAGCTACCTGCTGTTAGAAAGGCAAGTGTTTATAAAAACGTCCGCGTGCGTGTGTGCGTGTGTGCGTGTGTGCGTGTGTGCGTGTGTGCGTGTGTGTGTGTGTGCGTGTGTGCGTGTGTGCGTGTGTGCGTGTGGGCGTGTGTGAGTGTGTGAGTGTGCCTGTGCCTGTGCGTGTGTATTACTTTACTTTTGTTACAGATGACATCACAACTGAATATAAAATCACAAATCAAAGACAGTGACTTCGTCAAATTGAACTTCTCCGCATTTCGCCTGAATTCCACTCGCGTAACGTCTTGTGGCCTAAATACCGTTTTAAAGGTACGGATGAAAAAACAGAAAATTGTTTTTCAACAAGAATTTTTTTCAGCAATGGGTAGCAGGGAATCGTCAGATTAGAAACGAATCATTCATAGACGGACATTTTTTCTTCGAAGATGAAAGTTATCTCGCGGAAATTCCTCATCAAACCCTCTGGAATGCAGCAATCTTGGCTGCTAGCGACCTTCTACACATTCCACGAAACAGAATTGATGAGCACTTTGAGAGAAAGATGTTCGGAATTGAATCGATCAATGGAGAGAAACTTATACTGCAACAGAGAGACGACTGCTTTATTTGGCTTAGACCTGTACTTTGCTTAGACGAATTTTTGTGGAAATGTCGCCAAGGAGCCTTTGCCTGCACCGATTCAAAGACCACAGCTTCAGATCACATTTTCAGGCTATGGTTGGTTAGAAATCGACATTTAAGCTAAAAGTTGTCCAGTTTGAATTTGAAAAAAACAAACAAGAGAAGAGTGAGGATGGATGACAGAGAGAGAGAAATAGAGAGAGAGACAGAGAGACAGAGAGACAGAGAGACAGAGAGACAGAGAGACAGAGAGACAGAGAGACAGAGACAGAGAGACGGAGAGACAGAGAGACAGAGAGACAGAGAGACAGAGAGACAGAGAGACAGAGAGACAGAGAGACAGAGAGACAGAGAGACAGAGAGACAGAGAGACAGAGAGACAGAGAGACAGAGAGACAGAGAGACAGAGAGACAGAGAGACAGTGAGACAGAGAGACAGAGAGAGAGAGAGACAGAGAGACAGAGAGACAGAGAGACAGAGACACAGAGAGACAGAGAGACAGAGAGACAGAGAGACAGAGAGACAGAGAGACAGAGAGACAGAGAGATAGAGAGACACAGAGACAGAGAGACAGAGAGACAGAGAGACAGAGAGACAGAGAGACAGAGAGACAGAGAGACAGAGAGACAGAGAGACAGAGAGACAGAGAGACAGAGAGACAGAGAGACAGAGAGACAGAGAGATAGAGAGACACAGAGACAGAGAGACAGAGAGAGAGAGAGACAGAGAGACAGAGAGACAGAGAGACAGAGAGACAGAGAGACAGAGAGACAAAGAGATATACTTTGATTTAACACAAAAGAATGTATTTGTTTTATTACTTTTTTTAAACAGGGATAAATCGAAAAGATTGAATATAAATCATGAATTTGTTATCTCGCGAGCTTCCAAAAAGAATTTCAAAAACGTTGCAAAAACCAAACCCATCCTTCTAAAATTAAATAAATTTGTTATTTCAATTAAAAAAAGTACCTCCAAGCCCCAGCTTTCAACTTTATGTGGCAGCCCGACTTTTACACTCTCGGATACATTTTTGACCGAACGAGACGTCTTTTGTAAGTTTGCGAAGTCTTTGAATTCATCTGAAACATTGGCTATACATACATTTTTCAATTTCGGTTACCTTGTGCAAGCACTGGCGTCGAATATGAGATGGGAATGAGTTGAATGCAATAACCATTTTTCCTAATAAAAAAACTGTTTTTTTAAACGATTTAAAAAAATTCAGAACGACAAAACCACTACAGAGAGAAAAATGGGGAATATCCACATTGGTCAATCTTGAAAAGAGCGTTTCTAAAAACTATTTCAAATTATAGAAACTACCAAATAGAATAGATTTATCGTTTTTGAAACCACGACTGCTTACAACGGTATGGTTAAGAGTTCTTATTTTTTTGTTTTTGGTTTGTGAATTTATAAGGAGAATATGATATTAAATTTAATTATTGTTTATAGTGCGTTTCCAAAAAAGAGACAAAGAAAAAGGGATTTTCGTAAAGGACTAGACATTTTTTCGTGGCTGTAAGAAAGACAGCGAGAGAGAGAGAGAGAGAGAAATATAGGGAGGGAAAAACTTGTGGGTAGGTTCTAACTGCTGTTATATAGACAACAAGCAAAATTGGACTTTGAAATTGCATTTTTTCCATCTGCGGAACTACCGTAACGGGTGAGAGTAGAAATGTTTGAGACAGTTGAAAAACTCTGCATCTTCCAAGGATATAAAAATTTCGGACTTGCTTGCTTGCTAAAAGTTTTGTAAAAATTTACAAATTTCACAAATACTAAAATGTCTCGACTTTAATGGAGACAACGGCTTAAAATAACATACGTTTTCAAAATTCTGACGAAAAATCAAATAGGCTTGAAAAACTAAATTAGTTATAAATGAATTAGATAAAAACAGAGAATTTTTGCTTTAGGTAAATAAAACACAAAGTTTATATTCGGCGAAAAATAACGTTAACAAATAAATTTCAGAAAAGACAAAACAAAGATAAACACTGAAAATAAAACAAAAAACTGGAAAAAGCCAACTCAAAAGGGCCGCAAACGCGATTAAAAAACGCTCCAATCGATTTAAAGACGCTATAATTCGAGAAAGACCTAACTTTTTGCAACTTTTCGTTTATTTTAAATATAGGGTAAAATGTTGATCAACGATGATTTTGGGGTTCCTCGTCGGCTAGGGCTTTTATCATTGCACGAATGAAGGCTGACACGTCTTTTGAGAGTGACTGAAAATGGCGCTTTTTGGTTTCTCTCTCTCTCTCTCTCTCTCTCTCTCTCTTACCATTTCCGGCGGGAACTCCCTCTTCCTCCTTAGAATAGATTGCTTTTTACCGGAATACCTCCAAACGTCGAGTAATTTTTGTCTCTGTATTGAATTCAAGGGTTGTTGAAGAAATCGAACAAGACGGGCCCTGCGTTCTGGGTTGGTGCCGAGTTGAATGCTAAAATTATAAAGGAAATTATTTGAAAAAAAAAATCAAAAACAAGGGAAAAAATTGAAGGATTCAAGCAATAAGTAAAAAAAACCCATAATTTAGCATTCAAATACCCACTGCATTCCACTATTGCATTAATTAAAACTTTTAAAAACAATTGTAAATTTTTGCTGAAACCTTTAATTTCAAATGTTTCGTTTTTTAGGAAAAAAATTGAAATATTTTTGTTACATATGCAAAAGCAATGGTTTTCAAAAAAAAAGCTTTGATAGATTATGCATTCATATGAACTTTTTTGAAAGCTTTACATATTTTACGTTACATTACTGTACAAACTTAAATTTTTTTTTACAGCCTTACAAAAGAAAAAAAATGGTTATCTAAAATTGTTTTATTTTATAAAAGAATTTCTGAAAGAACGTATTCTTGTTCAAGAAAGAGTCGAACTAATGAAATTTTCACACACAAACTCACACACACTCATACAAGGTATACTTGAACGCTACTGTTGTTCAGATGTGCTTTGAAACTTTAGTAAATCATCAAAACACTCAAATGACTTAATTTTACCAATTTCAATGTTTTTTGCAGTATTTCCAATAAGACTGAATTCTTCGCTCTAAACACCATGAGAATTATTCTACAAAGAATAAAACTTTCAGGAACAATTAGCAAACGAACCCGAAAATCTTCTCCAACTCATTTATTTGAGGTCCGTTGAAAGCTGTGCGAACTGCTTCACCAAACGTCTAAACTTGTATATAAAATGTAATATTTCAAGTTTTAAAACTCACAATAAATGCAAGAAAAAGTAGAACAGTTGATTGCATTTTGGGTGTAGACATTGGAACACATGGTTTTATAGAAACGAATGTTCAAAACATTTGCTCAGCGTGTGTTTTCATAATGGAACCCGTTGTCGTATGAGAAATAGACAAATAAACAGTATGTATAATGTTTGCTTTTGGGAATTATCTGCAAAGAGATTTTGGATCAGACGCAAATTTGCGTAAATACAAAAAGGTAACTTCATCTTGCTTTCTTTAACTTTTCCTTTGACCCTTACTAGCGTATATTTAAGCGCAATTATTTCAATTAAGTGAAACGTTCACTTAAAGTTTACGACTTTTTTACAATTTTTAGTTTACAATTTTTTCGCAACTTTTGCGGCATGTCAATGCTTCGCATGGTTTTTGAACGTATGTCAGAATGAGACGTTCAATCGGCGGGATGTTCTTTAGAGTTACAACTTACAATTATATGTTTCGCAACGGAATGCTATAGAACAGAAATGGCTTTTGAATTACTATTGTTCTAACGATTCGGCAATATAATACTAGAAAACAAATTTTTTCAATATAATACTAGAAAACGTTTTCAGTTTGCTGCCGCATTTCAATGTTCAATTATTCAAAAACGTATGACCAGCACCATTTTTGTGTTTCTTACGTTGTAAAATACCGCCATCATTTAATTTTTGAAAGAAACAAACTGATACTAGACCAACAATGCGTAGTAAAAACTGCTTTACTGAAGTTTAATCTAAGAAATGACACCCTGTTTTTTTAAATGCTAAAATATAAATCACTCTAAAATATACATATCTCTGAATAAAAATCACTCTGAAAATTAAGATGTGATGTTACTTCAAAAACAATCATTGATATGTTTATTAACCAAGAGCGGCTCTTTCAATATTAATTCTTAGGCCACCAAGAGGGTGTAGGCTCGCCGGCCGGCCAGGTTAGTCCGAATTCCTTGTAAGCTTCAGGGCACAGCATGGGGCAGTAGTTGTAGTTGTTCCGGTCCTCACAACAACTGACAGAACGCTGGCGCTCCCTCTGTGCCTAAAAAAGTTTCCAAGATATGTGTGTTTTCAAGGTTTTCAAGTGCATATGTTTTGCAACAACTCACAGCTTGCACAGGATCTTCGGTAGTAGTTGTTGTGGTACTGGTCTTCGGCTTAAAAGAGCGAAATTAAGGGTACTTTTATCTTTTACCTTAGGCCACCAAACGGGTGTGGGTTCGCCTGCAAATGGGGTGAGGCCGAATTTCTTAATAGCATCAGGGCAGAGCATTGGACAGTAGTTATAGTCGTTACGGTCCTCGCAACAACTCTTCGGACGCTGGCGCTCCCTTTGCGCCTAAAATGAGTGAGTGTGTGAGTGTGTGAGTGTGTGAGTGTGTGAGTGTGTGAGTGTGTGAGTGTGTGAGTGTGTGAGTGTGTGAGTGTGTGAGTGTGTGAGTGTGTGAGTGTGTGAGTGTGTGAGTGTGTGAGTGTGTGAGTGTGTGAGTGTGTGAGTGTGTGAGTGTGTGAGTGTGTGAGTGTGTGAGTGTGTGAGTGTGTGAGTGTGTGAGTGTGTGAGTGTGTGAGTGTGTGAGTGTGTGAGTGTGTGAGTGTGTGAGTGTGTGAGTGTGTGAGTGTGTGAGTGTGTGAGTGTGTGAGTGTGTGAGTGTGTGAGTGTGTGAGGGTGTGAGTGTGTGAGTGTGTGAGTGTGTGAGTGTGTGAGTGTGTGAGTGTGTGAGTGTGTGAGTGTGTGAGTGTGTGAGTGTGTGAGTGTGTGAGTGTGTGAGTGTGTGAGTGTGTGAGTGTGTGAGTGTGTGAGTGTGTGAGTGTGTGAGTGTGTGAGTGTGTGAGTGTGTGAGTGTGTGAGTGTGTGAGTGTGTGAGTGTGTGAGTGTGTGAGTGTGTGAGTGTGTGAGTGTGTGAGTGTGTGAGTGTGTGAGTGTGTGAGTGTGTGAGTGTGTGAGTGTGTGAGGGTGTGAGTGTGTGAGTGTGTGAGTGTGTGAGTGTGTGAGTGTGTGAGTGTGTGAGTGTGTGAGTGTGTGAGTGTGTGAGTGTGTGAGTGTGTGAGTGTGTGAGTGTGTGAGTGTGTGAGTCTACGTTTGCAACAACTCACAGCCTCCTCAGGTGTTTCGGCAGAGGTGAGAGCGCAGACGGCGAAGAGAACGATCAGTAGCTTCATCTTGAAGTCGATGTTCAGCTATCGCAAAGAGCCCTTTTATACAAGAAAATTTTTAATTTTGTCGAAAAAGGACTTTGGACATGAGACCGTAACAAAAGAACACAAAGGCAAAGTCGATTCGAATTCGAAGATATTGGAAAATCTTGTCGGATTTGATGATATGGGAAGGTGTGATGATTGGCTTTCTAACAAAATTCCCATTTCGTAGATATAAATCTTAAGGGTTAAATATAATCGTTGCCGTTACCAAAGATTTTGGGGAAACACTTCGCCTAAGCCTGTTTTTCAAGAACAGTTTTTCACCTTATTGTGAAAAAGATGTAGAAACGCGTCAAAAAGATTTTTAGAACGACAATTGTTTTTATATAACTCTCGAAAAAGCATCCTGTCAAAAAGGGAGCAATCGGCAGCGATGCCCAGGCGGAAATAGTGTGCAACTGGCCGAGGCGCAGAGAAAAGCGGCTTTTTGCGAAATACGCTCGTTTGACGACAGCTAGAAAATGGGATTTTCTGATCTCCTACTCGTTTGATCAGAATTGCATGAAAAAATTTTAAAAAAAGTATTATGTAAATCCACAAACTCAATTTAGAGATGCATTGTATTTTTGTGAAATGTTTCAGCCAAGAGTTCTGCAAATGAGAACAAAACAAACAGCATGAAATGAAACTACTTGTTAATTTTCAAAAGCTTTGCATATTAGAAAAAAGATAAAATTGTTTCATATATTGAAAAACAAACTCTTTTTCAGTGTTGCAATAACGACATTTGGGAAAATTTTCAAACTCGCAACGCTTCCATTATGGTATTTGAATCGATGTTTTCGAATAAAAAATTGAGACGATTTTGAATAATGTTTCTTGTAATAGTTGCAAAAATAAGTTTTGTAGACCATACTCGAACTGCAGAGCAATAAAATTAAAAAAACAATGAAGCTGAGAGATTTAAATAAGAAAAAAGAACAGAAAGTGAATGTTTTAGTTGTGAGCATATATTTGCAGTTGAAAAACCTTTAGTAATTGAATGCTTGCGACTTAGACACTTACATGTAATCCCACCAGAAGCCAAAGCCCCGCTGCGCGGGTCTTCGCCTTCGGGGTTCGGCGGCCTTCGGCCGCCTCAATCTGTGATCGTGGCCTGCGGCTGCTTAGGTACGCAGCCTGCTCCCGCTTTGTTCTACCCATTTCAATGAAATGTTCCCCATGGTCGTGTTGGGGGGAAATGAAAGGGTGTACCTCTCCGCAGAAAACGTTGCGCTGCTAACGGACTTATGAACACCTTGAAGATTCGTTTATTGGAATGGCCTTAATCGTTTGAGTATAAGGATGCAGCACAAAAAGCTACAATGACGCGAAAAATTTTGCATCTAAAATCCAAAAAAGTGCAAATTAACCTGGAGTTAGAACGTAACCCTGTACTCTGTTGCTTTTGATATATAATACAAATTGAACTTGAATTTTAAGAACGACTTTTTCAATTTAGATTATTTTTTAAGTTTTATTTCTTATGGAAAATTTTTTTAATTCAAATTTTCATATCGGATTAGTTTCTTTTTGCCTTTATTTCCTTTTTTGATTAGGTAATTCAGAAGGGCTTTTTGCATAAAATACGCGTTCATCTGATATTTTCGATTTTCTGTCCTTTATGAGTAAAACTATACGTTAAAGCATAGACCAGTGGAATTACTATTTAAAAAATGAAGATAAAAATGTTTTGCTAGATAGTGAAACATTGAAAAAAAATCGATGTTCAATTTCTTTCGCCAAACGTTAACACACGATAAATTTCCAAGTGTGTTTTTCTTAGAAGAGCAATTAGTTCTTGATTTTTGATAGTTTGTTAGATAATGGTGAAATTTTCATAATTTCTATGAGCATGTCGGAAATTTCAAGTTTTGTGTTCTCTTTCTTTCGCCAAAAGAATTTCTTTCGTCAAGAGCTAACAACAGAATTTTGGAGCTATTAGACTAATACAGAATTAATTTTTAATTTTTTGTCATAGATGGAAAGAAATCACTAAAAACAAATTGGGAACGTTCTTTGTGAATTCTGTAATACATTTAGCTAACGAAGACATTCGATTCTAGCCACATTAAAAAACACTGCGTTGCCGAGCAATTAAAGGTAATTAAGTCTTTGTTTCTTGTTTTAGTTGGCTAGGTTTTTGCAATATTAGCTGCAAAACATGTTTAACGATTTTGCTAAAAATCTCGGAAGAGTTGTAATTCTTGCTTACATACTGGAACATTTTAAATAAATATCGTTGTTCAATTTCTTCCGTTAAGTGGTTTAAAAAATGTTACATTTGCAATGAGTTAGGAGTAATTCAACTTAGAGTTTTGGCAGTTGGCTCTTTTTTTTGTCTTTCACTATGGTTATCCAAAAAAGTGGTGAAGGTTACATGTTTTAGTTACTAGGCGGCTTTTTCATAATATTACAAGCGACTTTTTTGTTGTGTGTAATTAATCAATGGTTGAATAAAGAAATACTAAACATCGGAGCAATTAAAAGCAATTAGGCGTAAGATTTTCTTACTTTAGTTGTTTTTAAAGTGTGCATGTTTTTATCATTGTTATGTAAGGAAAAAACTATTTAAAAAATGTAGGTAAGTTTTGTATAAGTAATGAAACATTCAACGATGAACGACGCTTCATTTCTATAGTAAAATTTTTGAAAAATGCTTGTTTATAGCAATTAAAGGCAATTAAGCCTTGATTTGTTGTTTTAATTGGCCTAATTGGTGCATTCAGATATGCTTACTTTTAAAAAACTAAATCGAACACGTTTTTATTATTGTGCATCGCTCGAACACACAAGAGCAGTTTGGTACAGTTGTATAACTTTCTCTGTTTTTGATGAAACACTCAAGTATTTTCTACGTCAAATGGTTGATGTTTTTATTATTCTGCCGCTGGGGAAGTCAACAATACTTGGAAAATTTTTTTTTATGTTTTTACATTCAAGTTTTTTTGACTTACGATTTTCAACGTGAAATTGTTTAAAACGCTTCATTTCCGAGCAATTAAGGGCAATTAAGTCGTGGTTTATTGGTTTAGTTGGTTCTATTGGTGTCTTGCGTGCTTCCTAATCCGAGTGTTGACCGGGTCCCTTCCCAGGCGCCTCGGCTTTCGCCAGTTAATGCCCCGAGTGGACGGCCACAACCAAATGACCGGGTTCTTTCCTCGTTCCGCGAATTTCTTCTTCCAAGAGCCAATTTTTGAGATGGACCCGGAGACAAGGAAAAAATGCACTTTCATTTGTGAACCATATGGGCTCCTCATTTTCAATTTGTTGAATCTCTCAATGTTTGGATTTTTAACAAATGGAATTCTGTTTTATGCCAAATGGAAGTATTATATAAATTACGAAATAAACATTTCTATGCAAACAAAATGTTTTCTCAAAATTTCTTTTCATTTTAGTAGGAATGATTCAGCGTGAACACTCACACACTCACACACTCACACACTCACACACTCACACACTCACACACTCACACACTCACACACTCACACACTCACACACTCACACACTCACACACTCACACACTCACACACTCACACACTCACACACTCACACACTCACACACTCACACACTCACACACTCACACACTCACACACTCACACACTCACACACTCACACACTCACACACTCACACACTCACACACTCACACACTCACACACTCACACACTCACACACTCACACACTCATACCGAATCAATACGACTTTGAATTGAAATGAAACGTCGTAAACAGCTCGGTATTTGATGTGTCGTGCTTAACGGCTATATTCATAAACGATGGTGTTTTTCAATGGTCGTCAGACATTTCAGCCACTTTCCTTCTCTTTTTTTCGCAGGCAGTGTTTTGTTCTGCTCTTTTTCTTACATCCTCGGTTTCCATTAGTTCTGGCTGTTACTCCTTTTTCATATAAAATGTCATGAAGGTTCAATTCAATACAGATGCAATTTATTTAACACTTTTCAGTACCGCTCTTCCGCTACTTGGTCGTACACTATTGAGGTTGCTACATAATTTGCATTGTAACAGCTAATTAAAACATTGCAGTAAAATAGTAACATAAAACCAGTTCTTCGTTTTCTGAGGCCGCAATCACAAACTCAGTGTGATTTTTTTGAGAAAGCAATATACAAACGTTTTTTTTTTTTGGAAAACGACTCATAAAATGTTTGTCTCAAAAGTACCCCAAGGGTGAAAATAGCCCACTTCTCCATCGAACTTCTGAAATTTTTGGCTGATCTTGTGATCGAGTATAATCTAGGCAATCGAGAGTTTTTTTCGCAGGCGACGAACCAGAACGCTAAACGCTCTCTCGAGGTGAACTGCCGAATAGAGAGCACTCAAAGTTTTGTCGTTTGATGGTTTCAACTGACTCTGTTCTATTTATAGTTAGGAAATTGCTTAGTCACGCAGTGTTTAGATGTGATTGTTAAACTTCCGATTTTTTTCGTATTACGTTTATTGAAGGAATATGAGTAACCTTTGTTGATTCATACTCTCTTAAACATTACTCCTTAACGAATTTTTTTTCAAACATTTTATAATTATGTTTTAATAGGCAAATCATCTTATCTAGACAAACAAAAACTTCATTTTTTTTTAAAGTTTTAACATTAGTGGATGTTTTTGAACAATTCCTTTTGTTTCTTATTATAAGTTGTTCTAAATCAGGATTTGTCTAGAAGTTTCCGATTTTTTACGATTTTTTTTTAAATTGAGAAAATAGAGTTTTAAGGCTCTAATTTGGCTTCTATGGGCATAATCTCAGGAACTTGGTTTTTCGGAAACGAAAAACTTTGAAAGATTATGGAGAAAAACAGACCATTTATAAAGCATTTAGTTTTTTATGCTCATTCGTTCTGAAATTTGTAAATAGTTTAAACGTTTTTATAAAGTTCATATTAGCAAGATTATTTGTTTTTGCAGACAGAATCAGCTGTGTTCTTTCAAAACGCACGTATTATCATTTTCGCCTCGAGAGATAAGGTTATTGACAAGCTCTGAAAAAAAACGCTGACCAACTTGTTTTTCAGCCACCCTGTTTCTTTTTTTCTGGAATGTCCTTTTTTATTTGAGATAGATGGATTTTTTTTTTCAAAATTTCATGTCCTTAAAGCGAACAAAGCTATGTAAAAAACTGAACGTATCCATTTTTTTGTTTCAATAAAGGAATAGCGCGGAAAATTTTTGTTTTTTCAGTCACCCTGTTTCTTTTTTTTCCGGAACATTTATTTTGCATTTGAGAAAGAAAGATATTTTTTTTTATAAAGTTTTCACGTCTTGAAAAAATGAACAAAGCTAATTGAAAAACTAAGTTTTTTGTATCATAAGCAAATCAATTGAATTTTTCGGAAAGATTTTATGCTAAAATAAAAAGTTCAAATCGCTGATCTGGTGTGCCCAAATGCTTCGTTTTCAAAATGGATCAACTCAAATTTTGAAAATAGTTCTCGCTCATAATTTTGATGATTTTTTTATTGAACCTTTAGCTCTTTTTTGTTGCAAATCTTCTATGTTTGGCTTTTATATTTGCAAACAAAAAAAAACAATAATATTATGCGTTTAAAATGGAAGTGAGCAGTCACATTTATTCTCCTAAACCATCTTTTTGGGCTGGCAATTTCTGCAGCAAAGTTTATTTGAATTCTGAGCAGCATAATTAAACAATTAAAAAAAAATACAGCAAACGAGGAAAACTGAAGCGACGATTCGGTTCATAGGTTTTTTTTGTATTTGTTTGCGGTTTTTTTCTTCAAATCTTTTGTTTATGGAAATATTTGGCTAATGGAAGCATTAACAATTGAATATCTTTTTTACTTTCTTTTTGGGTTTCTTTACCATTTTCTAAAAAAAAAAACTATCCGAAGTTTCGTAAATTTATTAACCTGTTAGACATGGTTAAAATAGCCTTGCAACAGTAAATACAATGTTTGAGAGAAAAAACGGCGTGCCTAGAAAAGGATGTGAATACCTAAAATAGTAGAAACATTCAACAGAAATAATTAACTTTTTGCTTGGGTTTTTGCCGAACAATGTTTGTTGAAAATCGGTTTTCCCCTTTTTTTGCGAAAAATCGTGAAGTTTGATGGAACAAAGCAAAAACTAATTATTGAGTTATCGATTGTAATAAAGATTTGTTTAGTACGTTTTTTTCTCTTCAAATGTGCTTGATTTGCAACATTTGAGCGGTAAACAGCTCGAATTTCTTCTGTTAATTTTATTTAGCACAACTTGGAGAATTTTATTAATCAATTGTTGGATTTGCAAGACATTAAAAATATTATATTTTCCCTCAATTTTTTTTCCTTTTCACAATTCTTAAAAGAACAGATGCTGATGAACCCGACGTGGGGAAGTTAGAAAATTGAACATAGTGATGAAACATTAAACAAAAATCGACTTTTTTGGCTTTTTTCCGGACGTATTTGGGGAATAAAAATTGGTTATTTCTAACATTTTGAATAAATATTGGTTGTATCCCTTTATTGTTGCTAACTTAAATATGTAATAGTAGTTTTACAAAAGTGTTTGCGGAGTTTAAAAAATTTCACGTATGTTAAAGTAACAATTGATACGATCTAAAATGCCCTATTTTCTCCTTAAAAAACAGTTTCGACAAGCGTCATTCAATGTTCAAAAGCACAGGCGTATTTTAATGTTAGATGGGCAAATTGAGCAATTTCGAAACAATGATGAAACACAAAACGAAAAAAAAATTTTTTAAAGAAATATTTAGGGTATTTTTCGTTGGGTGGATGTAAGTGAAACAAATATTAATTCGCTTAAAAAATATCACAAAATGTTCTGGTTGTGTCTTCTTTAAGTTTCTTCTTTTTACATTTTAGCTCTTTATCTACGCCAATGGTTTTTGTCTATCCAGCATATTTTGCTTAAAATTTAAAAATTAATTTTTCAGATATGATTTCGATTCAATGAGCCCTCCTCGCGAGAAAAAGCCTTCCTTGATGCGATGGTTTTGTTTTTGCTCAACGGGATGCAGGAAAAAGGTCGGTTTAGTTTTAACTTAATTACGCAGTAACCGAACTTTTATGCTTTTTTTTTGCAAAGGTTTTAACGCCATTTTTGTGTTTCTATCTAAAAATATAAATTTATGGCATGAAAAGCTCACGATATATAGTCCTATATTTTTAGAAAAAAAATTGGCTTGAAAAGAAATTGAAAAAAAAAGACTTTCCAAAAAACAACTTTGACGCTGAAATGTATGAAAGTTTCATATATTTCCAGTAATAGTGGTTTTTAACTTTGTAAAATTGACAATAAATATGTAAAAAGCCGATTTAAAAGAATTTTGCCAAACGGTTTCGATGCTATTTTTTTTAATTTCACAAAAGATGCGATAGGTTTTTTAATTCAGTAATCGATTGATAGATACAATTTCAGTTAAACTTAAAAATCACATCTTCATTTTTATATACCACAATAAAAATAAGGTTAACGTGACTGAATTTCTTTTTAAAATTATTTAGAAAAGTTTGTGTTATTGAACAATATTTTATTTATTTGATGTAATGTTACATACAGGAGTCAGAGTAACGCACACTCCAGCATTTGGATGAACAGGGAGCTCCCAACGCTTTTTTATGTGGTTTGCAATTCCAGTTTTTACGGTATAATTTACAAGTTTCAACCATCCCTTATAATAAAACGCCGTGTGTGTATGTGTGTGTGTAGTGGATCAGCGGAAGTTCACGCGTTCCTTTCCCCCCGAGGGGAGGGTGAGGTCGGCCGTAGGCCGAGCTTCACGTGCTTCACGCAGGTTTCACGGCCGAAGGCCGAGTAATGAGTGGCCGTAGGCCATGAATAATTGCGGCCGCAGGCCGCCTAACTGAGCGGCCGAAGGCCGCGACCTAGGAGGGTGCGCGCCGTTAGCGTGCGTACCCTCCTGGTTCTCAATAAATTCGTTACTGAAATAACCAGCAACGGAGTTTTGGCTTGTGAGGGTATACCATCTGACAATCATTCGTTGCTATTCATTATATCATACCTAAAATAATTCACTTCAAAACTTCTGTTTCGATTTTTTTTCGCTCTATCTGAAAAAGACACACAACCACCAGGGCTTTCAAACACTCAATTCAGAAAAAAAGTTCAACAATCTTACATTTGTGATTGAAACTGATGCATCTTAGGGCTGATATAAGTTTGAAAGGATAAATTTTCCATGATGCTTCTAAAAGAACTTTTTTCTCTTATAGTTAACTACCAAATAGATAATATATTGAAAAAGACTCAGGTAAAGGAAACTGCTATTTTTCGATGTGTCAAGTTTTTTTCATTGACGAGACGTTGCGAAATTGCAGATTAAAACAAAACTTTATTTGATTTGATTGGCTATCTCAGTTTTTATTACTGTTTCATTTACATGTTTTAACCATTCTAATTAAAGGCCAAACAAAAATAACAAAAATATCCAACAATGGGATTTCGTTCGGCATGGGTATATCATCTCAAAATCGATTGTTATTTGTTACTGCAGAACTAAAATATCACAGTAAAAAATTTCTTATTCGATTATTCTTGTCCATCTGAAAAATAAAGAAACAACCACCTTTGTTTTCAAATACTGACTTCACAGAACAAGAGCTTTTACTGTTGAAAACAATGGAGTTCGAGGCAGATGTAAGTTTGAAAAGACATTTTTTTTGTACCACTATTAAAAGCACTGATTTGTTTTACAAGTTTTTACCATATATTATAAATCAAAAAAAAAGGTTTCCTCAAATAAACAAAACTTCAATCTTTCATTTACTCAAGATAATTACGATTACCTTGACGCCATGTTACAGACAGAGATTAGATTAACAACAAATTTCTCCAATATGATAGTATATACCATATCATTTCTATATAATTGTTTTTTTAATCATATTTATCTTTAAGCTCATTTTTTTTGTTATATTGACTTAATGTTTCAGATAAGGTTTTGATCAACTAACGCATTTCCCTAACGATTACGACAACACTCAAAAATTGTTAAAACAATTTTGTTGAAAACTATGCAATTCAGGGCAGATGTGTTTGAAAGCAGACATTTTTTGTGCTATTGCTAAAAACGGCGATTTTTGTTGGAGTTAACCACTACATAATAAAGGAGACTCAGATAAAGAAAACTGCTCGTTTTATCAAGTTTTTTTTTTACTTAGACGCCATGTTAAAGACAGAATATAGAGTAACATCAATCTTGTACGATATGATTGTACCTCGGAAAATTGCAAATTATGCTTTATAATTGTTTATTCATTTTTAAAACAACTAGGGATTTTGCTTTATAACTGTTTATTCATTTTTAAAACAAAATAGACATTTGAATATTAAATTGGGTTTAATGTTACAGTTAAGGTGTACATCAACTCCCACATTTTCCTAACGATTCTGCGCCTCTTCTGTGATGCTAAATTTGCTAAAACCAATTTTATTTTTTGGTTTGTTATTTTTGTCCTTTTTATGGTTTAAATTACATGTTTCAACCATTCTAATTAAACTCGTAACAGAAATATCCACCAATGTTGTTCTCGTTCTTGTAACGTCTTAAAATCGTTCGTTGATACACATTTTTAGAAGACCTAAAAAATTACACCCAAAATTTCTTCTTCGATTTTTTTTTGTTTCATCTGAAAAAGACACAAAACCAAATTAGTTTTCAAATAATTACTTCAAAGAACGAAAAGCTTTAAATTCTTTAGCAAACGATGCATCTTTAGGCAGATGTAAGTTTTAAAGTAGACATTTTTGTATTACTACAAAACTTACTGGTTTTTTTCTTAAAGTAAACTACTATGTATTATTTTTTTCTTAAAGTAAACTACTATGTATTAAACTACTATGTATGTCAAATAATAAAAATTGACTAAAATAAACGAATCTTCTATTTTCATGTTATTCCGTTGTTTTTTTTTACATCGATAAAATTTTACAGACATAATTTAGAGTAACGACAAACGTCTAAAAGAATTAGTCCACTAAGGATGATTTGACCTTGCTTTATAATTGATTATTCAGTTAAGAAATAGCAATTTTTACACAAAATTGATTTTTTTTGCTACATTGACTCAAAGTTCCATTTAGTGTTCAGATCAATTTGCGAAAGTTCCTAACGATGCACCCAAGTGACAAATTTTTTTTGGGATGTAAAAATTTGCTGAATCAAAGTATTTTTTTTTGGTTAGTTCTATTAGTTTTTATAATAGTTCAAAATACCTGTATCAACTATTCCAATTAAACGCTTAACACAAATATGCCTTTGAAAAAACCAGGCCGGCCAAGCCGGTTCAGACCCTCATTTTTTATAACCAGGCTTTTACCGTCCGGTCTACCAAAATTGATAAGGAATGACAAAATTATTTTCATTTCAGGACAGATATAAGTTTTACAGTATATTTTTCCCCGTTTACTGCTTTCCCCCGCAACGGGCCGGCCCGACTCATCCGAAAATGTATGCTTTTTTAATGTAAAAATCAAAGAAAACGAAAATACAATTTTTCGGCCGACGCCGAGAAAATTTAAAAACCGGGCCGACCCGGGCCGGCCCGGTTTTCAAATTTTCACAGCCCGGCCCGGCCCCAAATTTTGCCATACTTGCTGCTAAAACAACAACTTTTTCTTTTCTTAAAGTAAATGCTCCACAGATCAAAGAATAAAGGTTAAACTAACAAACGATTTTTCATTTGTTTTTTTCAAACAGAATTTAGAGTAACAACATGTCCAATTTGATTAGATCTTCTGAAATAAGAATCTTCAAAAAGGAACTTTTGCTTATTATTGTTTAAAAAAAAATCTTAAAATCGTTCGTTGATATACATTTTTAGCAGACCTAAAATATTACACCAAAAAATTTCTACTTTGATTTTTTTAGGCTAACGCCATGTTACAGATAGAATTTAGAGTTACTGCAAACTTGTTCTATGTGATGACTCGATTGCTTTATGTTCATGCAATTTCAGAAAATTGGTTTTTGAATATTTATTCCTTGTTTGAATGTAAACGCTCTTTCTGTACAAATATACAAATACGCAATCGCGCGTTAAACGAAAAATGTTTCATCGGTGAAATTTCAATGTATTTCCAAATTTTGAAAGCGAAAAAATGCCTATTTCTGGAATACACCAACTCATCCACCCAAATCAGCCCGATATAAGCAAATTTGTAGCATTTCCGTCAACAAAAATTGTTGACACGGAATTTATGCGTTTTCGCCCGAAGGCGTTGATGTTGTCCGGTCGCGCATATTCGTCAACTGAAGTTGGTTTTTTCTGACTTTTTTAATGGATTTCTATCGAATGAACTCTTAAAAATGGCGAGATTTTGAAATCTCACGCTTTTTTGGAAGAATTTGAGCCAATTTCGAAGCGTTATTTGTGTTCTATCGGATTTCAGGTGCGCAGCTTTGCATTTTCAATTTGAGGGCTGCCGCAAATGTCATTGATGCAAATTTCCTATAAATTTGCGTTTATTTTTTTACCTTCCTATATTGCTACAAAAACATAGATTTGTTTGAGTATTTGACTAACTTCCATTTTGAAACACATGACCAATTTATTTTGTTTTTTTTTTTTTACAAAAACGTGAAGGGTTTTAGTTTCTAACACAAAAAATGAAGCCTGTCTTTATTAAAAGATTTTTTTATCAAATTAATGGTTCAATTTGCATTCAAATAAAATCTGCCCTTTTTTAAGTTGCTTTAAGTTTCATAGGAACATTTTGACAAATTGTGTTTTATTGCATTTCAGGTGCGCAGCTTCGCATTTTTCAATTTGTTTGCAGGTTCAAAAGTTGTTCATCAACATTTTCAATAAAATCACTGTTTTTCAATCAAATCACGGATTGAATACAAAAACGTTGAGTTTTCTTCAGTTTTTCTTACTTAACTTAGTTGAAACACATAATCAACTTATGTAGAAAATTCAAACAGTTTTTTCATGAGACACCACTTTACACTGGTGCTATACAATGAACTTTTTAAAAACACTTTTCCTTCCTATAGCCTTTTTTCTACAAAAATAAGAAACTCGCAGTGGACAAAAAGAAATTAATGTAATGCCTAAGAAATTAGTAATTGCGTTTTTTTTTTGTAACATTTTACCAAGGTTTTAAAAAATAGGAGAGAAAACATTGTTTCGAAGAGAATTGAGGATATAACAAACCTTGTTTAAAGCATCCTGATTACGAATAACCTTGTTTATCGTCTACACCAAATCTCATTTCAATGTCTGCTCAATTAAAAGAATACTTTCATAGATATTCTTCCAAAATAACCAGTTTTTTTGTCGCGGTTAGTTGTAGTGATCACATTGTAACATTGCCTAGAAGTTGTATTAAAACAGTATCGAAATTTCAAAAAAAAAAAAACCCCATATTTTTATCTGTAGTTTTTTGAAAAGAGAGATTGAAATAGGATAATTTTTTACAAACAGGTTTGGGTAAGCAGTTTTTGAAAATTTCGTTGTATCAATCATTTAAAATTTACAACTATTTTAAATGTACAAATCACTACTCACGAGAATAAGAAGAACGATTAAGGCTACATTAAACTCTTAAATAATAAGGTTGTCTGAAACGCGGAATCATAGAACATTTTCTTTTCCAAATACGATTATTTGCATTCAACTACCACGTTTTTGTATTATATTCTAAAGCCGACTTTCTAGTTTTTCCTATAAAAAAAAACAATATATTTTTTGAAACTTGAAAAAAGTGCACAAACAGCTACATGTTTTTTATGAATTGTTATCCGCATTTCACTTTTCGAGTTTTACCAAAATCTGCTTTTGTAACATCTCACCAATATTACAATTTATAATATAAATTGTTCTTCTATACCGAATTTTGTAGAGTTTTGTACCATTTGAAATCTATTAAATATAAATTTTTGTATAAAATCGCCAAGTTTCAACATGAAGTGTTGTTAATCTGTCTATCGTATTGGCGTTAGGTTTGAATCAAAATTAACCCGATTGTGTAAAACATGTCACTAACCTACTCTGATTTCAGCAAAGTAGGTTTTTTTTCAAGAATCAAAATAACTAGGATCAAATATTAGTTTTATTAAAGTGCTAATAAAGAAATGTAGAAAAAATAAGCTTCTTGAGAAAAAATGATTTTACCAAAGAATACAAAGATTTTTTTTATTAACGTTTTCCTTAAAACTAGTTAACTTCTCAAAATCCTTTTTTTTTCTCAATCGAAAACCAGTTTCCTTGTTTATCGTGTTCTCAAAGCATAATTGCAAATATTTTTCTCTAAAAGCTGATCATGCTACAGACTATATTTTCAGATTGCTTCTTATTGTGGTTCGTTGAAGTAATCAAATTGAAACATTAGCTGAAAGTTGTGTTGAAATCGCGTTTTGTGGGAATTTCCTTTTTGTAAAGTACAACGCTTTATCGTCCCTACAAAACCTTATTACAACATTTTAAAAATCCACAATAAAACACATATAAAATATTGTTGCGGTGAGCTGTAGTGATCGCATTGTAACATTGGCCGGAAGTTGTGGTAACAGGTGTGATTTGCCAAAACATAAAGGTGAGAATCGATGCCTTGTTTTTTAACAGTGGAGAATATGTTTAGTATTTCTTGCAAATATTTTTGATGTCCCATTTTTCTTCAGTCTGAAATTTGTTGAATCATTTTGTTGTGGTTTCAGTGATCGTAAACCTGTCAATCGCAGCTTGACACAATGCATCGTAGATTCGTTTTTTTCCCTCAAAACACCATTTGTTCGAGGTTTCATAATTTTGGGAAAACCAGTGTTTTGATGTCAACGTTAATGGAGTTCGACAAGCTCAAAAAATATGTCGAAAATTTAGTTTCTTTGACAGAACATTATATAGTTCGTGCCATTTTTTGTCTGTTTGATGATTTAGCAGCGGTCTTTCGCACTGCCAAACTTTCGCTACTAATTTTCAGTTTACCTTAGTGTCTATCCATCCATATTAATAAACCGCAAATGTCCGTGACGTACGTGTGTGTGACCTGATAACATTTCTCAATTCTAAGTGAACGGATAATGCTCATCTTTAAATATGTTGTTGCCTTTCGCTACTAATTTTTTTTTTTTGCAAGAGTAGCTTACAGCTCAAATTTGGTCTTGGGGTCTCGCAGCGAAAGGGTGCCAGAACTTTGCTAAAAATTAAAAATTCTTCAACTGAACTGAAATCGGTGTCAATCAATAGATCGCAATAGGTTAATTGCAAATAGAGTATGCAGGGTCTGGGGGCGCAGCCTCCAGCCAGCGGGAAGGGCGCCGAAAGCGCCCTTCCCGCTGGTTTTTATATATTTCGTGTAAACAACGGTTAAATATCATCACGATGTGAATCACAAAAAAATTTCTTTCGTTTTTAGTTTTTTTGGCCTTTTTTGCAGAATAACCACATATTTATCGGAATTGACGAACTTTGTTAACATTTACAGTAAAAATAGTAAACATTTAGGTGCACTATTTCAATTTCTAGAAAAGGTTCCAAATGGTCACATTGCTTACATCTGATATTAAAACGTCTTTTTTTTTAAAATTTTGTGTAAACTTTGACAATAAAAGAAAGTAGTAATTTACTTTAATGTTGTATTTCATTTACAAATACAATTAGTTCAGACCGATTCAATACTGATGGTGAGGGCAAATCGAGTAAATATGAATATTTAACCTTTTTCACTAGGACTCACGATTAAAAACAGAAACATCAGTGATCGCTAAAAGTTATATTAAAACACACAAAAACTTTTTTTTCTTATTTTGATGTCTGTTTCAAAACCATCATCCAGCCATTTTCAATCTTCCCCTTGTTTGCTCTTTCCACGAAACTCTTCTAATTTATTCTTGAAACAACGTGGTCATATGTTTCACAATGTTTAGAAATCAGGCTCTTTTCTGAAAGTTTAGTATTCTCTCACTGTATCATTCAATAATTTTCTAATTGATTTCAACTATAGAAAGGCTTCAAGGTACATTAAAGGTAGAAACTTGATGTTTTTCTTTTTGTTTCACCTTTCACCCTCCTGAAGCAGAGTGACAAAAAAATTGGCACTTGATTTAGAATTAAATACAGCACCAAAAATAACCACTAAACGCTATGTTAATTAATGTTGATTTTTTAGGAACATTTGGAAAACTAGATTTCCTAGAAAAACATATATGAAAACAAAAAACTTTGTCGCATTGTTTCAACTCCAGAGAAAATTTTCGGATGGTCACCATGAGCAATGGGGATCACATTTCTCAGGCCGGGAAATTTTGTCAGAATTATCATTATGACACCTTTCGCTGAAAATACCAAAGTGGTTGTTTCGTTAAAACAATTTTTCATTATGACTTTTTGATATCTGAGTTGAAATAAAACTCTAGGAATTTTTAATTATGCTTTAAATTTTACCTCAATGCTTTAAATTTCACCTAAAATCTGCTTGAAATTCTCCTTAAAACAACATTGGTCATATGTTTCACAATTTTGGGAAAACCAGTTCTTATTTAACTGTTTTAGTCGGTGTACGGGATAGCCTCCAAATGATTTTTTATAGTTCTAATTTGGAAAGTTTCCAAAACTGCTAATGTTTTACCGTGATTACGCATAATCAAAAACTGACTCGTTGATTTGCGTTGCTATCATTTGCTGAGCAGCACGAATAATTACCATTGGGTTTTCTCATGTTTTGAGAAATCATTAACGTTTTTACAAAATTAAATGTAAAGTTTTTTAATCGTTTGGCAAGCACATATTCATCGCGTTGGTTGATCCACCGTCATCATTAGCCGTTAAATTGAAAAATCTGAATTTGTCATAAAAAATATTATAAAACGATTAACTTTGTCGCACTGTTTCAACTCCATGGGAAATTTTCGTATAGTCTCATTAACCAATGGTGATCTGTTGTCGAAGTGAAAAATTTTGTCAATTTTTTATTTTTGAAAGGTTTTCCCGTTACTTACAGTGCCGGCCAATCTTACTTCGGCGATTTTTACAAATGAGTGAGATTATTCTGATGATGTTGTTATTCAAATTTCCCATTTTCACATCAAAATATTCGGCTACAAAAGGGGTGTGGTACTACTTTACATAAATGTTACATCTTTTTTCCATAATGCAATTGCAAACCAGTTCAATAATAGTAGCGTTGTATTAATCTCTAAATACAGTTTTTTGTTGCTGATGTCTCCTCTGCAGTACAAAAATAACTACTTGTTATTCGTGAAAACACAGCAAAAATTAACTTTGTTTTAATCAAAGTTTTTTGAAGAACATATGGCAAACAAATTTTAATCGCACCTTCGTCATTAACCGAAAACGGGAAAAACAACTTTTTAAAAATAAATCATATTTTAAAACGGATAACTTTGTTGCACTGTTTCAACTTCATGAAAATTTTCGAATTGTCGCAATAAGCAATAGTGTAAAGTTATCCTAGCTAAAAATTTTGTCAGTTTTTCTATTTATGACTTGTTACTGCGGAAAATATCATAGTGTGCTTTTAAATTTCGTTTACCTTGTCCAAATCAAGATAAAGATTTCTATATGCTATTTTACTTTGATATTCTACTATTTTTAAATAAACCAAGAAAAAACCAATAAAATATAGGTGACATATTTTGTATTAGAAAAAAACCACTTTGCTTCAGGGATAGCGATTTATTCAGCCAAAAATTAACCAAAGTTTGCATTTCAAATAGCAGATTTACAGACCCAGCTACTTTTTGCATTACGTTAATGGAAGTTAATTTTTTTGAGGAACAATCGGAAAAAATAGATTTTGCCCCAAAGCAAATTTGAAAACAAAAAACTTTTTTCGCATTTGAAAATAAAAAAGAAATTTTCGGATGTTCGATTTAAGCGATAAGTTCTTGTTCTTCGAATTTTGCTGACAATTTTGTAAGTATTTTATGCATGACACCCATATCTTCAAATATCAAAGTGGTCCTTTCGTTTTTCTTGGCAAATTCCAGTTAAAAATTCTATTTGCTATTTTACTGCGATATTTAGCGATATTTTTAGAATTTATTTCATTTCCGCTGATATATTACAATTATTAGAATTAAATGCCATTTTGCTTCCAAAACTTGCTTCACATCAGATTTACAGACAAAGCAAACTGTTGTCATTATGACTTTGTGATGTGTGATTTTGAAGCCAAACTCCAGACAATTTCAATCTCCCCTTTGTTTGCCTTTACCTCATTTAGGAACCCGTTGTGTGCTTTGCGTTCTTGGCCTCGGGCTGTTTGATCAATTACGGATGCACACTCTTGGCGGAGCCGTGCCATTAGCAATTCTTTCCACGATTATGGCGTCCACTCTACAAAAAAAATGAGAGAGACATTTCCTTTTCGCAGCAGGACCTTGAATTTTTCGAAGATTTTTAAGAAATTTTTAAAATCTACGACACCCCATTTACATTACCATAAATTTTCATTCGCTATTTTTTTCCGTAAAGAGTACCGGAGTTTTTGAGACTATTTATTGGAACTGGTGCCTCAATTATGTTTTCCGTAAAACAGTGAAATTCTTTTAAGCCAATTCGAAAAAATCCGAGAATTTCCCTTCTAATACTATAGTCTGTTTCCAAATAAATGTCGGCGACTTTTAAGTGGCCTCGAATTTTTGCTCCTTTTAACCACTGGCGATTTGAAACATTGATAGAAATAAGTATATAGAAATAAATTAAGCAAACTATCACAGTAATAGAGGAGTGCTTAGACAAATAAGCAATCGCGACGAGACCTAATATACCATCCTTTGAGTTTTTTGGCCAAAGCCGGTACCGTTTTTCGGAATTATACTAAAATAAATTTATACTAGTCGGAAAATGTAGAACTATTGGATCAATTTTATAAATGTGAAGGCATAATATTTTATCGAAACATTAGGGAATCGGTAAAATTGTGAACACAATTTTTTTTTATAACGAAGGCCTTACGAATTTAAAAATAAAAGTTGTCGTTTTAGATTATAAATTTTCTTCTTGCGCTGGCTGGGCAATATCTTTCATTAAGGCGGCAATTATGTGAATGTGCTTTGAAACTTTATCCAAAAAGTGAATCTGCTTTAAAACTTTATCCAATTCCAAAATTTTTTTTACAGAGTAAGATGTTTAATGAAAAGAAAAACAAAAAGATACAATCAAGTAACTTTTTTCGGGCACTGAATTTTAAGGAGAAGTTACTGCTATAAGTTGCAAACAATTGTCGTTTCCTATGTTATGTGTCATTAATTTGATGTTTTGCTAAAGATATTTTTTTTTAAAACAAAGCAAGTTTTGTGGTTTATGTGTACATTCGTATCAATCTGCCAGAATATTGGAAACAAAACTATGGTTGTCTCTGACATTAGGATGAAACACTGGAGATTTAAAGAACAATCCGTTCGCAATATTTTAAAATAAAGGTCATGCGAAAAAGATACATAGAGTTGTGTATTTTTAAAGGTTTGTTTAAACCTTACCTATCAGTGGCCTACCACATTTTTTTCTTTTTGAAAATGGTTCAAAACATTGGAGTTTTTTTTTTTTTAATTCACTTAAAAACATAGAAAAACAGTATTTTTCAGGGTTTAAAACGATTGATGGTGTGTTTATTGTTAGAACTTCTACGAAGAATTTCAAGGCAAATTTTAATTTTTTTTTTCCTAATTTTAAGTTGAAACATTCACAAAAAAATAATCTAAGAAAATTCAACATATTGATCCCTCAAAAAAGTTGAATTTCAATGTATAAAAAAATCTCACTTTTTTACAACATTTATTTGTAGATTCAAAAACAATTAACGCAATTTTATTTGCAAAATTTTTTTCAAACTAGACAAAGTAAAAATTTTTATTTCAAACATTGTTGAAAAATGTGAGCACAAAACAAAAAAAAACTTTTTTTTTTTTTATAAAAAAAATTTCTTAGAGTAGATGCAGAACTCATGAACAAATCAGTGATTCAGAAATTATGAAAGGCATAACTACAACGGAACGCCACACAACTTATATTATTTTTTTAGATGAACGCAATGAAACATTCGAAAATGTTTTGTTATAAAACTTTATTGTTGCATGACAAAATAATTTTTGTCCTTCGTGATTCATTCTTAAAAACGCTACAAGTGCAAATCCAACCCTGCCGCAACTTTTATTTGTCGTGGAACTTTAGTGTTCAATTCTCCTGTTGTCCAAAACACATAAAATCTTATCTTTCGCGATAAAGCATTGACCTGCCAGCCGTCTGAACAGACGTTATTTCGAAATGTGATCTTTTAAATTCTACGATCCCCCCCTTTTATAACTGGTTTCGTTTTTTTCAGTAACCACTAATTGTAGAAAGTCCCATGAGTAGCTTTCGATTCAACATATTTTTTGGAATTCTGAAGATTTATTGTTACGAAAAACCCTTTGTAGATTTTTGAAACAATTGAAACATTCAGCTGTTTCAGAGAGAAATGCTGGTGTCCGATTGCGGTCCTTCGTGGAACAAAATCAATTCTGGAAAGGTGGGTATTATTTTTTATCAATTTTCAAAATGTATTGTTGCTGTTTGACGGGAATCGATTTTTTGAAAAATGTAAAATATGCATAAATATTGGGAACAAGGTATTTTTCACGAATCTTCAATTTCCTTTAGGTTAGTGGGCTAGGATAGAAATATAATTTGCAGGTTAAGAGAAAGTGGAAAAACAAGTCGTAATCATTTGCAACTTTTTAAAAGTTGCACCGTTTTTTTTTTAGTTTAAAAATCTTTTAGTTTTACAGTTCTCATAATGTCAACTTTTTTTTACAACAAAACAATTAGTTTCACGATTTTTGATTGGAAATTTATAAAAAAAAATAAAATAAAGAAATATCGACAAAGTTTATACATAAATATCAGTTAGAAGAATGCCTATACGTATTCCAAAAAATGTAAAAATGAACTATTTCAAAAAAAAAGTTTAAAACTTGTCGGCATGTTTCACTATAAAAAGTAGATTAAAAGAAAACTTGTCGTTCATTAGTATATAGTTGGTTTCTCGGGAGAAAAAAATGAAGATTTTTTTATTCTAAAACAGGAATAAATTTCAAGTTCAGATTAATTAAAATGCAGATGAACTTACTACGTTTCCTATTAATGAAACTATATTTGAACTAAAAATATTTGCCCAACAAGAAGAGAACCATGACAGATAAAATGAAGCACGTTTTTTTTCCAAACAAAAAAACACCTAAGCAAAACATGCGAACATTTTCTACAAATTCAGCCCTTCCGATACCGATCAGACATTGCGTAATTGGGTTCGTGATTTTTCTAATCTTATGTTTGAAACATTGAAAGAGTATAGAAAAAACATTTGAAAATTAATGAACTCTGAGTTTGTTTCTTTACTATATTTGTATGGCGTCAATGAATTTGCTCGAAATCCTGATGTTGGAAAAAAAAGGATGTTAAAAAAGGAAAAAAATAAAAAAGGAAGCAATGAAAAAACGGATGTTTAAAATAAGGAGAATAATTTAACGATGATCCTCGTTTTCATTTAATTAAAGGGCTCGTAAGGGGCCTTTTCCAAATCGTACGCTAATGAAGACTTGGCAAGCATTTTGCGCACGGCCGTTGGCTGGAGCGGTGTTGGGGAAAATGATTTCAATTGAAATGACTCGATTAGCATACCATTCATTTCCAATCCGAAAAGGCCCCTGACGGTGCCTTTAAAAATTTAAAATATGCAAAATAAAGTGAACACCAAGTTTCTTAATCAATTGTACTTTAGCGGTAAGGATAGATTAAAAAATTGTAGTTCGAAAGAAAAAAAGAAAAACGAAAGGTTTTAACCACTTGCATTTTTTTCAATTTGAAACTTTTTGCTTTACTGTTTTTTTTTTTTGTTGTAATATCCAGTTTTTTTTTAAAAACAATTAAAATAATGTTTGGTAATATAGACGAAGGTAATATGAAATTTAGTAATTTGAAAAACCAAACAGGTATATAACATTCGAGTTATTGCGAAAAGCTGATTTGACTTTTTGACCATAAAAATAGTACTTTTTTACTTTTGAAATGATACGAATATTAAATTACAGACGAGTTTTCTAAATTTCCTCCAAATGAAACTAAATTTCAACTACAAAGGCTTCACAACTGGAATAAAAGAATGGAAAAGATGAATTGTTCTGCACGTTTTTACAAAACAAGAACAAAACAGCTAACGATAAGCAATAAAAACCCTCTCTTTTAACCAATAAATTTGTAAAAGAGACAGTTGCACCTGATCCAATGAACAATTAGGCGATGCCTGGTTTTTCTAACCTTTTGTTAGAAACGTTGACAAATTGTAGAAACCCATAAAAATTGTGAAAAATATAACATACATTTTGTTTCTTTTGTTAAATGGAATCATTTAAATGCATTGTTTTGTAATGTCAAGTTTTTTTTTAAAAAAGCATTTACTGCCACAAAAACAAAGCCATAAGCCATCGCCATTCATAACGCGTCAGCATGTTTCACAATAAAATTAAGACTAAAAGTTTACTTCTCTGTATGTTGATAGTAAGATTCAGCTGAAACATTCTACCAAAACAAAGGCTTCTGGAAAACAGGAATAAAGAAAAAAAAACATATGAACTGCAATAAAACAGCTAAACAAAACGGCCCTTTTGCACCAATAAATTTGTTACAGAAAAAGTTGCACTTTATCCCTAGAATAAATACACGGGGTCACGGTCTTTATAACGTTTTGTTAGAAAAATTGACAAATTGTAGAAAACCCACAAAAAATTGTGAAAAACAAAACATATTTTGTTTTTTTGTTAAATTTGAATGACGTTGAATTCTTTTCCAAAAACTGGTTTTGTTGATCCTGTTGCCATCTGGCCCACATCCGGCTTCCGGAAATAGGAAACGTGATCCACCTTTGCATTATTAACGACAGGGCCCGACAATGATTTACGCGTTCGTTTGTATGCATGCTCCATTCGCGACAAGAAAGATAAATAGCCGGAAATTGTTTGTTAGGAACGGAATTTCGGAGTAGCCTCGTTCTCCAGACAACTTTGTCCGCGTTAAAATATTCGATGTTTGTCAATTTCTCTCGAGAAAAACACTTTTAAACGAACGAATTCAACAAGACAATTAAATAGACGATAAAGCAAAGTTTTCTTCAATTTTGAAAAAAAAACACTGAAAAAATACTAAAACACTGAAAAAACTATTTTTTTTTCTTTGTTATTTAAAAATGAAACGATTTCCTTAACTGTTTTCTTCTTCTTTGCACTCATTCAGACCCAAAGTTTTGTCGTGGATTAAGTTTTACGTGTTTTACCTGTTTAACGTTCTCATGGTTTTTTCCATTTACCTTAGATTTTTTTTTAAAATTAATGTTATAATAGATTATTTTTTTAGTTTTCCTTATTAAGGTTTTAAAATGGTTTTTTTCTTACGAAAATTGGAGCAACTTTTGTTCAGGAAATAAATTCTCTAAAAAAACTCTTTAAAAAAAGGTTGTGAATGAGTTAGAAAAAATCAAACAACTGCTCTGAATGTTTTATTAGTCACTCATTCAATTCATTTATATCATTGAATGGAGATTTTTTTAATATCACAAATTTTTAATTTTTCGTCCTGCCTCGTATACAAAAAAAGTTGGAAAAAATTTGGTTTTCTATATTTTTTATTGTATTTGACACGAATACTGTTTCTCTAACAACGCTCTTATAGTACCAACATTGTTCAGGAGGTAGCGAAACATTTACGTTTTGCAATCTGAAATCCGTAATATTAGAATTTCTCCCTTAAAATTCGCAACTTTTAAACATAAATACTCTACACATAGATTAAAATCTTTTATAATGTAAACGTAAATTGTAGTGCCCGCAAACGCTACTTACGGTTTTTGGAAATCGGTCAGCTTGTTTTGATTATGATGTTAAAACAACACACTATTACATCAAAATAGTACTTTACAAATGGGGCGTGGCTGTTTTTTGGCCAATGTAGAATTGGCGCGAAGTAAACTTTTGATTTTTTCAAACGTTTCTTTAACTCCTAACTCCAAATTTCTTTCATATAATTTGTGGATTTTTCTTTCTCGTAGCTCAGGTTCCAGCTGTTTTGCATCATTTGTCTAAAAAGCCCCCGGGCGATGAAATGGCTCCTAAAAGTCGGGAAACGTGTTTGTTTTGGCGGCCCCGGGCGTTCATGTTCATTTCCTGAACTGGAGCGAACTCGATTACCTCGCGTCTCCCTAATCCGTAATCGATGTGTCTTTCAGCCCTCAGACACTCCGATTATATCCGGCTCCGATCTGTTTCAAAATGTTCAACTTTCAATTCTCTTAGTCCACAGATTTTTAAAATGATGGTTTTTTTTTAAATTTATTTTCTTCGCAAAATTTATTTTCTTGTTTGTTTTGTTACATTTCTCTCTACGCATCCAATACAACTGTGAAAAACTTTTTTCTTTAAGACATGGGCGTAACACTGAACATTTTTCGCTATTCACACGGTAAAATTTGAACATTCTGCAAAAAAAAAACATGTTTCTTTTTGGGATAAACACGAATATTTTTTGTGAAAATGCTCTATATTTAAGAGAAAAATTGCGATGTATGCTTTTTTTTAAATAAAATGAACACACGCTTGAATGATATATGTTTTTTTAATTGGGCTTTTTAATTATTTACCAGCAATAACCAGATTTTGCAGCACAAAATACTAGTTTTCTATTTTTTCAATGATTTTGTAGGTAAAAGTCATTTTAGCAGATGGTGCTTCGTATCTATTGTCCGGGGAAAAAACACTGTTAGAATTTTCGTGACGTTTTTATGAAAACCAGGAGGGTACGCGCGCCAACGGCGCGCACCCTCGTGGGTCGCGGGGGGGAATGAACGCGTGAACTTCCGCTGATCCACTACACACACACACACAGACAAACACGGTAGCGTTTTATTATAAGGGATTGAAGAGTTTTAGCATTCCATTTAGTGTTAAAAAAAGAAATCTTTTTCAAAATTTATCTTCTTCTATTGCTGTAAGGTTGTTGGAACATTTAAAAAAATTTAAGAAAAAAAACTCTTGCAAAACTCTATGGAAACTCTTTTTTGTTATATTGAATTGCAACATTGTGCCAAAGTGAGTTGGATAAATAATGTGATTAGCTGAATCATATTTGTGCCACAGTTTTTGACATGCTATAAAAGAAAATTAAAGGCAATGGTGAAAACCCAAAAAAAAATTTTCAACAATCTTTTATTTTCAACCAAAGGGCGAATTACGTAGGTACCACACCACATCCATCTATGATTGACGACACCTGCAAAAATATTGTAACTTTAAAGAAGATTAGTTTCAATAAATTCAAACATGTATAAACATTATTAATAGGGAAAAAAACCAGTCAGAAAGAAAGTGGGTAAACACAAAAAGTGAATTCTCGCATTTGTTCCAGATTGGGGAGCCGCTACAATCACTGCAGTATCCAAATTTTCTTTCGTCTTTGAGTTGAAACACTGAAACTATTTTCCAAAAAAAAATTTTTAAATTGAAATCTATCTATTCTTTTTTAATGCTAAAAAATTATCTCCTTCTGCTGTTGTTTGTTTGTTGTTGGATCTTAGAAAGTCCTTGGAGAAAAAAATGATGTATAAAATGATACCATTCAACACAAACAAAAAAAACGCTATTCTGCCCAAAACTAATAGACAAATTATATATCTCCTTATATAACAAAACGCTATGATGTGTGTGTGTGTGTTGTCTATCAGCGTAGGTACACGCGTTCATCTCCCCCGAAGGGGAAGGGGGAGGTCGGCCGTAGGCCGAGTTAAACGTACTTCACTTCACTTTCACGGCCGAATGCCAAATAATGAGTGGCCGTAGGCCACGAAAGTAGCGGCCGCAGGCCGCTTAACTGAGCGGCCGAAGGCCGCAAGCCAGGAGGGTGCGCGCCGTAGGCGCGCGTACCCGACTGGTTTTATTACAAAATCGAGCCCAAGAGAAATTGAAAGTAAAATTTCTGCAACAGTTTCTTTAATGAATTTTGAATTAGATTTTCAAAAAAACCAAAAAAAAAGAGAAAGATAACAACAACAAAAAAGAAGTTTGTGAAATACCAAATGATTGACTTTCGCCAAATGCATAATGAAAGCAAGATCAAATAAAGCTCAATCACCATTCAGCGTTTCCTGAAACTTACATGTGAATTATTCTTCCAGAAGTTGTTAACATTGACGACTTTAGACCACGTTAAAACATTTGTAACGTTAAACAAGATGAAGAGAAACTTTAAAAAAGCAAATATTTAAAACCCATTGGCTTCTGTACGGAGAATCAAACGGAAAATTTCCAAAACGATTTTCCAAAATTCCCGAAACCTCCAAGTGCCTCACTTCACTTAATGTCAGACCCCTGTCAGACCACCAAAATCACTTTCGTGGAACCTTTTATATTTTTTATGCATAAAAAAGAATATTATATTTTAACAAAAACAAAGGATGTATGAAAATATCATCAGCAATCAAAATTTTTGTCAAAACGAATCTTTAGTAGATGTTTTTCATTTATCTTACATGAAACCCTTTAAAAGAGTTTTGCAAATCACTGAAGAATGCATCTGGGCAATTTTTTTTGCCATTAATTTGTTTTTCCTTCTCAAAATGCGATTTAAATGGCATATTAAAACTTTTCAATTGCTCAGACAATGACCCCAACAGAAAGACTAATGTCGTTAAATAAAAAGGTTAAAAGTGCTATTTAATCCTATTTTGGCTTTTTTTGGAAACTGGCGAGATCACTTTCATATTGATTCAAATTTGTAAAATCTAAATATTAATCTACAAAAGGGGTGTGACCTCACTTTGGCTTTATAATGATTCAAAAGAGGAAACGAAAACTTGACGAATTTAATAAATTTTTCATAAACAACAATTTTCCCTGATTAACACATTTTTGGTATCCATATTTGTATTTCTCCATAGTTTCAACAAATGAAACATTGCGACGTTTCAGAATTGACGCCAGGAAAAATTAAAATGCAATTATGAAGAATCCGACTAGTTGTCCCATACTTCGTGCATGGTATTTCCAAAACGAATTTCCGAAATTCCCGAAACCTCGAAGTGCCCTTCTGAAAGTCATTTGGTCCGGATGAGCCATTAGGAAGGCCGCCGTCATTAAGCTGTTTTCATAGCTCCACGCAGCGATAACAAACGAATGCTCGGGAAATGCGAATACTCACCCGCTGAGAAACTCAGATCCCGATTTTCCCACCAGGCATACTCCGCGAAAACAGATTAATCCCTTCCCAGCCACGGAAGGATCTGCGCCGACTATTTTTGTTTTTCATTCCTATCTGAAAAGAAGAATTCAGCTTATTTTGAGAATGGCCTGATTAATGGAACAATTTGGCTCGTTTCCAGGAAGTCTCTCTATTTGTCGTTTGTTTTTCGAAGACTCACTTAATACAATTCCAATTTTGGATGCCTTTTGTGTTTTTCCCGAGACTAGCTCAAAATATTTTTGTTCTCAGTGTTTTGATAAAAAATTTGAATTAATTTGAAAATGTGAAAATCGTTTTCATCGTTTCAAATATTGCATTGAGCCAGTAGATTCATATTTCGCTAACAAAAATATGGTTTTTTTAAATGTTTTTTGTTTATATTATTTTTCTACAAGTTTAGAAAAAGTTTGAGCCAATGTTGTTTATTGAGTAATCAGAAAGAACAATATTATTTATCCCAATTTTTGTTTCTTTCACAAAAGGAGTTCAATGTTTTATCCAATTTAGATCAAAATACGAAAATGTCATTTTCGTTCGAAAGTTCTGCTTTACCGGCTAGTAATAAAATTTTCAATTTTTTTTTCAGTAGTACACATGACAAATTTATTTTCAATATTGTCATTGTAAAAGCACTGCAAAAACAACGCTATACAACGATGTTTTTTTGCTTTTTTGTTTGTATTCATGTATTCATTTTTTTTATTTGTAGGCACCATAGAAACCTAAAAAACAACTCTGAAAAACGATTGCATTAAATACAAAGCCTTTTAAATTTTAAACGAACATTATTAGCTCCTTTAACTAATACTATTTTACAACGTTTTCAAAAATAGAACAAATTTTCGTACACTTCAAAATCGTATTTTGGGAACTTTGATCTTTTTGCGGTTATGTTGTACAAATGATCTGAATGTTTTGTTCAATATTTGAATTAAATTGAAAATGGGAAACCCGTTCAAGTCTTTTCAAATATGACATAACTTAATTGAGAAAGTAGATTCATTTTTACGCCATGATGAATTTTCATTGAAGTTTTTTTCATTGTTTGGTTAGCCTTTCCAGTTTATAAAAAAGTATGTAAGCTTATTTTTAATTTGAGTAATTAGAAAGAACAACATTATTTATCCCAAATAGAATTTTTTTTTTTCAAAATGGTGCTCAATGTTTCATCCAACTTGGATATGTATATGAAAATGTCAAATTCGTTTTTTCGTCTTACCTCATGTGACTTTTAATAAAATGTTTCAGAATTTATAAAAATGTAATATTTAAAAAAAAACACACGTGATAAATGTTTTGTCCATTTTTTTACAAGAGCGGCAAATACAACGTTATTAAATAATGTATATTCAGTTGTTTGTAACAATCTGATCATTTAATTGTAGGCACCAAAGTGTATAATTCTGAAAAACGTTTGCTTTTATTGAAATTCTTTAAATTGTTTAAACGAACATTGGTGGATCCGTTAAATAATACTGTTTTGCAACGAGAAACATTTTCGTGCACGTCTAAATTGCATTTTACGATATTTGAACTTTTTGCGGTTAATGTAGTACAATGGGTCTTTTTGAGTTTTAGGCTTCTTTCGGAAGAAAAACGTTTTTACTGTCATTGTAATATTGTAATAGTTGTTTGAAAGTTTAACTACATCTTAAAAAATTTGAAACCTCATTGAAAGGCTTTACTACATCTATTTTTGTTCTTTTCTATTCATCGAGATCATAAGAAAAAACCTGTTTCAAATTTAATAAAACAATTAGGATCTTTTTCCGAAATGCTGATTTGTTGTGTCTTGTTTTGCAGAGAGTCACATAATACAATTCAACATTCTTTTTAATTTTTGTAATTCGCTATTTCTCAGTTTGGCTCCGATTTTCTATGGACCTGTTTTTTGTATTAACCTTAACTTGTGAAAATCGTTCCAGATCTGGCCAACACATGCTAAGTTCAAATGCTCGTGTTCATTCATTTTTTCCCCTGAGTTCACTTAACTTCATAACGCCAGAAAATGACAAGTCTTTGTTCAAGAGGCGATTAAAACATTTAATTCAAGTTTTTATTCGCTTTGTCAGCTTTTTTCACAAACATCTTTATTTATGCAAACAATGTTCAATGTTTTACCCAAATTTGATGTGTGTTCGGAAAACTGAAATGCATTCATTATTCCATTTGGCGCTGCTAACAAAACGATTCAGAATTGAAAATGGCACAAAAACCATTGTAGCATACATTTTTTTCTACTACTACGATTTTGATGGTTGGGAAGTACAACTTCATAGACCCGTATGGGTTCCCTTAGTCCCTAATTGAAACATTCATTTATTTTGAGCAGCAAGACGTGGAGAAAAATTTCAAATCGTTTCAAATAAAACTTTTTGAACATCGATTTAACTTTTTAAACGTCTGTTTATAAAATGTAAAACTTTCGTTTTTTTAATATAATTGAACAACTCCAATTATGTTTTTGTTTCAATTGCTGTCTTTAAAAAAATAATTTTACGGAAAATGAAAAATTCGAATTTTGAATAACATCATTTTTTGTCTCCAACACAGTTTTTGAGATAAAATTCATGTTCAATGTTTCACCTAACTGGGATATTTTAATCATAATATACGATTTGTTTGGTCTTTCTTTGAACAAAAATAAATTCTTACAATGTTATTAGCAAAAAACCCTTTTTTTTGCTTTAGCAAAGATGCTTTATAAAACGGCATTTTGTCCTGAAAACTTGTCGCAGTAGCATTTTGAATTTTTGTAGCATTTTTGTTACAATTAGGAGACATTTTCTTCAACGGAAGCCAAAATAGCAATTTCTATCTGTATAGCGTTCATTCTGAAACAGTAAAGAGAAAATTCCAATTCTAAATATGTCTGGACGGGCATACATAAACAACAGTGTTTTATAAAATTTTGAAAACCTTAAATTTTATACCGTTTTTAGAACTTTGAAATAATTACAGTTTTCCATGTACAAGTGCATAATTCTGAATTTTATGCTCCGGACGGAAGAAAAAACATTTTTATTGTCATTGTAAAATCAGTTTGAAATTTTACTGTGTCTTGAGCTGCCATTAAACATTACTAGGGTTTCTGTTGTTCCCCCCATCGAGAAAATAAGAATTTGGCTTTTTTCGACAATAGTTTGAATACGGTAAAATGACCAATTCGGCTCGTTTCCAGGAAATTTCTTTTTTCTCGCTTGTCGAATAGTCATATAATCGTCATCAAAACAACACCACTTTGTATGAAAATTTATTTATGAATAATATTTTTTAGGCACGTCATAACACATTTTTTTCTTTGCTACAAATGAGTAATCAGTTAAAATTCTAGCCTTGGATTTTTTTAAATTTTCAGAAAAACACTTTTTTGAAGATTTTAACATAATAATGTGACGTGGGTTCCCTCACAATTAGGTGTACTTTCTGTAACATTAATTTCATTTTCACAAAATTTTACAAAACTTCAATTTCATTGTTTAAAAATGTTTTCATCGACAAATACAAGTAATTTTCAATCAAAAATGCTTTTTTAGCAAGTGAACCGAACGAAGCTATTCAAATTACGATGAGTTAACGTTTTAAGAAACTTAGGCGGAGTTTTTTATTCGCTTTAGCAGGGTTGGTCATCAGGCCGCTCAGGCCGGCCTATTAGTTGGAAATGCAGGCCCAGGCCGCGGCCTGGCCTGCCCTTTCCTGGCCAGGCCGCGGCCTGGGCCTGGGCCTGGCCTGGCCTGGGCCTGGTGGATAACAAAAAAACCCAAGATTTTTTATACACAACTCACAAAAAATTGATTGAATTGTTTTATTTTGTGTTGTAATCTCTCCATCGATAACTGCATCAATGGAAAACAAACAATTTTTGAAATTCGCAAATTTAGCAATAGATATACCTAAACTAAACATGGTTTTTACAAGAAAAGTATAAAAAACTTAGCAAAAGAATTGTAGAGTAGCGATTAGGCGAGTGGGAGGCGAGCATGTAAGAGAAAAGAGATGCAAAAGTGAAGAAAAGTGATTGATTCGCTTATTCAAATTGGCCAAGAAATTAGAATTCCAACTTAAGCAAACTTCATTCGGCCTGCCAACCGGCCTGGCCTGGCCTGGGCCTGGAAATGACGGCCTGGTTAGACCAGGCCCAGGCCAGGCCCAGGCCGGCCTGGTCATTTGACTAACCCTGGCTTTAGCACTTTTTCTAAAAAGCTTTAGATCGGCGTTTGTATCACCTGCGAAGCAAACTTTGTGATTTCACCTTCTTTAAAGATCAGATTAAAACATTGTGTAAAATTTCTATCTCTGGTCATTAAAGTAACGTAAAAATTTATGGAGTCATTAACCTTTAAAAGTAATGGCCGTGGTTACTTATTTGCGTTGTTTGCCGGAAGTCGGCATGTATTTTTAGAATCAACTGCACTTTATTATCTCAAGGAACACTTTTAACCAAACAACCGGTTGCCAGCCAAACAAGGACAAAAACGAAGATGCGAATCTTTTTTTCATCTTTTGATTTTTTTAAAATTTGAGTTTTTGAGCTACTAAGCTGGCTTTTGGTGGATCTTTGTTTTCAAACCCGCTGGGGAGATTTGTTCCGCTGCTAAGAAAAAATTGGTCATAAATTTTCGTATTTTTAAGCCGTTCATTTTTCGGTGGACCAAAAATATATGTAAAATAAATTTCGTTCAAAAAGAAATCATGATACAATCATACGCAGGCATTTTTTTAAACTACAACTTGTTTAATTAACATTTAAAGTATAAAATATCATGAGTTCAACGGAAAACTTTCTTGAAGAAAACATTTGAAAAACATGTTTATCTTTTTTTTATTGTGGAGAAGGATTTAAGAAAAGGTTGAGCCCTGGCTCGAAAATTCTAAACAGTCGAAAACAAAGTGAAACGGCACACTAAAATACATTTGTGATACAAAACATTTTTGTATGTATTGTATCTTTTATGAATTGCTGCTGGATGTATTGTCGAAAAATCTTTCCTTTTTTTCAAAATGAGAAATTCATTTTCCGTCTGACGCAATATCACGTACGTCGACTTAGTGAGCAAAGCGGAGACGTATACAAATGCCATGCCACTGAAAACGAAAGAATTCCAAAGCACAGGATATCGATTTAAATTTGTAATTTTTTCTGAACACAGGGTTTTTATACAATAACCAAAACGAATTCACGACTGTAGCACATTTTTTTGAACCCACGCACTAACCATGGCAACGTGTTTTCGTTCATTCGCTAACAATCAGGGTTAGTCAAATGACCAGGCCGGCCCAGGCCTGCCTGGGCCTGGGTCTAACCAGGCCGTCATTTCCAGGCCCAGGCTAGGCCAGGCCGGTTGGCAGGCCGAATGAAGTTTGCTTAAGTTGGAATTCTAATTTCTTGGCCAATTTGAATAAGCGAATCAATCACTTTTCTTCACTTTTGCATCTCTTTTCTCTTACATGCTCGCCTCCTACTCGCCTAATCGCTACTCTACAATTCTTTTGCTAAGTTTTTTATACTTTTCTTGTAAAACCCATGTTTAGTTTAGGTATATCTATTGCTGAATTTGCGAATTTCAAAAATTGTTTGTTTTCCTTTGATGCAGTTATCGATGGAGAGATTACAACACAAAATAAAACAATTCAATCAATTTTTTGTGAGTTGTGTATAAAAAATCTTGGGTTTTTTTGTTATCCACCAGGCCCAGGCCAGGCCAGGCCCAGGCCCAGGCCGCGGCCTGGCCTGGAAAGGGCAGGCCAGGCCGCGGCCTGGGCCTGCATTTCCAACTAACAGGCCGGCCTGAGCGGCCTGATGACCAACCCTGCTAACAATTATTTGAAGGTTTTTGTTCCACGTATGTCTCTATTTCCATGTGGCTGTTTTCTTTTCCTTTTTACTCTCTGCTTGTACGTTTCAGAGAATTTGAAACTAAATATTTGTGCTAAAGGATTTCTGCTAAAGGATTCTCGAAACATTTATAATCCATTTTTTAAGAAAGGAAAAGTGCGCGTTTTATTCTAGCAACAATATTTTTGTATTTTTCGTTATGGACTACTAATTAAGTTGTTTTTTTTTTTTAGAACAAATGGGAGTACGGGCTCAAACTCCGTTTGCTAAATTTCTCAACCTTCTATGGATAATTTGAAACTTTTGCATAATGAAAAATTACCGAAATGCTGATATCTTCAAAAACAATTTTTGTTTATCCGACAAAACGAAACCTTTTAATTTTCTACGCTGCGTAAATGTCGTTAATTATTCAACACGTGTAAAAAATTCCAATAAACGTTTGTCTCTTTGTCTTTTTGGATTTTAATAACAAAACTTGTGAACAACAAGGAAATATTACTGAATGGGTTTTTTGTATTCTTGTAACATCTACGTGTTAGCGGAAAGCGGAAAACTTTTATAGAAAATCATAGATTTGAGTACAGAATGTGTGAAATCCTACTTTCGATTGAACTTTTCCTACAATTAAATGTGGAAAAATCGCATATTGCATGAAAGAGTAACATTAAAACATTTTAGTTTTGCAAAAATTGTTCTTTCCTAACTTTTTTTAAAGCTGAAGTATCTTTTACGGTCTAAACAAAAAAAAAACTTAAATACACAGGGCAAATTTGAGTTTGCTGTTTTATATAATTTTTTTACAAGAAAACCAAAAAAGGTGTTCAAAGCGTTTACATTAATATTAATATTTACGATAAGTCGCAAAATTTATTTGTTACATCTGTCAGTTTTTACCGTCTAATTTTCTTGAAAAAAATATATACAAAATGAAAACAGTATACACTAAACTGGAAAAAACATATGTGAAAAAAACACTTTTTTCGCTCAATTTTTATTTTTGAACAATCAACAAGAATGAATTGATTGTCCCGTGAGAGTTGAATGTTCATAGTTTTGCAAAACAGTGAAATAATGTTCAATTTGTAATTTTGAAAGCAATTTTTAAAAGTTTCAAAGAACACATTCTCAGAGGTGTTTAAAACAGAAATCTCTTTTAAAATCACGTGCCTGCCATTTTCGTTTCGCTATAATCATTATTTTCCGAGCTGATTCCTCCATTACTTTAGCAATTTTTTATAGCTCAAACTTTATAACAGCCTAGCTGACGTCGTATTGTAAGCTGTTTGGGAATGCGACATTTTTATGGAAAATTTGAAACGTTTGCATAATCTTATTTTACTCGCGAATTATATTTTCCAAGCTGAAAAAGATGGAACTGTTTGTCCCGCTAGAGTTTAAAATTCAGAGTGTTGCGAAACAGTGATACAATGTTAAATTTAATAATTTATTAAGCCATTTTAAAAGTTTTAAAGAACACGATTTATTGCGTGTCCTAAACAGAAATCTCTTTTGAAATCACATGCCTGCCATCTTCGTTCCGCTATAATCATTATTTTCCGAGCCCCTCTCCCCCGTCGTTTCGTTAATTGCAACTTTCATTCCTGTCAACCACAGCTCCTCTGCCTTCATTAGTCGCCATTGGTGTTTGTTTCCCTCCTGCCGTTGCCCTTTCTTTCTTCGCAGAAAAGGCTTCTTTCATTGCGACGGAAAAAAGCTGTCTCCATTTGATTTCGCCGAGAACACATCACAAAAGACTCCCCCGGGGAGTCCCTTTGTCTTGCACATGCAACAGACGATTGGATTGCACTCTAGGACTTCTTTTAATTAAATTTAATCCGTTTAAAATTGTGTCTTGAACAATTGTAGTTCTTCGTCGAATCCAAATTACATCAAATACGTTGTTTCGAAATTCGTAATACGATCCAAATTCGTTTACGGTAACCGCCACAGACACCGTCTATTTTCAACACTTGTTCGAATTTATAGTTGCATGTAACATTCTCTTGATAAAAAAAGTATATTGAAGAATTGTTTTGTTTGTTCACCAAGAATTATTTTTTTTAAGCAAGAATTATGTTTTTCAGCAGTTCGTGAAACGCATTTTTTTTATCTTGCAGGCTTAAAATTTTTATTTTAGGCGCAAAGTTATTTTTATGAGAAATCGATCCTTCAAAAATTATACGCTTTTAGAAAGCTCAGCCAAGGTAACAGGAATTTTAGAACTTCTTTTAATTAATTTCAATCAGTTTAATTTTTTTCAATCGGTTTTTTAACTCTTGAAATACATTCTGCTATTTTTTAACTTCCAATTCGAAAAATCTTAATCAATTTGACTAGAGAAGGACTGTGGAACTGGAACTTTTGGTAACAAGAGTATTACTCTTAACTGTGACGTGAAACATTGTTTAAAAAAACAACACCTCTAAAATCTTCAAATTTGTTTGTCGAAATTTTATTATTACAAAAATGTTTGTCAGTAATTTTAGCTATCAAATTATGTTTGTAATTTAAATCTTTTAAACATTACTTCTCTTTAGCTTTTGCTGGAAAAATGCTTCGAAATTGCACCAAAAATTCAAAATCCAAAATCTCGGATTTTCAATTTTTGAAATTTTGAAATTTTGAAACCATTTGCTTACAAAAATTAGGGAACAAACAAAATATTGATTTGACAACAAAGACAATTGAATAATTTTTTTCCCTACAACTTTAATTATTTTCGTCTGACCGCCTAACCGAACATTACAAAGATAAGTGTTGTTGTTGAAACAGAAGTTTTTTTAAGTTTTAAAAAAATTTTAAAATTTTAATTTTTAAACAAAACTTCTACACTTTTGTTCCATTTAGTTAAATTTTAACTTGATTCGCAGACTTAGGCTAGAAAAACCAATTGTTAAAAAACGTGTTGCACACTTCAGCATGAAGTGAAACATGCGATAATTTATCGACAATTTCGAAAAAATATTGGCACGCGTTTTTGATAATATATTTCGTTGAAAAATATCATAAACACCAAATTCTATTTGTTTGAACTTTACCTTAGTACATTTTTTAATTTAGCCTTAAGCGATGTCTAAGCAGCTAGCAATCGTTTTTCAAACTTGTTTCAAAAAGACGTCAATTTTTTTGTTTTTTTTTAACGTTGAAAAATGAGGCAAATTCATCAAACTCTGAAAAAACTCGCAGTTATGTTTAAGCTCAAAGCGATCTCTAATTCTGCAGGGTAATTTTTTGCTCGCTGTTTTATGGGCTTAAACCATAAATGGAATTTTTCTGTAACTGGCTGAAATTTTTTCTGATCAACATCGACCGGTGATCTAACGCGTCTTTTCAAAGGCCAAAAACCTTAATGATGGCTTGAAACATGCGATCGGTACAATAATAAAATGACATTTTGCTTTTTTTTTTTTTAGAAAAAAAATGTAGCGCACGCTCAGAATTTATTTTTTTGCACAAACTTCAACTTTGGTGTAAAGTGATACTGTTGTAACAGTTTTTTTGAAAAATTTAATTTGAATGGCTAGGAGTTCATTTCAAAAATCAAAGAATTATTCAATAAACATTTATAGTAATAAGTAAATTTTGTTTCAAACTTACAAAGATAAATTCAATTCTCTTTTTATTCTGGACTTCATAAATTGAATATAGTGGGTTAAGAATAATGTATCCGCTAGAACTGCGGCCGATTTGGCTGTGTATCCGGCCTGAGTATCCTACAACACACCCATAACTATAGGCACAACATCAACAAATTGCCACGTTGCTATGAAGTAGTTTTGAAATAAACTATGAATATGTTTTTCAATATTGTTAAAAAAAGGTATTGTTGTTGAAAAATTCCGGTTTTCAAAAGTTTTTATCTATGTTTCAAATGTTGTCAAAGTTCATTCATTTTGCCTGTTTTTAACTTTGAATGAAAAATGTTAGAGTTTTCCATGCGAGCTTCAGCTTTGGTGTAAAGTGATATTGTTGTAACAGTTACATATATTTTGTTTTAAAGTTACAAAGATAAATTCAGTCTCTCTTTATTCTGGAAGTCAAACTTTGGATAAAATTTGTCAAAAAAGTTATGGTCGTTGATAAAATCCAATTTTCAAAAGTTTTTGTATTTCCACGTTTCAACTGTTGTCAAAGTTCATTTTGTCTGCTTTTAACCTCGAATAAAAAAAAATGTTAGACTTTTCTATGCAAGTTACCAATAACACAATACCGTTAAGCCCAGTCATTTACCTGAATAGAACAAGATGAAACATTGCTATGAGAAAAGTTAAAATTTTTTATGAATAAAAATATCGGAATGATTATGTTTTCATTTATTTTAGTCAGCAGTTTTTAACACCTTCACGGTGCTAGACGTTTTTTTTCTCTTTTAAGATAGGCTATCTGGACAGTGAACATTTTTCGGGTTAATAGAGAAAAAAAATACATTTTCGTTAAAACATCAGCATGTGTTTGCACTTAAAATAATTTTTGTACATCTTTTTGTCTGGCTTTTTAAAAACAAAAACGTATTTCTGATGGCAATACATGACTCAAGCGCTCTAACTGAATCAATTAGCATTTCCCGTCAATCCCAACACTGACACATCGCTTAACTAAGCTAATTCCACTACAGGAAAAAACAAATCAAATGAGTTATTCTCCAGGAATAGCCGTAGGTGGGTGCCGTTGATTCGCTCTTCCTGTTATTCGCCGCTGCTGAGAGAGGAGGCCGACTTGCAAATGCTTCACGGCGCGTCCTCTGAACTAAATGAGGCCGAAAACGACGTCAGCCATCAATTGTCCGACGCCATTTTTGGAGGCATTCGCTCTCGTTGACCATGTTATTTTCGCTCCGACAACTTGTGAAACGTTCATGCGATCATTGGCTGAAATAGATTTTTTAATTTTGGTTAATTCTCACAATCTCGATTTTGATTTCGGTGAAAAATAAGACTTTTGTGAAATATTGAAATAGTTGCAACAACTGTTTTCTTGTGTTGTTTTCACAAATAAGTCTTGCTCAAGTTTTGGTTTTTAAATAAATAACTTAGAAATTCCTGATCGTAATTTTTATGCTTATTAACTGGAAAGCGTTTCTCCCAAAGGAACCATCGCGGACAAAAATTTCTTTATTTTAGTCATTTAACGAAACATTAGAAAAATGTTAGAGGAGGCGAAATTTGACAAACTTTTATCGCCTTTCGCTGTTTTGATTTTTGAGTTCATTAAGCTAAAAAACAGAGCAAAGTCCACAAAATGGAATATGTTATTGAAACATTTTGTCGATACATTTAAAAATAAAAACTTCAATTGAGCTCGTTTTCTCACCTTCACTGTTGGTTTTTTTGTGTGAAACACTGACATACACTGTTTGAAAATTTGCAGCTCCAGTGCGAAGAACAAACCCATTAACTGGAAATTGACCGGTTTTAAGAATAAAGTTGCTGAATCGAAACAATGTTTAAAATATTCAGCCATTTCTCTTTTTGTTGGTTAGTCACAAAGGCCATTCTTTTATTTTCACGAACTACATCGATATAAAATCAAATCAACCAAAAAAAAAAACACTCTACGAAAAATTAAGAAAACATTATTGTTTTTTTAGAAAAACTTTAAAAAGTAAAGGAAAAATACTTTGTTAAGAAAATATTGTAGGATAGAAAAAAAATGAAATTTTTCAGTTTTGTTTCTTGGACTTTTTTATCTTTTTCCTATGCTTGTTTTTAACGTATCTAATTAAACGATTGAAGATTTTTTTTAAACATTCCGTCGACAGATGTTTAAAAAAACCACAGGCTTCTATTTTGAGTTTTTTTCTTCTTCAATTTTTTTGAATTTTTTCTTTCTATTTCTTTTCCAAAACCACCAGATTTTTTATGATAATACACACATTCATGGAACACCGATTATCTGAGTAACGATCGATTCTGAAAACGAATTTGCTAAAACAGTGACGCAATGTCTGAACTCATTCTCTCAAATTTTCCTTATTTATTGTTGCTCTCAAAACAAATTCGTTAATGTTAATGCTAAACAGTTTACTCAAAAATACTAAAAGTGTTGAAATTAATAAAATTCTACGCTGATCAATTTGCTTTGATAAAAACTGGCGGTCTTATTATATTAAAAAAAGTCGTTAGTAGAGTGAATTTTCCCAAAAACTGTGGACTTTGGATTTTCCCAAAAACAAACTACTTTTCGGGAAATCAGTCTGTCAATGAACAGCGAAATCTACCTTACTCTATATCAATATTTATTTAGAAAAATTAGGGGTTTAAAATATTTTTGGTGCCATCATTTTTTATTGCATTTGTTTCAGACGAAATTGTAGCTAAACTAAATTAATTGCATGGGGGCTACATTTTTCGCATATAACAGATTTGGATACGGGGGCCATTTAAAGAAGTACCGGGCACACTAGTTACCCCATTTTATTTGGGGGAGTTAAATAAAGTTAACCCCCCCCCCAAAAAAAAGATATTTGCTTCATTTAGCTTTGCCCCCACATTTGTCAGGTCAGTGCTTTTGATGTCGAAACACTTGTTGGGACCAACCATGGCAAAATCGCGGGCCGGCCCAAGCCGGCCCAAAAAAAAATTTGTTTTTTGTTATTTTCGATTTTTACATTGAAATAAGGCATAAATTTTTGGTCGGGCCCGGGCCGGGCCGGGCCGGGCTGTGAAAATTTTGTCAGCGGGCCGGCCCGGCCCGCCCCGTTGCCATGGTTGGTGGGGATCATACTAAAACTTAACTGAAACACTCGCCGATTTTTTTAATCTTCCTTTCTTTTTCGTAAAGGTGTGAAGACAAAGTGTTCCGACTGTATAAAATTCCATTATCACTTTTCGCACGTGAAAGCCCCGACCGTTTCTTCGTGGACTGAAAATCGTCCGTCCGGGCCACTTGGGCGATCCGTCATAATGGCTGTAACAGCCCCGGCGTCACTGAAAAATTTGAACTTGGCGCCCTTTCCATCGCCGGTCGTCTCGTTGTTTTCGGTGCGGCGAGCAGGCGGAAACATCGAAAATGCCACTTCACACCGAGGACACGTGACCTTCTTTGTTTTCCACTCGCTTACTACACCACATTTGGCCCCGTAATTGAATTTATTCCCACGGATAGAAAATTCAGTTCACGAAATAACGCCCACGTAATTTTGAGAAGAGGGCGGAAATTCTATATTGTGATTTTTTGATTACCTAATATTCTTCGTTTCTTTGAAATACCAAAGCGAATTTGTTTCTGTTTTTACGTGTTGTGACATTTCTGAGGGAAATTCATTCAATACGCGAAAAAATTAGAACCGCTATATTTTAAAAATTCATTTTTGACACAAAATTGCGAAAGATAAAAACTTTTTTCGTGCTTTCTGAGAGAAAAGTTAGAAAAATGTTTTCTCAGAACAGCTTTTATAATAAAATGTTATTTTTCTTAGGAAACAATAAATAATTTATTGTTATTCCAATTTGAACGGATTGATAGATCCGAGTGTTTTATTTGTATTTTTTTCATTTGTTTTTGTTCAAAGTTCGCCAGTTCACTGTTTTGGCAAATTGTCAAACTTAACTCCTATTCTGCCAATGCCTTAAGCGTGATAATATATTTTTCTAAAATTAAATTTTAGTGGCCTTAATATTCATGCGAATTAATTAAAACTGTTCGGTTTCTTTATAACTTCAATTTTCATTGTTCCGCATTCATTTAGGGCAGAACATGACACTTAAATTAAAAATGTTTTTTCTTTTTGATAACTATTCAAGACACGTTTGGCCTCAAACGGGCCGCCTGGTTGTTTTTATCATGAATTCGAAAGAAAGAGTAGTCGTGGTGAAATTTCACTTGAAGATTCATCGCCCTTTTGTTCTCCATTGATCACGATGGTCATTTTAGATTTGTTTTATCACGTACTAGGCTATTTTTATCAATTCATTGAAATCGGAAAAATACAACATATTTGATTTTGAAAAAAACATGGTGTGAATGTTTCCAAGTGTTTTGAGCTGGAGTTAGATTTGGTAGATAATTTGTTCAAGCAGGTAAATCTTTAGCGTACTTTTTTTCAGGGCTCACAAGTTTCGGACATTTTTGTTAAAATAATTGAAACCAGAAAAAGTGTTATGTAAAATGATTTTCAGGTTCTGATTTGCATCTCAATGTCACAATGAAAATTGTTTGTTGCAGCATAAACAACAAATGCCCAATTTTTCTGTTTCATTTGTATTAAATTCCCAATTTCAGCTTTTAAAAATATTCTCTTAAAGCATAATTAAAATGCAAAAAATGAATCGGTGTTCTATGAATTTAATTTTTTTTCCAGTCGTCCGTGTCGCACAAAACTGTTTTTGTTTGTTGGTGAGTGTCATTTATTATTTCGGTGGTTTTAACGCAGCGCAATTGAAAGTGTGCAGCTATTTTTTCCCCAAAACCTTGATGTGAATTGGCAACTTGAAAAAATTTTTGCCGAAGTTTTTTGAACCCTAAATTTAGCAATTTAATATTCTTACGCGAATTATTCTTAGTTCACTGTTTTGACAAATGGTCAAAGTTGAAGCCTAACGCAAACCATAATGATTGGACGAAAGCCTGTGAATTTCTATTAAAATTTTAACGCCTTTGTTGCTCAGTTCTAAAAAACTGTTTTTTCTCTATTCCCATTCAATACACTAAAGTTTCAAACTACCGGGTGTTGGTTTTGAAAACGGTTTTTTGTTCCCACCTATTCTTCGTTTACTTAAAATTTCTAAATATATTTTTAATGCTCACACAAATGGTTTAATTTTCCCTTCAATCAAATTTTGAGAGTGAACTTCAATTTCCAACTTATTTGTTTCTTCTTTTAACGGCTTTCTTCGTGAGACTTTGGATTTTTGTTGAAACTTTCCTTTCCGTTTTCGTTTTACACTTTTAACAAACAATTTTTAATTTTAATGCCTTTAATTACGGCTTTTTGTTACCACTAAATCAATCGTTTCCTTGAAAAATTTAAGTGATTTCTTAATGTATAACACAAATGTTCTAATATGCAATCGAATGAGAGTTTTCAGAAAGAACTGCGATTTTTTCTTGATCCATGTTAATTTAGGGAAAAAAAACTTGATTCAGGAAAAACAGTAAAATTGCTTATTGAGAATTCTTCAAAACAATTTTCAGCTTCTATTAGGGAAGTATGTTTTTTTAATGATTTTTTTCAACTTAAGTTTTATGTTCTTTTACTTTCATGTTTTATTTTAGTGGGTTTAAATTTTCACTGACAGTTATGATTTTTTATCACGTACTAGCAATTTTCGGCAATAAACTGAACTTAAAAATAAATTCTCTTCGGTTATAAAACCGGGTTAATGTTATCGCATGATTTTTTTTAACTGGGATTAGTTTACTGAAAATCAGTAGCTGCAACCGAACCGTTGACATTCTAAAAAAAACCTCAAACAATTTTTTTAAAAAGTTTTGCAGCTACTGAATTTTTCCAAGTTTTTCTTATGGTTTGACTTTTTGCAAAGTATTAAAATTGTTCGTTACAGACAAAACAGCACGACAATGAACAAATTTTCTGTTTTGTTCTAATAAATACTTGCGAAACATCAAATTATTTTTGCAATTCCCAATTTTTTACTTAAGAATTGTTTTTAAATGCACATCTACAAAAAAAAATGAATTAGTTTTCTTTTGAACTTAAATTTTCTGTCGCACAAATCTTTTTTTTTTTTTGGCATTTTTTTTATTTTTGGAGATTTTGATGTTCAGCCTAATTTTTTGAAAATGTCTGAATTTTAGGTTGGAAAATAATAGTTTCTCGGAGTCTGAATTTCAAATCGACAACTTTTAGCAGTTTTAAAATATGAAAAAATTGGTCGAAGACTTGTTTTTCAACACGTTCTCTTCAAAATCTCTATTTTTTGAATCACAAAACCTATGAAAAAGAATTTCTTTTAGTCGATATAGAACAAAGATGAAAAAACATGCATAATTTTTACTTTGTGTTTTCGAAGGTATTACTATTACACTTTTCGTTGCATGTCTAGCAAAAGCGAGTTCTCGCCCCGGTGAAGTTTCCGGTTTCTTGGGTATTTCCACAATGAGACAAACATATATCAACATCAAGCGAGAAGTTTCTATTTTTATTGAAGTTATTTTAAAACTAATTTAACAAAAAAAAAACGAAATTAACTCAAAGTTTCATTCAAAAATTTAGCGTTTGCACATTATGCATTTCCAATGTGTAGATCTAAAGTTCTTTTAGCTAAGTGCCATTAGTTAGATAATTTTCAGTATATCTCATTTTTTGAACCTTAATACTTGCTATGTGTCTTATTTGTTCTTTTGTTTATTGCAGCAAAATTCATTCATCAAAATTTCACCAAAAATTAAAAATTACATCTTTGTTGCATGATGATTTCAGATAAGCTAGAACAGCTAATTCCCACTTGTAACTTAATCTTGCCATTCAATGTAACTTTTACTTAAGCTAAATTTTATTTTCATCTCAACGGAAATGCAGGGGTGGACGGGGGCCGGCCCTATAGGGCTTTGGGCCGGCCCTATAGGGCCTTGATAGGGCCCGGGCCCTATAGGGCCTAGGCCTCATAGGGCCCAGGCCCTATAGGGCCGAAGCCCTATAGGGCCTGGGACCGGCCCTAGGGCCCTATAGGGCCTGGCGGGAATTTAAATTTTTTGAATAATTCGTAATTTTTTAGCGGTAATGATGCAATTTCGAATTGTATTTTACTTTTTTAAATTGAAATTTTCAATAAAATTTTCACTATTTTATTTCCGCCTATTTTAGAAAAATATTATCTTTTTATTGATAGGAAAATAATAAAAAATAATTTAAAAAAATAATTGTGGTGAACATTATCGAAAAATAAACTTTAAAAATAAATATAAATTTGAAAATACATAATTGCCGCCAAAAAAATTACGAATTATTCAAAAAATTTAAATTCCCGCCAGGCCCTATAGGGCCCTAGGGCCGGGGCCAGGGCCGTCCACCCCTGGAAATGAAACCAATTTGAAAAAAAAGATGAGCTATATGTTTTACATAATAAAAAAAAATTTTATTGCAGTTTCCTAATTGCTCAAATGTCCATCACTAATTCACCTAATTTTGTCACTTTAGAAATGAAACTCAAGCCAATGATTCAGTTTTGTTTAAATGATATTTTTTACGTTTCCCACTTTGTTCGTTCGCCGCCTGACGGGATAGATGAGGATTGAATAAATAGAGCAAAATAAACTTCTTTTGTAGTGCTTTTTCGCTTATTCTATTTCAATTCAAGGACGCTGAAAAAACGCCGACTTTTGGTTGAAAATATACTGAAAATTAAAATTCTCTCTCAAGTTTCTAAAAATAAATTTACTTGTCGACTCTTTTTGCTGAATCGTTCTCGGTTCATGGAGCGTCCGTCGGGTCCCAGATGCCATCGTCGCGTCTGGTCATTAATCTGCGCCCAGAGTATGCAGTTTGCGTGCCTGGAATTCATTAACTCTTTTACCCCATTCCATTCCACCCAATTTAGGGAGAATAGGTAATCGTCGTTTTTCTCCAAATTTGAACTCTTTTAGAAAAATTGAAACCGTTTTTTCAAACCGAAGACGGGAACCGAAAGAACAATTTTCTATCAGCAAAAGAAAAACATGAGAACTAGGCAAAACATTTGATTGCACCAAAATTGATTTTAAAAAAATTACTAATAATTTGATACGTGACATATTCTTCTGTTCACATGTTTCAACTTTATGGTTTACCAAGGCAACGTCTGTTTTTTCGTTAGCTGAACCGTGTTTTTTCGAAATTGTTTGGTTCGTTTTCAAAATAAATATATATTTTTTAAATGTTAATTTATAAATTGTAATGTAAAATTAGTAAAATTCTTAAGACAATTTTTTGAAACTTGTAAAGCAAATGCAGTACGCGCAAGTTTGATTAAGATTTGCACGACTTTTTCATAGTTGCTTTTGTGTTTCCCTCATCGTTCAATTATTCAGGCGTAGTAGTTTCATCAATTTACATGGCCAAATGTTTTATTTCGATACATATAGTTTGTGCCAAAATTACTTCGAAACAACCCCAAAAAACCGTGCACTATAAGATACTCAGGCCGTTTACACACTATAATTTGAGTTTTTCTTGAATTGCATTTTTATGAAATTCAGAAAACGTTTCGAAAAAATTCGTGTAAATTCAGAAAACGTTTCGAAATTTCAACCCCACTCGTCAACAAATCCAATGTTGTGGAAAATAGTCGCCTCAAGCAGAAATTTTGGTTTTTGAAGCCCCGACAGCTTATTAAACGCTCAAATGAGTTGAATTCGGCAAACAACATGCAACGCTGTTTTGGTTGCTCTCTTTTTTCGACGACAGAAAAAGTAACGCGAAAAAAAGAAAACTGAACCAGAAAATTTAATACCTCGTCTTAATGTTTCAGCTTTCTTTAATCACAATTGACGATAAATTTGATGGTTGGAGCTCCGCTACAGCAAAGAAATTAAAAATTATTGTTTACAATTTTGCAAATTCCAAAATTCGCATAATTTCATAATTTTTTTGCGTGTAGGAACAACTGTTGAAAAATGAAAACAAAATTCACCAAAATGCTCAACTTTTTGTGCATTTACATGGTGATTTTATTGTTACAAAACTTCTTTTTTAAAATATTCCAACCTGTTAACCACTTTAGCTTGAAAAAAGATTGAATTTGTTTTTTTAAGGGTTGTTTTTATTATAATTCGTGCCAAAACTACTTCGAAACAACGTGCCAAAGTTTTGATGTTGTTCCTAGAGTAAAGCGCGCAATATAATCTGCCTTTGGCGAAGAGTATAAGTAAGAAAATCAGAAAATTCAAAATTTTCAAGCGAACAGGTCTTGATGGACGACTGAAACTTAACTAAAAACACATTTTCATTTGATGACACTGTAACATTAAAATAAACTCATTTTAGAAAAATGTTGTGTAAATAAAAAACTATTTTAAGACTTTTGTGTTCTTTGATTCTCGGACCCGTTGGCCGCCTTTCATTGATCAGGATATGAGACCCATCAGGGGCCGCCGAATCTTAATGAGCGGGGCTGCAATCCGGCCGACTTCCGCTTGATTTTCCACGGAAATGGACTCCTGCACTTGACTGGGCTTTTATTTTCTGTTGCAACTGCTCAGTTAATGCTCTTTCACCACTAAAAAAATTTTGTCGAAGTTTATTTTTTAGTGGGTTTTATGTTATTTAATTTATGTACCACGTTTCACATTTAAAAAACCATATCAAGGTTTCACCTTCAACAAAGAGTCGAAAAATTTTTTTGTTTTTTGGGTTTTTATATTGCGCCCTCATATAGTAGTTTATTGGCATTTTCATTTGAAAATGCTCATTTACTGCTCATTTAACATAGCAAAAATTGTAAATTGGTTTAAATTGCATATTTATTTAGCGGCAACGTTTTGCGTTAACCGCTTTTTCAGAACCAGGCTTTAGATTTTAATAATGTTTTTTTAATGTTTCAAAATCAACTTAGAAAGGAAAGAAAAATGTGTGATCAGTTGTAACCCGCAACAGCGATTTTTCGTAAATTCCCAATTTGTTGTGAATTTCAATGTAGTGTTTCGTTCCAGGCATAATTGTTTGCTAGTGGGTATTCATTCTGTCAGTAGGCACGCGACTTTCAGGGGACCTTGGCATTCCCTCATATTTAACCAAAGACGATCTGAAACATTAAAGTGAAAAAAATTGAATAAGCAAAATCACCGTAAAAAAGACAATAAATGCATCGCGGCGGGACCAAAGGTATTCTTTTGAAAAAATCTCGTTTTCGTTGATTGATTTTTCAGAAACGCAGTGTAGTGGTCACTAAAACAAAATGACAATGATTATAATCCTTAAAATTGAAGTCTATTATCCAAAAATACTCTATAATGCAAAAAAACCATTGTTTCCCTATCGCGAGTGAAAAATCGGATTTGCACGGAAAATTTTACCGATGTATATTTTAACTTTATCTTCACTAGGGAGCCTATCTTTTTCATTATTGGTCATTATTAGTCAATTCATGCGATTTTGGTAGCCTTAGAATTTCTCTATCAGAATTTTGCCGACAACATTAGCCGAGCTAGTCGTTTTCTCAAGTAATGCTTTTTAACTCCTGCAAAAACACTTTTCTAAAATTTTCAGCATTTTTCTGAAATACAATTGGCCACACCTTGGCCACCAAATTCACTCAGCAGTTTGAGAGAAGATTCAGTTGAAACTGTTCAGTTAATGCTCCATAAAAGACATAAAAGATTATTTTTCTTTCTTCGGCCGGAAATTTTCCTTCTGTCAAATTTGAAAAACCTTGTTCATTTCAAAAATCATATTACCCCTCAAACAAAAAATTGAAAGGAGTAAAAGATGTTTGATATGTAGCCCGTCGACGCTTCTGTTCCAAGTATTTCAATTTCTTAATAAATTTCAATGCAGTGTTTCAAACAGGGTGTTATCGTTACGGGAGCGTATGTAGTCAGTCATTTATTCAATCAGTTCTCAAATGACGGGACGTCCGGCGGGCCGGGCCGGGCCGGGCCAAAACGGCCCGGACCGAGAAAAGTGTCGGCCCGGTTTGTAAACTTGTCAAATTAAAAAAAAACCTTTAAATGGTTTTTTAGACACCGAAACCACTTTCATTATACTTCTATTACACATTTAAACTAATTTTAAGTTCTATTACACATTTAAACTAATTTTAAGCAAAATAAAGTGTCCCGACCGGGATCGAACCTTGGTCGTGTGGGTGACAGTTTGACTGGGTGGTCCGAGTGGACGGCCAGGCCCGTGAGAACTATGATTGTGGTTGCTATACTATTCCGTGACTAAAATCGGTTTCCTTGCGAGTGTCATAGCTCAAATATTTGTGTTACCTACAAAATGTTCAGTTCTTGCTTTTTCCGCAATTTCCGACTTTTACTTGCAAAAGCGTAGGGGTCATTTTTGTTTCGAAAAGTCGTTGAAACAATTTAGCACGTTTCACTATCAGTGAACAAATTATTAATGGCTTTGCGGTGTTCGACGGATTTCGGCAAAAAAAAAACACAAAGAAAACTTGTACGGGCAAGGCGCAATAAGTCTGCTGCTAATTACATTCATTTAAATAACACATGATCCTTTCCCGAACTCTCGATCACGTTTTGAACTTGTAATCTTATCGAAATCCGACGAGTAAACAGAGGAGAGTGCGGAAATCGAAAGTTACTTTAACATTTTACCCGATCTTTCTTATCTTCATTAACTAGTTTTTCTTCCTTTTTATTATTCTAAAGGCTACATGAAAAACAATTGAAAACCCAAAGGGAAACCTAAACATTGCTGTTTCAGCCAATGCTTAAATTAGGGAATGATGTAAAACATTCATATCATAACTTTTTTTGTAAAAAAAACGGTTTTGTGAAAATTGGAATAACGGGCTTTGTCATGCCATTTAGTTTTTTATTGCGATAGGTTTTTTTTATTCAAATTAATCGTTTCTATACTATAAAGGCTTTTACAAGATTCCTTTTGCCTTAAAACAATTCACTTTTGTCATAATGAATTTCCAGTCTTGTTTGAGTCTTGATTTAACTAAAAATATCATAAATGTTCTTGAATTTACGAAAAAAAAAGCGAAAAGAAAATTTTTTTACAAACGAAAACGATTTGCAAAAGTTTTAACAAATATCAACGCATGTAAGTGTTTCGTTAAAGACTTGGTAAACTTTTCAACAGCCTTTCACTCTCCTGTTTTTCGATCAGAATTACGAAATCCGATTTTACGCAAAAACTTTTCTTCTGCTAATTAGAGACGTTAAAAAAATGAAAAAAATAGTTTTTTTTCATAGTCCCTTTTGTAATTTCCGGTAATGTTTTCCTCTGGTAGCAAAGTGGTAAACAGAGTGCGGAACAAATATCAATATCAGCTTCTCTCCTTCTCCGAATTTTCAGCGGGTTTTGCATTATTTAGTTTATATATTTCCAATTATGACAACATTTGTCAACGGACCGAATTCTCATCATTGTTGCAATAAGCAAAATAATAAGGGAACCAAATGAAACAGCAACTTGAATTTAAAAAGTGAGAAAAATACAATTGTTCCCATATATTTTTTACATGATAATATTTCTTAAATTATTCTTTTTGCCTTCTTTCAAAAATCAAGTCATGTTTACTATAGTCGACGACAATGCTACTTAGCCCTATTTCGCTTTTAGCTCTGTGCAAATGACACCAGACGCGAATTTGCGTACGAAAATTCTGTGTTTCAGATTACGTACGCAATACTGCGTCAGGGTTACATTTGCGAATCGGGCATAAAGTAGAATTGGCGAAGACTATAAGACTATTTTTTGCTCTATTAGTCACACCGCAGTCCCAGTGAGAATTTCTAATTTGAAATCGACGCGGCCAATTAATTCCGCAACCTAATTAGTTGTCCCCTGCAATGTTGCCAAGGTTGGATTTCACTCCCACCCCATTTATTTCTCTCTCTCTCTCTATCTATCTCTCTCTCTCTCTCTCTCCCTGTCTCTCTCAAACTTTGTCTAACAGTTGAAATCCAGATGACGATGGCCTCCTTCTTCCGTCGTTTCTCAGTCGACGGCGAACTCGCCCCGAAAACCTCGCTCTCGTCGCCGCGAGGGCGCGAAAAACCGCGACGCAGCCGCATCGCGGCAAGTTTCGAATCGGCGCGTCGGCGGTTTTCCCTGCAACATTCAAACGACGTCTGTCAACATCTTCAAACTATTGCCATCAAGGCGGGGAAAACGGAAAATGCCAGTTTACCCGATTTGTTAGAGGTAATATCAAATAGAAGTTAAAATACCTTGACGAGAAGATGTTTTGACGATGAAAAATGTTAAATTTCCACAAAAATTGTCTTTCATTTAACAAAAAATTGGTTGCTACGTAACCTTCTGGAATTAATTCTTGAGAAAAAAATTTCTGAATATAACATTGCGAATCATTAAGGTAATGTTGACATTTAGAAAAAAAATTGAAAATCAATATTGAAAACAAATATTATTTTTTAGAAAGTTCCCGTTGGTCGTTCTCCGCAAGCCAAACGAGTTTCGGTTGTTACTGGAGGAGACAAAGCTATTTTTCCTCACAAGAACCGAAAAAATCCCCCGAATCAGAAGGTTAGTTCAATTTTATTTCATTTTGGCTGTATAATGAGTGATGCAGTACTTGTTTTCCTTTGTAAAACAACTTTTAAGTAAATGTGAAGTGTATGTTTTCACAACTTTAAAAAAGGTTTTCATAAAATCACTATTTTGCTACATCATTCTGCTTGGTTTTCGCCTCATTTCACCCACATGAGTTCATTTCCGTTAAAAAGACATAGGTGAAGTGGTTTTTGAAATACATATTTAAAATCTCAAAGCAATCAAATTTTTCATAACTTTAACAGCCTTTTACTGGTAACAACATTTAAACCTAAGTTAGATTAAACAGGTAAAACATTGATACGAACGTGCTTTTTTGCCACAATTGCCTTTTTTCAACTTTTCGTATTTCACATGATCAATGCTAAATACATATAGAACATACGAAAAATTTCTTCCAAATCTTCACCGAATCTTACATTTTTTCTCTAAATTTACCCACCTGTTCGATGTTTTAAAAACATTTGTTTAATTGCAGAACATTGAACCATTTTACCACTACCGTTATGAAAAACACCTGTGAATTCGGCTGAGCACGGTTGAGTGAAACGTTTAAAAAAGCAAACATTGTTTTATAAATATAATGTTGTTTACAATGAAAGCAGTTTCAACTATCTATGAAAACAGTGGATTTAGAAATTTGGGAACTTTTGCGGATTGAAAAGAATGTTTCACCATAAGAATCGAAAAACAACGACTCGATTTGCCGTAAATAGCCAAATTTATGAAAATTAAAAAATTGCCATTACTGTGTAGATTAGAATGAAATTTAAGACAATATTGACAATTTTTGGAGGTTTCGCATTCAACTGCTGACTACATCTGTTCAAAACAAAAATCAAAATAATGAAACATTGACATTTGCAATATATAATTACTGTCGAGACGGACGATAACTTGTATATTATTTTTGCTGCTTCACAAAAACCAGATGTTTCTGAAAAAAAAAATGCAAAAAAATATTAGAGAAAGTATCGCAATATGAATTCTGAATTGAGTGACACAGTATTATTTCTTTAGCATTTTTCAATGCTTGAATTTGACGCAAAAATCGTCGCAATGTTTTGCCGCAAACAACTTTATTTGTGAAACATTGCAATTACTGTGGGGTTAAGTTTGGAAAAAAATGATCATTATTATTTAAGTAGGATCCTGCATATATATTTTCTTTTTAAAATGTTATAAAACTAGCTTGTGAAATAAAGAAGAAATCATTTATGAAAAAAAAATCACATACTTGAAAACTAATCATAAATCTTTTGTTAATTTCGTTTGCCGACTTAAAGCGAATTTGAAACATGAACACTTGTAAAAACCTTCAAAATCGAAAATTCACTAAAACAGTATTTTTTCAAATAACATCGGCAACCGTCCGATGTTTTTTCAGGACCCATTTAAACTAAGGTCAGTGAAAATACTGAGCCGAATGACAGCTGGAGAAAAAAATATCTGAATATCCTCAAAAGTTTTACTTGAGTATTTCCCAACAACCGTATTTTTCGGAAAAATTAATGGGACAGTAAAGAAGGTTTTCATTTCATTTTTGATCGCATACGGTCGGAAATTATGCGAATCAACTATGTTAAACCGTCTCGCACCCTCTTCATTTCCAGAGTTTAGAAAAAAAAAATCAAATTAGAATGAAACTCGGCTTATTAGCATGCCTTGTAAAAGCCGGACACGCAGGGCGTACTGCCCGTCTACAAATCTGTAGACGGAGACCCGTTTTTGAAGACTTTGAAACGTATTTTCTCGAAAACGGTAAATTTTCGACCCATAGTCATATATATTTTCATGATCAGCGAATTTTTCTCTCCTATTTGAGCCGGCCTGACTGTCCCTTTAATGCCAACCAATTCTCCCTCTCTGAGTCCCATATCTGAAACGGTTCTTACAAAATTATCATTAAAAACAGGGTTTTTTTCCAAGGCGGCCCGGCCCTGCCCGGTCGAGAGCTATGTCTCCCTCTGTATTTTACAAAATGAGCACTAATACGTCGTTTCTGAAAAATGCGAGTGTGCCACTGTCTTAAAACTTCAAAGTGCTTCGATTGGGCTGATAATAGGGTTAAACCTTGCTATGGCCTAAAAACATTAAGCTGAGGCGGTTGGGTGACAAAAAATATTGACCCGGGTTACGGTAGGTGCCCAAATTGTAAAAATTTCAACGTTGGCCAAATTTCCATTTGAAATCTAATTTCCACAAACTATAAATCCGGGACCTACCGCGCTTTGGCAACCCTTAAAATGGGAACCTCAAAAAAAAAGTTTCAAAAGGAGGTTTTCGGGATTTTCGACCATTACGAAAAAAGCCAAGAAAAATACGAACAGATTCAAAATTTACGTCAAATTTGGCATCGAACAAGTTTTTAAAACGAGAACACTTTTTTTTATATGGCCAAAAACAGCCTGAAAATGCTCAAAATTGGGATCATTTCAATCCCTATTTTAATGTTCAACGTTTTAATTTAATAATTATTTTTTATAAGTATGGAATCTTCGTCTTGTTTTAATAAGAAAAAAACACCCACACAACATCATTCCCAAAAGCCCCCCCCTTATCCCCGTGCGCTCGTGCGCTTCGCGCCTCCTTGGTTCTCGCGTGCGTGTCACTTCTTTGGGCGCCCTTGGTCGGCCATCGATAGCCAGTGGCCACGAAACGTTGTGCCCTTCTCCCTCTCCCGAAATTGCCAAAGAGCGGCCGTGCGCCGCCGTTGAAACATTGAACCCATTTTTGGCTCCGCCGCCGCCGCAGCGTCTCGATTCGATTGCTATTGTCACGTACTACTACGGGAGGATTTGTTGCTTCTCGAGCGGCGTCTCCCGCGGGGAAAGGCGCCGAAAATCACGTGGGGCCGACATTTCTTTTTTTTCGCGCGCGCGACTAAACATAACAAGCGTCTGCCGTTTCCTTGTTATTCATCGCGCCAATGGACGCTTTTTGCTTTGCGAAAAACGTCTGTTTTTCGTCTTTTTATTCAATTTCTTCCGAGAAACCGAACTTCAATGACCTCCCAGTAATTAAATTTTATTGCAAAAACCTCATTTTAAAAAGAATTTTACGCTTTCATAGCAAGTGTGGGAATACTGGTATTTTATGTTGAAACTTTTCTAAACAAATAACTGAAACTTCCCGTTAACGTGTGCAACTTTTGCAAAAAAAAAAATCGTGCAAAAAATTTGATTTTTGAAACCGAACGAATACAAAAATTACGGAACAAAAAAATGGTTTTCTTTTTGGAGAATTTACACAGGAAGCAAAAATTTCGAACATAAAAGCCAGTTTTTTTTTTAAATTGTACAAATAATACGTGAAACTTGTGAACATTAATTCAAAGACGATTTTTCTCAGTTTTTCAATTGCCTGAACGACGAAAAAGAAATTTGCTCTAACTTCTTTTAAACAGCAAATAACTCAATTCTTTGCTTTTCGGAAAGTGCTTTTTGGGTTTTTTGTTAATTTTTTTAAATGTGGAATCCCAGTGTCAGTAACTTCAAACCATCGAGAATTGTTTTAAAAAGCAATTGAAATTTACAACTGAACATAAAGATTTTAACAAAAATGGCATAAAGCTAATTTTGGGGAAAAAAATTTGTTAATCATTTGATTGATTTGAAAGTAAATCATGTCAACTATCAAGTCGTTTCCTTGTTATTCATCGCGGCAATGGACATTTCTGGCTTTTTGAAACGTGTCTATTTTTGGCTTTTTATTCAATTTCTTCCGAGAAACCTAACTTCAACGACCCCCCTAGTAACTATTTCTTTGAAAAAAGCAATTTTTAAAAAGAATTTGACGCTTTCAGAAATATCTCCACCATTAAACGGTATTTTTTGTTGCGAATTCTCTTAACAAGCAACTGAAATTTTTCAGTTGAAGTTGGGAAACTTTACGAAAAAAAAACCATACATAATTTGTGTTATAATTATGCAAGAAACAGTAACTGACGAATCCATGTTTATGTAGAATAGTTGACAAAAATCGTCTTTATCTTATATTTTTTACAAAGTAAACAAAAAAGTAAACAATTTGAAATTTTTTATGGGTAAATTTTGGAGCTCACTCAAGATGTATCGGTTTTGGCCAACTTAAGTTTAAAATAGTAAGCTAAATTGGTAATTATGCTTTGATTAAGAAAAATTCCCAATGGCGATGGCGATAACCTGAAAGACTCGGTTCAATAAATCTATTTTTTTCGCAGTCCCTTTTTCGCGGAAATTTTTTTCAATTGACCTTTAAATCGGGGAAAACTTTTATGCTTTTTTAAACTTGTAGATAGGAAGTGGGAATGATTGTAATTTCATGCTAGGACCTAATTCAGTGTCTGTTTTGAAACATAACATATGATTGTAATACAAAACCTAAAAATGTAAAACTAATGTTTGCATGTTTGTGTTTTGTTTATGACTCCATGTTTGTATAAATATTGGTAAAAAACATTCTTTGTGTTAATAAAAGTATTCGAGAGACTTTAATTTGGTGTTGTTTTATTTCAAATTAATATATTATAATTTTTTAAGTACAAAAAATGATCTTTCAAAAAAAAAAAAACCCCCTTTTTTGGAGCATTTTTTTTGAAAATTATTTAAATGCAATTTGTAATCATACTTTCCTGAAAGGAAATCGGGGTATATTTAAAAACTTAATTTTTTTTTCAAAATGTTCGTATCCGGGACAAATTCTAATTTCGTGGTAGCTCTGAAATAAGTGTTTGTTTTGAAACAGGGAACTGTTATTTAAAATTAAAAAAATCTTTTTCAAAACAAAATGTAATTAACAAATTCCTGGGCAAATGAAACATTTGTCATTTTTCATTGTTTTTAAAAAACTTTTTAACAAAATTTCCTGTTTTTGAACAAAACTTTCATAGTTTTTATTTTACCAATTTCTGTTTTTTACTTGTGTTTTTACTTGTTTCCAATCTGCGTACGTTAGTGAGGGCTAAAATCTCCCGAGAGCGTTCCCAATTCCGCCGGCCGAAACTCGTTAGCAGCCTTTCAGCAGTTTGAAGGGGCCCGGGTTGTTTACAATGTTTGCAACCCAAGTCTCAAGTTAGAAACACTTCCACGAAATTTCGTTTTTCCTGGGTTTCTGAATTTTTTTAAACCTTTCGACAAAATATATTTTTTTACCCGCATAACAAAGTTTAATATTTACGCTCCTGATTTTGTTGACATTTAAATATTTCTAGTTCATTTTGATCAAAATGGTTTTGATTTTTTATCGCATCGATGTTACAAAACTCCGCAAAAAGTTTTTGCCCAACACGAATAAGCGATAGATGTTTTGTAAACCGTTCAGCGAAATAAAAACTTTTTTGCTCCTATCTTTTCCAATCAAACCGCGGAACGTTTTCTCTTTCGATTTTTTTATTTGACATGTATTTTTTTCTTTTTATTAAACCGTGTTTATGTATTTATTTGCGCTTTCAAAAGTAAATGTGTTTAAAAAAACGTTTTTTCTGTCAACTAAATATTGCACAGATTTGTTTCAAAACAGAAAATCAGCCGATGACAAAAAAACATAAAAAAAAGACCCACCATTTTTTTTCATCTTTTTGAAGGTGCTTGTATGTTACAACTGAATAACTGAAGAGATGAAACGTGTTGGTTACGATGGACGGCGGCAAAAACAGAAATTAATTTTTGTTGAATGTTCGGCTTTTTACTCAGGTAAAAGTCAATTTACATTTGCATAAATTGCTTTTGTTATTGGTTTTAGTAAATTAAGTTGCGAAATTAAAATTATGGAAATATAAAATGCCTATTGGACAAAAAAGTTTTTGAATACTAGCTACATTCAGTTAATTGTTTTCTACAAAACAAGTTACACTAATTTAATCAATTCCCAGAAAGACAAAAAAAGAAAAAACTTTCTAGGATAATATACTTTTTTTTAACTGACCGTAATGTTTCACAAAAATTACTCAAATGACGAAACATGATCAAGTTTAATTTGGAAAAGCCGAAATCAAAAAATCATAAAAAATTGTTTAAATTTGCTAGCATGTTCTATTTTTGCCTAATTCTGTTCCAATCACCCACGTCATTATCAATTATGGGCTCCCCCTCGCAAAAGTCCAAGGCACTCAAGAGGAAGTTCAAGTGGCTGATGGCCGCCCAGACGCGCTGTTTTGAGACGGCACTTTTTTATCCTCTTTTTTCGTATTTCCCTGCAAATTGGTCGTAATTTATCGCATTTTTATATTTGTTTTTCTTTATGTAATATCTTTGAAAAGCTTTTGGTGATCAATGTTTCATCCGGCCCTTTATTAGTCTGCAAAAAAAACAATGTGAAGCGAACTAAGAAATTTTTGAAAAATTTAATATTTTTTGCCCAACCCATCGCTTCGTCTTTTAAGCGTTTCAGTCTTGTTCTAAAAAAAAAACCAAAAATTTCAATACTTAATATTTTTCCATCAATGGCTGCTAAAACTTTGAACAATTTGAACAAAATTGGTAACATGAAAATTACCAATTCAGAATTTGGATTTATTGAAACGTATTTCTGTCAATTTAACTTTGTGATGGATACAAAGAAGACAAATATTTTTGTAAGAGAAATCCCCTTTCCAAAAGCCACCATATTTTGATAAATGTGCAGTTACGTTCCAAAGTCACGCATGTTTTTTTATTCCCTACATTTTTTTCGCAACGGAATAACAGAAAAGTCTAAAATTGAAACTAAACAAATTTAGAAATCACCAAAAATGTTTTCAATGTTTTAGCACTGTCTTAGAAAAATACAAAATGTTCTTCAAACAATTATCGTTTTCGGTAGTTGGAAAAAATCTGTCAAATCATTTTGTTTTGGTTTTGGATTCTTATTAATCGAATTCAATAATGTGTAAACGTATTTATGTTTACTTAAATAAATAACAAATTGCAAGGCCGGCAAACATTCTGAGATTATTTGTTTTAATTTAGAGCGTTTTTGGAATTTACCTTTTACTTGGTTCTCATATGTCTGGTTAACGATTAAACGTTTAAAAAAAGTATTTTAGATTACTTACTAATGTTTTCGTATACAAATAGACTACACTAAAACTTAGCAACAGTTTCTATTTACAAAAGCAAATAATTTTCCTTCAATTTTAATTAACAATCTTAAAAGAACTGTTTCTTCCCTTTTCACATTTTGAGTTTGTGTATTTTCCTTCAAAACGCCCCCTAAATCCCCGTCACTCCCGTTGTTTTTGTCGTTTCTGCGTGATTGAACCCCTTCATTTGTCAAAGTCTCCTTATCCAATTCAATAATTCGTATCCCCTGGGCCACAAGTTGACTTATGAGAGGCAACACGCCGCGGATTCTGAAATCCACCTCTTCCGATTTTCAGCGCTCTTTGAAACATTTGGAAAGACGTGTGTTTTTTGCTTCCAACAGGGATTACATTTTATGCCAAAGAAACAGAGATGAGCCGCGTTGAGCCCGTCTGGAAAGGAAATTTCAAAACGCCTCAGAATAATTTCCAACATTTAATTTGGCTGTTTTATTCATTTTTTTCAGGGATAGTCTCGTTTTTTGATATTGTCGCGAAAATTGGATGGTTATTCAATTGTCAAAAATAAAATCAAAAATTGGAAAATTGGATGGTTAATTGGACAGCTATTCAAAAATTGTAACGAGTTGCTTTATAGTAAAAAAAACCATCAAAGGCGCACAATTCATTTGTTTTTCCATCATATATTTTTTATGCATTTACATATTTTTTGATTGTCTTCCTAATTGTCATCGAAAAAAAGTGTGCACAAATTTTACACATTTGGGACAAAACATTTAACTGTTTTTTTTTACAAAACACATTAATAAAGAATCTGCTTTAAATAATATATTTCATTGTTTTAATTATTTCTACCCCCCTTAGATAATTTTCCTCAAAAATTCATTTTATAAGGCAAATAATATTACAAATATGTGTTACATGTGCAGGGTGCTTTTGTCAAGCTTTAGCACAATTTTTTTTAAAATATGGAGTTTTAATCGAAAAGTGCATTTACGATCTAGAAAAAATATGTATTTTGCAAAGATCTTCGAACAACTAATTGAAAAATCGGCTACAAAAACTGAATTTAAATATGAATCCGTTGAAACACATACTTGCAAAAAGATAAATAATTCGCGTTTATTTGTTATGTACACAGTTTTGCATGATTTATTCCGTTATAAAAACATTTTTCGCACTAACTTGTCTATGAAGCTTTCTTATATAATGATTTATTTAAAAATGAAAATGGCAAAGAAAATTAAACATTTCCTTTGAGACCGTATTGGAGCGAAGCTGTCCCGCTTTCCATGAATGTTAATAACCCTAGTTCTTTTTTTCAATCTTGCGTCAGAAAATATAAAAAAAAATCAGAAAATCATTTTTTTTTTGTTATTTAGTTTATCCCTAGCACGGTCGTCCAAATATTACCTGCCGGTATAATTACAATTGTGTAATGTTGCTTTGAAACATAAAAATTAAAAAAATGCTAAAAAATGTCATCTCTGCCATTGGCGTGTAAAAAACACCTTTATTTTATCGGCATACAAAAAATACTCTAAAAGTATCGTGTTTTAATTACATACGTTTGATGAAATCAATTGATGTAGTAAACTTTGAAATTTCAAATCACACCAAAACCTAAGCAAAAGTCCTCCCCTTTTAATGTATCCGTTCCCAGCCTCAAATGGAGAACAGGGGCTGCATTTCATGGAGTGTCCCATGTTTTTCCGACGCAGATCCAATTTCTTAGCGAATCTTCCTGTTTACTCATCCAGCTTAACTTCATTGACAGCAGCTCTTGCCATATTTTGGACGCGCCTAAGAGAAAAACGTTTAAATTTTTTTTTACGTTTTTTTTTGTTCAAAAACCCATTTTAATACATTTTTTTCTAATAACTTAGTGACAAAACACAGTGATATTTTCTTCTGCAATGTTTTGCTAACACCCTTACATTTCACCGGAACAGTTCTGAAAAGTTCATGGGTACTTATTTTGTAGGAAAACAAACTTATTAAAACAATTTTACGTGATGCAATACATTTTAATGTTTCAGCTTTTTGAGAAATTGTTCGGTGTCATCCCGAAACAGTTGGTTGTTCGTCGTTCTTGGTCAAAAATAATAATCGTTTCACAGAATTGACTTATTTTTTTAATGTTTTTTCAGCTTTGCTCAGGACTCAATCTGTTTTAATAATGATTTTAATGTTGTATCCTTTATAACATTAGAGGGTTTTCATTCTGTCCGTTAGCAGCGCAACGTTTTATGCGGAGAGGTACACCCCTTCATTCCCCCCCCCCCCACACGACCATGGGGAACATTTCATTGGAATCGGTAGAACAAAGCGGCCGCAGGCTGCATACATGAGCGGCCGAAGGCCGCCTATTTGAGCAGCCGAAGTCTGCGTTACTTAGCGGCCGCAGGCCGCGATCACAGATTGAGGCGGCCGAAGGCCGCGGAACCCAGAAGGCGAAGACCCGCGCAGCGGGGCTTTGGCTTCTGGTTTCCTATATTAAAATGCCCACTTTCATGCTAAAACAAGTAGTGCATGTCAGATAAATCTCTTTTTGTTTCACATTCATTTTATATCATTACTTTCTTTTCCACCAGGTTGTTTTCATAATTGTTAAAAATTACAACGGAATTCTTTTCTTACCCTAAAAAAATTTAAAAAAATAGCGACTTGGAATTTTCAACAACCAAAAACGAATAAAAAGTTGTTTTTTTTAAACAACTTTCTGCCCTGCAAATTGCAAAAGAAAAAAACGCAAAAAAATTTTTATCATGAAAACAAACGTTTTGCAAACATTCCCATAATTGCGGATAACAGAAATGCATTTACAAATCTTAAAGTAAAGATTCACTGGATGTTTCATCTTTAGTGCGAAACGGGAAATTTGTTCTAAAAAGTAATAAAAAGAATAACAAAAGCAAGTATTAATGAATTGCAATTATCGGGGAATTCCAATTGTTTTTAAACATAAAGTTTTTTTTATTAATAGGCACAATTTCAAAATAGTTTAAAAGCCCATACAAAGATTTTTGACACAAAAATCAATGGGATAGAAGTTTTGGTAATTTCTCAGTTCAAAAAATTGTGAACACTCCGTGCCAAGTTCTAACATTTCCCGATCTTTGATTGCCTTCTATTCTCCAAGTGTCCCTTTCTCCGTCGCCGGCAATTGACTTTTTCTGCAAAAACCACAACCACCTGGTGCGAAGGACAGCTGTTCTCGATTTCCCTGTTAAAATATTTGTTTTGGCTGCTGCAATCGCTGCCGCCGGCACGTCACTCACACGTTTTATTCATTTTCCCATTTTTTCCTAGCGATACGTTGACACGCGTCGCATTTTCAAGATTTTATCCTTATTATTTTAATGTTTGTGACTTTTCATGTAAAGATCGAGAATATTGATATCTCGTTTCCTCAAATCCAGTCAAAACGCTATTTTGTGGTTTACTTAGATGTTTTTAAATGCGACCTAAAGATTTTTTGAAAATCAATTAGGGTGCATTTCGAAAAAACGTTTCATTAACCAAAAAAAAAAATGAAAATTTGAATCGGCTTCAATGGCTTTTAGTTTATTAATTTTTTTATGAAATGAGTTATTACCTTTTGCTTCGTCATTTCCAAGTTTCCAGTTTTCGTGGTGAAGCGTTGTATGCTGAAAATGAGCTCCGATCTCCGATTTTCTCCAGCTTCAGTATTTACATTGAAAAAAACGAGAGAACATTTGTTTTTTAAAACTGAATTCAATGTTTTCACGTGGTTTTTAAACGTTTTGTGAATTATTGGTAGTAGTCCATTAGCGGTCGGTATGACAACAAATATAACCTTTGAAAGCTGAGAAATTTTCGTTTTCTCGTTTTTTTAGTTCTTATCATGTAATTAAATCACACAAGCCAAACGCACGCGAAATGCCGGATGAAACAAAAAGGGTATATGCAGAAAAACGAGCTCTACAACATATCAAAAATTGGCAAGGTAGTTATTTTTTGTTCTTTTATAAAAATTTTTTTTTTTTATGTTTTCAGTTACTTTTTGACCTTCTAACATTTTTCTCGTCTGAGAAATCTACTTTGACTATAACAAAGTTTCCCAGCGTAATTTTTGCAATTACAGTATTCCGACCCAAAAATCGATGATCGGTTTTTTGATCATTCTTAATGTTAAGGGGTCTTAGATGTCTCCCACAAAAAGTTTGGGCCCAATTAAAGCAAGATGAATTTTTTTCGTCCTCTATGGTTTTGAATCTGCCGTTAAAATTCAAGTTAGTCCGAATTTCATGCTTTGTCATTTTTAAAAGTTGGGTGACAGTGGCAAAACTGTTTGCTTGCTATAGGCAATTTCCAATCTTGAGACGACGACTTTTGAATGACCCTGGATTTCCTTGGTATTCAACCATTGACGATTTGAAACATCGAAGTGAATATCAATAAAATATGCGAAATAGCACTGTAACAGAGGAGTGCGCAGACAATTAGACGATCGCGGCGGATCGTCTAATTGTCTGCATTGTACCTAGTCCTTTAGGAAAATCCCCTTTTCCTTGTCTCAGTTTTGGAAATGCCCTATATTTTTTTAAACTTTTATTTATTCCAAAACTGAGACAATATAGGAAAATCCCCCTATATTGTCTCAGTTTTGGAAATGCCCTATATAAAAAATTGAATTTTATATCAAATTTTTGTCGATTTTCCAATTATTTGACATCATCTTTCCCAATTCCCCCGCCGAGTCCCAGTAGGATTGCTAAAACCTCGAAATGAGCCGTCATTTCATTTCCTTTATCCTCGCCTGAGCCAACTTTTTCCGTCTCAGCTGGGAATTGCAGGCCCCGGCGGCGTGATTGCCAGTTGAAAAACTTTGCTCTCGCCCCCAGTTTTGCGAAATGTTCTTCGCATTTTGCAGTGTTCTAGCCGTCGAAACCAATTTTAATCATTTGGTTACCACATTTTGTCATTTGGCGCTTTCTTTGGGAAAATTTGGCGACATTGAACTAAATTATTAAACGAAACTTTCAAAAGTGGATTTTGTGAAACGCTGAAATTCGGAATTCGACTCTATGTTGCAGGATACCTTGATGAAGAGATTGAGAGAAGCTGACTGTTAGGATGTAAATCCGGTTACTATAGAGTTTTTTGTCTTCGAATGGACTGAAACGTTAACAGAGGGCTACCTAGAATCCGTTTACTTAGAAAATCACTTTAGTTTCGAACTTAAAAATTCCACAGCGAAATAATGGAACGCATGTTCAAAGTATTGTATCTCCTTTCATGATTGTGCTATCAAGGTGCGGAAAGCTTTATTTTGTAGCAAATTGTGTGCTTTAATTTTTTCTTTTATTTATTCTTTTTGTAGCAAATTGTGTGCAAGTTTTAAGCTGAAAAATTTTCAACTTAAAACTTGCCTTCCACTTTGAACACCTGAGAAGTGCAGAAAACCTTTTTAGAAAAAGCTTTTCAAGTCCCCATGCATTCAACTTTACGAGGCGAGGAACGGGACTACAACCAGTCGATTCTACCTAAAATTCTGCCCGGGATAAAAATATGAAACACAAATTTCATGAACTGCATAGTACTGAAACATTCATTTTAACGTTAAAAATATCCGAAAAATATCAACTTTTGTGACATTTTCAAAATTTTATCTCTTCCAACACAATGTTTTGTCGTCAGCTTTAACGAGAACATAATTTTGAGTTCATAATTTCACTAAATCATTGTGCTGGCTTTTTTGTTTTAGTAAGCAAAGTTTGTTTTAAAATAAACATGGTCATTTCTCACGCTTACAAAATAAAACTAGTTGACGGTTTTCAATGTTTTTCGCGAATTCATGGCATTTGTTAGACTCTCATATAATTCTCCTCATTTTTTTGTTAGCTCCATAAAAAAGAGAAATTTTAGTGTTAGAAAAAGGTGGTGCAATCACAGAAAAAGCAAGCTAGCTCAGTAATTCAATAATTTTATTTTAGCAAAAAATCATTTTTTATTCACTGTTTCACAATTTTATTCTCGCTAGATTTCTCAAAAGCTAAAGTCACAGATAAAAAAACTCGGAATATTTATGTCCCTCGTTTAATTTTCGGTTGTGTTACGGAAGGCATTTTTTAGGTCGATTTTTTTCGAGCAAAAGTTATTCAAGCAATATTTATTTTTAGGTCAATGTTTAAGGTATTTCTTATCATGTGCAAATTAAGTGTCAAAACGTTTCCTCTCCTGTTTGCAGATTTTAAATAAACAATCAAAACTGCTATGATAAAAATATGCGGAATGTATGAATTGACAAAAAAATATATATGTTCTATTTTCACTGTTTCAGCCCAGTGGTATTCCCGAACGTGGACATTCCACAATTGCTACGTGAATAAAAAACACCATGTGGAAAAGAACATGTTTAACAAATCGTCTACAAACTAATCGATTCCTCTGAAATCCTTCGAAAAAGCACATTGCGTTCGCTCGGCCGAGAACGCCCGTCTGTTTCACTCCCGGCGGCGAGCGTTGTTACACAGTGCGTAGCCCGTGGCCATCTGCTGATTCCGAGCACCAATTGACAACTTTCTTCGATTTCTAGACACCTCTCTTACACCACATCCTCCCAAAAAGAATTTTTTAATGTTTTGCTACCAATTTTCTATGGCTATTGTCCTAGATGCAATGCTCAGCTCTGAACGTGACTGTGAAACATTGACATAATGTAAAACCCAAAAAATTAATTTAGAAAACCAAAATTTCTTATTTGGGTTTTTAATGTTAAATGAATACATTGTAGGGCATGTTTAATTCCGAAACAACTAAAATTATTTAATGATTGCCTCAAAACTGAATGTGTTTTTGTGTGTTTATTAAATTTTGCTCCTTTCAGACCAATGGGTACGAACTTATGACAATTGTTGTTCGCCAGTTGGAAAAACCTTAAAAAAACTGTTGCAATGTTTTACTTTTTTTATTAGTAACGATAAAACAACAATTATAGTGTACTGCGGGTCGGTATTTTAATTTCTTCTGTCCAGAAAGTAACGTCACTCCCAAATTTACAAAAAAATAAATGACGTCATCCGAGACAAAGTCAATTTCACTTTAAACTCTTAGCTGTCTCATCCTTTTAAACCACGCCTAGTCCTCTTCACTTGGATGATTCACAGCAATAGCTCTTGAAATTACCTCCCACTTCAAGACAAGCGACTTGATAAGACGGCAATTTCTGTGTTTTCCGTCTTCGTCAGTCTCAAGTGACACTTCCCCAGAGGGCTTTCCTTTTTCTTCCTCCTTACTCACATACTCTCTGAAGCACATACTTTCTCCATTTCTCTTTCTATACTCCTCAATGTCTCTGTATATCTCTCGTCTCTCTCTCTAAGTCTCTCTGTCTCCCTATCCCTCTCCAAAGCACCAATATTGTCTCTTTTTTGCTCTCAATTCCTCTCTGATTTCTATTTGCCTACCCTCGCCAATTGGCCTACTTCACCCCGTCGTTTCGCCCCCAAATGACGCCAGTTATGAGGCGTGGAGCGAAGGAAAATTCAGAATGCCCTTTTATTCCGCCACCGTTTCTGTCACCGTATTGCAGGCTTACCCGTGTTTCACTTTGAAAGTGTGGAAGAAACATTATCATCTTTATATTGTTGTGAACATTGTAAAACTTTGACTTTCTGTTTGGAAGTGGGAACACGGAATTTTCTATTTTGAAAAACAACTTCTAATAAATCCTTTTGCGCTGGCAAGTCAGTTCACTGTTTCAAAGAAAGTGAATATTTTGTAACCTCAATATTCCGTAGTCGATCAGTTGTCGAGACGTTTTAGATGTTTTGTATTAACGTTACAAACTATTTGCACATTCTAAAATTAACGTTCTTCATTTAAAATCGCCACTCGCATTTGTAAAATTAATAAAATCTTTTTTGTCAAACGTTGCTGCCATGTTTCAAGCTATCTATAAACCTAGGTAAGGACAAAAGCCCACGTGTCCTCAAAATCAAATTTTCTATACAAAAATCAAATTTTCTATACAAGTAATGACGTTTCCACATAGCATGCACATTCACCCAGTGAGCCCTGCAGAGGGTAATATCGTAAATCAAATGGCGAGAACAAATTAGCCTCGTTCATGAGTAACGCTTGCACGCATTCTTTGCTCAAGAATAGTAGAACAGAACTTTCATTTTAATCATAATCTTTCAAGGATTTATCTCCAAATAACCAATGGACACAATCATTATACCCTTTAAAGTTTCATTAAATCAGTGGCATAATTTTTAAAATGCAAATTGTTAAAAACTGGGAATAAGAGCATTTAAAACGTAAAGGTTACTAAAAAATTTAATGAAAAAAGCTACATGGCTCGAAAATTTTATCGAATTTTGATGCACAAGATGTTTTGTTTAAAAACACTGAGCGATGGTGTGTAGCTCTTAATCAAACGAATTTCTGTAGTGAATTCCGATAGCCGAAAATTATAAATATCAACGAACTCTTTTGAGATTTTCGTTGCGTCTGTTTTTTTTTTTCTAAATTTTCAAACAAGTTATAGTTCAAAAAAGAAGTCATAGTGATTTTTGTAATTGTGGTAGAAAATATTTCGAACTATCAACAACAACCAAATAATTTTCGAGTTGAAAATGAACAACACTAACCAAATTTAAAAATTTTGATTTTTTGATTAAAACTAAACTAAACCGATTTTTTTCTTCAAATATATTGCCTAAATTATGTATCTACCATGAAGTTTGACCGAATGTTTCATTCAATTGTAATAAACTTAAATAGGCAGGAGTGAAAGTTCTTGGTCGGTTTTTCTGTAATTCTTGTACAAAAAAGAAAACGTATTTAATTTTCAAGCAATTAACAAGTTTCATAAGAACATAGAAGTTTCACCATGTTTTACTAGCTTTGATTACAAATTTTCATTTATTTGCAGCTAGTTGTTTAAACTAAGTGAAGACTTCGTAGTCGATTTTTTGTAGGTAAAAACGATAATAAGATTTATTTGAAAAAAAAAAACGTTTACAAAGTAATAGAAACATTTTTTCATAAAAAATTTACAATTTATACGGTTTGAATGTTTCACTAAAGTTTGATATCCAAATATTGGTGATTTACAACAATGAGCGGTCAGCCGAAATCGGTTTTGTATAAACAAAGATTTATAAAAAAAATCTTCTGTATTTAATCCATTTTGTTACAAATCTGAATTTTTACTACAGCTTCATCTGTTTTTAACCATATTTCTTTTTCAAAAAATATATATTTGAACGAAAAATTTAAAATTAAATTAAACAATAGTTAAAATAGTAGTGACATTAAAAGTAGAACATCTTTTTACGTGTAATAACAACCACATAAAATTATTGAAATGTTTCAATAAATTCAAAAACCGTAAAATAATAACAAAGGGCAATTCCACTTATCTATGTTTCATACGTTTTTACGACTGCTTACCCTGCGTTTACAAGTTTGCGTTTTACTTTATATGCGGTTAATTATCACTAAAAAATGAATTCTTTACAATCGTAAATTATTTTTCCGTACAAAATTTTGTAAACCGAAGATAAAGTTTAAAAATAACATATTTTAAACTACCCTCGTTGAATGATCTAAATACTGTAAAGTCCAATGTGCCAGCTGTCTCCAGTCGTGCCAACTTCCTGACGGGCGGGTGGCGTAAGTTGTGCGGAAATAAATTAGGAAAACGGCCAAAACACAGTTGTTTTCTTTGATTTTCCGGTGTTCTCCCCCAATGACATCATTCTTGCGGCCAGCCGGCTGTTTTATCGAGATTAGATAACGCCATTTTGGGACTTATGGCGACTTTGACAGCTATTTTGTCCGATTTATGTCCCTTTCTGTTGAATTTACATTTTTCACTGCTTTTCTAGTTTTGTTTGAGGAATATCGATTAAATGCTGCTAATTGGTGGATATTGAAAAAAAAAAACTAATTTTGTTGGTGAACAAAAATTTTCTCTAGTACCAAAAACTGTTAGTAGATCGAGTAAAAACGATAATTTGTAAATTTTACATGTTTTTAATGTTTCACTGCGTTGCAACACATATTTACAAAAGGCACCACCTACTTGGCCTAACGGTTGTGTTTAATATTTTTTCTGATTTATTCGTTTGGCAAAAATGTGATTATAGGCAAAACACAAACAAAAAATCTAAGGTTGGTACGCAATAAATAATAAACATAATAGCCAAATACGCAATATCACGATGGACCGAAGATGTTTTTCTTTTGCAGAATTTGTTTTTGCGAAATGAATATTTTGAAACATTACTTTTGGCCGATCATTGCAAATTGGTTTAAAAATAATGGTAATGTTTTACATTTTTGAGCGTATTATTTGGCATTCCGGCTATTTCATCGAGATTAGATACTATTTTTGGACATATGGCGACTTTGACAACTCGTTAATTTTGATTTATGCCCTTTTTTGATGAATTCAGGTTTTCACAGTTTTAAAAACTCCAGTTTGGGTTGAGAAATCTCCATTAGGTGCTGCTATTTGGTGGTTATTAGAACAACTCTTGAAAAAATGAACATATGCTGGAATACAAAAAAACACATTTTGCCCAAATTTTATCAGCAAAGAAATTTAAAAAATTTGCAGTTTTGTAAAACAACGCCAGTGAGTGACATTTCACACGCGATTTTTCGACGTCTCAGATTTTCCCTTGAGTTTTTTCATGTACGCAATCGCTCGTTTTGGGGAAAATTGGTTTCGCTGAGGTTTTAATTGGCAAGAGTTCTGCAATTTTCAATTATCAAGTTTGTTGTGAAATTCTGTAACAAAATTCAGCAATTATTAAACGTTTGCAATGTTAATTTTTTAAATAATCGCAACACGCGTATTCCTACGGAATCATTTTTTGTGACTGTCACTCAAATTTAGAAAAAAATACATTTTGTGCATGTTTCACCGCTTTTAAAAAAAGATTTAAAAAGAAAAGGTTTGTTACTGTACACATCATGTTTCCGTAAATCTGATAAATTTAAAATGTTATTTTTTAAAGACTAAGCCGAATTATAACATTTTATGTTGCAAACTTTCTTTAACTGTATTAGGCAAAATATTGTGTTATATTGTAGACGTTTTTTTACGCGGAATGTCTTTTAATCGCGTTCGTTAATTTGAATCAGAATTGTATTTGTTCAATTATTACGTGGATGTCATGTTTCACAATTTACAAAAATAGTTTATTTATTGTCAAGGCCGATTCGCGGAAACACGGTATATATCAGTTATAACGAGTTCTAAACGTTCCAATAATGTTAATGTGATGTGACTTTAATGCTTTTGATTTTTCAAAAATGGTTTGTGAATTGTCAAAATTATTTTTGCCAGCGCAATGCGTAAAATTAAAACGAAAGTAAAACAGTCCAAAATTTTGTTGTTTCAAATATCTGCAGGTGGAATTTTTCAATGAAACATTTGTGTCTTCCAGGTATGTTTCACTTCACTGTTATAAAAGTAGACACTGTTGATGAACTATTTCTTTGGCTGTACCCCTTTCACTGTTTTCATGATACCCCATCCGACATTTGAAAATGCGAACAATGTGACTCAGCTTCCTTATCTTCCTAAGACCGGTCCCGCGCATCCATCTCGGTCGCTGTCCAACCACATTCGTTCGTATCAATGCCCACAATCTGACAACACACTTCTTCAAATATTTTGCCCGCTGTTTACGTGCTAAAACGGGAAAACATCCGTTTCTCACTGGTCTTGATTCTGACTACGTAGAACTGCATTTTTCAAGTGTTCAGTTCTTTCTTTTAAATGCAATTCCTGGCTCCAAAGAAAATGTTTCACTATTTTCAATCCATATTTGACTTATTTTCATTAAAAAACAGCATAATTCTTAAAACTAAGCAAAACTGTTATCTGAGTTTTGAAACGAGTTTTTGAACTAAATAAAGCAGTATTTCAAAAACCGATTGTAATTTTGCTCAAAGTTTTATGCTTGGTTTGTTCGCTAAAATGTTTCAACATAATAGTTTCAAAGTGAACATTTGCATTCAACAATACAGTGGAGCCTTTACTTGCGAACTTTCAATTTCTACCTGCGAAGCACTTTGACTATAGTGATATTCTTTGCTTTAACAATTTTAATTTAAAAATATATTTTCATAAAAAAGAATTATAAAATATTAGTAGTAATAAACAACTTTGAAAGATTAACACTTAAAAATAAAAAAAACAATTATTTCAACCAAAGTCAAACTTCACTCAGCCGAAAAAAAGCCAAAAAGGCATGCTAACTTTCACTGTGTTTTAAGGTTTGCCTAATTGAAATATGACATGGTACAATAAAACTGCGGTCTCATGTAATTTTGATGTAAACAATATGGTGTCATTTAGAATTGTAATTGGTTGTTTATGCGAAGCCTGGAACAAAAAACAAAATTATTGTCATGTTTTTTTTCCATTACTCACACGACTATTTCTAGCTCTAAGTTTTCCTGAACGGGTTGCGTGAATCTCAGTTTCATTTCATCAAATGTTGTTTGCCAATCATTATAGCATGTTTCCTAAAAACGGAATCGCTTTTGGCCAAAAACCTTAAAGGACGGTGCATTAGGTCCCACCGCGATCGCTTATTAGTCTGCGCACTCCTCTTTTACTGTGGTATTTTGCTCATTTTACCTTTCTTTGGAAACAGACCATAATTCTCCTTCGTTCTCAACATTTACTTCAGATAAATACTTTCTTCAATTTTTACGGAAAAAAGTATTCTTATGTGAAATCACTGTTATGTTTCAGCAGTTTTAAAATATCTAGCGCAACACAGGCATTGATTGCTCTGTTGGCTTTTTAATCATTTGTGCATATTGGGCCCAGAAATTAAAAAAAACTATTTTGTTCCAAAAGTGGCAAAACACGCACAATCAAAGTTAATTTCACTATTGGTTTTGAATTCTCATTTTCCCGGTAAAATTTCAGAAAAAAAAAACAATCGAATGTTTCTGACCCGTATAATCCAATCCAACATGACCAAGGTGTGTTCAACAGTGAGTATACGGCAAGGAGGGGATTTGTAACAACTTTTGAAATCCAACCGTCTTCCTCAATTTTTCGTTTCAAGACTGTCATGCGAACTCACTTTCATTTCAATCGCTGTATTTAATGCGAGTTTTGAAGGAAAGTCAATTATTTGATTGACACATTCTCGCAAATAGATGCAAAGAGAGCTTTTTTCACCTTGATTTGTTGCGATTCTCATTATCAACAAACTTTCATTTGAGAACCTTTAAGGCCCCTTACGGGCTGGAAGATTGCATAGACTAAATTTGTTTCCGGTCATTTAATAAATCACTCTTTTGTTTCAATCATTGCAAAATACCCCACACAACCTACAAATGAACTACCACGAGTTCAAAGAGAATTCCACGTGAATGATTCATAATCTCTTGAATCATAAAATTTGAAGCTTGTTTCGTTCATGTCCCAGGCAGAGTTTTTTTTAAAGAATTTAACTTTTTCTGTAACTTCCCCCTCGGCCTTTCCCTCCTCAATCTCGTCCTCCTCTCTCTCTCTTCTCCAGTCGGTCAGCAGCCGCAATGAGTTGCCTTCGCGCGTTCCGTTGTGTAATAGAAAATGCCGATCGGCATTGCGACGAAATAGTGTGTGGTCAGCGGAGAGGCCAGAGATCGTCTCGGTGAGAGAGTGTAGTGATCGTGGAGGGCACAGAGAGGTCCTTCGATCAGTCGCAGTTCCTATTTGGGTACTTTATTATGAGCCACTGCGCCATCGCCAGTTCGTGATTTCATCGATTACAGTGTTTTTTCTAGAGTTCTTAGAAAAATTACTTCTTTTTTTCTTTGGAACCTGATTACCTAAATGAACACAAACTTCTTAAAGCTGAGTTGTGAAACATTTATTCTCAGTTTTCGATATCCAAATGTATTTTAACGACAAAATTTGATACAGTTACTTAGAAATTTTCCAATTTTTTTGCTAAGCAAAACAGTTACACTAAACTGAGTCCAAAAAATTTTGCCTTCTGTGATTTTTAATAAAACATAATATGACAAGTTTTATTACGATGACGTTTTTCCTTAAGTTAATATAAAAACGCCAACTTTAAAAAAATCTCAAACACAGAAAATTAAACTGTTGTTGTGACCACGTTGGAGAATATATCATCTAAACAAATATAAATTTCAAGAAAAAAGTTCTATAAATCAACGGCATTGAATAGCCTACGTTTTGTTATTTTGTTCCGACAAGAATCCACTATGCGCTCAATTTCTGTCAGGTTTCCCCAGTTGTTTGAAACATTCACATAATCGAAATTAAATTTCATCAAAACGGTTTCTGGTTTTGAAAACTATGTATTCCTAGAAGTTTTTTTTAACAGATATTCATAAAAGCCAACTTTCCAAAGCGCATTGAATGGTTTATTTTTAGCTTTTTACTAACTTTTAGCAAAACATTGAAAAAATGTAAAAAAAAAAACACATTACAATTTGTATTTACAACTGCCCCTATTTTAAAAATTATTTATGCTAGTTTATTATTTTTTTAAAATTATTTAACTAAACAATTTTTTTAAGAGTTGCCCTTCAAAATTTTATTTTGAACCATCTTCTCAGAAAAGGCGATTTTTACGACTTATTATTGTTTACTCCATTTTGGCTTGTTTTCCTAAATTTGCCGAAACCATTAAAATGAAATAAACTGAATGCAGCGCAAGAAAGATAAAAATTTTAATTAGAGTTGACACAAAAGCGTGTAACTTTTTGTTAAACTTAGCTGAGCAAACTTTAATGAGTAGAACATTCATTCCACAAAAAAAAGATTTCACTCTTTTGTAACAGTGATACTTTTTTCAAATTAAAAAAATATGTTTTCCAGTATGTTCTTCCAATGAAAAAAATGATTAACAAAGTACGGCTGATAATTTTTAGTGAAAAATTGGTGCAAAACCTTTTTTTATACAACATTCAGCTTTTGAATGTTTTATTGTGTTTTATCAACAAATGCTTCTTAGCGATGATACAGTGAAACTCCGTCTTGGACGTTTAGTAATCAATAATTTATAGTGCAATTTTTATTATATAGTGTGTTTCCGAAAAACGGCACCGGTTTTGGCCAAAAACCTTAAAGGATGGTACATTAGGTCCCGCCGCGATCGCTTATTAGTCTGCGCACTCCTCTTTTCCTGTGCTATTTTGCTTATTTTATTTCTATTCACATCAATGTTAAAAATCGTCAGTGGTTGGAATTACGCAAATCATCAAGGTCGCTCAGAAGTCGCCGACATTTGTTTCGAAACAGACTATACGTCTTGTTTCGGGCTCACTCCTCCTATCTTCCTCATTCCCCCTAGAATGTCTCTATTTCTGCTTTATTTCATGTTTATCTCCATAAATCCGTTTTTTCCGCTTTTCCCTAAAAACCCTAGTTTTCTTCAGGCGTCGTTGCTCCACTGAGCTGGCGTTGTCAGGGCGAGGGGTAGGCGGCACAGCGCGACTGTCCGACGCGCTGGCCTTGTGTCTGTCGGCCAAAATGGAGACCAAAGAGTTCGAATTCCGACCTACGAAGGAGACGAGAAGCAAAAGCCCCGGAGTGATCGGCAGACTCTCAAACTTTGCCAGGAGCAAAACCAGACACAGTCTGTCGGAGAAGAGCAGCAATTCTACCTCATCCAATGAAAAGTCCAAAAAGGTTGCAAAATTAACGTACCTTAGGAAAAAGTACTGCATACTTTAAAAAAAATATATTTTTTATTAAGAAATCCATTCTACAAATTTTATCAGATAAATCGATTTTTCAGGATCTTCACCGCGAGTTCCAAAAGTGCAGGGAGAACCAAGACAGCCGTCTCGATCTCAGTTCAAATGACGTAAGTTGGCTCAATTTTCACAAAACAGAACTGAATTGAAATGAAAAGAAAAATGAAAAAGAATTTTGGAAAACTGCGAGTTATTTGTAATGGATAGTTAACCCCATCGTTGTGTAGCCAAAACTTTCAATGAAAAGGAATTAATAAAACATTGTGATGCTTTAAAAACGCATTTAAACCCAAGCCATATTTTTTTGGTTAGAATAAACGATTCTGCAGATTTTATTCAACTTTCTTAACGAAAAAAGTGTCTTGGACTAAAAACCTTCCAAGATCACCTTTTTATTTGTATTTTTAAACTTTATAGGTTTTGGCGGTTATCTTTTCTTGCATTATTTGATTTTCTATTTTGAAATAGACATTACTAAAGATGGCATTTCTAATCGTTTATCTGTTCCGGAAAGACTTTATGAAACATTTTCGGTTAAGTGAAAAACAATAGAATGTTTTAACCAAGTGCCAAACTTCATGTATGTGACTAAATTTGATATTATAACACAATAAAAGGCAGCGGTTTGGGAAACTTTTCCAAATTCTTATTAAAAGTTATCTGAAAAAGGTTTCTTTTTTTTTACAAAAGTTTCTTAAACGGCATTTAATTTTTCTCATTTTGAATTCACATATAATGTGTTTAGCATTTAAAAAATTTGTTTTCAAAAATTCACTACGTCTGACAAACAAATTACATTTTTCGGTAACATTTATGGGTGTTTTTACATCGGTATTTTAAAGAACTTTACAAATTTTTTTCTCTACAATGTATTTGTTTTTAAACTTCTCAATACCTGATTGGCGGCTTCAAAATTTCAAAATATGATTGTTCATTATTTTTCTCTAGTGTTCCTTGTGAATTTCCAAAAGAACATTACATTCTTTTAATCTTATATACTCAATTTGCAGATGATTTAAGAATTGGATTCAAAAATGAATTTTTAATGAAACATTTCCAGATCACTTCCATTCCGGCCTCAATCCGTGATCTGACGCAGCTCACGGAACTGTTTCTCTACAAGAATAAACTTACCCAAGTGCCTTCCGAAATCGGGTGTCTCGTAAATTTAAAGAAATTAGGTGGGTTTTTTTTCTTTAAAAAAAAAAACACTAAGTTCAATGTTTTGCCAATGTATAATATATTTTACGCCATATGCTCTCTAATGCAAAGTTCACCAACAAATTTGCGGAATTTGAAGCTGTAAAGAGTGAATTTAGCTTTGTTTGATCCAGAAAATAAAAGCATTGTCATTGTTCCATAGTTTTCAAAGAGTTCTTGAAAAAATATTGTTCATGCAGTGTTTTTTTTTTTTTTTTTTTTTTTTGAACTTTTTGCTAAACTGAATGTTACATCAGTAGGCAATATACGAAATGGCCTTTCTAATGATGCTCCAGTGTAAATGTATTTTGTGTAATATATTCATAATTAATTATTAACATCGAGGACTTTTGCTTCTCTAATTAAATCAATCGACAAATCTAAATTAATTATTCAGAAGTCACACTTTTTTCAACCTCAAAAAAAGTTTCGCAGTTTTCTTGTTTCAAACATATTTGTACTTTTGTGGGAAACCTGATTAAAAAAACTAGATTTACAAATGATAGAAGAAACATTATCCATAAATTAAAGATGTTTCAAATGTGCCCTTAGCTAAACGGTTTGTGTTTATAGTGGACAAGAATGAACTGATTAAAGTTTTATTGGATAAATGTTTCACATTCAGTAAGTTAATAATCGTTTTGTAAGGCAGCATTACAAGGCGCATTGCATTAAAACTGAAAAAAACTGAATAAATGTTTTCTTTATAAAATTTTTGATTGGCCAAAATTCGCAAATGTTAAAATAAGTGTTTTTGCTTTTTGTTATCTTTAGGCACATTCAGCCTCGGATATTGGTTTGACCCAAAAAATATTTTAATTTCAGGACTAAGTGAAAATGCGCTCACTTCCTTGCCGGACAGTCTCTCGGCTCTTACTCAACTGGAAACGTTGGACCTTCGGCACAACAAACTCACGGAGGTAAAAATTTATATTTTTAAAGATTTTTTATAAAGAAAGTTTTTTAAATTTAAATAATCATTTTAGATCCCCTCCGTTATCTACCGCATTTCCTCTCTTGAAACATTGTGGCTCCGATTCAATAGGATTGTCACGATCGGCGATGAAATTGGAAATTTGAAAAAGTGAGTTATATATTTTTAAACCCAATTATATTTTTATAAATTTAGGTTGAAAATGATCGACTTGAGAGAAAATAAAATCAAGGAACTTCCGGCTTCAATTGGAAAAATTCAGGCTTTGGTTGTATTTCTGATCAGCAAAAATCACCTTACGAGGATTCCAGCAGGTATTTTGGCTTTTTAAATTTTGTTAATCACGATGAAACCTAAAGGATTATAAGTTTTTATATTTTTAAAAAAATGCGTAATAAAACATTATAAAACACATTTCAAAAAATAAACAGAACAAAAACTCGAAATGGTTTTTTTTCATTAAGATTGATTCACCGTTTCAAATGCTTGCCAAACATGTTTCCCTCATTGAAAAGTGATAATCGAGCAATGTCTAAAAAATAAAATTTCCTGGAACTATAACGTTTAAGAAATTTTTACTTCCATAACGCTTTTTTTTTAATTTAATAAGTTGAAATGATTAACGTAGCGATCTGGAGTTAATGTAAATTGCTTTGGTTTAAAAAAAGGATTTCCTTACTTTCTGAGTTTTTCAGAACTGGGAGAGTGCAGCAGCATGACGCAATTGGATCTTCAGCACAACGACCTGATCGAATTACCGGAGTCGATAGGAAAACTGAAAAATCTCATTCGATTTGGAATTCGGTAAGCCATCGAAAACGCTTCTCAATTTATTTAAAAAAACACACACACACACAGAAGACAATTTAAACAAATTACCTAATATTATCACTAAAACTTTTACCCGATTTAGCGAATTCAAACATTTTGATTTTTTGACACATGTTATATCTGATTGAGTGAATAGAAATTTCGATTTTAGAAATAGAAGGTCTTGCTTTTTTACATACTACCAATTTTCAGACAATAGCAAATTTTGTGCACATATTTTAGAATTAAATCTCTCTTTAACATTGAACTCATTCTGTCTTGTTGAAGAAAAAAAGGATTAGTTTTGGGGTCTCATCTATGAATTTTTTTGTATTGTAACTAAACATTTTTTAATCGACCGAATTGTTTTGATTCAACTTGAGGTACAGACAAGTAGCTAGTGAGCCATAGTAACCTTTCAAACCAAAAAAAAAGTTTTAAACGTTTAAATTAAAGTAAAAGTTTGCTTGGGGGCGGCATAAGTTAAAAAACACACAAACTTCATCGTTTTCAAACATTGTCTTGTGATTTTAAAACTGGTTTTTCTTTCGCACTCAACTGCGAACCTTAAACTGCAAACTTTATCGGGGGGCCCATAAACCAGAATACCTTCGTGTGAAGTTTGGCAAAGATTCAAAAAAAGTTCAAAATTGTTAAAGTTTAAAAATCAATTTGTTATATTCCCTTCACCAAAAAGGCTTTCTTTCAGGTACAACAAACTTCGTTCTTTACCTTCAAGTTTGGAAAGCTGCGTCCTTTTGGAGGAATTCATTGTGGAAGGAAACCATTTGCAGAGCCTTCCGGTAAGTACAAAATGATTCATTTTTTTAATGTCTTTATCAAATTTGCAATTCAGGATAACATGCTGACTTGTCTACCCAAGTTGAAAACAATCAACTTGTCAAGGAACGAATTGGCCAATTTCCCGCAAGGGGGACCGCAACAGTTCGCCAGTGCACAGGTAAATATTTATTTTATAAATTCTTATAGACACCATTTATCAAACTTTGCATTTGCTTCCGTACGAACGAATTTTGAATCTTTTGAGATCAAACATTTTCCAGACAATCAACATGGAGCACAACCAGATCAACAAAATTCCGATTGGAATCTTTTCCAAGGCCTCTGGATTGACGAAACTCAACCTCAAGGAAAATGAACTGCCTTCTTTGCCATTAGGTAAGTTTATTTTTCTCTTAAGGAAAATCACGTTTGCAGCGTTTAAAAAATTAGTGACAAGCATCCAACAATTTCAACCAACAAACTTTTTTCGGCGGTATAGCAAAACATTCAGCCAATTCATAAAACCCAGTTGCTTGATCACACTGTTGTTCCCCCCCCCCCTGAAAAATGGCAATAAACAAACGTAACTGTGAAACCATAATTTTTGAACAAAGAAACGTTAAAAGTAACTTAGAAACTGCAAAAACGCTTCACACTGAGTTGACTCTTAATAATTTAATCCTTTTGAAAATAGCATTAAAATATTTCTTGGGCTTTGAATTCTGAGATAGCTCAAACAGGGGTTTTCTTTAAGAAAACCACTTGTTACAAACGCCATTATGAAAATCAGACAGTTCAACTTCTCTAACGAATGTTTGAAAGATTATATCAAATCCGTTGTTTGTGAAACCCGAACCGAAAACTGTCGCAAACAGTTTTAAATTTGTTTGAACTTGACAGCTTAAAAAGCCGATTTTTTTTTGTCAAATGCAAAACTTTACATTTTCGTAAATGCCACTATTTACAACAAACAAAAAAATAATTGAAATAAAGCAAAACTTTTTCAGACATGGGAACATGGATATCCATCAGCGAGCTCAACCTTTCTACAAACCAGTTGAAGGTGCTTCCCGAGGATATTGAAAAATTGGTAAGTTTTTTTGGTTATTTTTTTGAAAATCACTCGAATGTTTTCGTTGAATGTTAGTAGTAAAGGGAACTTTAGCCGTTACTAGCTTCAAAGCGCTTCTAAAAAAAACTTTTGTATATTATGTAACAACTGTAAAAGACTCAAAATACAAAATAAAAATTCATAAATGGTGATATAAAAAACAGAATGATTCAAAGAATTCCCCAATACCTTTTTACACTCCAACATATAGCCCAACAATTCACTTTGGTTTAAAATTAAAACGTGCTGAAGATTGAGAAGGATGATTTAGAGAATAAAATTCTATTTAGAAAAATAAATGGGCCAAAAATTGATATGGCCATTTTTCTGCAAACGGTCATCAAATGTTTCGTTTCGTTTGTACCTATCTCAAAAAAACTGCTTTTGGGATTCGAAAACGAGCGTTATTAAAAACAAATTTTTTTGAGAATATATTGTCGAACTTAAGAGATCGGAAAAACAATCGAAACCTGATAATTAATGAAATGATAAGAGAATGATGAAACACTGCGCTGAGTTCGCTGGATATTTTATCTTGAAATATTTTTAGAAATAAAATAAAAGCGTTAAAACAATAGAATTTTTTTCAGGTTAACCTCGAAATCCTCGTTGTCTCCAACAACCAACTCAAGAAACTTCCATCGCAAATTGGGAATTTGAAAAAATTGAGAGAATTGGATTTGGAAGAAAACGACTTGGACGTGATTCCCAATGAAATTGGTAACTTTTACAAAAAATGAAACTATTTTATAATAATATAGGGTTCCTTCTCCAATTGACAAAACTTTGGCTTCAGTCCAACAAACTTGTCAGTTTGCCAAGAACCATTGGAAATTTGGCATCGCTCCAGGACCTCCGAGTGGGAGAAAATAATTTAACGTCGATTCCAGAGGAAATTGGTGGGTTTTCTTTGTCAGACGTCAAACAGAAATTTGGAAAATAATATTTAATTTTCGAACACTTAAAACATTTGATACAATTATTTTCTCGATTGCGAAAAATGCATAAGTGAAAATTTTCTTCATGTTTATGTTTCACATTGTGCATGTACTTCAAAGATATGACGCACATTTCCAATGGTATCTCGGTTATCCTTAGATTTTTTAAATTTTTTTGAAAGTTTAACAACTTTATGACAAAATAAACTTTTAATAAAGTTTCTAAACTTGGACGTTTCACAGTTTATGCAGAAAAATGTTCCTATATCCGAATGCGTAATTTTTTGATAGAATTCATTACATGTTACAAAACTCCCCAAACAGAAATGACAATTTTGAAATAAATTTATTTAAGTTTATTTTTCAAAATCTGTTCGAATACGTTTTATATTTTGTCCATTCGTTTTACACATTCTTCTTTCGTCAATATTGAGTGTCACAAAAACTTTTTCTTTCAGAAACTAAATATGAAAAAAATTGACTCTTTGCAATACAAAAACAATATAAAAAGTAAGATTTAATATCCCAACTAGAAAAAAAAGAAAGCAGGAAAAAAGAAGTATACCAAATTTTCGTTCATCTAATTTTTTTGATACAAAAACCCATGGAAAGCATGTTTGAAAATGAAAAAAACTTTAAATAGTTTTCTATGGAGCGTAAGATTTCCAAGAAATCATGAAAAAGAAAACTGATATTTTTTATCAATTTGTATTATTCTCCAACAAAAAAAGAAGCAAAAATCAGCAATTTTAAAAAGTCTTTTCTGGAATAAAGCTCTACAAAACAAATGTTTGTTAATTTCACTTTTAAATTTGATCATGAAAATGTTTCGTTGGAGTCGGATAAAATTAGTTTTGAAATTTATTCTCTGGGGCAAGCCCAAATCTGGAAAAAATTAAAATAGGACAGCAAATCTTTTGAAAAAAAAACCCCGTTTTTAATAACAGTTTTAAATACAACCTTTCAGGTCACATGAATATGTTCAAGCTATTTCGTTTCTTAGAGACAAAGAATAAAATCTTAAATTCTTTAGATTCTTTCTTTTAGTCATTTTACGGTTAATTCGAACAATTAATAAATACATATAGCAGAACGTTAAAAAAAAGAAAAACGAGGTGTTGAAATATTAACCGACATTCAATAAATGTTTCTTTTCAAAAAGAAGAAACCTTTGTTGTGACAAAGCTTATTCGGCTCTCTTAACCCGCTGCTTTCCAATAATATGTATGATAGGTGGATGACAAAAGCTACTTGAAGCGTTTATTTTTTCCCCAAATGATTCTTATATTTGCAATTTTGACAAAAAATAAACAATCGGAAAGAAACGCATGTTCAAAACAATAATCGATTTCATAACTTCTAATTATTATAACTGTTTTAGTATGAAATATATTTCATACTAAACCGTAGTTGGTTCGGTTTATATCGTTTTTTTAACCGAAATTTTCATGCTCATGAAAATGTTTCGTTCGGGCCAGATAAAATGTGTATTTCAAAATTATTCACTGTATGTCGAATCGGGAAAAACGGGGAAAGATGTAAAATCGATTTGAAAGAACGATTTTAGTATCGAAAAAATATAGAAAATCCTTATTAGCATTCATCTACTCTTTCAGGCCACCTGGATTCATTAAAATCGTTGTATTTGAACGACAACCCGTCACTTCATTCACTGCCCTTTGAATTGGCTCTGTGTTCCTCTTTGGAGATCATGTCGATTGAAAACTGCCCTCTGAGCCAAATTCCACCGGAGATCACAGCTGGAGGACCGTCACTTGTTATTCAGGTGAACTCTTAACTTTTTTAAAAATTAAAAATTTTATTTTTTCTCTGTTTCGGCTCACCATAAAAAATATAAATGTGTTTTGAAAAGTTGCTTTATCTGTGGCATTTTTTCGATTTTATAACTGTAAATGGATTTTGGCATTGTCACAGCATTAGAGAGAAAAAATTAAAACGTTTTCTGGTATGAAGCCAGAAAAAACTCAAAATTAGAAACGAAATAAATTTGTTTCTTTTTGAACTATTTGGTTATACCGCCAACCGAATTAATAAATTCACTGGGATCAAACTTCATGTCGCATATGAAACATTCCCTTAAACTGCTAAATTTCAAGTTAAATTTTTTGAAAGTTCAACTTTGGCGAATGTTTCCCATTTGTCTCGAGTGGTGAGTTTGCGTCTAAATTTAATTATCCTGCGAGCCAGACAGAAAAAATTGTATCATGATTTTATACATACAGTAAACTCTTGGTAAAAAAAAACTATAACTTTTCTAATTTATCCATTTCAGTACCTGAAGATGCAAGGTCCCTACCGTGGCGTGGTCCTTACGCAGTAGCTCCGCTCATCCGTTGCCTGGCCTTCGGCCGTCCTCGTCCGCCCCGCGTGTCATCTCCAGTTCACTTCATTGTTGTAGAGTCCGCGGCCGATGACGGCCGTTGTTTTCGCACACTCGCCTCACGGGTGCCCCGAATTGTGCTCTTCGTCACTCTTTTCTTTGTTTCTTTTCTTTGTAAGCGATTTTATTCTGAAATCGCTCATTTCTCGACATTTGTAAATATTCTATTCAGGAGATAAATAAATGTCCTTTATTTGTTGTTTGGTATTTTGTTTTGTGAAAATGCAAGAAATAATTCAAAAAGATCATCATCTGTTGTAAATATTTTTTAATTGACTTTTGTTACTGGAGAATCAAGTGAAAAACCAAATTAAAAATGCCGCCTTACTCAGAAGTTCATGGACTATATGAAACATTCTTACAAACTAAAATTGTTAGTTTTATTTTTAAATTTATTTGAGACCAAAAAATTGCTACAACATGCTTTGTAAATACATTCTTTTACTTTTTGTTATCGTTTTATCTTTTTCGCTCCTGTTTGCAAAGTGATAAAAAATGAAACTTATTTCGCGCATGAAACACTAAAATCATTTTTATCTTTCCTAAAAACACTCACTTTGGTTATCACTTTTGTAAATGTTGTTTCTACTTTTTTTGAGGTTGTCGAAAATCAGATTGTTTTGTTAGTAGATGAATTCGAGGATTCCATCTTACCATAAAAACATATTTTAATTCTTTTCTACCGCCAGCCCATCAAGAAATAGTATCCGGCCCATAAATTCATGAATTATGTGAAACATCCGTGCAGACGAAAATTATTCATTTTATCTAAATTGATGAATGGGACCAATAATAGTCAAACTCAAACTATGCAAAAACTTTTTTAAAACTTTTTTTTGTTAAAGTTTTTATATATTTCGCCTCTCTTTGAACAAAAGTATGTTCTTATTACCTGATGTCATCTCTATTACTTTCTATAGTGTGTTTCCGACAAAAGGCACTTATTTTCGGCCAAAGCCTTAAAGAAAACCTTAATTGTCTGCGCACTCCTCTTTCACATTGATATTTCCTTCATTTTAATATCATTTACTTTAAAACACGAGGAGATTTCAAAGTTGCTGAAAAGTTCTTGTGTGGCTTTCGCATAATAAACAAGGCAAATTTTAAAGTTTCAAGATTTTCAAATTTTTCATCCGAACATCCGAATTTGCACTGGAAAAAATGTTTGCGAAGGATTTGAAGCAGTAAACCGACATTTAAAAAAAAACTAATGGGTACTTTTTGGTACTGTTTTTCTAGACGTTTTAAATGCATTTAACTATGACTGAATTTATAGCAGTAAACCGTAATTTTAAAAAAAACTAATTTGATATGCCCTTTCAGAAAATTCTAAATTTGAAATGCCCTTTCCGAATATATTCTAAATTGCAACTAAAATCCTTGACCTATTTTGATTAGAGATTACCTTTGATTCGTTTTTGCCAATGTCTAAAAACCAAAAAAAAACTATTTTCTCTAATGCCACGGATTATGTATAAAATAAACTAAATTTCTATATTTGCCAAAGTCATTTGTAGAATGAAGCATTCTTGCAAAACCGGACATTTCTTTTTTGGGATATTGAAAACATTCAAAAGATAAATATTATTTTAAAATCACATTTCAGAACATTTCATATTGGAGTTTAAAATATTTGAAACCCATTGAAGAGAGGGGATTTCCATGCTAGAATAACTCTGTCCGATGTTTAAAAGGGTCGGCGTCCCAGACAGTTCCCCCATACCAATGCGGCAGTGCAAAACTGTTTTCGTTTTTTTTTTGTAGAAGAAATTTGAAAATGTTTTAAAAGTATACGTTTTTGATATAGTATTGTCTTACTCTTAAACCGTCCTGGTTGACTTTAATTGAGAGAAATCAGGTTTTCTGATCAGCAAAAGTAGGAATCCAAGATGTTTTTTTGATTTTATTTTTGTTTAAGTATAACGTACCCATACAAGCAAAAATTAATAAATTTCATAATTATTGAAATATGTGGAAAAAAAATAAAACCAAAAAGTAGCTTTGTTTTCTATTAAATTTCGGTTTACTGTTTCAAATCCTTGGCAAACATTTGTTCCTGTGCAAATTCGGATGTTCGGATGAAAACGACTTGAACTTTTTGTTAATTTAGCTTTTTCTTAATCCATGCAAGAACACAAAAAGAGAATCTCACCATGTTGTTCGTTAAAATTTATTTCATTTTTGTAATGTCTCGGTTTGGCTTGAAAAAAAGGCTGAGAACTATGAAAACCCCAAGACGTCTGAAGACGAAAAATCGCTTATTATCTCTCATGATGTGGTAGTCATAGATAAAAACAGAGTTTGAACTTTTCTTAAACAAACGTTTTAAAATAAATTTATGAAAATTGGTGTTAATTCAAACGTAAGGAATATGAATTATATACTGTTTTAAAATTACTTCTGTAGTTTTTTTTTTATTTTATTCCGAATAAAGCTGTTTTGTCTGAAAAAAACCTCTATTTTAGTTAAACCTAATTTTAATTGAAAAGCGACGGAACATTAGTTTTATTACAACAAATGCCGTTTGGAAATTGGTTTCTGTTGAAAACTAGATGGAATAACTTCCCTACAAAGCAAATTCTAAATTAAGATTGCAGATCAATGTTTGGCGTTTTCCTTAATAAAGTTTATGTGAACGAGTACACATTCCGCTAGAGTTTTTATTCGCGAAAATGTTGTTTATTTGGCAAATGTCTTTGGTTAGAAGGTGAAACATTAACGACAAGTTGTAAAAAAACAACTTCAATTCCTCAGGCTTTTCTTTATTCTGAATTTGTACTCGATACAGCTGTATTTTCAAATGGTGTGATGACCACTTTGGTAATCAATGGTCGGCCAAACGCTTTGTTCCACACTGAAAGTGGATTAAAACTTAATTTGGGGGGTTTTCAAACCTGTATCAATAAAATTGCTCACAGCTCTTTTATAGTCTTTATGCCACCAGATCAAAGCCAAAACACCTGCTGGGTCGGAAAGACAGTAGGAGATTTCGAGTACGTGAATTAGACCTATAAAATCAATTTAACAGGTTCATTATTGATTACCTGGAAGGTTGAGGGACAAAATAACGCACGCACCAATTACAATTCCGGGTACTAAGAATAGGCAGTACTGAACACTTGTCTGAAATTTAAAAAAAAACTATATCTGACAGCAGTGAGCAACCCCGAACAGATTGGAATTTTTTGTCTCCGATTGAGCTGAAACGTGAATTGTGGTCTACCTAGGACCCAATCAATTCAAAAATCACTTGGGTTCCGGACGTATTGATTCCACAGCGAAATAGTGGAACGGTGATGTGGCATGTCATAACTCCCGTCAAAATGCGGGTGGGCTCATTTTGTTGATAATTTCGTGGTAAACCCAGGTGTGTTTAACGTCAAAGCATGATTTCGAATTCACACGTGTGGTTTTTTGCTTACCACGCATTCACCAAAAGAAGGACTTTTCGGTGTGCAAAGTACCCAAAAATTGCGCGGAGCGCGAAGCGCTCCGCGGTGGTTTGGTTATGCTAAATTTCTTCTGCCTTTTGTTACGTGGCTTAAAAAAACATCGAAATGACAAAAATGCTAATTCACAAAAACCGAAAAAGCAAGCATTTTGGAGTTCAGTTTCATTTTTTTCTTTATAAAAATTTCATATGTTCGGCACACCCAAAGACCTGCTTTAAAAATTGTTCTTCCTGACCAGGGGTAGTCAAAATCCCAGGCCGGCCTGGGCCTGGCCTGGGCCTGGGCCTGGCAGGCCGTCATTTCCAGGCCCAGGCAGGCCCAGGCCGGTTGCAGGCCCAGGCCCAGGCCCATGGCCATTTGAATACGATCTTTTTTACATGCAAATGAAGTCGTGATTAAAATTCTTATTGTGTTTTGGTTTACGGTTTGTGGTCTATTTGTGCTACTAGTCTGAATTGAGCTGAACCTTGTAATGAAAACCCTCTTTTTCGCTGTCATATGGTGCGCCTCACTCTTTCTCCATCCACCATACTACGATTATCTTAAAATTGGTTAGTTTTTGAAAAATTGTGCAATTTGGAAACCAAACACCGCCCCTGAAAAACACTGCTACTTTAAAACACCCGTCTGTCTTTTATCGCCGATGAACGCATTTTGACTGTTTCACATGGACGTTTTAACGTTTTAAAACACCAAAAAATTGGCATATTGTTACCAAATGTGTTCATTGAAAGTGTTTTTACGACTTTTGTTTAATAAATTTCAATGATACTTTACCAGGCCCAAACCACGCCCAGGCCCAGGCCAGGCCCAGGCCGAGGCCGGGCCCAGGCTTTTGAAACCAGGCCCAGGCTTTCATTTCCAGGCCGCGGGCAGGCCCAGGCCGGCCTGTTGACCACCCCTGTTCCTGACATGCAATAGTTCCATAAATCGATTGAGGGGGTCCGGATTCTTCACTAGAAAAGGTGAACGCGTGGTTAGCAGAAAACCAGTCTTCCTTAAAGTTTTTCTGCGGTTTCGCATACTTAAAAATAAAACACGGCTTTTAAGCTTGAGACAGCACAACAGTACCAACAAAATGAACCAGTTTGAAGGAAGCTATGACGTGCAGGGCGTCGTTCCATTATTTCGCTGTGAATCCAAAACGTCCGAAACCAAAGTTATTTTTTAGATTAACCTAGGCAGTGAAGACATTAACATTTCAGATCTATCGGAGATTAAAAAAAATTCATTTTGTTCGGGGCATTGACCCACTATAGTCTGTTTCATAGGTCGGATATAGGTCGGCAACTTTTGAGCGGCCTTGGCTTTTGGTTCCTTTTCAGCCACTGACGATTTGAAACATTAATGCGAATATAAATTAAATGAGCAAAACAGCACAGTAAAAGAGGAGTGCGCAGACAAATCAGCGATCGCGGCGGGACCTAATGTACCATCCTTTAAGGTTTTTGGACAAGCCGGTGCCGTTTTTAGGCAACGCAGTATACTCGAACTTATGAGAAAACGTGTCTTAAGTTTGTAGCTCTGTCTCCCACTCTGTCTCTCTCCCTCCCTCCTTCTTTGCCTCTTAATTCTCTCTCTCTCTATCTCCCTCTCTCTCTCTCTCTCTCTCTCTCTCTCTCTCTCTCTCTTTGTTTCTTTCTCTCTCAGTCTCACCTGAGCAACCAATGAGTATACCAAAGATCGGTGCAATCTTCTGGAACTTTCCGAAATCATTCGACTTCGAATAGAAAATGAAATACTGAATACTAAACCGAAAATAGCTATGAACATAACCAGGACTGCTAAAATTGCAAAACAAGCCATAATAGTACCCAAATTGAATTCCGAGAAATAAAGAAACATGGAATATTCATCCCAAAAAAGCGGGATTTTGTTACATTCTTCTTGGTTTTCCTAAAGGTAAAAATGGGCCTTTCCCCACAGAAAAAACCTCATAAATTCGTAGTTTGTAGTCTGTGAAATTGGCTGTTAAACATATTGTTGCGGTGAACGGGCCGGGTAAAAGAATGGATAATGAAACCAAGGCCACTATGGAAGAGTTCAATAGAAGTTTGCGACAAGGGCGAAGAAGAGTGTGGCGATAGATGAATAATGCTACTGTACAACCGGCGGCAGCTATAAAGAATGGTTATGGTCTGTTTCCAAAGAAAGCGCCAAAAATTTAAAGGACGGTGTGACTTGGTCCCACCGCGACAACTAATAGCTCATCCTGGCGTTTAGCCAAGGCTCCTATTGGCGTTTCCTACTGTGTTCCAAACTATTCTGTTGCTATGAAACCCGTCCGTTGGAAACAGACTAAAATGTAAATTGTTTTTTTAAATGAAATATTATAAGTGTGTTAAGGATAACGAAGCTGAACAAAGGTACATATTTCAGTACGCTTCATCCGAGTTTCTAGGAAAGCAAGCACCGAAGAAATTTAGTCAGAACTTAAAAAGTTCCAAAAGATGTTCATTTTGCGTGAAAAAATGTTAGCCGAATCTGTTTAAAAAAAGCCTGAATCGCAAATGGAAACAAAATGACGCAAGCCATTTCTTTAAGTGCGAATTTAATTTGCAATACACAAATCTATCCAAATGTTACAGAAGTTCCATTTCAAAACACGAAATAAAAATTCGATACTGCCTAACCGCCATCTTATTTCATTTATTTTAGCGTAACTGAAATAACTAAACGTATAAAACAGTATCTGAGAGAATCGAAACTGCTCAATTTAGTCTTGGAAAGAAAAATTCAAAAAAAGTCTAATCGAGCTCTAAACTTCAAAAAGAAAAATTATATCGAAAATCGATTATGTATTTTTGGCCGGGTACTGTAATAGGCACCCGGAAGTACTGTAATACCCCTCCGACTTGAGAAAAGTTGAACTTTCAGGTATGCGATCGGTAGCAAATTTTACGCTGACAAAGATTGTAATTAACCTTAAACCGAAAATCTATGCAGGAAACAAAAATTTATTTTATAAATTTTTTTTAATTCACAAAATTTTTTTCAATAGCGTAACTGCAAAAACTAAAAAGTAAAATAATGAATGAGGTGAAAATATGAGCTAGAAAAAGTTCCTGTTTGTTCAAACGAATTCCAATTTGATCAGGCGGCTTCAGCTATTTTTGCTACTAACCCGTTTAAAATATGTTTCACGATTACCGCTTTTTCTGGGTAATGGCCGACGTTAACATTAAAATTTACGTTTTACGAAAACTGATAACTTTTTTTTTCAAAACAAATTACACTATATCGACAACAATGACTAAATTTTATTTGTTGAGTGTTTCAGTGAATACAAACATTAAATGATACCGTTAAGAGTTGTTTGAATTCCAAACCCAAGCGGTTTCTAAATTTTTCCCATGAAAATGGTTGCAGTTAAATTTATTTTTTTTCTGCGTGTGTTTTTTCAACATTGGTGCGGAAATGCAATATACTTACAAATTGACACTTTGTTTAGCGATCAATTAATGAAATTTGTTTTAAAAATGGCAAATCTGTGAAACATTGATGTAGCTCACCACCGATAACTATAACTCCAATAGTCAGTTGCCCACACGTAGGAAATCCCCAGTCACGGAAAAATCCAAGAGGGTACCCTCCACCAAGAGCCATATGAATAATCGGAATCGTTCCAGTTGATACAACAAATTGAGCTAGATAATTTCTGTAAAAAATTAATTTCAAATTTTGCAACAAAAAGCTTACAATGCCATATTTACGCAGAGCATGTTACGGTAAATTCTACCGGTTTTCAAAACCTTGCCAAAGATTATGCAGCTCATTCCGAGTGCGAAAACAATTGTTGCGAAGATTGAAATTCCGTGAAGGGTCCAAATTAACCACGTTGGATGAGGGTCGAAGGTGTCTAACCATGTCATTTTTAAAACCACTGTAACAGAAGAATGCACAAATAGGGGCATGAGAGAAGACAAATACAACAAGGGATCGTCTCTGTAAGTCTTGCACAGGTACTCAGCGTTCTAAGTTTCATTCATGCAATTTTTCTCAGTTTTGACATAAACTTCACCCAAGTTATTAATTTAGACGGTTAAAAAGAGAAACAGGTCTCAGGGAATTTATTTTAAGAAATTAAAAAATTTTACTTTATCGATTTGAAAATGGATAAAGAAATGTCATAGCTCCTACTTCATTGGAATACTCGAGCAGGTGCTTGTGTTTCTAGAAAATAGGTTTACGCGAATTTTTCTCTCGAGGATACTGATCAACTGATTCTGAAAAAATAACGTTGTAAGTTGCTAACGAGGGAAGTCCGTAATGGTACCCCCGGAGTTCGGAACGACACCTATACCATTGGATAGAGCACAAAAAGTTGTCCCAGATTGTGGTCTCAAATTTTGCTGCGGACACCTGGGCGCCGAGAAATGTCGGTTTTCGTTTTTATGCTAAATTTTGCATTTACGCAAATGTGGCTCATCTTGGGAAGAAATCGACCGCTAAATTGTGAAAGCGTGATGGTGTCCGCAGCAAAATTTGAGACCACAATCTGGGACAACTTTTTATGCTCTATCCAATGGTATAGGTGTCGTTCCGAACTCCGGGGGTACCCTTACGGACTTCCCTCGTAAGAGTTTAAAATTAATAGAACTATTTTTTTGCCGTTCAATCGTTGCTTAAAGTTATGAATTTAGTATATCCCTAAAAATAAACAAGTTTTGCTGTTTCAAAGAACTATTTAAAAAATAACAATTTTCACTTATTGTTATGTCGAACGAAATAGATGCAAAACAAATCTAAAGAAAAATGTCCTAAGCGATTGCGTAGCTCCTACTTCATCGTAATACTAAATAGAGCAGGTGCTAGATTTTCTAGAAAATTGGCTCACGCGAAGTCATTAAAAATCGCATTTTTCTCTCGCTGTCGGGTAACTGATCAAGTGATCATAGAAGGGTTTTTTGCATTTGGGAAATCTTAAAGGGACCGTCAGGGGCCTTTTCTGAATGGAAATGAATGGTACGGTAATCGAGTCTTTTCAATTGAAATCATTTTCTCAAACACCGCTCTAGCCAACGGCCATGCGCAAAATGCTTGCCAAGTCTTCATTAGCATACGATTCTGAAAAGGCTGACGAGCCCTTTTAAGTATTTTGCCAATTTTTACTCCTTTCTTTCTCTCGTATCAAAACAGTATGCTTGGCATATTTTGTTTTGGCAAAACCCGCTGTGTTTGTACAGTTTCATTTTTAAAATCACTATCACTCCATAATTATTAACCAACATTTAAAAAAAAAAACTACAAAAAAACCTAACAAAACTTGTTTAATCATTTTTTTGTTTTGTTTTCTGTTAATTGATGTTTAGTAGCATTTCCGTGTTGAGAACCATTTTTGAAAGTTTGCCTAGATTTAAAATCAAAAGTGTAAATTTTTTTGCGTTTCAACACACTATCCAGCTTGTTTAACAAACGGTTTTACCACTGACTATTTTGTGCCATTCGCGAAAAAATAAAGCTTTTCTAAACTTGTCAGATTTCTTGTCAGATTGGCAACTAAAAAACCAAATTTGCCTTTTTCTTTTCAACGTTTCTGCTCAGTTTAGAACCTACGTTAGCCTGGCAATAGTACTTCCTTGGAGTTTGATTCTGAAAGTATTTTCAAAATTGGATTACCGGGAAAGATTAAACAAGTTTGCATCTCTTTATGTTCTTTCAAACTAAGTAACGACAGGAAAACGTATTGGAAGAGACTTTTTCATTAAGAGAAAAATTTAAAAAAAAAAAAAAACGTTTTTCTTTGCTGTTGTACACTAACCCTTCGAAAAAAACCAATTTTATTTGCTCAATTTATGAAAACACAATTACAGCTCCAAGTTAATTCACTTCATTGTTTCATCACTTTATGAAAGATAGGTTCGTCAGCTGGAAGTGTTAGTGACATGCTGGTACGTGTTAAAATTGGTGAAAAGTCTGTTTTTGCTTTCAATCCGTTCAAAATATCGTCACATCTCGACTTCTCAAAGACTTGTTGTGCTCCTTTCGTTTTCCGTTCATGATATGAAGCCTTAGAGTCACAACTAAAACAGTTTGGCTGTATAAATTCACGTGGCTTACCTTTCAAAGCAACTCTCAAAAGAAATCGTTTGACGGCAATTTTATAATCGGTGTGAGACCAAATGAGTGCTATGGTTCCTGCTGGATCAGCTAGGCAATACGATATTAGTAGAAGTTGAACAGGGCCTTAAGGTAATTAATAAAAATGTTTAAACAAAAACAGCGAACCTTGCATTGGAAGTTTCAAAAATATTCCAATGAAGAATAATAATGCAGGACCGAGGAATAGAATGTATTGAACAGATGCCTAAAAAGGCATTAAATATTTTTTAGAGCGAAGGGTTCTTTTTTTTTAAACAGCACACTTTTGAATGCAAGTGTTTGCCAAATGGCTTTCATGCCAAATGGCGAACTAATCAATATATAATCGAATCATAAAAAATACGATTTGCGTATCCGACCGATGCAATAGACCAACCGTTGAGGTAAGTTTCGGTTTTTACAAAAGAAATGATTAAAACTTTAGAAAAATTTCGAAATTGCGCTTATGAAAATAGTTTAGAGTTTTACATGGAGATTAAACTTATTTAATAAGTTAGAATTTATCTGTATAATAACGTTACAAATTATCGTGTTAATTTTTAAAAAAACGAATGAGTACAGTAGTACTCATAGGAATCATTTTTAAAAGTGAAGTTAAATCGAACGTTTGGTTTGTTATTATCTGTGTATTCTGAACTTCTGCAAAAACAATTTATAAAAATAAAGAGATATGAATATTGTTACTGTGAAAGACGTTTTTTACATTGCAAAAATCGACTCAAAATAGTTTGCACAATTTTCAACGTCTAGGATAGATTCTAAGAATTTTTGAGTATCTTTCATCTATTGAAGAAGACGTAATAAAAAACATTTCTTCATAAAATACTGACAACATCCTGAAACATTCAAACTAACTTTTGAGTATTTTTTGTTTCAACGGGGAGGGGGGGGGGTTAAATTACGTGAAAAGGCAAGCCAAAAAAGTACCTTTTCAGCAAACAGTAGTGAAGACTACACTTACAATCTGCATCTCCTATTCTACCAAATATACATAGTTAAATGATAAAAGGAATGCAACGTTCTTTGTTCCAAAGTAATCTTTTTTTTGCCTTTTTTGTTGAGCTACAATATTTTTTTTAACAAAAAATGTCAGTTGTGAGACGAGACTGAACTGAGTTGCCATAGAATGGTTTCAATATTGCGCTTACGAAAAAACGTTATTTTTATTACTTATTTATGTTTCAGTTTTCTATTATCATGTTAATTAGAAAAAACGCAAGAATAAATGTCACTGCAAATGATGTTTTTGAAAATGTTTGAAAAACATTGTGTAACAGTGAAGTTTGGAAAAAACGAATTTATTTTTCAAATTTTCAGAGTTCTGTAGGAAACGTGTAAAAAACGGGTTTTGTGATGCTTCCTGTGTGGGTCGAAAAAAACATTAATTTTTAATTAAACTCTGTTTTTCGAACTGGTATATAGTCATCGCCAATGCTACTTCGCCCAATTTCGCTCTTAGCTCTATGGAAATGACACCAGACGCAAATTTGCGTACGAAAATCCTTTGTTTTAGAATACGTACGCAATACTGAGTCAGGGTTACATTTGCGAATCGGCCAAGAAGAAAAATTGGCGAACACTATAAGGACATTAAAGTTAAATAAAGATGTACGAAAGTAGGTACAGTAACAGTTATTTTATTATTGTGAGTATCGTCTCTGAAAAAAATTGAATTTTACAAAAAAGATACACAAAAAAATTTAGATTTTTAAGTAATGTTTACCTAATGCAATTTTGACAACATCCTGAAACATTAAAACTATTCAGTGGAAAACTACGCGAACTGTATCCAAATAGCTCAAAATGTACTGTTTTGAGCTAAAAAAAAAGTAGTACAGATTTTACTTTAATGTCTGTTTCTCTATTCGTGATCCGAAGTTAATACATATTTTTTTAAGATTTTTAAACTGTGTGTACAATTGTGAACATTTAGTGTTAACTGATGTTAACATGTTGTTTACAAGCTACAAGTGAAGAATTCGGCCAATTCTTAAAGGACTGCGGTCATGAACCGCGCTGCGATTATTTTATTGTCTGCGCACTCCTCTTTTACAGTGATGTTTCGCTTTTTTTTAACTTATATTCACTTTAAGGTTTCAATTCGTCAATAAACAAGATTTTTAAATCAAGGGCGATGGAAAGTCGGCAACCTTGCATTGGAAATAGACTATATCAGTTGTCTGTTTTGAGAAAATGTTTAGTGTTACTCGTGAGAGTTGAAGTTAATCAATCGAAGCCTACGAGGGGAACTCACCTGAGCAATTAAAGAGTAAGAAAACGTATTATGCATCTTTCTACTCGTCTCAGATAACATATTGCTCCTTATAAGCAAAGTTAGCCTCAAAACCAATGCAAAAATGAGAAATCCGGCAAAAACCGTGGCCAAAGCAAAATAAGTAATGGTAGCCATGAACCAATTGTAGGTATCTAGATTGACTACAACAGTTTCATCCTCCCAATAGTTTGTCATTTCTTTTGCCAAATCCGGATGAATCTGAAAATTTTTAAAAACGTTAATGTTTCAAGATACCTCGTAAACATATTCCTTTGTGGCGTTTACATTAACTGTTGTACATAGAAATGTTAACAATGGAGTGGGTAGAAGGAAATAAACGGTAATTATGAAAATGGAATAAGCAAGGGGAATAAAACGAGATTGGGGAACGAGTAGATAGCGACGGTAGAGGAAGAGGAGATTTGTGCAGCCAGCGGCAGCTGAAAGTTTCAATTTCCACATTTTCTAACCGCTCGCAGTATTCTTCATTCGGTTGGCGTTTTGTAACGGTGTGAATCTCACTTCAAATTTTCAAAATCGATAACATTAACATAAGCGAGGCTTGAAAAGATCCACATATGTCCCTTGGATTGTTGCGTTTAAAGATTAAATTGGTGTTTTTTTTGGAAATGTTTTGAAACTGTTATATGAACTTTGCAGTGTATAAAATTGCTCAATCTTTTGAGTTCACAAATAAAGAAACCAGCATCATTTACAGTTTCAACTTTGTGTAAGGTATGAAACTTTTATGGGTTATTGGTTTTTTGTCTCGTTCCTAAAATCTTCAGTACGGGAAACTAGCAAGTTTTCTAGTTTTCGCTACCGATTTGTTTGACTAAAATTACGATTTGTTTGACACATATGACTAAAATTATGGAATGTAGAAATATTATTAAATTTTGTTTCGGTATTCAACAAACGCCGTCTGAAGTTTCCGTTGGCTGTAAAACAAATTTACTGCATCTAACAACTATATTATTAACAACAAAAAAATTGTGAAGGAGGTTTTTCGAAGACTCTACAAAAACTTGAATAAACCATTGTTTTCGTGATTCTCTAAAATTCGTCCTAACGCTCTGAAACATTTTGCTAAACTCTACAAAAGCCGAATATGTTTATCATAAGTAATGTGAGGAACCTTTGATAATTTATTGGACTACCAATAATAATAACATACCTGACATTATTGTCAAAAAAAAGTTCATTGCTCATTATTATTAATATCAAACAGCCATTTTTATTAAACACGTGAAAACAAAGATCCTCATTATTTCTTCCGAAGTAGTATTTGTAGAACACATATGGGAGAAAACTTTATAGAAAACTGAAGCTGCCTCAGATACGACTTTATTTGTTGTTGTCTCTATTTTTTGCTAACGTTTTGAAACTTTAAGGTGAACTTCACAGTTCGCAACATGTTTTGCTTGAATATAAAACTAAATGAAGCCTTGATAATTTTTTTTTGCAGGTTTCGGCAACAATATGTATATAAGGTACGTAACATAAATTTAAAAAAAAACGCACCTGACATAATAATCAAAATTACAGTCAATTGAACAAATGTTGAAATTCCTGTGTAACGTAAAATTCCAGTTGGGAATCCTCCTGCAAGACCAATGTGAACAACGGGGGTTGCTCCAACACTAAGCAATACTTGAGCGACGTAGTTTCTAAACAAAAATAAGAAGAAAAAACTTCAAGAAGAAGGTTTGGCAAGTTTTGACGTCCCATACTACGGAAACACTAATGAAGTCGCGACATTAGGCAAAATGTAGGTACCTGCTTTAAACATTTATTCAAAACAGTAAAGTACTCTGGGAAAAAAACCTACCCCCCCCCCCCCAATTATAAAGAGTTTGTTTGTTGAAATACAATACTAATTTTCCCTTTTATTTCATGTTTCAAAACTTTTCCAAAAAGAACCATACACAGAAATCGTAGTGTAGTCTGTGCATATTCCCTATAGTTTAACATTTTCTTTGTGAATCTGGATTCGCTGTATTCGATTTGAAGGCTTGAGGTGTTTCATAAATCTCTTAACGTTCATACTAAATTAATAGTGACAAAAATTAAATCAGATGGAATTAATTTAATATATGTAGAAATAGCCAAAACAATGTTTACCAACGCTGATAAATTTTAGCTGCTCTCAGAAAAACACATCAGTGTTTTGGATTGAACAGAAACTTAATTTGGCAATGGGTTACAGATAATTCACAGAGATAATTCAAGGAAAAAGGGATTTTCCTAAAGGACAGGTACATTTGGTCCCGCCGCGATTGCTTTATTGTCTGCGCACTCCTTTTTCACAGTGCCCTTTCGCTTGTTAAATTTCTTTTCACTTGCATTTTTTAAACTGGCAGTGGTTAAATAAGGGTAGATACCAAGGTCGTTAGCCCAAAATCATTTTATCCCAATGCTGATACACTTTCGGTGGTCTAAAAAAACACATCAGGGTTTTGGAATGAACAGAAACTTAATTTGGCAACTTATTTTCAGCCTTTTCATGTGAACACTGCCTGTGTGTTTCAAAAAGTTTTGGAAAACGTCCTGAATAATAATGTTACGTTATGTTCTTCGTAAAGCTACATTAATTTTACGATTCGTTTTCTTTTTTCCCATACCTTGTTTTAATAGGCGTCATTAACATTGAATCGAATTCGTTGTTCAAAAACCGCTACACGAAAAATTTTTTGGAACAAAATATGTTGTATTGTAATGCAAAACTTACAAGAACATACTTAACCCAAGTAGATTTCTATAGCCTTTGGAGCTTTTAGTACCCCTAACAAAGAAAATACAACACATTCCAGCTGTGAAAATGACAGTAGAAAAAACAGCTATCATGCGAAGGGAAACAATCATCCAAACGGGATTTGGGTCATAAGTATTTAACCAAGTCATAAAGTTTTTCCAGGCCATTGCTAAACGCGTGGGTTTTGCAGAAGAATGTATTTCCTATGACAAGCCGAAATGAAGATTGGAACAGGTGGCATTTATTGCAAAAACACCGGAAAATGGAAAAATCAGCTGTTGATTGAGGAGAATTTTTTAATAAATAAGTGCAGAATCAGTTGGGTCATCTATGACTTGTAACAGCAGGAAATTCAGGAAACCGAGGACGGGTTAACAAAATTTCAGCGATTTCAAGAGGAAATAGTTGAGCAAAGTCATTACTTGATCACACAGGAATTGAGTTTTGTCAAAACAAAACATGTGTAACGAGTTGCCAGAACATTCACGTTATATAAAAAATGTTTGATTTATAGACAATGGACAGAGAGAGAGAGAGAGAGAGAGAGAGAGAGAGAGAGAGAGAGAAAGATTACGAACTTAAGATTTTGTAATAGAATGTATACAGAACCCTGCATTGTGTCTGCATTGCTTTTGTTGAAAACATACCCGTTTATTTTTTTTTGATAACGCAGTATTTGTTTGTCTCTTACTAACCTAACAAAGCCGTTGGAGCACCGTCGAAGTAAAATGAGGAACAAATAACTGTAAAAATAAAACACTGAGTACATTTTCTTTGCAAAATAACTAAAAAAAATCGAAAAGTGAGTAAAACATTTATGTCACCTGCTTTTGGCGATACAATTTGACAAATTCACAAAACATTTTGAGCGCCTTATTCGCACTCTACTGCGAACTCACTCTATGATTGGTTTCAAATTAAGAAAAATTTTAGCAGTTGAAAAAAAAATCGCAGCTTATGTGTAAACTCGAATGTTACTGATAATTCGAAAATGAATAAGACGCAATATATCTCTGAATGTTATTTACTTTTGATCACAATGCAAATTTTAAAATATTTATGCGAAACATTAATTTTTTTAACATCTTCTTAAGACCTTATTGGAGGAGATATACTTTCCTTTATTGACGCCCTCTAAAACATTTGAACCCAACTTTAATGGCGGACTGTAAAAGATGTGTCGTTAAAAAAATTGTGGAAACTTCAGCTATTCGTTCATATTTTGCTATTCGACTACCGCGTTTTTCTCTATTACGCATGTTAATTGATCACACGTAACAAACATGTACAAAACATTGGACTGTTTTTGCATTTGCTTCCTAATTCTTAATTCAAAAGTGTTATAAAAAAATGAATGTTTAAATGATAATTTTTTTTCATTCTTTTCAATTTTTTCATCCCTTTATCTTAAAATCACAATTGAAACATTGGTTTTACTGATTATATGTTAACCACCAAACTGAGATTTGTAAAGCAAAGAACGTATTTTTTCAGAAGTCTCTTTTTTTCAAATTGCTGCCATTTTTTATGCCGAAATTCTATTGCTTAGGTAAGTTCCGGGATAAAAAATGAACTTTCACGCGGATAAAGTGAGTTAGAGGGATCCGAACAATTTGATGTGAACTGATGGCAATGGCCAATTATTTTGGTCAGAATGACGGGAAAATTTCCTTATGTTTCAGAAATGTACATTTCGCTATAATCGAAATGTTAAAAATGAATCTTATAAATTGAAATGAGTACCTTTTAATAAAATCAATGTTTTTCGAGCAGCCTAGTTTCTTGCACTAAGTTCTGGTACTTGTACTATACACCTTGTACTTTTAACAGTTATGCCAAATAACAAGGAATTTGAAACATTGCCTTGGTTTCATGTTTATGAATTTTATGCTGTTTACGAAATGTATATGAAAAAGGAAAAATTGGTGGGGGGGTCTGTGTGAATCTCTAGTGAGTTCCTCCAGCAAGAGAACAAAAAAGTGTAAAAAAATATTGAACTTCTTAAACACTGTCAATCTGGGTTTCGCTCAGAAAATTGCATAATTCAAACTCACAACTTATGCTACAACCCAGAAGATTTCTAAAACCTTTCGAGTTCTTTATGCCATTTTTATTGAAAATACCAAAAAATTCTAACTGCAAAAAAAATCGTGACAAATACATTTCGATACACACACTATCAAGAAAAAAGGCTAGATCTCAAACAAAAGACCACTGGGGATGAAGAAAGTGTAGCGCGTTGGAGAATTTGTTTGTTGTTGAAATGCTTTCAATGCATTTTTCATACTATTGAAACCATCTTTTTCTTATTTTGCTAATCCAAAAAAACCTTTGTTGGTTTCCATTTATTGATATCAAAAAATGAGAAATCCGGGTTTTATAAGATTCATGAATATGCATGGCGGCAGAAATTCAACATTGTCAACTTCCTATTGAAAACTATAACATTTCAAATGAAACATTTGTTTCACTAATTGAGGGCTAAATTTGAAACAACAATGTTTTATTAGACGGAATATTTTTTTTACTTCAGAATGAGTTATTTCAAATAACAATGAGTTTGAAACATTTCATTGGCAACTAAAGAAGGAAACTATTTTCGTTTATTGTTTCACCAGAAAGAAAAACAAACAAGCAAAATTTCTGAATTTATTCGATAATGATACGTGGCCCTTTCTTGAACATTTTTTTTTCATAAAATCGAATAAAGCAAACTCACGATATCATGCTACCATCAAAAAACTTCCTTTGTCCATTCGAGGTCTTAGTATTTTCCCTTGACATTGGAAATACAAAACATTCGAATTGCAAAAAAAAATCGTGGCAAAATATGGAAACCACATTTAGAGAATATTTCTTCAGTAAGAAAGAGGGTCTTAAGTCGTTAACCAAGACATTCCCAAATTCTAATTCATAGAAAAAAGTCCTTTTTACGATAAAGTGTATTAATAGAGCTAATTAAAGATCGAGTCAGGTGTATAAATCGTAACAAAAACCTCGGAAATAAGAAAATGTGTTGGTTCAGCTGTCCTTTTCTTGGAACAATGAATTACTTCAATGTTTTATGAACAAGGCAAAATGATTGGTTTGCGAAACAAACAATTAGTTTACAAGACATCATCAGAATTCAATCAGTAAGCCTCATGTTATCGTTTTAACTTTAATTGTCGATCGTGCGAGTCTAATCGGAAATTAGTCACAGGACCATTTTCAAGTGGTTTCTTTTAGTTCAGCCAGCTTCACATAACGGTTATATCAGAGTTTCTTGCCGTCGATTTTTCTTTTTCCAGTTTTTTTCACTTTAGGTATGTCGACTTTAATTGTAAAGCCTGAAAAATGCATGCTTGTTGGTAATGTGTAAATTACCTTTGAGCACCCCTCGCAGGAAAAGACGCTTTATTGCGTTTTTGTAGTCTCGGTGGAACCAAATAAGAGCGATGATGCCTGCGGGGTCAGCTAGGGAAAATGAAATCATCACAAGTTGGACAGGGCCTAGAAAATTTTAATTACGAGTTTTTCGTTTACAAGGAAATTACCTTGAATGGGAAAATGCAAGATAAACCCTACTGCAACAAACGCTCCAGGTCCAAGAAAAAGAAGATATTGAACTGCTGTCTGAAAAAAAACTGAAAGATAAAAAAAGAGATGAATTGTGTGTGAGTGTGTGAGTGTGTGAGTGTGTGAGTGTGTGAAACGAGAAATAGATTACAACCACGACCACCATGTTGAAATGATACAAATTCACAGCAAGTGTCTCTTCTGACCAGTAATTGGACATTTCTTTTGACAACTCGACGTTTCTCTAAAACAACCAACAGGTGTTTGCCGGAACTATAAAAAGTACCTCATATACATGCCATTTGCAGTCCGTTACATTGACTGTGAAATACAGATAAGTTACAAGTGGTGTTGGAAGAGCAAAGTAGACTGTGAGGATAAAGATAGAATAAGCGACTAGAACTTTTCTTTCTTGGGGAATTAGTAAATATCTTCTGTAGAGAAAAAGGAGAATAGTGCAGCCTGCGGCAGCTAAAAATATCTTTTTACTTATATTTATTAAAGCAATATCGAAAACAGTATCAAAGTTTTATAGTTATTGTTTAAAGAATGCGAGATAAAAAATTGTGGTTACTCCTCAATTGTTAGATTGTTTCGACTAGTCATTCAATTCAGTAACTCAAATTACGGGGAAGAAAACACCGGGAGAGAAAAACATTTGGTTTTAAAAAATAACCGAAAAATTTAACAAGCATATGGGTTGTTTCCGAAGTAACATGATTTGGCCTATTCTTAAAGGACTGCGGTCATTGTACCCACCACGATCCGCGCTGCGATCGTTTCATTGACTCTATTTTACAGTGCTATTTCGCTTGTTTAATTTATATTCACTCAAATCAACCCGTCTGTTGGAAATTAAGGTCGTTGGAAAGTCGGCGGTCATTCGTTGGAAACAGACTATAACGCGACATTTTTTTGGAGCAAATCGTCAAATTGCGCTTTACAAAAATCCAAAGCCTCTGTGCGGGTCTTCGCCTTCTGTGCTCGGCGGCCTTAGGCAGTCTGAAACAGTGGCCACGATGGCATTTTGGCATTTTTGGCCGAGTTTGACTTCGTTTGAGCTACTTCTTGGGATTCAGAATGTTTAGTACTATAGTTTTCAGGAATCACGTGCACAGACGGTTTTTTGGTAAGCGACGAACAAAAATGCCTTTTTCTCACATAGGGTCGAAATTTTCACATTCCAAGTCTTACGTAAATATTCATGGAGAATCCAATAAACAAATGTGTGGTTCTGAATCCCAATATACATTCGGTACTTTCTGTATGTTGGTTAGCAGCGCAGCGTATTAGACAAAGTGAGCCATTTCCAGAGGGGAGAGATGACGGTGGGGTGGCAAAGCAAGCGGAGGGTACCAAAGTGCGGCCGGGAACCGCTCTGGCGCGAAGCGTCAGAGTGGAGCGTCATAATCCACAAGGCCCTTCTGGATTATGCCCGCGAAGCGGGGCTTGGACTTCTGGTATTATACATGCCGCCGTGAAAGCCAAAAAAAATCAGTTTAAAAAAGTTTTTTTGGAAGTTTTCAAAGCGAAAGCAGCACCTTTTCTTTTATTTTTTGTGTTCTGAAATTTTTATCTTATCGAATAAGCACTCGTTCAGTCTGATAGAGCAAAAGTAAAGGAAAACACACACATTTAATGTAATATGTAATTTTTTTCGCTTTAAAAAGCAAAATTCAAAGTAACGTAATTTTTGTGAACCTGACCTGCAATCAAAATTACGTCGACGATTAGTTGCAAAAGTGATGACATTCCAATGTAACGTAAAATTCCCGTTGGAATCCCGGCAGCCAAAGAAACGTGAACAACAGGAATAATACCAATGGTAACCATACATTGGGAAACGTAATTCCTAAATTGCTTTTTATTCCATAAACTTAAAAACAACAACTTACAAAACCATATTAGAAGCAAGCAAGTTTCTATACCCTTTGGAGCTTTTAGCTCCCTTCACGAATAAAATACACCACATGCCCAGCGCGAAGATGATCGTAGCAAAAACAGAAACAGTGTGAAGTGATTTGAAAATCCATGTCGGATTGGGGTCATAGGTGGTCCCCATGACATAAAAGAGTCCCAAGACATGGCGCAGAATGAAGAGAAATATGAGTTAGAGCAGGTGGTTATTGCTAAATAGAAATAGAAACACAGAGATCAGTGAGAAAATCTGGTGATTTAGCTGCCTATAGCTGGAATAAAATTTTGATCAGTTGTAAAGATACCATAATGTTGGTCTGGATTTGTATTTTGACCTATAAAAGTATAAGACGCCGCCTCAAAACACTGCGAGTAAATTCCTTTGACAACTTTCAATATGCTTCAATTAAGTTAAAAGTTGCATGTTTCAAATCCTTTTGAAACATGCAACTTTTAAAATCGGTTAAATACGTGTCATTTTTCAAGATTGCCGAAAGTCGAAAACCGTCTCTTGGAAACAGACTATAGTTATAATTTCGAATTCTCCTTAAAAAATGGCATCGGAAAAGTTTTTCAAACCCGAAATCGAAGGTGAACTTTTCTTCCGGAAAATCCCATTGACAGTGAAAAAAAGCCCATCAATTATGGTCCAGAAACGACAAAATATTCTTTGATAAATATTTTTTGATAAAGAGGATCTTTTCAAATTATCTTGAAAACCCTTGTCACCCGCAGAGATTCTAGAATGTTTTTCGATTTCGATCACTGGGCAATATCGGTTCAGCCAGAAATGCTCTTTAGAAAACAGCAAAAATGAAACATTATGACGCGCCGAAAATATTGTCGGTCCAAAAATGACAGTGCATTTTTTTTGTTTTTGAGACCATATCGGCAAGAAAACAATGTGCATTGTTAAGATTTTGTTTAAATTTTTAAAATTTTTTTGCTAAGATTTTTTTAAAATCACATTTTGCTAAGAATTTCCGATTATGTGGGTTCAAAAGTAAAGTTAATCAAAAGTCATACAAAACGTGCAATTGCGCAAAGTATATCAATAACAAGTAAATTTGAAATCGGGACAGGTGGCTTTTGCTAAATCATTGAAAAAAAGAAATTGCGTCGTTATAGCAGCTGATACTGACAACGTCTGAATTATTTTAATGTTTCATGAACACAATAAAATGAATGCTCTGTGTCCAGAGGGCTTATTGTGAGAAAATGTTTTTTAGTTCAGCATACCCAGAATTGGACAAAAACCCAGGTCGGCCCAGGCCGGCCTGGGCCTGGCCTGGGCCTGGGCCGGCCTGGGCCCTCATTTTCTATAACCAGGCTTTCACCGACCGGTCGCTCGGCAAGAAATGATAAGGAATGGCGACAAAAAAAGAAAAAAAAGGGAAAAAAAGCCCAGGCTCAGGCCGGCCTGTTGTCTAACCCTGAGCATACCCCAAGATTTGTAGATTTGTAAAATTTGCGTTTTTCAAAAGTTTTTGTTTTCAAATATTGGCTTTTCGAATTGTTAAACGCTTCCACTGCTCATTACTCACACATTGGAGAAAAATTTTATCTTCAGATCTTGTTAACTAAATGGAACATTGAACTTCCATTATAACATATTTATTTTTATACGAGTCTTCGTCCAATTTAACTGCGGCTTTTGCGTGAGTGTATTATAACAACCACACAACAATACAATGCGTTCTTGATAACATAAAATAATTTAACAACACCAAATTGACTCTTTGGAAGGGTAATGTTTGGCTCCAAAATGATTTCAGTGTTTCATGAATTGCTTGTGCCAGACGAATAGAAGATCTTCAGTTTAGCCTCTCCAAACATTGGGAATCTTTAAAATTGTTTTTAAACGGATCTTTAGCTTCTAGCATGGTCAAACACTCCTAGAAAATAAACCAAGTGAACTTCGCATTGCAAAAATTATGACATTGAACAAAGTGTCTATGAAACACGAATTCCCTTGTTTGGAACGAGTAATCTAACTATTCTACTTCTTTGCAAAAATAAAACAAAGAATCGAAGAATCCTTTAAAGAGTTTGCACAGTAACAAAATAGTGGTTTTGTTAGATTCTTTCTTCCGGATGATTTATAGCTGTCGCCAAACGAGCATTTTTGGCAAGAGGACGCTTTTTCTCTGCGTCTCCGCCAGTTGCAAACTATTTCCGCCTGCGCATCGCATGTTTGGCGACAGCTATATTTACGGTTCATTTTACAACTCGGCAACAATAAAGTTTAGCTTGTAATATCTACATCAAGGGGTTGAAACGTGCAAGTGTTGTATTTCTCTATGAACATCTAACGTTTATTTGAAGAAGAAAAAATAATCCACAGAAAATTGCGACTAGGTCACAGAACGTTTTGAATTTTCTTTTTTGTAAATATTTATTCGAATATTGATTCAAAAACGGAAGCGCATTATGCAAAGCGTTATTCATTTCTTCCTCGATGCTCTCACTTATCGGCGGTAACTCTCTCGCCTCCTACAGTTATGCGGATATCGTAAGCGAAGTCTACCTTTCGATCATTGGAGCTGCTGCGATTATCTGGATTGTGGGTTTTACTTCCTACACTTTGTTCTGACCCACCGATTTGCTACGAGTTTTTCGTCTGACAGCCTGAAATTGCGTATTCAGCAACAATGTTGTCTCTACATAGCGTGAAAACAGTACAAACAAAATAGGAGTTATGTGTGTTACTTTTCAGATTTTCATTCGAAGCCGAGGCTATTACCTAATCGCTCTGATCGTCTTCCCTCAGTGTGTCAACACGATGCGGCTGGCGGCTGGCAAATGGGACAAATACGCAACTGGAGAAGAGGCTTCTGATGATAATTACTTCTGGGCCCAAGTGTGGACCGCCTTCGCCGTCGTCCATTTTCTTCTCGTCCCTAGCCAATTCATCTTCTACAGGAATAGCATTTTGGTTGGTCCGGCTCCGCTTCAGATGGCTGTAAATGTTGGTGATGTGGCGGCGGCTGGATAATAGGGGCTATAAAAAATTAACAGTTGAATTACCTCCGTTATTCTCGTTTGTAGAAGTGTGTGTCTATTTCCCGTTCTTTTTTGTCTTTAAATCCAAAATATGTGCAACTTTATTTTTTAGGAAGTTCATAGAGTCATTTCCATCTATGCAAATTCAATGAGTGCAAATTCGTGTTTAGGAGGTTGCATGTTGTAAAAATGATGTGTTTTTGTTTTTTTCGAATCAAAGCTGGGTTGATTTTTTGTTGCCCCTTTTGTTGCAATGTTTCAAATTTCTATTTTGATTTTTTCAGATTAAGAACGGCAATCGTCAGGCACCGCTCGATTTTAGCACGAGTACAATGTTTCGATTTCATTACACTAGTATAGGTGCTTTACCCCTAATGCTACAAGAATCATGGAGGTCGAAATCTAAAGCAAGAGCTAATTTTTCAAAACTTTCTATTTGACTCCCTTCTTTACAAGTCCAATAGAAGTTCGAATTAGTTCATTTGGAGTGACGTCAACGAATAGCAAATATTGCCTTTTAGCTCCCAACATTTTCCAAAAACAACTGAAACATGTAGGTGTTGAAATTTTTCTTGAACGACAAACATTATTCATGAAAACGACCCAATGTGAGATTATTTTTTATGTTGTTATTCGAAATAGTTCGCTACAAAACGCATTTCGCCGATTCGAACAAACTTCGACTACAGGATTTTTTTTTATGAAATAGCATTTGTCAAAATAGTCATTCGGTTATCAATTGTTTCCTGAACGGAAACACAATATGTCGTTATTCGCTGAGTCCTTGAATCTCAGAGTCATCAAACATTGATTAGACTTCGGTCCTGTAACATCTACCACAACAGACAGAAACATGCAGTTATTTTTTTTTAACAAACTCCAACAAGTTAAAAAGGAGGAAAAACGACCAGAACTTGCGACTATAGCTGTCGTCCAACGAGCATCTTCGAAAAAAGCTGGCTAAATAACCATACAAATCAAACTTTTGAAATGTCTCATTTTATATCATTTGTTGAAGTGTATAAACACATTTTTTAAATGAATTGTGACATCGCCATTACGCAAATTGAATGAGGTCAGAAGGTTAGGAGGTTAAATTTTGTAAAATCTATCTTTTTTTACTAACAAGGGTAGTGTACCAACTCGTCTTGATAAAATCGAAATCTGTCGATTGAGCATTGTTGGGGACCCCAAGGGCTACCCAAATCTGTTTTCAAAAAGTGCCAACTCGGCTCCGTTTTCGAGAAATTAATTTGCATTCTAATTATGACCGACGGCGGACAAAGAGGCAGCATCGGAAAGTTGGCCGAGTGGTGTAAGGCGCTAACCAGAGAATTTTTTTTTAGACATGATGCTGGTTCGACTCTTTTTTTACGACAACCTTTTTGCTTTTTCTCTTTATTTAAAGCAACATTAATCTTAAATAAAAAAAATATGAAGCAAAATACAAATTTATAAAATAAAATTTCTCTCTCCGAAATAGAAAAGCTTGAAAATCTTTTAAAAAATTAACAGTTTGACGCGAGTAAGTCAAACTAAGAAAAGCAAAAAGAATGTCGTAAAAAAGAGTCGAACCAGCATCATGTCTAAACATTATCTGGTTAGCGCCTTAGACCACTCGGCCAACTTTCCGATGCTGCCTCTTTGTCCACTGTCGGTGATAATTAGAATGCAAATTAATTTCCCGAAAACGGAGCCGAGTTGGCACTTTTTGAAAACAGATTTGGGTAGCCCTTGGGGTCCCCAACAATGCTCAATCGACAGATTTCGATTTCATCAAGACGAGTTGGTGCACTTCCCTCGTAAGTGAAGCTAATGTACTTATTGATTTAGATAGGAATTGGAAGATAATCCACACAATTGCAATCGTCATTCACATCTTGATTTTATAGCGTGTTTCCGAAAAACGACACTCGTTTTCAGCCAAAACTTTAAACGATGGCACATTAGGTCCCGCAACGATCATTTAATTGTCTGCGCAGTGCAATTGTATTTTAACTCGATTTATTTGAACTGATTTATTTGAACAGTCAGCTCGTGAATTAAGTCTTTAGGTTCGTAATATACAACAAATGTGACAGAAACATTCAAATGTTGCACTATTTTATCAGCAAAAACCATAAAAAAAAATCAATATAAAAGTTTGACTGAATGATTTTTGAATTAACTTTTGAAGTTTCTCGCTTGACCTTATGTTTTGAAATTGTTTGCTTGTATTTGTGTGTTGATTTGTCTACTCTTTCAAGTAATTACATCCAAAATATACAAAACATTGTTTATACGGAGTTCATGTAGACATCGGCATTTACGCAAATTCAGTGAGTTCAGAAGGTTAGCAGTTTAAATTTTGTAAAAATCATTTTTTCACTAAATAAAGCTAGGATGATTTTGATCTGAAGTGACTATTTTTTGTTGATGCAAAAAAACCCCAATGTTTTAATGATTCATGTTCAAAAATTGGGCTTTGAAAATCCAATAACAAGCACATTTCAAATTTCCAATTTGTCAAGTTTAATTGAAGAAGGCGTGTTAAAAAATAGTCATTCCTATTGAATTCTTTTTTTAAAACGTTAAAACGTTGGAAATAGTTCTAATTGGAGTAATATTATTGAATTAAAACATAAATACTTTCAATTTTAAGACAAAAAAAACAGAAGAGATTTTAGACTTCATTCTTATTATTGGAAGTCCAAATGTTTAAATTGAACTCTATGTATTTAAACGCGACTTTTTGAAATTACCTCACGACGTAGATGGATGACATAAAAACCCGGAACTTTACTTTATATACCACATCTGAATTCTACTTTCCATAAAAAATGCTTTGTTAATCTTGGACTGCCTATTTTCTAAATAGGCAATTTTGAAAATGTCAACTGTATATAATTTGTTAGAGGCAAATGTAACAATTACCGAACATTGGTTCTCCAACATTTACCAAAACAGCCAGAAACATGCAGGTGTTTTTTCATAAACTGCAAATATTTGTTAGGAAAACAATATTTCGACTATGTTAATGTGTATTAACATTTTTGTAAATATTCATTCGAATAATTGTTGTTTCCTAAACGGAGACAATGTGCAAATCATTGCTCATTTGCTCTGCTATGTTCTCCCTGATCGGCAGTGACGCCCTCTCCTCCTACAGCTAAATGGACATTGTTTGCAGAGTCTACCTTTCGATCATGGCAGCTGGTGCACTGATTTGGATTGTGAGTTTTCGCCTTTTTTAACTTGTTCTATCTCGCCGATTTGCTACGGGTTTAACTCACCAATCATTTCCCTATGTGGATTCCACTCTAACTCAATAAACTTTTCTTGTTCGAGTGAACACAGTCATGCAAATTGTAAACCCCGAAACATCACTAACTTTTCAGATTTTCATTCGAAGCAGAGGCCGTTTCCTTGTCGCTCTCGTCGTATTCGGTCAGGGTGTCACTACCTGGGCTTTGGCGGCAGACAGCTGGGACAAATATTTGGCTGGAGAAGATGCTTCTGATGACATTTACTTGTCTCCCCAAGTGTGGACCAAAATTGCCGTCGCCCATGTCCCTATCCTCATTGGACAATACTTCCGCTGGAGCAAGGATAGCATTTTCGCTGATCCGGCTGAACTTCTGATGGCTGTAAATGGCGATGAAGTGGCTGTAGCTGGATAAAATGGAACATATGCGATAAAGTGTTTGAGTTGTTTGTTTTGAACAATACTTTGTTCTTTAAACTTAGTCAACACTATTCACTTGAACTGGACGGGTAATTTAAGAAAAGAGCACACATTTGTTTCATTGCACTGCTTTACGGGTATTTTTTTTCAAAATGCAATTCTAAACCTCCCGTAAACTTTATGTCTAGCTTTGTTGTAATTACACATTCTGGCATTTTCATTTATTTAAATGTTGCCGCATAGCGTATTCTTTTCGTTGAACTGTTTAAGTGGCTTGTTTTAGTTTCTGAAAAGTGGTCTATACGCAACCGAGGATTATTTTTCCGCACTCCGAATGCTTCACTTTTCTATGTTGACATTTTGAGTTTTCAAAACTCATTGTACAGCAAGTCTCCAGCTTGATAGTTTTGCAACGTATGATTTTATCGCGCGCAGCGCAAAGCGCTGCGTGTGATTTGGGTTTAGTTGACCTAGTGTACGCGCCCGGAAACCCAAAATTCCCCGCATTCCGCTTAATTTCTACATTTTCTATTTTTCTTTTCGGAATATGAATCTGTATCACAAAACACGTTAGACTACCAAGTTTCAGTAAATTTCATCCAGTGTTAGCGTTGCTGTAAATTTTTAAAAATTGGCAAAATGTTGTCCGTACGGCGTACGGCGTGCGGCGTCCGTCCGATGTAAAAATTCAGCACGCCGCCGCCCATAGTGTAATGGCGCACGCAGTGGTTTGCCATTCTGGCGACCCTGGTTCGGATCCCGCGCGGGGTTTTTTGTTTTGCTATCCATTATAATAAAACGCCACTGTTTCTGTGTGTGTATGTGTGTGTGTGTGTGTGTGTGTGTGTATGGTCTATCAGCGTAAAACAACGCGTTCACTTTCCCAGAGAGAGAGGGTAAACCCAGAGGCAGAACTTTGATAATGTGAAAAGATCTGCCTTTTTTTCAATTTCGAAACATTAGGTGCTGCTTTATATTTATTGCAGCTGTTTGGGCGATTTCTGATAGTGTATAGTTCGTTTCCAATGGACAAAACAACATATGCAGTTTGGAACACAGTAAGAAACAAACAAAAGTAAGTACCCGCATGCGATCCTGCACCTTGCCAACCAAAAGCGGCTGCCAATAGGTTTCCTGACTAAATTCCAGAGCTGGCGCGGTGGGACCATGTCACCCAGTCCTTTAAATTTCTGGCGCAATATGCACCAAAAGTTTGCCTTGTTGATTGTTTTATTTGTTTAGACGTATTATTTGTTTGAAACGTTTTCATACTTTTGTTCTTCCCTTTGCCCTTCGAAAGCTGAATAGTTCACTAATACTTCACTAAATTTACTTTACATTAATGATTTACCAATTCGTTATGGCATGTTCAACTTTCGAAAAGCAATACAAGGTTGTTTCATTAAAATTTCATTGATTTCATTGGACAATTTTTGTGTCGTTGTTTACTGTTTTTCCAACATTTTTTTTACAAACTAAACCGGAACCTTCAAAACCTATGTTTTTGTTAAGTGTAGTTTTTCATAAGTTCCGGCAGGCGAGTATTATATGGGAAAGTTTTCCATTCGCATAATTAAGTTAAGATAATTAGCATATGCCCTTTTCCCTAAACGGAAACTCATTTTTAAAAGTGTCTCTCACTTCCTCCCCAATGTTCTCCACAACCGGCAGTGATGCCCTCGCCTCCTTCAGTTACACGGAAATCATTTGCTACGTCTACTTATCCATCATCGTAGCCACTGCCATTACCTGGATTGTGAGTTTTTCATTTGCTTTCATTGTTACATTAACGTTACAAAAAGTTTGTAACAACGAAAATACTGAGCCATCAACCCTTTGAAAAGCGCCTGTTGTAAAAATGCTCAGCCGTAGGAAGTTATAGCTGTTGCCAAATAATTGATAATAACAGCCTTAATGCATCATTCGTGCGATACGCAGGCTAAAATAGCGTGCAAAAAGCGAAGACGCTGAGAAATACAAGTATAATGCGACATTACGAGCAAAGAAAAATTATAGTAATACGCATTTTGCTGTTTCAATGGGTCCAGAAGAAATTTCGCTGTCGATCTCTCAAGAGTAACGGTGATTTAGCTAAAGTTTTTGCTTCCCATTGCTTCCAATATGCAAATTTGAATTAGGCTACACCAAATATGAAGATCGCTTTTGAAACGGGATTCTAAAAAATTAGTTAAAGTGGCTTCTTCGTCAAAAGTCAGGTTAAAAGTATATTTCGGGGTGAGTTAAATGTTGCAGCTAAAGTTCGTCTGAGTTGTGTTTTACTTTCATAACTTGTTGGAAATCCATTTCGTATAAAATACTCATCTTTCACAACTTATAAAAACAAAAAATATAAATATTTTTTAAACGAATTTTTCAAAAATTTTGTTTTAAAGTTTTTGCATGTTTTAGCCATTCGGGTCTTGAAAGACTGTGCAATTGGGAAAAAAAGTAAAAGGGATATTTTTACAAGAATTAGATTTTGATCTATATTAGAGGAACCCTCAGAGGCATTTAGCAAGCTTGTAATTTTATTAATCATATTTTTAAGTTTCAGGTTTTTATAAACAATTTTTATGTACGTATCCGCCGAAAAAGTAGTTTTACGATGAATAATTGAAAAAGTTGTCCCAACGGCGAAAAAGTTCTCGCCAACGCGCAGAACCGATGTCGCGGTTTTTACAGAAAAGTGTGCCCAAATTAGTTTTAATTTTAGCTCTAAAAAGTCGATTTTCTTCGTTGTTCACCTATTACACCCTATAAAATAATCACCCTAAAAATGCAGCAAAAAATGAAAATGGATAAAATTATTTTAGAAAAAAGGTTCCAGCTCCATTTCTCGTTCTGCCTGCGTCTCTCAGCGAGAGGTTTGCTTCTCACAGCCAAATCATTTCAAGAAATCACCAAGGGGTAGTCGGAGCCGATCCTAAGGTAGTTTCACGTTGTTTTTATTTCCGTAAGAGGACTGTATCATGAAAGACCCCTGACGATCCCTTTAAAAGTCAAAAGTTTCTAAACCAAACAGCCAATCTGTTCAAAATGTGTTTTGTAGTTTGATCAGCTTGCCCTTATTTCACTGTGCTAATGTCAGAACTTTTCTATGCCCGTTATGTGAGACCATCGTTCTCTTTCAGAGAAAAATTTGACCACTAAGTATCGAAACATTATAGCGATTTTAAAGCCATTGTAATTCGAAATGAAAAACTAGTAAACTTCAATATTACAGAATGAACATTTTTCGTTCAAATAAGCCATAAACAAATTTAATTTAAAAACCAACTGAATTTCAGATTTTCTTCCGTAGCCGAGGCCGTTTTCTTCTCGCTGCCTCCCTCTTCCCTCAGTGCTTCAACACAGTCCGTTTGGCCGTTGAAAAGTGGGACAAATATCTAACTGGAGAAGATTCTTCCGATGACAATTACTTCTGGCGGCAGGTGTGGACCGCCTTCGCCGTCGTTCATTTTCTGGCCATCATTTGGCAATACTCGATGTGCTGCAAAGATATCGAGAGATCGGGTCAGATTCAGATTCACATTCAACTGATGATTTCTGATGATGTGGCGCCGGCTGGATAAATGAGAACATGAAGTCTAGTGTATCATGAAATATGAAATAAACTGTTAGAGTCATTTTTATTTGCTTTTTTGTTGGAATTCTGTTAAGTGAACGATGTCATCTCGCACACCGGGTTGTTTTGACATTTCTATGTTTCGGAAGAAAACAATGACCGGCAAAGGCCCGATGCTCTCACGATCTCCAAAAAAACTCGGTTTTCAAAAAGTTTTTTTTTGTTTACATTTTTCGAAGCATTGGCTGTATTGTATCCGCTGTTTAAAATCAAAATGCAAATTAAGGCCCGTTAACATATCTTTTGCACTTTTGCACGTTTTTCTTGCACTTCTGCACTTTTTTCTTACGCTTTTGCACTTTTCTTGTTCTTGAATTTAGCATATTTTCTTTCATTACGGTCTAATACAGGTTTTACCTTTGTTTTATCCTTTTTTCAATAAATTCAGACTAGGTTTGCACACATGCTGAACACTAAAACAAAACAAAAAATAGTGCAAAAGTGCAAGAAAACGACCGGGAAAAGTGCAAGAAAAAAGTGCAAAAGATATGTTAACGGACCTAAAACACACATTATGTAAATTTCATAACCGGTCTAACGGCACATACATTATTGACTGTAAGATGCGATGTCTGAGATACCCAGAATGCCTTTGGTCATACAAATTCAAATTTTCTAATCGGACTCCTATTTTGTATAGAAGCTATCTAGGACCCATAGACATAACAAACACGGAAAATAAATCAATTATCGATTTTGGGCCGGTTTGGGAAGTAATGTAATCGATCCTCGTGATACTGTAACTACCCTAATCTGAAAAATACTTCACATGTTAATTGTGTAACCGATTGAAAATTGTATGCTGACAACGATTTTAATTGCTCTCATTTCCTATATAGGGAAAAGTTGTAAACCGAAATGTGTTTGAAAAGTCACAAAATGAAACGATTGTATTTGAATCAAAAATGATAGCGCATTTTTTTTTACATGTTATTCAGTTAATTTTTGTGTACAAAATATATTTTTTGCCACATTGTTTGCACGTAAACATCGCAAAGTAGCAGGCGCGCCGCCCTTTCCGCGGGCTCACAGTTACATTTAAAAATGTTTGTAAATGCTAAGAGCAAACTTTTCAATTAGATTAAATTTGAATTTTTTTTACATTAGCTATTTTAACATCACTCTCTAGCACAATTGCCGATTGCCGGTGATGAATTCTAAAGTCTGAAACGTTGTACTAATTTTGTCTTGTATTAATAATTTTGTATGCAAAAATGAAAGAATTTGAATGCATTTAAACGAGTTTCGATTAAAGTATTTCGCCAAAACTACCAAAAAATAACTATTTCAATTTCAAATTTCACACTTCTTTATGAGTTTATAAAAGAAATTGTACCTATCAATATTTTTTTGGCCTAGACGAATATTTTCGGCTACTTTGCTTATTACATATTTGTTTGAATAAAACGTGTTTAGTTCAAAGAATGTATTTTTGCAAAAAATTTTCTACAAAATTAATTCTTTATTCTTCAATTGTCAGATAATAAAATGTCTTGTTTCAAAAGATGAATGTTTCATAAGAAAAATTATTCGTTGTATTGCTATTCCGTTTCAGTATGGACGTGATTCTGCTTGGGAAGTGTTTTAATCTGTCAACGATTAAAATATGCTTTAACTGTTTATTCGTTTTCCACTTGCAAATTTTAAAAACGAAACTTTTCGTTATTTTAGACAGTTGTTACAGAAATGAGTTCTTTGATTCGTATAACCCCAGACGTTAGATGTATCCCGAATATCGATAAGACTGAAAAGGGTTTGTTTTTTCTCCGAAACTTGCCCTACTTTTCAAAATAATGTTTTTCACCGCTCTGCGATAATCAGTGTTCCACCACATTAGAGCTAAAACGCCAGCTGGATCGGAAATGGAATATGTGATTTCGAGAACATGAACAAATCCTGAACTTTGAACATTTTTTGCTGCAAAAAATCTTTCGAGCCTGGCTGTTCCATTGCAAAAAGCCACGTAAGAAACACTAAAAACCCTGGAGCTATGAATAGAAAATACTGAACACTTGTCTAAAAATTAAGTTAAAAACGTCTAAAAAAACAGTTTTACTCTTACCTGAGCGATGAGGGAATGCACCATTTTTCTGTGTAATTTCTTAGTTGCCTCCGATAATTTTTGAGTTCGAAGAACCGTTGCAATTTGATGAACGCAGTAAACAATTGCAAAGAACATGGCTGCGGCAGCAACGGCGCAGGTCAGAATGAAAATCCAGATATACTCATTCATCACGAAAAAAATTGCATTTTCACTCCAAAACTGAGAAATGCTGTCACACAGAGAAGGGTATATCTGAAACACAACAATGGAATACAAATTTTCATGATAATGTTTGAGGAATGGTATTTAAAAAAAAGTATAAGGTGGCTTTTTTGTTATAACGAAATGGGCTGAAGTTCGGATTTTGTTTTAAAAGATTTCAAACGTCGTTTCGGTTTTACTTTTCCCCCCTGAAACACATCTATTTCCTCCGAGATATAAGTTAATCCACAGTGTGCTGAAAGTTTTGAAGTAGCTTTTTTTCTTTCGCTCGTTTTTGACTTTCCAAGAACTATTATTATTTTTTGATAATCTTTTGTTCTGCTTCGGAAGTTTTAGATTCTCGTAAAAAATGTTCCAAAATGGTGAAACCTGATTCGAAAAAACAATGTCCACTCCTAAAACTGCCCAAAAATCACAAAAATTGACATATTACCTCAAACGCTTCATACATTGTTGTAAACGTAATTTAGTTGAAAAACAGCATCTCCGTAAAAGCAAAAACCTTACAAAAAATTGTTAGTTGTGAGTTAAACAAAGTGATTCAAAGTTTTTGTTTGGTTAGCGTTCGTTTCGAAATAGGAAAAGTTTTTGGAAAAGACTTTGCGCAACGTTTAAAGATATTATGTTTTTCTCGTTCCGCGCATTTGAAAAATAAAATTGTAGTTTCGAAAACTACATACAATTTGCCGTAATTTCCAATTGCTTGTACCAAAATTTTTCCATTTTTTTTTTTTGCTTTCTTGTGGGCGAAAATTGACATTTTGCTCATGTTAAATGTAATTTTAATTGTAAATTGTTTTAAAAAACAAAAAAAAACAGAAAAAGAAGCCTCGGTAAAGCTAAAAAACTCTATGCTTGATTTTTTTTTGGAAGAAAAATTATTTCGTGAGCAGAAAATGAACAAAAGCCAGCTGAACTTTAAAAAAATTTCTTAATGTTTTGGATTTTAATGTTCTGCACATTGCGAAAATAGGAATAAATTATTTCAAAAACTTCCCAAAGTGACAAAAATTGCGGGTCAACTGCATTTCTTGTTCAAATGTTTCATATGTCTTTTATAGAAACATGAACATGAAGCTGATTGTTCAAAAGCCAACTCTTCCAGTTTATGTGATTTACCTTATAAAGTTGAACTTTGTGTTCTGTGAAATTGGTATTCAAGCAAGTGAAGGTCCCACATATAGTCGGTAAAAAAATAGAACTGGCAATCAAAACTACCGTAAAAACAATATTTAACAGCTTGCGTCTTGGAATCAATACGTAATGACGATATAGGAAAAGTAGTGTCGTACAAGATGCAGCGCCTAAAATGAAATAGTGAAATTAGACAAAAGAACCAACAAATTACAAATAAGAAACCAAGCGTTGTTTGAGCACAAGTAGAAATTCCCAAATATTGCAGGAAGCCCAAAGGATAGCCTCCAGTTAAAGTTATATGAAAAACTGGAATTGTGCCGGAAGAAATTATAATTTGGGCAATGTAATTTCTAAAAGCACAGCATAGATTTACACACTCACACACTCCACACTCACACACTCACACACTCCACACTCACACACTCACACACTCACACACTCACACACTCACACACTCACACACTCACACACTCACACACTCACACACTCACACACTCCACACTCACACACTCACACACTCACACACTCACACACTCACACACTCACACACTCACACACTCACACACTCACACACTCACACACTCACACACTCACACACTCCACACTCACACACTCACACACTCACACACTCACACACTCACACACTCACACACTCACACACTCACACACTCACACACTCACACACTCACACACTCACACACTCACACACTCACACACTCACACACTCACACACTCACACACTCACACACTCACACACTCACACACTCACACACTCACACACTCACACACTCACACACTCACACACTCACACACTCACACACTCACACACTCACACACTCCACACTCACACACTCACACACTCACACACTCACACACTCACACACTCACACACTCACACACTCACACACTCACACACTCACACACTCACACACTCACACACTCACACACTCACACACTCACACACTCACACACTCACACACTCACACACTCACACACTCACACACTCACACACTCACACACTCACACACTCACACACTCACACACTCACACACTCACACACTCACACACTCACACACTCACACACTCACACACTCACACACTCACACACTCACACACTCACACACTCCACACTCACACACTCACACACTCACACACTCACACTCACACACTCACACACTCACACACTCACACACTCACACACTCACACACTCACACACTCACACACTCACACACTCACACACTCACACACTCACACACTCACACACTCACACACTCACACACTCACACACTCACACACTCACACACTCACACACTCACACACTCACACACTCACACACTCACACACTCACACACTCACACACTCACACACTCACACACTCACACACTCACACACTCACACACTCACATACTCACACACTCACACACTCACACACTCACACACTCACACACTCACACACTCACACACTCAAACACCCACACACTCACACACTCACACACTCACACACTCACACACTCACACACTCACACACTCACACACTCACACACTCACACACTCACACACTCACACACTCACACACTCACACACTCACACACTCACACACTCACACACTCACACACTCACACACTCACACACTCACACACTCACACACTCACACACTCACACACTCACACACTCACACACTCACACACTCACACACTCACACACTCACACACTCACACACTCACACACTCCACACTCACACACTCACACACTCACACACTCACACACTCCACACTCACACACTCACACACTCACACACTCCACACTCACACACTCACACACTCACACACTCACACACTCACACACTCACACACTCACACACTCACACACTCACACACTCACACACTCACACACTCACACACTCCACACTCACACACTCACACACTCACACACTCACACACTCACACACTCACACACTCACACACTCACACACTCACACACTCACACACTCACACACTCACACACTCACACACTCACACACTCACACACTCACACACTCACACACTCACACACTCACACACTCACACACTCACACACTCACACACTCACACACTCACACACTCACACACTCACACACTCACACACTCACACACTCCACACTCACACACTCACACACTCACACACTCACACACTCACACACTCACACACTCACACACTCACACACTCACACACTCACACACTCACACACTCACACACTCACACACTCACACACTCCACACTCACACACTCACACACTCACACACTCACACACTCACACACTCACACACTCACACACTCACACACTCACACACTCACACACTCACACACTCACACACTCACACACTCACACACTCACACACTCCACACTCACACACTCACACACTCCACACTCACACACTCACACACTCACACACTCACACACTCACACACTCACACACTCACACACTCACACACTCACACACTCACACACTCACACACTCACACACTCACACACTCACACACTCACACACTCACACACTCACACACTCACATACTCACACACTCACACACTCACACACTCACACACTCACACACTCACACACTCACACACTCACACACTCACACACTCAAACACTCACACACTCACACACTCACACACTCAAACACCCACACACTCACACACTCACACACTCACACACTCACACACTCACACACTCACACACTCACATACTCACACACTCACACACTCACACACTCACACACTCACACACTCACACACTCACACACTCACACACTCACACACTCACACACTCACACACTCACACACTCACACACTCACACACTCACACACTCACACACTCACACACTCACACACTCACACACTCACACACTCACACACTCACACACTCACACACTCAAACACCCACACACTCACACACTCACACACTCACACACTCACACACTCACACACTCACACACTCACACACTCACACACTCACACACTCACACACTCACACACTCACAGAAAAAAACAAAATACAAAAAACTTACAAAATCATATGAACACACAGAAAATTTCTATATTTTCTGCAGTTCAATGGCACTTTTACAAATATAATAATACACATCCCACAAGTAAAAACAATTGTAGCAAATATAGAAATAATATGAAGTGTAATGACGAGCCATGTTGGGTGAGGGTCAAATGTCGACGGCCAGGACATTGAATCACGCTTGAAAGTAACGTTTTCAGTAAAAAATTGAACACTCTGTAAAGATAGGCGTTGGCTGAAATTACAGACACCTCAGCGATAATTTTGAGTTTCGCTTGTTTGTAACCAGCCACTTAGACGAAAAACTGAAAAATAACAGATGTCGAATGGGACGGAAATGTTGTACACGTTTTTTTAAAATTAAAGTGAAAAAAAAAAACACGTAAAGGGACTGTCAGGAGGGTTTAGAACATTGCCTAAATTAAGAGACAAAAATTTGCCGATCATGAAAATATGCATGACAAGGTTGACGGTTTTTGAGAAAATACGCTTCCAAATCGGCAAAAACGGCCGACCATCCACATATTGGTTGAGAAAATTTTGGGAATGAGGAGGGTGCAAGACAGTTTAGCATAGTTTATTCGCATAATCCAATCGAAAATGAAATAAAAAGCCCCTTAGTGCCCCATTAAAAGAAAAGTCTTCTTCTTGGCTAACCTTTTTCTTACTACGGTAAAAAAACGTTTTTCAACATGTGTTTGTAATGAAAAACCTTTTTTGAGATTTCTAAAACTCTTTGTTCGTTAAGTGTTAAATTTGAAAATAGGAGACCGCTGAATATCATATATGAATTTCTGAAAACTTACGCGTTTTGAATGTTCTTTTTTAAAATGTTTAATTTATTTCACGAGCAAATGTTTCATTTTTGTTAGATGTCAGGATAAACTTGTCCCCATTAGTGAAGAATCATTGTAAACCAATATATCTTACTGAAAACGCTGGCAAAATCTTTTTAGAGAAGCTATTTTAACCCGGAATTCATGAACTTTTTTCCCCGGAAAATGATAAGAGAAAGTTCTTGGGTAGAATTGTTTTCGTTTGGGGAACTGGCGATCAATAAGACAGCCTGTGTCTCAATAAGAATCATACTGCAAAAAACACCTGCGGAGTCATTTCGTTAAATTATTGATGTGTTTTCCACTGCGAAATACATAATTCGTGTTTGCATGGTTTGTGATGTTGCGGTTTTTCATTTCGTTTTGAAAACACTTTTTCGCTCTCAGTACGTAATGCCGCGTGAGACTGAAAATGTCCATGGCCGAAATTTGTTTTTCAAGACCTAGTTTTTGAACCAGTGAATGAAATGGTTCTGTAACTGTTCGGTTCAATTTTGTGCTCATCGACGAGTCCGTAAACAAACGAATAATTGCTGTATTTTAAATTGCAGACTCTTGTGAAGCGGCGCTTACCGAAAATATGAAAAATTAGACTTGAAATCCTGGAAAGAATATCCAACGTCCTTTAACCCTTGAGTTCACAGTATTGTTGAAACAGTAACACAAATTTCTTAAAATCTAAATTTTTTTTTAAATTTCTTTGTGTTGCATTGCTGTTCCGAGAAAAATATTGTCCACTTTAATTCGCATGGTTGAATGACAATTTACATTTATACCATGTTTCACAAAGAAAGCATGAACAAAGCTTTAGAATTCGTTTATTTCATCGTCGCACTTTGATTGAAATTTAAACAATTGTTACAGAAATCGCTTCTTTTATCCGGCTGACTCCAGTTGTTAGATGAAAACCAAATAATGATAATACTGAAATTTATTAAACCTTTTCATTAATTTGCTCTACTTTTTATAATCACACTTTTCACAGCTCTACGATAATCAGAATTCCACCATATGAGCGCTAAAACGCCAGCTGGATCGGAAATGGAATATGTGGTTTCGAGAACATGTACAAGTCCTGAAATTTGAATTTTGTTTGTTATGTAAATCTCTGTCTCTCTGTCTCTCTGTCTCTCTGTCTCTCTGTCTCTATGTCTGTCTGTCTTTCTGTCTCTCTGTCTCTCTGTCTCTCTGTCTCTCTGTCTCTCTGTCTCTCTGTCTCTCTGTCTCTCTGTCTCTCTGTCTCTCTGTCTCTCTGTCTCTCTGTCTCTCTGTCTCTCTGTCTCTCTGTCTCTCTGTCTCTCTGTCTCTCTGTCTCTCTGTCTCTCTGTCTCTCTGTCTCTCTGTCTCTCTGTCTCTCTGTCTCTCTGTCTCTCTGTCTCTCTGTCTCTATGTCTGTCTGTCTTTCTGTCTCTCTGTCTCTATGTCTGTCTGTCTTTCTGTCTCTCTGTCTCTCTGTCTCTCTGTCTCTCTGTCTCTCTGTCTCTCTGTCTCTCTGTCTCTCTGTCTCTCTGTCTCTCTGTCTCTCTGTCTCTCTGTCTCTCTGTCTCTCTGTCTCTCTGTCTCTCTGTCTCTCTGTCTCTCTGTCTCTCTGTCTCTCTGTCTCTCTGTCTCTCTGTCTCTCTGTCTCTCTGTCTCTCTGTCTCTCTGTCTCTATGTCTCTCTGTCCCTCTGTCTCTCTGTCTCTCTGTCTCTCTGTCTCTCTGTCTCTCTGTCTCTCTGTCTCTCTGTCTCTCTGTCTCTATGTCTGTCTGTCTTTCTGTCTCTCTGTCTCTCTGTCTCTCTGTCTCTCTGTCTCTCTGTCTCTCTGTCTCTATGTCTGTCTGTCTTTCTGTCTCTCTGTCTCTCTGTCTCTCTGTCTCTCTGTCTCTCTGTCTCTATGTCTGTCTGTCTTTCTGTCTTTCTGTCTCTCTGTCTCTCTGTCTCTCTGTCTCTCTGTCTCTCTGTCTCTCTGTCTCTCTGTCTCTCTGTCTCTATGTCTGTCTGTCTTTCTGTCTCTCTGTCTCTCTGTCTCTCTGTCTCTCTGTCTCTCTGTCTCTCTGTCTCTCTGTCTCTCTGTCTCTCTGTCTCTCTGTCTCTCTGTCTCTCTGTCTCTCTGTCTCTCTGTCTCTATGTCTGTCTGTCTTTCTGTCTCTCTGTCTCTCTGTCTCTCTGTCTCTCTGTCTCTCTGTCTCTCTGTCTCTCTGTCTCTATGTCTGTCTTTCTGTCTCTCTGTCTCTCTGTCTCTCTGTCTCTCTGTCTCTCTGTCTCTCTGTCTCTCTGTCTCTCTGTCTCTCTGTCTCTCTGTCTCTCTGTCTCTCTGTCTCTCTGTCTCTCTGTCTCTCTGTCTCTCTGTCTCTCTGTCTCTCTGTCTCTCTGTCTCTCTGTCTCTCTGTCTCTCTGTCTCTCTGTCTCTCTGTCTCTATGTCTGTCTGTCTTTCTGTCTCTCTGTCTCTCTGTCTCTCTGTCTCTCTGTCTCTCTGTCTCTCTGTCTCTCTGTCTCTCTGTCTCTCTGTCTCTCTGTCTCTCTGTCTCTCTGTCTCTCTGTCTCTCTGTCTCTCTGTCTTTCTGTCTCTCTGTCTCTCTGTCTCTCTGTCTCTCTGTCTCTCTGTCTCTCTGTCTCTCTGTCTCTCTGTCTCTCTGTCTCTCTGTCTCTCTGTCTCTCTGTCTCTCTGTCTCTCTGTCTCTCTGTCTCTCTGTCCCTCTGTCTCTCTGTCTCTCTGTCTCTCTGTCTCTCTGTCTCTCTGTCTCTCTGTCTCTCTGCCTCTCTGTCTCTCTGTCTCTCTGTCTCTCTGTCTCTCTGTCTCTCTGTCTCTCTGTCTCTATGTATGTCTGTCTTTCTGTCTCTCTGTCTCTCTGTCTCTCTGTCTCTCTGTCTCTCTGTCTCTCTGTCTCTCTGTCTCTCTGTCTCTCTGTCTCTCTGTCTCTCTGTCTCTCTGTCTCTCTGTCTCTATGTCTGTCTGTCTTTCTGTCTCTCTGTCTCTCTGTCTCTCTGTCTCTCTGTCTCTCTGTCTCTCTGTCTCTCTGTCTCTATGTCTGTCTGTCTTTCTGTCTCTCTGTCTCTCTGTCTCTCTGTCTCTCTGTCTCTCTGTCTCTCTGTCTCTCTGTCTCTCTGTCTCTCTGTCTCTCTGTCTCTCTGTCTCTATGTCTGTCTGTCTTTCTGTCTCTCTGTCTCTCTGTCTCTCTGTCTCTCTGTCTCTCTGTCTCTCTGTCTCTCTGTCTCTCTGTCTCTCTGTCTCTCTGTCTCTCTGTCTCTCTGTCTCTCTGTCTCTCTGTCCCTCTGTCTCTCTGTCTCTCTGTCTCTCTGTCTCTCTGTCTCTCTGTCTCTCTGTCTCTCTGCCTCTCTGTCTCTCTGTCTCTCTGTCTCTCTGTCTCTCTGTCTCTCTGTCTCTCTGTCTCTATGTATGTCTGTCTTTCTGTCTCTCTGTCTCTCTGTCTCTCTGTCTCTCTGTCTCTCTGTCTCTCTGTCTCTCTGTCTCTCTGTCTCTCTGTCTCTCTGTCTCTCTGTCTCTCTGTCTCTATGTCTGTCTGTCTTTCTGTCTCTCTGTCTCTCTGTCTCTCTGTCTCTCTGTCTCTCTGTCTCTCTGTCTCTCTGTCTCTATGTCTGTCTGTCTTTCTGTCTCTCTGTCTCTCTGTCTCTCTGTCTCTCTGTCTCTCTGTCTCTCTGTCTCTCTGTCTCTCTGTCTCTCTGTCTCTCTGTCTCTCTGTCTCTATGTCTGTCTGTCTTTCTGTCTCTCTGTCTCTCTGTCTCTCTGTCTCTCTGTCTCTCTGTCTCTCTGTCTCTCTGTCTCTCTGTCTCTCTGTCTCTATGTCTGTCTGTCTTTCTGTCTCTCTGTCTCTCTGTCTCTCTGTCTCTCTGTCTCTCTGTCTCTATGTCTGTCTGTCTTTCTGTCTCTCTGTCTCTCTGTCTCTCTGTCTCTATGTCTGTCTGTCTTTCTGTCTCTCTGTCTCTCTGTCTCTCTGTCTCTCTGTCTCTCTGTCTCTCTGTCTCTCTGTCTCTATGTCTGTCTGTCTTTCTGTCTCTCTGTCTCTCTGTCTCTCTGTCTCTCTGTCTCTCTGTCTCTCTGTCTCTCTGTCTCTATGTCTGTCTGTCTTTCTGTCTCTCTGTCTCTCTGTCTCTCTGTCTCTCTGTCTCTCTGTCTCTCTGTCTCTCTGTCTCTCTGTCTCTCTGTCTCTCTGTCTCTCTGTCTCTCTGTCTCTCTGTCTCTCTGTCTCTCTGTCTCTCTGTCTCTATGTCTGTCTGTCTTTCTGTCTCTCTGTCTCTCTGTCTCTCTGTCTCTCTGTCTCTCTGTCTCTCTGTCTCTATGTCTGTCTGTCTTTCTGTCTCTCTGTCTCTCTGTCTCTCTGTCTCTCTGTCTCTCTGTCTCTCTGTCTCTCTGTCTCTCTGTCTCTCTGTCTCTCTGTCTCTCTGTCTCTCTGTCTCTCTGTCTCTCTGTCTCTCTGTCTCTCTGTCTCTCTGTCTCTCTGTCTCTATGTCTGTCTGTCTTTCTGTCTCTCTGTCTCTCTGTCTCTCTGTCTCTATGTCTGTCTGTCTTTCTGTCTCTCTGTCTCTCTGTCTCTCTGTCTCTCTGTCTCTCTGTCTCTCTGTCTCTCTGTCTCTATGTCTGTCTGTCTTTCTGTCTCTCTGTCTCTCTGTCTCTCTGTCTCTCTGTCTCTCTGTCTCTCTGTCTCTCTGTCTCTATGTCTGTCTGTCTTTCTGTCTCTCTGTCTCTCTGTCTCTCTGTCTCTCTGTCTCTCTGTCTCTCTGTCTCTCTGTCTCTCTGTCTCTCTGTCTCTCTGTCTCTCTGTCTCTCTGTCTCTCTGTCTCTCTGTCTCTATGTCTGTCTGTCTTTCTGTCTCTCTGTCTCTCTGTCTCTCTGTCTCTCTGTCTCTCTGTCTCTCTGTCTCTATGTCTGTCTGTCTTTCTGTCTCTCTGTCTCTCTGTCTCTCTGTCTCTCTGTCTCTCTGTCTCTCTGTCTCTCTGTCTCTCTGTCTCTCTGTCTCTCTGTCTCTCTGTCTCTCTGTCTCTCTGTCTCTCTGTCTCTCTGTCTCTCTGTCTCTCTGTCTCTCTGTCTCTCTGTCTCTCTGTATCTCTGTATCTCTCTGTGTATCTCTCTCTAACCTGGCTGTGGCATCTCTAAAAGAAAAGTTGCAAACACGACAAAGCCAGGAGCTATAAATAGAAAATACTGAACACTTGTCTAAACTTTCAGTGACAAATTTAGATTTTTTAAGACGTTACCTGCGCAATCAAAGAATGAACCAATTTTCTGTGCAATTTCTTTGTCTGCTCCGATAATTTTTCCGTGCGAAGAAAGAATGCAATTTTGAAAACGCAAAATATTATGACGAGGAACATTGCAATTGCAGCAAGACATAAGCAAAAAAGAAAAAATCGAAATGTGTCGTTCAGAACGATAAACATGCTTCGGCTGCTCCAAAACTCGGGAACGCTGTCACAAAGAGATGGGTAATCCTGAAACACTACAGTGAGATGTTTTGTCATAAAATAAGAAAACGGAGTGACTCTGGTTAACAAACACTCTTTTTTCAACAATGACTGTATTGGAAATGATGGATGTCCTGGTGGTAAAATAACATTTAACCAAACTTCCGCACAAACTAGCTTTCTCCTTTCGTTGTGTACTAACAAAAGAGTCAAAACACTCATGTTATTTAACCATTTTTTTCTTTATTTGTTTTTGTACAACACGTAAGCACGTTGTAATGCGTACAAAAGCATCATAAACACATACGCAGTACGCAAATAATTTGCGAAATCGGGCAAATTTTGGTAAACCTAACCAAACTAATTTTTGTAGTAGTTGTTGGAAATTTGAGCACCAATGTCTAAAATTAGGTCAAAAATTAAAAAAAAAAATCGGCTCAAATGGTTATTTGAGCCGATTTTTTGGTTAAAAACCCTTTCGGGGCCATTATACTAAGTTTGGAAAGTTTTAGGTAAATGTCAATTTTTGACCTGCGTTACGGTAGGTGTTTTTACTGTAATTTTGTAAATGTTGATCAAATTTTTCGGAAATTGGTTATATTTCAGATAGGCTTGGATTCTTTTTTTTTGTTTGATTTTTTTTCTTTTTTTTTTAGTAAAGATAAGCCTTAATTTTGTTTGTGTTCTTCAGCACATGACCCTTAAAAACATCTAAAAAAGTAAAATTTTATATTTGAAAATGCAGTTTTAGTCTTTTTCGACCTTTGACTTAAAAGACGAGCAAGATGTGACCAAAATTATTGAATTCTACGTTTTTTGCGCTTTGAAAACATTAACTACCAGCCTTCGGCGCCCCCAGACCCCCTTAACTCTGGGACGCTTTTGCTGCGATGATAAGCCGCGAAATTGTTGAATTTTAACAATTGGTATAAAATAAAACGTTAAAAAATCAATTTATGTGGGTCTCGATTCTCGCCTCGTAAAGGTGAAGCGTAGTGACCGAACACCATTATTCTCAAAAGTTTTTCTTACCATTTGCACAAGTTGCAAATGAAAAACGAGTTTTGAGATTTAAACAGTTTTTAAATACAAATTTTCAAAAAAAATGACATGTCGGGTCATCGTTCCACTATTTCGCTGTGCAATGAAATCGTGCGGAACCAAAGTTATTTTTGCGTTAAATTGGTCCTAGATAGTACAGAAGAGACTTTTCAGCTCAATCGGAGACCAAGATTTCATTCTGTCCGGCGTTCGGTCAATGCAGATATCGTGTCTTAACTCTTGCCCATGTAATTTTGCTTGAAGCTACCAATATACTGTTTTTAAAGGCGAAAGCCACCAAAATTAGGGAATAACAACCAATTCGTGCACTAACCCATTCATATTTGATTAGTCAAATGGCGCCTTCGAAACATTTGGTTTGTTTCACATTAACTCCTCCCATCGATAACTTTTGTCCCTTTTTTTTCTTTCGACAAGACTCACATTGTACACTTGAATTTTGTGCTCAGTAAAATTCGTGGTCAAACAAGTGAAAATCCCAGTTGGTCCAGGTATACTAACAGTGCCAATTATTATAATTGCGGCAACAGTTGAATTAAACAATTTGTTTCTAGCAAGCAATACATAGTGTCGGTAAATGAAGAGCAAAGTCGTACACGATGCAGCAACTAAAACACTTCAGAATTATAATCCACAATCTAGCTTACACACTACACAGACAATTCCGAGGGTGGTTTGTGCGCAAGTCGAAACACCCAAATGTTGGAGAAAACCCAACGGATAGCCACCTTTCAATGTTATATGAATGACGGGAATTGTACCAGAAGAAATTATCATTTGGGATGTGTAATTTCTGAAGAAAAAATTTAAAGATTTAGCAAAGAGAGCGTTTAACAAAATTATAGTTTTACCGGGCGCCATACTTTGTTTTTCTTCTTCCATGGAAAAGTTAAAAAAAGAGTTTTAAAAAAATACTATTTTACATGAATATTCACAAAAGAAAGTGAGCCTGCGGCAAAACTATTGTTTAGTACAGGGCCGCTAAAATAGAAGAAAAATCAGAACGAGAATTTCAACGACTTTCCAATGAAAAAAAAATTCCATTGCATATAGCCAGAAAAATACAATGTGTAAAAATTCTTACTTTCGAAAAAAAAAAACAAATGCCAACAAAAAGTGAAATGAAGCCATTTTTACTTTTAGGGAAACCATGAAGAATGTATTAACATTCCGCTTCGTGAAAATTATTCTTTTATGTTGTTTACTTTTTGGAATACAGTTTTGGAATAGTCAACGCAGTACGTTTGCTATTTTGTGTCGTTCAAAGCTAGTTTTGGTTTAGTGTTTAGTATTTTTATTAAATTTAAAGTCAAATAATTTGGAAAATTCCAGAAGAAAGAACCAAAATACCCCTCCACTAATGGGTATTTTTACAAAAATTAAAATTGACATCCCACAAATAAAAACACATGTAGCAAATACAGAGATACAGTGAAGTGTAGTGACAAGCCATGTTGGCTGAGGATCAAATGTCGACGGCCAGGGCATTGAAATCTTCTGAAAACTTACTCAAAATTCGGGGTTTCCTATCTGTAATCACCCACTTAGTTAGCAATTACAAGATTGTAAACAAGTCTGTTAAAACGTTCTAGTGGGTAAACTATTGAAAAACAAAATGTTTTGAAAAAAGTTGTTTAAACCCAGCAAACTGAACCTGTTCATAATGCGTGAGTACAAACAGAATATTTCCTATGAAGTTCATAGTAGAGAAAACACCTGCTGATCTAATTCGTTAAATAATTGACATAATGTTCCACACCGAAATGAGCACAGAATGATCATAAACCACTTTGTGAAGCAGGGTGAACGAAAGAACAACAAGGTTTACCCCAATTCCTAATAAGCTTACTTCTTTACGCAATTTCTTGAGGGAGATATTAATCCATTCACCATTTTTTATAAACACCAATCTGGTGCAACGTTCAACTGATTTGAAAATTGAGCGTTTTATTTCAAAAATCGAAAATAAATTAAGGCAATATTAAAAAAAGCCGGATGGGCGCATTATAGAGTTGTTTAGACTAAATCTCTATTAGCATAAACATTCTTTCTCAACGCTTTATCATAATTCTAAAAAATTGGGCTAAGATTGTGGGATATCTTATAATCTGTTCTTCCAATCGGTTGGAAGAATAATAGAATTTTGCAACAGGCAACCGCTTTCAAAAAGTATATTTTTCGAATTTTTAGAATAATACAAACCTCAAGTAAAACAAAATGTGGGGAATTTTTTTCCGTATTCCTGAGGATGAGCGAACTGCTACATTGCAATATATTCAATAAAAACTAAAACTATACAGCATTCAGGTAATATCAAGCTAATATTTACAATCAGTGTTCAATCAATAATTTCGGAGTGATATGGAAGAATTACAACGTTCCATCATCATTCTTAAAAACATTTATAAAAAATGATACAAAAACGCTGAAGCCAGTGCAGATGTTTTTAGGCATATTTCTTATAGGGCCGTCATTCACTCTTTTTCTCATTTCATTTTCTTTCCTTGCTAGTTTTTGAAATCGGTCCTCGAATTAAAAAAACAAAATCAAGTGTTTTGATGGTAATGAACTGCAACATTCAATTATACTCAAAAAGACATTAAAAATTGATGACAGACTCCTCTTTTTAGTTTCTCCGTCGTAGGAACTTATAGTGCTTTTTCGAAAAAGAGACAAGGAAAAAGGTATTTTCCTAAAGGACTAGGTACATTTGGTCCCGCAGTGATTGTTTAATTGTCTGCGTACTCCTCTTTTACAGTGATTTTTCGTTTATTACATCTCTGTTCACTTCAATGTTTCAAATCCTTTTTAGTTGAATGCGGGTCTTTTTTCAAGATTGCCCCAAAGGCGAATACCGTCTTTTGGAAACAGACTATAGGTTTTTTCCAACTGTCAAGCAAAAAAAAAAGCGCTTAACCGACTACATTTTTGAGCACGCGGCGTTCTGCGTACCCGGTTGGAAAAACGCATAAGAACAAGAAACATTGAGACTTTAATCACACAACCCTATATTTTTCGAATTCTTTTCATATTTGTTTTTATAATTTAATTCAATTTTTTTAAAATTTATATTATATAATGTTTTTTATATAATTTAATTCACAGTTTCGAATATTTTTAAAAAAAATTCGAAACTGTGCATTGGCAAAAATAGAATTATTTGGGAAAAAAATAGCCAAAATGTGCGCAATATCGAGAGAAAAACTTGAAAGAAAACGATCTTTGGAATTTGTTAATTTTTACTTTAACTCCGTAATTTGTTAAAAGGCTAATCACCTCAATTAACTAAAAACCTAATGTACCGGCACCTGTTACTCATTAACGTTTGCCTTCCATTTGTGCATCAATGAAAAAGCCGAAACATTAAGGTAAAGGAAGTTTCTAAAAACAGTTTTTACAAAAGAAGACATTGTAAAGTATAGAACGAATCATTTTATACTGAAGTTAACAGTCATTGGTGAAGCAACACTAAAAGAAGAACTTTTCACTGACGTAGTTTATTCATTGGAGCAGTGAAGTGACAATAAAAATATATTAAAATGTTTTGTTTATTTGTCAATAGAAAAAATAACAAAAAAAGAGTTATATATTCTTAGAGAGTGGTTACAGAAATAATTTCTTTAAATCGCTTGACTCCTGTGGTTCGATGAAAACCGAAGAACGATAGGACTGAAACGTTTCAATTGTTTCTATTTTCTTTTTAATTTGTACCTACTTTTCAATAAAAAGTTTTTAACAGCTCTGCGATAATCGGTATTCCACCAAATTAGAGCTAAAACGCCAGCTGGATCGGATATGGAATATGTGATTTCGAGAACATGAACAAGACCTGAAATTCAATTTTTCTGTGAAATTTCTCTCTCTCTCTCTTTCTCTTTCTGTCTATCTGTGTTTCTCTGTCTTTCTGTCTCTCCGTCTCTCTGTCTCTCTTCCCCTCTCTCTCTCTCTCTCTCTCTCTCTCTCTCTCTTTCTTTCTTTCTTTCTTTCTTTGTTTCTCTCAAAATACTCTGTTCCTTTTCTCCTACCTGGTTGTGGTTTTTCCATAAACCATGTTGACAAAGCAACAAACCCAGGAACAAAAAAAAAGGGCTTTTTAATAACTATATAGAAAAAACCTGAGCAAACAGAGAATGGATCATTTTTCTCTGCAATCTCTTCGTCTGTTCAGACAATTTTCGACTCCGTAAAAAGAGTGCAATTCGAATTACGCAAATAATTATAACAAGACACATGCCGATTCCCGCCGCGCAACAGGCAGCGATTAGTGTGTAAAAATAAAATTGATCAGTAATATTCACAAATATAGATTTTTCACTCCAGAATTCCGAAACCTTGTCACAGATGGTAGGATACTTCTGGAATGAAATGTTATGCATATTTCTTGTTTTATATATATTACGTTGCAACTTTTGCTCACAATGACATGGTTTCACACGCTACGTTTCAACGGTTTTGAGTACGCAAAACGGCGTTTGAATGAAAATATTACGTGCATGCGTGTTTAAAAACTATGTATCAAAGCTCACCTTGTAAATTTCAATTTTGTGCTCTGTAAAATTAGTTGTTAAACAGGTAAAAATGCCAATAGGTCCAGGAATCAAAACAACACCTACTGGTATGACAATAAAAAGGAACATATGAATCCATAAATATATCTTTTTCGGTGGCATTAAAACAAAATGTCTATAGAGAAAAAGAATTGTCGTGACTGCGCCGGCAGCTTAAATAAATATGGGATTTAAATTTTTAAAAAAAATCGAACCTATTACAAAAACGAATCCCAACGCTGCTTGGGTGCATGTGGAGATGCCCCAATATTGAAGGAAACCTGCGGGATAGCCACCGAATAAAGTTATGTGAACGACAGGAATGGTGCCGGAAGATATGAACATTTGAGAGGCATAATTTCTAAAAATGCAATGGAAAATAAAATAGAGACAAATAATTATGTTTTTAAACAAATTACAAAGTCGCCAGTCGTAGTCGCAAATGCAAAAATAGTAATTTTGTTGAATTTCGCTAAGACCTTGAGGTTAAAATTGTAAAGAGTTTTTTTTTTAAATGAGTACAAACACATGTACAAATCAATCTATTCGGTTTGAAGCCATAATTGGCAGTGGAAAAGAATTTTCGTTGGAGCACTTTTACAATCCCTATACACGAAGTGAAGTATTTTTCCTTCAACAAATTCCAGATCTCAGCGAATAATGCATATTTTTCTGAGAAATTTTGGATTGAGAATAGTTTGTTAACAAAACTAAATGTAACAGAGGTGGTACCAAAACCATTTCTGTATGTTTTGATTTTTCGTTAACTTTGAAAGGAGAAATTGGCTTTAGCGACCGCCGTTTTTCAATTGTACCTTTTGAGGGGCGGAGCGAGCTGCAATGTGCCGCAGGGTTTTCGCAAGGCGTTAAACAACGGGCAGGCAAAACCGGCAAATGAGTGATATTCAGACGTAAGATTTTATGGCGCGATTTGCATATTCGAGCATCACAAATGTACTCTAATTAACATAAATAATGAGTAAAATTATCCAAGGATTGTAGTTTAACGTAGTAGTCGCTTTTCGTGAAGATTCGTTTTTAAATGCATTTTTCAGAGGTTATACCATCAAATTTGCGAACTCCCCCTGTATTAGTGTGTTACCCGTGCCTTTTTACTTTTTGTCAAAAAAATTTTAAAAAAAAAAATGTTTTTTTTTGAAATTGTGCACGTGCACAATTTCTAAAAACCAAAATGGTCGGAATTTCACTTACAATATCATGTGAATACACAGTAGTTTCCTGTACTTTCTACAGCTTGGAGGCACTTTCACAAAAATTAAAACCAACATTCCACAAATAAATATCAGTGTTGCAAATACAGATATTATATGAAGAGTAGTAAAAAGCCAAGTTGGATTAGGATCAAAAGTCGATGGCCAGGACATCAATTCTCTTAAAAAAAATACTCTTTAAACTGTGAAGTTATTCAGAAAAATGTTGGCAAACAAAAAGCGAAGTGATGTTGTTACTTGGCGAGTGATTTTCCTGAAATCGGGTAATCGTGTGTTGCTCAGAATTTAACCATCCAATTTGAGGACAAATCTATAATCAAAACGTAAATTTCAAAAACAAACAGAAGAATTTAATGTGAAATGACAGAGTTTTATTTTTACGTTTCCAAAACCTTTTGATTAGATGTTGTGGAAAGACAGCACAAGGAAGCTACAATGATTTTGCCTTATGAGGTCAAAGAATATATTTGTCCATAAAGTTCATAGTAGAGAAACCACCTGCTAATCCAGTTACATAGTGATCGAAATTATTTTGTCCGTGACGAAGGGAATCGAAAGTGACCAAAGACCGAAAGAATATTCAATTTCATCGTACGTAAGGCCGTAGAAGTTCGAAATTTCAAATTGAGAGTTTCAGAAATATGGGCTGTTTCCGCATTATTTTGTTTGTACTATGGGAATCAGCTTTAATGCTTGTAAGCCCATTTTAAAAGTATGCCAGTAAGTTGATGAATATATATATATATATATATATATATATATATATATATATATATATATATATATATATATATATATATATATATATATATATATATACAATGAAACAAATACGTAAAATTGAAAAAAACGGTTAAACGTAATTCAGTTAGAAAAAATATTTTGCCTGAAAGTAGAGGCATCGTAACCATTTTTGATTACTTCAGCAACACATTATTTGTGTGGTTTATACATTAATCATAGCAAAAATTGAGACTTGAGTGATCATATTACTTTTATTTTATAGTAGCTCGTTGTTGTTTTATTGGGATTGATATGTTTTTGTCCGTGAGGAAGGAAAGCAAACTAACCGAAGACCAAACAAAATTATCGAATTCCTTGAAGAAATAAGTATTGTCAAAAAAGGGTTTTCCAAGAATATTGACAGCTTTCGTATTATTTTGATTGTACTGCGGATACTATGTTCAGTAATTTTTAATAAATTTCGAGAGAATACCCTACAGTTAAAACATTCGTTTACCCTCAAGCAAATTCGCAAAACTTTTGGTTATGTCTTTAAACAGAAGTCAGATAAAATAAATAGTGCTTTATAATCCTCTTTTTATGGAAAAGATCTCAATATCTGTTTATTTTTCTTCCCGTTTTGTTTTGAAAAAATTTCTGAATTGCATGGTGATTTATACTCGTCGCCCAACGACCTTTCTCGCAAATCTTTGATATTTGCATAATTTTGAGTAAGAAATAATTGAAAATTATGCAAACAAGTGAATGTGTAGCTATGTCATTATTCATTCTAATTAGCTTAGATTCGCAGGTCATCGAAATTTTCAAAAAAGTCCGTGGGCGAGGAATAGAGTATCAGTACCATCACAAATAGTAAACCGCCGTATAAAACATAATTGAAGTGCAACATTAAGATAACTGAAATTAATTTCGATATTTTTAAAAATCTGAAATTGTGGTACATTTATGAAATCTTCAACTCCCTTCTAAACTACGCAAAGAACACTCGTTTTAGTTTAAAAAAAAACATTTGGCTTAAAATAGCGACATTGTAACCATTTTTCATTGCTACAGCTACCCATTATTCGTGTGCTTCAGACAGAAATCTTAGCAAGTTAAGCAAAGTTTACTGATCAAAATTGCGTTTTTTTTCATATCAGGTGGTTGTAGTATTATTGGGACTGTCATGTTTTTCTCCGTGACAAAGGGAACATTAAGCGACGACCAAAGAACGAAAAAAAATAATGTCTGTGGAAAGTAGTCATATTTTTAGAAATAAATACAACGGACTTTCTATAGCTTTTCAGCTTTTATATGTGAGCACAGCAGAGAGTATGTTTAAAAATTCATTTGCCCACAACCATTTTTTTTTAATAAAAATTTGATAAAACCTTTAAACAAAAGTCAAACAGAAAATAGTTCTTTGCAAACGTGCATATTTTTGTTCTATCTTTATTACTTTTCCCCCAAATTTTCTGACTAGGGAACTATCTCACCGTACCCCGGACTCCAGAAATGAGACCCCACTGACAAAGTAGCCCACCTAAAGTACTTTAAGGCTGTGGAGTTCAAATTTACTAAACGCCATTCCGAACCGAGATATAAGTCATTTTGTTTATTGCACAGATGCTAATTTCAGTTTAACACCGAGTGCATTCGATCATTCAAATGGCAGCGTGGTCGGGGTTAAGGCATTAGAATGGGAATCTAGGTATGCGGTGATCAAATCTATGCCGTTTTTTCTCTTTTTCTTTAATTTGAAACTTGAACATTTTTTTGAAAAGGATTTTTTTTTGAAGTTGAAATTTCAAAACAAGTATTCGGAAAGTTAACAAGCCATGCGGGAGTGGAAACTCTTCAATCTTATCCTTCACCAAATGTGCCTGGGGTCATACGTTTCCATGTTTCAATGATTTTGTCATTTTTTTCCGATCGTGCTGTTAAGCACTTGGTTAAGCAAAAGAAACTGTTCAAGTTTCAAATCGAAGAACAGGAGAAAAACAATAGGCACGGCATGGATTCAATCACCGCATACCTCTTTCTTATTATAATTCCTATTATAATGCCTTAACCCATCGACCACGCTGCCACATTTGAATGGTCAAATGCACTCGGTGTTAAATTAAATTAGCATCTGTGCAATAAACAAAATGACTCATATCTCGGTTCGGAATGGTTTAGCAAATTTGAACTCCACAGCCTTAAAGTACTTTAGGTGGGCTACTTTGTCAGTGGGGTCTCATTTCTGGAGTCCGGGGTACGGTGAGATAGTTCCCTAGTCAGAAAATTTGGGGGAAAAGTAATAAAGATAGAACAAAAATATGCACGTTTGCAAAGAACTATTTTCTGTTTGACTTTTGTTTAAAGGTTTTATCAAATTTTTATTAAAAAAAATGGTTGTGGGCAAATGAATTGGGCTACTTTGTCAGTGGGGTCTCGTTTCTGGAGTCCGGGGTACGGTGAGATAGTTCCCTGGTGAGCAGCCAAAATTGTTTCTCGTCTATTTTACAAAGAAGTTCCCGCCGGTCGAACAAAGTTTAAGTGCAACGTTTAATTGAACGCTTTCGAAATTTTTCACTTTCAGTGTGCAATTATCGACACAACGCATAATTTTAATCTATACTTTTAAAATTATTTTTAAAAGAATTATAACCTAATTTTTTTAAATAGTTATACTTTTGAACTTAATTTAAACCTGTATCTTTAAAAAACAAAATTGAAATTTTGTTTTTGTAGTCTGTTTCCAGGGAAATGTTGGCGAATTTCAGCAACTTTGACATCCACTCGTAAATTAACTGGCGATTTGAAACTTTGAAGGAAAAATACATAGATCTCTGAATTTAAAAAAAAAATTCTGTTTGAATTTTAAAAAAAATATACTGTTTAAAATACACTTTTTCGGCGAAATCCGAAGAAGCTGAGCATTGTTAAATGGTGAATAAGAATTGCCAGCAAAAACATCTTTTTCCAAAAATCACGGCCAAAGAAACTAGCCCATCACTTTTACTAGAAAATTTTTTGAAGCACAAAGTTATAGTTTGAACAAAAAATGTAAAACAAAAATTCAAAACAAAAAAAGTTGTTTTGTTTAAGCTTGCGTAAATATAACTAAGGCACATGTTTCATTACTTCTCCAATATTTGAACTCAGTGAGGCATGCAGTAACTGCTCTCTAAACTTACCAATATCCTAAAAAAATTAAGAAACCACCAGCTCCTTTAAAAAAAACATGTTTTTGTTCAGAGAACAATTGGGAAATAAAACCTATTGGATTACACTGAAAAACTCAACAATCCTAAAGTTGGTTGCCCAAACTCGTTCTCAATTTATTTATTATTTTGTGTTAATGTTGCAGTTTTTCTAGTTTTTCTTTTCTTTTACTGGTTAAGAAAATTTTTTCGCAGCATTTGACACATGATTAACACTGGCATTGTAAAGCCAGTGTTCGTCACTTGAAGGTAAAAAAATTTGACTAGCTATTCATACTTTTTGTGACCTAAAAATACCTGGATGATTTAAGGTTTCACGTTTTCAGCGAACAAAAAGCCAAGGCATTTTTCTAATTTCCTGGCTATGTGTTCTTTCTGCATTTTTCAAGGTTCAAAAATGAAGAATATTCCTCAATAAAATGAAATGTTTCAGTTACGACATGAATAAGGCCATGGGGAAACTCCATATTTTCAGATAACCAACTTGATACAAAAAATCGCCTTAAAAGCTTTCCCAGTTAAAAATTGTCTGCGACACGGCTCAAAAACATAGATAAACAGTTTTTCAAACTTCTGGCTTCAAATCAGGATAACCATGTTTTGTTTAAAAAAAAACTCACATTTCTTTGATCATTCGATTTTCCTTTTATATGACTGTCATCTCTGGGCGTACACGTGTTGTCCCAACAAAGATAAGAGACTGACCTTAGGCCATTTGCGTTTATCGCCAATTTTGAGTGCACTTGTTCCTCATTTACACGAATTGTCATATACTTTTTGGAAATTGTTAAATTTACTTTTTGCAATCCGTTTCGCCATTGCAATTATTGTAAAACTGTCTGCCTTCAAGAAAAATATGTTATTGAAATATTGACAAAACATCTACCCCTATTTTTGGGTCAACACATCTTTAAAGCCTTTTTTTCATAAATATTATAAGAATTCCGCACTCCAATATTATAAAAACACCAATAGTTGGAAGCCGCATGTATCATTTTGTTTATAAAGCCGGAAAAAATTAAATTAAGCCTTTTCCCAATCAACGAAAGGCGTGTAACATTCCATCAAGAAGATAAAAACATGAGAGTTCCTGCGAATCCAAATTTTTTTTTCAAAATTTCCATTGGTCCATTTAATTTAACAATTCAAATCCTTGACAGCCGTTGAAAATAAAAAAAGGTCTTTTTTAGAAACCAGGAAATTGTTTTTTACACATTCGTTAGCTTACCAATTTTTTCCAAAAAATAAAATTATTGAAAAAAAGCTTTTGGAAGCTTTCAGCAACAGGCGTAAGTTTCACAGTTTTATTGTCAGCTTGTAAATATGTATATATTAAGCTTGTACATAGCAATCGCCTCGCCTTCCCAATTGACAAAAAACGGTATGAATGCACCTCTTTTGCATGAAATTTTTTCGACTTCGACACAATGTTCTTTATTAATGCAGTCTCGTATATGCCGTATATTCAAGTTGAAAGTGACTTTTTGTAGCTTTTTCTAGTGTTTCAATAGGTTTTTTTTCGAGTCTTCGAGTATTTTTGTTTAAATAATACCTGAAAAACATTGAAATGTGGCGTATTGCTCGTAACTTCACTCTCTTTATCAAAAATATTTTAGTTGCTTTGAAATCATAAATGTGGGACACTAAACCATTTCGTGAACGTTGAAAAACCTAGTTTACCCGTGTTTCAAACCGCTCAACCCCCAAATTCACCTTGTTCCTGGTTTTTTCAGATATTGGATCGCAAACTGAAAAAAACCCTTTTTGACTTAATAAATGTTTTGTCAAGTGTTTCACATCAAACTGATTGTTGTCCGCAGTTGGACAAAAGTGATAAGCCCATACTTCCTCAAAAAAAATTATTTAAAAATGCTTTCTCTTTGCTCCAAATTTAATCACTTCCCCACGTTGTAGATAAGGCCACGTTGCAGGATGCCGTTACTTTGAGCGGCCGGATGCCCGTGTTTGTCCAGCCGTCGAATCTTTTCCTTTTGATAGCACTGAAGCTGTTTCAACATTTGTCTTTTCCATTCGATTCTCGTACAAAATGATCCTTGAACATTGAAGTAAAAAAATGTTCGTTTTTTTAAACGTTTTCAGCTATTTGTGCAACTTGAAATTTTCTTTGCTGAACTTTCTTTAAAAATTTGATGACTTCTTTCCATTGCCCTGCTCTTGCGTTCTAGCTGCGTTCAAGTTTTGGCTCTCAAATATTGTGCTTAAAGAAACTCTAAAAAAAATTTTTCTTTTTCCGCCTAACTTTAGCATTTTCATTTAAATTACTTTTCAGTTAATGAGAGGCTACAACAAACAGATTGTTATACTGATTGTTGTTATATTTTTTCTTTACATTTATATTTCGTCGTCAAATGTGTCCCAATCTTATGAAAAGCATCCGAAGAAGAGAAGGATTGTGAATCGACAGTTTGAGTGAGTGTAAACTTTGTATTTTGAAGTGTTCGAGATGGTATTCCTGTCAAAGAAAGACGGACTTTTTCTGTTACAAAATTTAAGTGAAACACCGAAGTGAGCTTGAAAAATTTTAAAACAAGAATTTTTAAAGAACATAATTTTTTGTTTAAAAAATTCCAGTCCGTTTGAGGTTCGTTTGAGCTTTACTGTCACTTTTTTTAACCTCCAACTATTTTACTGGCGGTGATTATCAACTACTAGAAGCGTTTGGTTTCTTAAAAAAAACTTTTTATACATTTTTTTTCTCACAAAACAGAAACCAACATTACTTGGAAGTTTCAACACTTTTTCATCATCTGAAAAATTCCAAATACGAAATTAACATTGTGTTAACCTTGGATTCTTGATAAATAAAATACCGTATGTTTTCAGGGAAACTCTAGAAACTCCAAATGGAAACAAAACATATTCTGAATTGGAGGATGCAGTTTTTCGACCGATGGGCTACACTCTTCGCGAGAATCTTATTGTTCCTGGATTGGATTACACTGAAAAACTTAACTGTCCTAAGGTAAACACCGTAAATTTTTATTAAAAAAAAATCAGTTATTTCTAAATTGATTGTATCGTTCCGGTTTTTTGAAACATTTTTTGTTGGGAAAAACATTTCTTTTAAAAAAATGCTTTAAAAAAATGTAATGGAGGACAACTTAAGGTTTCACAAAAAGTCCTTAGCGTCAAATAGCTTTTTTATCTTCTGGTATTTCGACGTAGTTACGGCAAAAATCCTACAGTTAAAAAAGTTATTTGCCCCTCGCAAAATAGGTTTCATCAGATGATGGGAAAACGATTTCGAACTAGATTACAGTTGGTGGAAAGGACTGCCAGAATCAAGCTTCCCTGAATCATTTCGTTCCGGGAGCCTATGAAACAGTGCACCTGCTATCGTTTTCTGAACTGAGCAATGTGATTATGCACCGCAGAGGTGGCCCCGGCGGGGCAGTCCGAAATGGTATGAAAATATGGTTTTCAATGCTCCTTTTCCACAATTTAAGCAAAGAATATGGGGTAAAATTACATAAGAAAGCCAATAAAAGTGCTCTTTTGACAAATTATTGACTGCATCTTGCCGAAAATCGCTGTTTTTGGAGATTTTTGACCATTACTCACGACCCATATCAGTAGCATGAATTCTTATAGTCCTTTTCTTTAAAGTACAACCATATTAACTAAATAAAAAAATAAAATCAAAAATTCATTCTTGCACAAAAAACTTACAACGAATTTTGTTGTTTATACCACTCCTATTCAAGTATGGAGACATACATAGCATGTTTTTGGCTTTCTTTCAGTTCTCTGAAGTGTTTTCATTGTTTAGAAACAACACACTCTAAAAAAGAACCGTTAGGGTACGCATACATCGTCCGTATTGAATCACTACGTTGTATGCATTTGTGCACTTTGGTCGCTTTTGTGAGATACAGATGCATAGCACTCAGTTTCGTTATATTTTCCGATAATTTGTATTTTTGCTTTATTTTAATGAAGAATAATTTCATCCTTGCAGTCGCTCGCAAATTAATTTTAAATATACAAGTTTGTACAAAATTGGCGACTATCCGTGCTCTATTGCCAAATACCGTATCCAGAGCCTTTTTGAAAACGCCCATTTATACCTGTATTTTTATTATTTATGAGATCATTTTGGTACCAAAAATACGAGAAAAATATAAAAAACCAATTTAAAACATATATACATCTAAATTCTCTCACACATAACGATTGCGCATTCAGGCAGAAAGTATGTCCGTTGTTTAACAGAGTCTGTGCACGGGTCAGACAAACCCCGCCCAACCACGGCGACAATGCGAAAAATCGGGTTCAAATTCGGTCATTCAAAGCGGAATATCTCGATTCGTTTTGGGTGAAATTTGAAACTGTGAAAAGGAAAAGTTTAAGTTATGAACTTATCTTGCGTTATATCGAAATTAAAAACCCAAGGATTTATTTTTAAAATTTGGACTGCGGTCCCTATATTGGATGTCAAAAAAGTGGTGATCACTTAAAAGTATGAAAATATGTTTGACAAGTGAAAGTTAAGGGCAAGTGAAAGTTTCACATTCACTTGGAATTTTTGGTTGCAGTGCGTTAACTCGGTTCTTCAATTCTTCCCAGTGCTATTTGTAAATTGGAAATTTCTATTAAAAATAATTACTGTTGGAAATTTCTATTGAAAAAAATTACTGGCTAAATTAAACTATAAATTAATGAAAGAAAAAATTCAATGCAACGTTTTCAAGAAAAGTCGTTAGAAAGAGGGGAATATTACAGTGTTTCCCCAAAATCGTTGATTTTTCAATGTTTGTGATTTTGCATTTTTGTCATCTCGATGTTTCACTCATTTCACATTAGCTAAATACCTTCGGCCTTTTGAAGTGCGTCTGAAACATCGAAATGATAAAACTGCAAAATTGCAAAAATTGAAAAATCAACGATTTTGTGGCTAATTTTTGCTTTCAAACCAATTTTTAGGTACTTCCCCACACCGAAAGATGCTAATGTGAATGTTTGTTCTGACATAAGATTGTACGATAAATCGATTGAGGGGGGTCCGGGTTTCCGCCTCGTAAAGATGAACGCGTGGTAAGCAAAAACCAATCTTGTTTAAATTTTTTTTGACGATTTCCCAGGTCTGAAGAGGAAAACGAGTTTTAAGGTTAATTGCATTGTCGTTTAGAACAAATTTACCAACAAAATGAACCTAGTCGCATTTTCATTGGACCACTTTGAAATGAGTTATGACAGGTCAGGTTCCATTATTTCGCTGTGGAATCAAACCGCTCGGAACCAATGTGATTTTTGGGTTGAATGGGTCCTAGGTACCCCACAATTAACGTTTCAGCTCAATCGGAGACAAAAAATTCATTCTGTCCGGGGGGTCGACCCACTCTCGAACTTATCAGAAAACGTGTCTTAAAACGTTACACACCTACGTGTTGTAGAGTGTTTTGTCAAAATGGTGATCATGTGAAAGTTTCAAACACTTCGGTAATCGTTAGGTTTCATGTCCAATTTCGTTAAAAAAAAAACGATGTTTTTACAAAGGTTCAGGTTCACAGTTGAAGAAGTGATTTGCTAACAAATCTTATTTATTTGGAAATTCATTCTCAATTGGAAAAGAAATATTTATAAAAATAGATTCTAAAGCTAAACGAAAGTTCCTTGTCAATTATTTGTTCACCTACTTTGTTTGTCTTACCGTGTTCGTTCTGTGAATTAAGGAACTTGAACTCGATCTTTGATAGCATACAATTTGAAGAAAAAAAACACATTTGTTCCTGAGAACGGAACAAGATCGAATTATAAAAACGACAAAAATTCTATTTTTCACCCCAGGTTTTCTTTGTTTTTTTCGAAATTTCATACCCCGCTGAAACAATAATTTTTCAGGTCTTCTCCGATTGGCTAAACCGATCCCTATCACAAGATGAGTCCGCCACTCCACCTAGAAAAATCCCCGACGAACTATTCGATCAATACACTCTCGAGGGTCACGTTTATTTGATTACGGCCTACATGGACAATCGTTCCGGGACCAAAAACGCCGCTTGGAGCAAAGCAGAAATCGAACAATATATGAACAAGGATATACAACAAGTGACAAACTACGATGGAGAGGGAAGGGCCGTTTATCACGCGATGAAGGCATACGGAGTGAAGGGAAAGAAAGGAGTGGTTGTGGGTTCCCTCACTCCTTGGGTAGAGGCTTTTGCTTTGAAATTAGGAGCTGAACATGTGAGTTTTGAAGATAAATTTAGGAAAAATTGAAATTTTTAGGTGACTACGGTGGAGTATATGAAAATCAATATAGAGCATGATCGACTGGACTATAAGCACCCTATTGACATCGCGAAAGAAGCAGAAAAGTGAGGTTTTTTCTCTTCAACTTAATAATTGGCTGCTTTTGCGGCAGCATCGCAATCACTTTTAGTGTTCGTGTGGAAACTTCAAACTAGTTTGAAACGTGAAAGTGTCTTTCACTAAAGCGAAAATTGCTTCCTTTTTTCCTTTTTTTCTCCTTTTTTTCCTTCTTTTGTCTTCCTTCCTTTTTTGTTTCTAAGGTTGTTCGAAAACATTCATTTTTTCAGATAGAATTTGTGGACACCTTTATTACGGGGTAGAACATTAGAAATAACAAATAAAATACTGGGAAAATAAATGACAACTGTTTGTCCCGGCTTTCTCGGAATTTGCTTCTAGTGAAAATGTTTTATAGCTCTTCTAAATCTTGTTGTTTTTTATAGCAAAATATAAAATAAGCACAAACAACTCTATTTTTTATTTAATTTAAAAATCATGTTGAAATCCGTAAACCAGCTAAACACCCGAAAAATGAAATTTCTTTTCGTTCAGTTTTTGTTAAAGTTTCTCGTCGAGTTTCCATCGGAATCGCGCGTAAAGATCATGCTGAAACTTAAGACTAGTTTGAAACATGAAAGTGCCTTTCACTAAACCGGAATGGGGCGGCCTCAATCAGAACAGGGCAGAATTTTTTTTTTTTTTTTGAAAATATTCTAATTTATTTTAAGTAGTTTATTTTTAAACCATTATTTATTTCACTGTCATCAAAATTAGGTGATTGTCTCAGATTGGGCTCAAGTTCGGTTGATAATCTGCCTAGATCTAAAATACGTCATTGGGAAAGTTTTAGTTCAATACCGATTTTTGACCTGAGTTAGGGTAGGGTACTATGATTTTGTGAAATTACTCAAAAATGTTGGAAACTGGGGTTTTTCAGTTTCTTTAGTGTTGGATACACCAAATCTAATCGGTAAATAGCGATAGGTCTGTGATCTTTCGCACAGGACCCAGAAAATGTCGAAAAAAGGAAATTTTGCCTTCGACAAAGCAGTTTTTGAAATTTTCGAGCGACCATAACCATCGAATGCTACGTTTCTTTGCGCATTGAAAACATATACTGATGTTAAAATTATATGGAGTCCATCATAGCGAAAATTGCCTTTTTAAGTGAACTTTTCCATTGATTCAATCAGGAAAATTTTCAGGTTTGATAGGTCAAATTTTGTCTTTTCTTAAATGTTTTTTTAAAAAAAGTTGCGCAATGTTATGTGGCATATTGCCGCGTTAACACAGGTTTTTTATTCAAAAATTCTGTTTTTTTTTAAACATAGATACCCTATTGACATCCGCAAACCAACTAAATCACCACAGTTGAGGGAATATCCATCGTTTGCCAATGCTCAAAATTGGCACTTATTGCCGATGTAACACAGGCCTCATATAACCAAAAACGTTTACCAATTCATAAAAAATTATTGACCGGCATATGATATTTATGAAATTTTCCAATTGAACAGTCTTAGCTTTTTATTGGCGAATTTTGGCCCTCAAGAATTTCAAAGAATATCAGTTTAGCGATAAAATATCATTTCTGGATGTTTCAAGAGCCACAAATCAGAGCTTTGAAAAATTGCTGTATCGTCCGTAACTAAATAGAATGCATTGTATTATTTTAACAACTTTTAAAAAATGCTTTAAGACACATCGGCGCCTACGACTTCGTGACGTCATTCTCTTCCCTGGAACACAGTGGTCTTGGACGATTTGGAGACGCTCTTGACCCAATGGGAGACCTCAGAGAGGCGATGAAAATTAACTGCATGTTGAAAGAAAATGGTAAGCAGTGTTAAATTTTTTATTTTACAGAATAATTTTCTAAAGTTTCAATAGTTTCCTCTAAGGCTTAAAGCTCAGAAAATCCAATGATGCGAGAATTTTCGGAAAACTATAAACACATGTGGCACTGCATCCTTTAAAACAAATAAATATGTTTTTTGCCATGTTAAATTTCGAGTTCATAAATTTTTAAAGTCTACTGTTTCATATTGTAATTCTGACATGATTTGTTTTAAATAGAGTTGCCTAGTCGACGTCTTTTGTGGAAAATACAACATTTAATAAATCGTAAGGGCAATGTTAGTACTAAATTAAATGTTTTGTAAAGATTATAAGCAGTTCTTTGTATAATTATAAGCAGTTCTTTGTCTTCAAAGTTGCTAAACCTAACGTTTTCAATCAAAAAAGAAAGATTTTTGGAGTTTGCTTGGATAAATGAAATTTAGAAGATACAAGCTGTGAACAAAAATGTCATATAGCAGAAAAAATAGAAAAACTTAGCTCTTAAAGGGGCAGTAAGAAAGGTTTTCCATTTCATTTTTGATCGGATACGGTCGGAAATTATGCGAATCAACTATGCTAAATTGTCGCGCACCCTCCTCATTTGCAGAGTTCTCTCATCCAATTAGAATGAATGTTAGCTCATTAGCATACCTTGTAAAAGACGGACACGCAAGGCGTACTGGCCATCCGCACAATCTGCGGATGGTCGGCCGTTTTTGGCGACTTTGGAGCGTATTTTGTCGAAAACTGTAAATTTGCGACCCATAGTCATATACTTTTTCCTGATCAGCGAATTTTCTTTTCTTAATTTAGCCAATGTTGTAAAACCCGCCTGACTGTCCCTTTAACGATATTCTAACAATTGCTTAGGTCTATTCTTCGTGGCCTTCCCCTTCGGCTGGGACACCGTTCACTGGAACCTTCATCGCATTTACGGCCGCATTCGATTTGCTCTTTTTGCTGCAGGTTTCTTTTAATTTGTTTTTTTTAGTAACAATTTGTTTTCTAGGTTTTGACATCGTCGGAATGTACTACAAGGACGAAAAAAGACAAATCAATGCTGAAATGTTTGCAAAGCCGAAAACAATGGGAGAACACCAGCAGCCGGTTATGGTGCTGAGGAAACGATAAAAACGGGATCTATATGAACACAATTAATTTTATTGTTTTTGTTAAAATAAAGTATTTTTTTCAAGAAAAAGCTTTCAACTAAAAAATTTCTTTCAATTTAAAAAAAGCTTTTTTCGGTCGTTTTGGATAAGCTCGTGATCCTATGGGACACCTCAGAAAGACGATGGAAATCAACTGCATGTTGAAGGAAAATGGTAAGCAAGGTTAATTTTTTTAGGGTATTTGTAATGGATTTGTAAAAAAAATGTTTGAAGACAAAAAAGTAGCACTAAACGGATACTTTTATTATAGTTGGTGCCAAAACTACTTCCGAACAACATACCAATGTTTTGATGTTGTTCCTAGAGAAAAGCGCGCAATGTAGTAGATTTGGCGAAGAGTATACATGTTTGCTTTGGAAAATGTGATTTCTTTGCTTTAACTCGTTTTAACAAAAAAGGTTCATAAAATTTAGCCCTGGCGGTTTTATTCGCAATTTAGGTTAAGTGTTTCATATTGTAATTCTAACACACATTATTTGAAGACTTGCTTAGTCGACGATAAGTGGAGAAAAAATATATTACCTATGCTTTCAAAAGCTTTATGAATATTGACTATATGCATTACAAAACAAATGTTTTGTAAATATTCTGATTTGGTTGTACCCAACTTTAGATATCCTGGCTAAAAACCGATTTTCATAAAAATTCTACAACCAGGGTGAATGTTTCGCTTGTTTAATTGAAAGAACCAAGTTCACAATAAACAGTCTATTGTCGCCAAAGATTCTACAACCAGTTTTCCAAAAAAAAAAAAAAGAAATGTTGTTGGTGTTTGCTTCTGTCGATAAATTTCAGAAGAAACAAGCATAAAATATTCTCGGCTTGCAGAATTATAGAAAATGTCAGCTCTAAACGATATTCTAACAATTATTCAGGACTATTCTTCGTGGCCTTCCCCTTCGGCTGGGACACCGTTCACTGGAACCTTCACCGCATTTATGGCCGCATTCGATTTGCTCTTTTCGCTGCAGGTTTTTTAATTTTGCCTTTTTCGTTAAATTTTGTTTTCCAGGATTCGACATCATCGGAATGTACTACATGGACGAAAAAAGAAAAATCAATGCTGAAATGTTCGCAAAGCCAAAAACAATGGGAGGACACCATCAGTGGTACTGAGCAAACGATAAAAAAGGGATTTTTAGGAACACATACAACTTTATTGGTTCTGTTAATAAAAAAATTCGTTTTTTTTTTAAGAAAGGGTTTTCAATTGAAAAATGGCGTTTAACATTTAAAAAAATGCTGTATTCGGTCGTTTGGAGACTCCTGGTATAAATGTGATTTTAACAAAAAAAACTAAAGGGTCCCAAAACTTTCATATTTTTCCACTAAATAATATTTAAGCATCGTCTAAATACTTTATGAACTCATTCTTTCCGATATTCCTTTAACTCTGATTTTCGATACTGATTCTTATTTTTTACAAATCGAACTTGCAAAAAAAACCTTTTGATTTGCCAACATTACTTAGTTTAATTTGTCTGACACCGCTTACGAAGACAATATGTAGCGCATCTTTGGCACATAATCTGATCCTGAGGCAAAAGAGTTTTTGTGTTTTGTTTTTGATGTTGAGTTCGATGTTTCGGTGAAAATTTAAGATGCTGAGGTTCCGAAAAGTTTAAGTTTGACGGAGTCGCGCTTCCAAGTGATTTTTAACGCCAACTGGAAAATAAAATTAAAACGAAAAAAACATATAGTGTGTTTCCAAAGAAAGGTCGGCGACTTTTAAGAGGCCTTGATGTTTTGCGCCTTTTTAAACAGTGACGTTTTGAAACATTGAATTGAAAATGAATATAATAAGCGAAAAAGCACAGTAGTTTTTCAGATATAACGCTTTTTTGCATTTCAGACAAAACAGGACCCGACTGATTGGGCTGAAAAAATCAAACAATAGGTAATTTTACCAAACGCTAGGCGTCAGTCGCTTAAGTGAGTTAAGCAGCAATGCTAATGAAACTCAGAGTAAGGAAAATTGAAACAAAATGCGCCAAATTTTGGATCTTTGCTTGTATACCGAGGATCTCTGTTTATTTTCGAGAGCGAAACACGATATCTGCATCAGATACCAAAAATGACCGATTTGTGCCTCGATTAGTTCGCAACAAAGGGGATGCGCGGAGAACACGCAGATTTAGTCAGAGATTACGTTGCTGTCGATTTTTGTGCTTTAGGGCCAAAGTATTTTCAATCTTGGATTGTTTTCGAATTCATCTTTTGGCCAATTTACCGGTTTTGGCAAAAAGATTTCAAAAAAAGTTCACAAATAAAGAAGCCAGCATCATTTGAAAGTTTCAACTTTGTGTAAGGTATGAAATTTTTCGTGGTTATTGGTTTTTTGTCTATTTCCTCAAATGTTCAGCACGGGAAACTATAGTGTGTTTCCCGAAAACGGCACAGGTTTGGCCAAAAACCTTAAAGGATGGTACATTCGGTCCCGCCGCGATCGTTTTTTGTCTGCGAACTCCTCTTTTACTGTGCTATTTCGCAAATTTTATTTCTGTTCACATCAATGTTTCAAAACGTCATTGGTTAAAAAGGGGCAAAACATCATGACCGCTCAAAAGTCGCCGAAGTTTCTTTGGAAACAGACTATACTTAATTGAGTCTCAACCGAAATTGCGACTCTTGATAAATTCGAAAACAATCCAAGATTGAAAATACTTTGGCCCTAAAGCACAAAAATCGACAGCAACGTAATCTCTGACTAAATCTGCGTGTTCTCCGCGCATCCCCTTTGTTGCGAACTAATCGAGGCACAAATCGGTCATTTTTGGTATCTGATGCAGATATCGTGTTTCGCTCTCGAAAATAAACAGAGATCCTCGGTATACAAGCAAAGATCCAAAATTTGGCGCATTTTGTTTCAATTTTCCTTACTCTGAGTTTCATTAGCATTGCTGCTTAACTCACTTAAGCGACTGACGCCTAGCGTTTGGTAAAATTACCTATTGTTTGATTTTTTCAGCCCAATCAGTCGGGTCCTGTTTTGTCTGAAATGCAAAAAAGCGTTATATCTGAAAAACTACTGTGCTTTTTCGCTTATTATATTCATTTTCAATTCAATGTTTCAAAACGTCACTGTTTAAAAAGGCGCAAAACATCAAGGCCTCTTAAAAGTCGCCGACCTTTCTTTGGAAACACACTATATGTTTTTTTCGTTTTAATTTTATTTTCCAGTTGGCGTTAAAAATCACTTGGAAGCGCGACTCCGTCAAACTTAAACTTTTCGGAACCTCAGCATCTTAAATTTTCACCGAAACATCGAACTCAACATCAAAAACAAAACACAAAAACTCTTTTGCCTCAGGATCAGATTATGTGCCAAAGATGCGCTACATATTGTCTTCGTAAGCGGTGTCAGACAAATTAAACTAAGTAATGTTGGCAAATCAAAAGGTTTTTTTTGCAAGTTCGATTTGTAAAAAATAAGAATCAGTATCGAAAATCAGAGTTAAAGGAATATCGGAAAGAATGAGTTCATAAAGTATTTAGACGATGCTTAAATATTATTTAGTGGAAAAATATGAAAGTTTTGGGACCCTTTAGTTTTTTTTGTTAAAATCACATTTATACCAGGAGTCTCCAAACGACCGAATACAGCATTTTTTTAAATGTTAAACGCCATTTTTCAATTGAAAACCCTTTCTTAAAAAAAAAACGAATTTTTTTATTAACAGAACCAATAAAGTTGTATGTGTTCCTAAAAATCCCTTTTTTATCGTTTGCTCAGTACCACTGATGGTGTCCTCCCATTGTTTTTGGCTTTGCGAACATTTCAGCATTGATTTTTCTTTTTTCGTCCAACATATACAGCCTCGAAGCAGGCGCCTCGAAGCGTTAAACCTCCATTAAAGTGCTTTTGCTGAAAAATCGGATTTGTTACGATATTTCGTTTTCTTATGCGTTAGTACCTAATGTTGACACCTTTAAGTGTCATTTTTGAAATCAGCGTGAAAAAATGCCCTAGTTTAGCCCCATTATAGATTTTGACTCAAAAACTCATAAATCGCGTCTGAAACATCGAAACGCAGCGACCAGAAAAACTCAATTCTCGCCCATTTTTGGGCTATTTAGGGCGTTTTCTGCACATTTAAGTGGATTTTAACCAACATAGTCATTGGCATTTTCCATTTTAATACCTTATTCGACGCCAAATTATGCGTAGAATTCGATGGTAAAAATATCTTTTCTGCACGAAATTTTGACAAGTTGTCAAAATCGTCAAAAATTTACGGAGACGACGTCTCAAATCGAATTTCAGAGAAGATTTTGAAACACCACTGGGAAATAAGACTTATTTGGAAATCAAAAATGCCGTTTTTGACCCCATGGGCTACACTCTCCTGGATTTTCACCATATCCCTGGATTATCTTACACCGAAGATCTCAACTGCCCCAAGGTACGCAAAGCTATCGATCTAAAAATGTTTTCAAAAAAAAAAACGTCTCGTTAGAATTTCTTTAAAAACGCGAAAACGAGATACAATTACAAGATGCAAAAACCGAACTTTGATACGCATGGTATACTTTGTTTCAAAAAACGGCACCGGGAAATTTAAAAGATTTGGAATTAAAGGTAGTTTAGGTCATCCGCACAATATGCGGATGGTCGGCCTTTTTTTTGAGACTTTAGAGCTTATTTTCTCGAAAACAGTAAATTCGCGACCTATCGACATTTTCATGATCTGCGGATTTTTCTCTCTTAAAGGGACCGTCAGGGACCTTTTGCAACTCTGGCTCATGTAAAAGATAAAAATCAGCTGACCAAAAAAATTCTATACAACATAGGGTTCAAATTTCTCCGTTTTCGAGAAATTTGGCTACAAGGTGCCCAAAAGGCCGACCGTCTGCAGATTCTACGATGGCCGCAACGCCTGCATGCACGATATTTACAAACTAGTCTAATTTCGAAGTTGTCATTCCAATAGCATAAGATTACTCGGAAAATGAGAAGTGTTCCAGACAATTTAGCATTTTTAATTAGTATAATTTTTGACCGTATAGTGTGTTTCCAAAAAAAGGCACCGGTTTTGGCCAGAAACCTCAAAGGATGGTAGATTAGGCCCCGCCGCGATCGCTTATTTGTCTGCGCACTCCTCTATTACTGTGCTATTTTGCCTTATTTATTTCTATTCACATCAATGTTTCAAATCGTCAGTGGTTAATAAGGAGGCAAATATTAAGGTAACTCAAAAGTTGCCGACCTTTCTTTGGACACAGACTATACCCGATGAAAATGGAAATGAAAAGGTCCCTTTAATTCAGCCAATGTTAAAAAACCTGCCTAACTGTCCCTTAACTTTCGTTTGCTTTGTACTGTGTTCCAAAATTGTCCATTGTAGTGCGATCCGTTGGAAACAGTATAGAGTCACATCTCTTTTAACTGCAAGATAAAAATTAAAAATGCCCAAGTTTAGGTTTTCTTCGACTGGCTATCTCGCTCCCAGTTGCAAAACGAATCCGCTACGCCGCCGAGAGAAATTCCCGAAGAACTCCTTAATCAGTATACCCTGAATGGACATGTTAAATTGGTCAAGGGCTACATGGACGATCGTTCCGGGACCAGAAATGCCACCTGGACGAAAACACAAATAGAGAAACAAATGAGCATTGATATTAAAAAAGTGATTAATTACGACGGAGAAGGAATGTACCACGCGATGAAGGAATTTGGAGTGGAAGGACTGAAGGGAATGGTTGTGGGATCGCTCAGTCCGTGGGTGGAAGCATTCGCTTTGAAACTGGGCGCGAAACATGTGAGTTTCCTCAAAATAAAAGAGAATTTAGTAAATTTTAGGTGACGACTGTTGAATATATGAGAATTAACATCGAGGATGATAGGATGGACTTTAAACACCCTATTGACATTGCCAAAGAGGCCGAAAAGTGGGTTTTCAATATTTACACAGACTTTATTTTTGAGTTACAGACACGTAGATGCTTACGACTTTGTTGCGTCGTTTTCTTCATTGGAGCACAGCGGCCTGGGCCGTTTTGGTGATGCTTTGGATCCTATCGGAGACCTCAAAGAAGCGATGAAAATCAACTGCATGCTCAAGCAAAATAATGAGTGTGTGAGTGTGTGAGTGTGTGAGTGTGTGAGTGTGTGAGTGTGTGAGTGTGTGAGTGTGTGAGTGTGTGAGTGTGTGAGTGTGTGAGTGTGTGAGTGTGTGAGTGTGTGAGTGTGTGAGTGTGTGAGTGTGTGAGTGTGTGAGTGTGTGAGTGTGTGAGTGTGTGAGTGTGTGAGTGTGTGAGTGTGTGAGTGTGTGAGTGTGTGAGTGTGTGAGTGTGTGAGTGAGTGAGTGTGTGAGTGTGTGAGTGTGTGAGTGTGTGAGTGTGTGAGTGAGTGAGTGTGTGAGTGTGTGAGTGTGTGAGTGAGTGAGTGTGTGAGTGTGTGAGTGTGTGAGTGTGTGAGTGTGTGAGTATATTTGCTTGTACTTGTGAAACTTAATTTCCAGGGCTTTTCTTCATTGGCCTTGAAATGGGAGAGGACACCGTCTACTGGAATCTCCACCGCATTTATGGCAGGATTCGTTTTGCCATCTTTGCTGCAGGTAAACAATATCATATTCGTTGAGAAATTCACTTTTCAGGTTTTGATATCATTGGAATGTACTATAGAGATGAGAAAAAAGAAATCACTTCGGAAACGCTTACAAAAAGAGGAGGCGGTTTGCAACCTGTAGTTGTACTCAAAAAACGATAATTAAGAAATTGTTGTCACATTCGTGTTTATTGCGTTTGTTTTGTAGTTTTGGTGTTAAAATTATAAATGTTACTTGCGCAACGAAAATTCTCAGTTTGACACTTGGGCTTTAAAAAAGAAAGTATTCACGCAAAAGGCTAGAAATCATAGAGAAGTGAGAAGAGTAGAGAAGAGACTCCATAATAGACGACTGCGAAGCTTACAAAACAAATGCTGTGAATTCGCTTTTAAAAGGATCGTCAAGTGCCTTTTTGAAATTGGAGTGAGCCGTATGCTAATTTCCCCAATCCAATTGAAATATTTTTTTACAACGCTATTCTAAACAACGTCCTTTCACAAAGAGCCTGATTAACATACGATTAGCTTTCGATGATCCCCGCTCAAAAGTCGAGATTTGACATTAAAGGAAGGGTCACACTCAGCTACAAGTTTTTAACAAACATAATTTACGTGTGTGTCCAATTTAAGTTAGAAATATAAGCATGTTCACTTTAATACGCCAAAACTGAATGCCTACAGATCATCGTCCTGTCGTGTGTCTCTCAAAATAGACTCTGAAATTGAAACGGTCAAGTAAAAATCACACAACTTATAAAATTTTCTCGGTTTTCGACTTACTACCTTCTAAAATCAAAATAGAGTTTTACATTGAATCGTTCAAGTTAATGACGTACAAAAATTTATTTCTTTCGTTAATGCACTTGAATCGTTTTTTAAGAGACTCGTATTGACATTTTTTCGACACTTAGCAAAAAATTTCCGTTTCCCCTTTTTCGATATATGTATAGGACGAGTCGAACCAAGTAACATTTCTATAGCGGCTATTTTGGCGGGTAAGTTTCGTAGTTACCTGTGTCATTTTTGGTGTAAGCTTATAACGGCACCTCAAAATTTCAGAATTTCTTCTTAGAACAGAATATCCTGCGGTACTCTATCTCTCTCTTACTTACTTTCTCTCACAATTTCGCTTTGATGAAATTCTGCACTATCAGTCATTCTACGCAGATGTGGTTTTTCTTCCTACGCCGGCAACGGCCACCGCTGACTCATGTCATTCACAAAAAAGTGCATGCAGCTGTTCCCTCTGATGTTTCCTCAAACAAGGGAACATTCACTGACATGCGCCGTCGACGCAAAAAAGAAAAGCTTTAATAAAACGTTTCTCTCATGTAGATTGAAATCAGCAAGAAAGCCCGACCTAACATTGTTGTTGAGAATTCTGCCTTAACCAATGATTGAAACATTCTGATTATTTTTGGAACATTTCGTCGCCAATCCTAATCGGCCAAAAGCGGCCACATCGTTTTTGTAGACCACTATTTTGATATTACAATTAGTATATTCTAGCGTCGCCCTGGTTAATTTTCCACGGGTAAAAATTACCCCTTCTGTCTGTGTGCGCTGGTGAAAAGACGACGGCGGCGGGAGACGCTGATTCATCTCTATCACAAAAATTCATCGCGCCGGCATCGATGCGTTATTTGTGTATTTGACTCACGCCGATGCACCGTCAACGCAATGATAGCAAACCTATATAATTCATAAACACCCTATGTTTTTATTATTTAACAACGAGGCTTTATTAGCAAAAAAGTTGTAGGCAAAAAAACAACGGACACATTAGATACGTCGAGAGATGAGTAACACACTATAACCGGATCACGGATTCGACAAAGCGCCTGATGAATTTTTCCAATCCGAAAAGCGGCGGTTGAATTCTTCCCGCCATTGTTGTTGACGTTCCTTTTGGTTCCGGGCCACATTGCGAAACACGTGGACAGTTATGGTCGAGAAAATGACAATTTGGATAGAGCAATCCAGAACGAGACAGTAATAAGCAGCGAGGTATCGGCCCGTACATGTCAGATAATTGAAATAGGTGTCCATGATGAGTTTTACAACCAGGCCGACGGAGCCAACCTGGCAGGGAAAACGAAGGGGAACCTGAAAAGGCAATAGTTCATTATGGTATTTATATGCATGCTGATTACTTTTCGGTAGAAACCACAACCCGAATTTTTATCATTCCGTTTTTGAGACGATTTGCGGCCAAGGTGGCAAAGGTTGTAGTCTTGAGAAGTAGCAGAAAATTTTTTTTGACTTTTGAATTTTCGTTTACTTTGAAAGGAGAACTTAGTGCTGCTTTGCTACTTGTCGGCTGCCGTTTTCAATTGCAACTTTCGAGGGGCGGAGTGAGTTCCAATTTGCCGCATGGTTTCCGCGACGCGTTAAACAGCGAGCCTTCAAAATCAGCAAAACAGTGACATTCGCCATATAATTTCATCTTTTTTTGAGCGGTATTTGGGCATTTTAACATACAGCTGTCGCCAAATTGGAATTGTGCCAATAAAAATAGAATGTTCAAGTGATGCTCTGTTGATATAAAAATGTCGTAGTCTAATTATGATCCACAGAGCATGCTTTGCATGTTGCCGCAATGAGCATACGATTTCGGTTTGGCGACAGCTATAATAAGTATACTCTAAAATACAGGAATAATGGGAAAAATCATCCCTAAATGGTATTTAAACGTCATATTCGCATTTTGTGGAATAGTGTTTTGAAAATTTTGCTTTTCCACGTTAGAAGCGCAGCACGGATATCGCCGCTGGCTTTGTAAAACTACATGTTGAAATTAGAATTGCGAAAAACCGCCAAAGCGAATTTTTCTACTTCATTCAAAGCGCAAACACAAAATTAACAAGAAACGAAAAGCGCCGCGCGAAAAACCAAAGTTGTGCGCGCGCCCAAAATTTCTTATAGATTCGGGTTACCCACGCCAACCCATCATCTTTTTTGCAACTGATGGTAGACTATTTTCAGTTTATCCCTTAAAGGGGCCATAAGGGATTTTTTACGCCCATGCAAATCATATGCTAATGAAGACTTCAAGCATTGTGTGAATAGCCGTCTCCTGGAGCGGTGTTGGAGAAAATAAATCAATTGGAATGACGCAATTAGCATACTGTTCATTTCCTTTTCGAAAAGCAGGCTGATGGTTCCTTTATCACGAAAAAATTTAAAACTTCATTTTTGTAGCGCTAAATTGACTATTTAAGCGATACTTTCTTTATTGAATTTAAAACGCGCAACTTTTTTTTTTTCAAATCACCATAAACTTACACAACTTTAAAAAAACATTTCTCAAAAAAAGCAGACAAACGGAAAATTAATAAAATTCTCAATGGTTGTGAGCCTTGTATAGAATTCTGAAGGCCTGAAACCGATCGGGTCAGCCCGGCGCAAAGCCGGGCTTTGTCAGGCCAGGTTGAGTCGTATTTTCACGAAACCCGGTTAAACGGGCCCAGTGCCACCTCTGGCGTTTTTACTTTTTCCATCAAAAGAACTCAAAATGTTATAAACTTTAAAAAAAATCACTCACATGAACACCTTCTGCCGGATCCCAGAGGAAAGGGGTGACATAAAGCCCCAATAAGTTGGCTGCTGTCCAGAAAGCGTCGCTAAAGGTGAAAAAAGGGCACATTCTGAAAAAAATAGGAGTCAAATCGGACTAAATGCAATAAAAATGTTTAAAAGGGTAAAATCTAAAAATGACATCAAGGCAGAAAAAACGATATAATGAAAGGGATTCATAAAAAGAAAGAATTTGAGAGAAAATGAATGAAGCATACAGTGACAGAGGAAAAAAGGAATAAAATGCGACATTGGTATAGTCTGTTTCCAAGGAAAGGTCTTCGACTTTCGAGCAATCTTGAAAAATGACTCGCGTTCAACCAAAAAGGTAAGGAAACATTCAATTGAAGAACATCAAAAAAGCGAAAGATCACTGTAAAAGCGGAGTGCGCAGACAATTAACAAAAATCGTTGCAGGACCAAAGGTACCTAGTCCTTTAAAATTTGTGAAAATCCTTGCCCATTATGTGGAAATGGAATATAATTCTCTACGTGATGTAGGTGGAAGGCAGCAGCGCACCAGCCAAGGCAATATCTATCTTTGCAATCATCTAACCTATGCCAAAGCGAACAAAAAGCCTCGCGACATTTAAATCTGAGGCGATAAGGAACGCGGACTGACAGCGGCTCTCATCGCCTGAGAGAGCCGGCGGAAAGAACGGCGGGGAAGTGCAAAACCGTCACTGCAGCCGACTCTCCGCCGGGGTTACGATGAGAGATCTAAACAAAATCGCGATCAGTGCCAGATGGCCGTGTAACACTTCAGGGACAGAGAGTGGGTGACTAACGCAGTGAGCGCGGCCTGCGACCGCGACATAGCGTATTTTGAAATGACAGAAAGGAATACCAATCAATAAATACATTTTTTAGCCATTTTTCAGCAAAGCTGTTTTAATGTGGTGTCTTAAAAGACGCCGTCTTTTTAAGACTCGAGCAAACCAGTGACAGAAAAAACCGGATTTTCTGAAAACTTGTGGATAACCTTCCTATGAACCCTAGAAGAAATCCTGGAACTGTTGGGCTTTGCTCTATTTTTTGTTTCCGGGTCACCGTAGGTTGAAGTTGGAAACTGTCAAAATACAAAGTTAACCAATACGGTATTCTGTTTTACCCGAAATTTTTTATTGGCTAAGTATCACATTTCTCTGCAAATTTCTTTGTAACGACTGCTGGCTTTGTAAATAATTTACAGCCAGCGCGAGACCGACAACGTAGAAGAGTGGTAACGTCCTCGCTTACAAATATCACGATCCTGGTTCGACTCCGTCCTCTGATATTTTGTTTTTCCTACGTTAAATCAACTTCATACAATAATTAAACACGTTTATGATTTCTGTCTGCTCACGTTCAAACAATAATAACTAAAATTTGATGCATTTCACACAAATACAAAAAATTTCGGTGAACTTGAAAAAACTCCAAAATGTTGCGTTTTCTCCCCTGAAACTGTTCTATGAAAATGGCAAATTGTCTACTGAGATAAATTATGGAAAATGAATTTCCTGTCAGAAAACCCTTTTCGTGAACTTTTATTTTTGGCCTTTTCCGACTTGCATTTATTCATATTCCACTTGGTTTTATTCAAACCTGTAAAACTATTGTTTTGTTTTTTTGTATTTAGTTCACATACTAGAACGGAAACTTTTAAGAAGAAAAAAAAATGGTTTTTAGCACAATTGAAGAAAATGGTTTACAATTTTTTCATACGATTCGAACCTTGATCCTTTTTTTCCACAAACGCTAGTGACTTCTGTGCAAACACAGCTGCGTGTAACCGTATGTATTTCAGCGTGGTATGCTTTAAGCGTACGAGCATTTCACCGATTTTTTTTCACGTTTTTCCCCTTTCTATCATGCTCCTTATTGTTTTTTTTCCCTCCATTTACGTCTTTCTCACTTCAATACTCATTCACAAAACGAAAGTTCATTTTCACAGCCTGCTCTAAATGTAACGAAGACCGGCCGGTCCTTTCCCCAATTTTTTTTTGGCTGAGACTACCCCAATATTTTTCCAAATTCAAAGAAAAGTTACAAAAAACGTACCGTCAATTTACAGTTGAAATTACGTCAACAAGAAAGAAAGGTGAAAACCTGAAGGAACAAATTTAAATCTCTCAGGCAATTTCTGCGTTCTTAAATTCAAGTAAAAATATAAAAAATATAATTCAATTGTTACACTTACGTAAAAACATGATGCACAAAAAATGCTAGAGGCACCTCTCCGTAAAATCAAAAAACTTTTGTGAAGCTTTAGTTTTCACAAAAAGCTCAATTCAAAAAAAAGACTTCAATGAAATGTTTTAAAACTACCATTTAACCGTTGACGCTCCTCCACAATCAATGGATGTCCCTGAAGTTAAAACATTATATTTTTTGAAAACATTTCAACGTAATTTTTTCAAATACGGGATGACATGTTTGATGACTCTTTCACTGATTGTGTTTAAGATTTTCTTCTTTCTCATGTTCTGTTTTTAATTTTGAATCAGTTCAATGTTCTTTGTTCGTCGTAAGCTTTAGATATTTTCAGATTTGTATTCTCACGGTATAACCAATTTTTATTTGTTTTGTTATCTTTTTCTCTCTCGCTCTCTTTCTCTCTCTATGTCTCTCTCTCTCTATGTCTCTCTCTTTCTCCCTCTTTCGCATTCTTTTCATTTACAGAACCATGGGTACTCCTTTACGATGGTTATTTCTCAGTGTGGCTATATTTCTTGCAATTTTCATCGTATTCCATTCCGATAAATATGCTTGTATCGCTCAAAAACCCATACAATTTGCTCATCAACTAACATCGAAAAAAAGATTAACAATTTCTGAGCAAATGAAAATGCTTGAAAAAAGAAGACAAGAAAAGATCAGGTTCGTTGAATTTATCTAAGATTGGTGTTTTTACAACAGGAAAGCTTTTGGCGAAACATTAAAATGTATTTAGTTAAATTTTATATTTTTCAGTCGTAAAATAGAAACAGCGTTCGGAAACAAATCTTACAAAGACATCGAAAAACTTATTTTCCGTCCGATGGGCTACAAAATTCGTGAAAATTCTGTAATACCTGCTTTGGATTTTATCCGTCGGCCAAGTTGTCCTAAGGTAAAAATAAATTTCACCTCGAAAAAAGTTTATTTTCAGGTTTTCTCAGACTGGCTGAATCACTCCAAGGGTCACAATGAATCCGCAACTCCGCCCAGAAATATTCCAGCGAAACTTTCAAGAGAATTCACTTTTGGAGGCTTTGTGCATGTTATCAAAGGGTATAAAGATGATCGTTCCGGGACTCAAAAGGCTGTTTGGACACACGAAGAAATTAACAAGGCGATTGCAAGAAGGCCGGAGGAGGTGCTGCGCCCGTATGGAGGAGATGCAGGTATATATTTTTAATATAAATGTCTTTTAAAGGAAAACACAATAGGGGCCAAAAAGTTGTTACATCTATAGTCTTCGCCAATTTTACTTCTTGGCCGATTCGTTAATGTAACCCTGACGCAGTTATGCGTACGTATCATTAAACACAGGATTTTCGTACGCAAATTCGCGTTTGGTGTCATTTGCACAGAGCTAAGAGCGAAAATAGGCAAAGTAGCATTGGCGACGACCAGGGGTGGCTGATCAGCGGGCCGGCCCAGGCCGGGCCGGGCCGGGCCGAGAAAATCTGAGGAACGGGCCGGCCCGGGCCGGCCCCACTTTTTTTGAAAATATATTTTTAAATGTAACTCTTTTCAAAGTCATTATTTTTAAGTTCTGTTTGTTGCAAACATAGTTCTAATTGTGCAAAACATACTGTGTGAAGGAGGATTCGAACTACCCTATATAAATTTTGTATGTTTTTCATGGCCGAGTGGCTAAGAGGTCGGACTGGTAATCCGAAGTTGCCCCAGTTCGATCCCCCGCCGGCAAAACTTTTTTGCCATAGTTGTTTTATACATTAGGTACAATACAAACGCAATTTCTGCGCATAAATCGCGAAAAACTTTTTTTTAACTTTGGAATTTTTGACCTTTGGCCGCGGGCCGGGCCGGGCCGTGAATTTCTGGAGAGCGGGCCGGCCCGCAGCCACCCCTGGCGATGACTATACTTTGTAACAATTTGTTTAAATTTGGACAATGTCAGGTAAATATTTCAAAGGAGAAAAATGTCAGCCAAAGAATTCAAAGAGTTTGATAGATCTGCTACAGTCATCTCAGCATATGCTAAAGTGAAAGAATGAAAAATGGAAAGACAGGAACTGTGCTTCGAAGCAATTTCTCAATTTTTGAAATGAGTATCGCACTAGCCCGTGCAATATAGGATACTCAGGGCAAGTTCGCAGCGAACTCGGCCGAAGTAGATTTGGCCAGAAGTATAACAGCTGCGCTTTTTGTGAAAAACGTCCTTCGGAATGACTGGCGTATTGAACCGACAAATAAAAAAATTTGCTATAACAAAATTTGCACTGCATGAGTCACAATTCACTTTGTTTGGGGAAAGTTAAATAAAAAATGCTTTATACAAATATTTTCGGTCACTGTTTTACCACAACTTAAAATGTCCATGTCAATCGTGAATGCTGATATCGATAGAACTTACGCAGCATTATTATTTTTGTTTAATTCAGTGTTGCACTGAAAAACAAGGTGCAGACATAATCCAGAAACATTCACCAATCGTTCAACGGCGGGACCACTAACAACAAGAAAATTGTGCACCCTTTAATTTCAAATTGAGATGTGCCTCTAAAAAATTTTCGAATAATCGGTGAGCTTCAAAAAGTTCTTCTTGGTCAACCTCTCAAAATTAACGCCGGCCATGAAAAACTACAAAGTACACAAAAAGTCGTCGTTTTTTTCAAGTTTGAGAGGGTATAGCGGGAGTCGTTTTTATCCTCAACGAGTGGGATTGCGTACAAAACTTGTATACCAGTAGGCCTTCAAAATAGAACAGTGATCAGTGTTGATTTCGCAATAGGAGCCAAGATACAAAATGGATGTGCCTCCAAAAAATTTTCGAATTCGAAAATTCTGTTTTAAAGGAAAGTTAGATATTCAAAAATGCTTTAAAAAAAATTATTCTTGACGAACTTTTCAAAGTCAACCCGGGCCGAGATAAGCAGCAAAATACACAAAAAGTCGTCATTTTTTTCATGTTTGAGAGAAAACTACTAGCGTTGCAGACCTGCTGAAGAGACGATATTGCACTCAGACAATCTGCATCAGCAGGCCTTTGAAAATAGACAGCGGTTAGAAACGATTTCGCAATAGGAGCCAAGTTACAAAATAGGGGTGCATCCCAAAAATTTTCGATTTTGCTATTTCCTTCATTTCAGAAAGATGCACACAAACAAGCTTAAAAATTCTGCCATTTACTAACACGTGAAAATAAATAACGGTGGAGAAAAACTATAAAATACAAATTTCACGTTACGGTTTGGCACATTTGATTGAATGATCGTTAGTTTTTGTACTCAGTAGGTTCTGCTTTGTAGAATAACTGAATACAACGTATACATTCAGCACAAAAAATTAGGCCCATAAACCTAACGTTGCATGACTAACAGCCACCTAATAATGGCACAAAATGCTAAATACGAAAGTGAACAGAAAAAATTGTAATTGGGGACGGAAGGAAGATAACCTACTCTCGGATGCATTTGTTGTGTTAGGCTTCAATAAAAATAAAAATCAAATTTTTAAGAAATTTTTTAGAGCTTTCGTTTTTTTGGTTGGTAGATAGGACGCCATCCCGTCCGATCTGGCAAGTCAAGCAACCTTGGGCTCAGTTAGTACTTGGATCGAACCTTCTATATGAATATGCTCAGACCAAACGGTTTTGACGGAAATTTTAATCTTTTTGTTTTCTTAGCTCAAAAACATTACTTTTGTTAAAAAGAAAGAATATTATTTGTTTCAAAACCCGATTTTTTGGAAACAAACCACTAAGAAATTTTTTAATCTTTTTACACATGTAGAGGAGACACATTAGCATGTGGAGGCGGCTTTTTTGTTTGTAGCGTCCAACATCGGGCGCCCGCAGGGGGTCTGGGGGGCTGCAAGCCCCCCAGCTAGGGCGCGCTTGGCTCGCTACCGCTCGCCAAGCGCGCCCTAGTTTTTGTGTAAATTTTAATTGCAGCGTCAGACTTGTCAGTTTCGAATGCTACCGAAATTTTTGTTTCACCTCCTGACTAGGGAATGTTCCCAAGGGTCCCCCAGCCGATCCGGATGAGGCCCACACATCTCGATAGAGAATTCAACGCTGATTAAGCCTGTGAAGTTCGTTTTTGCTTAATGACGTTAGTTTTCGTGTAATGATCAATTTTGTCTGTGGCATCGCCGACCAAAAGCCTTATGCGGCCTTAAAAGCCCGCAATTGGTAAATGCAAACATGACTTGGCAGCGTATTGGTAGAGTCCTCGCTTCATAAGAAAAAGGTCACGGGTTCGACACCCCTATGCTAATTTTTTGTTGCTATTTTGTAAAGCTAACCGTCTCACATGCGAGTAGGGGATCCCTTACAACTTTTATTGATAAAACCAATTTCACAAGAAATCCGCACATTGACAAATTTTTGCAATCCTCTAACAAAATTGCAGTTTTAACGAAATATTTAACAGGATGGTGTTTCGAAAAGTGGAAGTCGATCGGTATAGCCAAGGGCTGCCCAAGAATATTGTAAAAAGTCGAAAAATTTGTCAAAGTGGGGTTTTTCTGTGAAATTGGTTTTTATTACTAAAATTGTAAAAGATCCGCTACTTGCATGTGAGACGGTTAGCTTTACAAAAAAGCAACAAAAAATTAGCATAGGGGTGTCGAACCCGTGACCTTTTTCTTATGAAGCGAGGACTATATCAATACGCCGTCAAGTCATGTTTGCATTTACAAATTGCGGGCTTTTAAGGCCGCATAAAGCTTTTGGTCGGCGATGCCACAGACAAAATCGATCATTACACGAAAACTAACGCCATTAAGCAAAAACGAACTTCACAGCCTTAATCAGCGTTGATTTCTCTATCGATATGTATGGGCCTCATCCGGATTGGCTGGGGGACCCTTGGGAACATTCCCTAGTGAGGTGTTGTTGGACCTTGATTCAGGTATACAAATGCGTTTAAACTTTGCGGCCTAACAAAATTATCGAATAAAAGTGTTAAACAAAAACTGTTGCACGGAGAGTTCACTTTTTTCAATTAAAAAAACCCCACCGATATTAACGAAGTTAAATCACTTTACGTATTTGCGGTCACCCAAATGTCATTTTTGATGATCGTTCAATCAAACCATAATTCTGAAACAGGATTCCATGTTGTTGTAACACGGTCTTATAATATTACAAAATTGCGCTGATTTTTCTATTTCTATTGAATACTGCTATGACTATGGTTAAAAAAGAAACAGCGCTTTTTTAAAAATAACAAACAACCTAAAAACCAACGTTTACGGAACATTTTGACTTTTTCTGGGGTTTAGCTGCCATCTACCACGCTATGAAGGCCTACAACGTCAGCGGAAAACGAGGAGCTGTTGTTGGTTCATTAACGCCTTACGTTGAAGCCTTCGCCTTGAAACTTGGAGCTAAACATGTAATTTTTGTTTTGTTTTTTGCATTAAATTTACATGTTTTTCAGATGACAACAATGGAGTACAGACATATCGATATCCAAGATGATAGAATTGACTATAAACACCCTGTGGAAGTTGCAAAAGAGGCATCAAAGTATAAAAAAATGGTGGTTTTAACTAATTTCCCTGCAGATATTCTGAACAATTCGACTTTGTCGCATCGTTTTCATCAATCGAACACAGTGGTTTGGGGAGATATGGAGATGCTTTGGATCCAATTGGAGATTTGACAGAAGCTATGAAGATTCATTGTATGTTGAAAGAAAAAGGTTCGTTTTCCGCAGTTTTTCAAAAAGGTTTGAGAATAAAAATGGAAAATTTTATTTCATTTTTGTAAAGGTTTTGTTTGTAAAAGTGAACCTTGGTAGAAACAAAATTTGAGCAGTTCGTTGTTTCATAACAATCTTATTAATTTTCAAAAAGATTGGTTTACGATGCGTTCTTCTTGTCTTTAGTTATTACGCACAGAAAAAATTTTTCCTGGAAAACTTTAGATACAGGTTTCAGGTTCGAGTTAAAATTAGCAAAATTGATAACTTAAAGTTTATTGTACAGTTATAAATCATAAATGAAATGTTTAAAAAAAAATAAAAAGTAAAAAAAAGAGTTGCCAACTGGCTATGTTGCTAAAGAATAAACCGCACCTTGAACCCGCAAGTAAGATGTGAAATTATAAAAATTTCTGTTATCAAAAAAAAACCAAATTCCTATAGAAAAAAACGCAACTATTTTTCGTTGTTCGTTGACTTTCTTTAACGTTGTGGAATATCGCCAGTTACTTTAAAAAAAACTTGGAATCAACCGAATTTTTTTGTGGACTTTTGTTTTTTTTCCAATGTTAAGCAGCACGCACGTTTTTACATCATGTACGTTCCAATTATTAACGAAAACTCTTTTGTTAGGCTTCGTAGATAACATATATAAACTGGCAAGCTTTGCCAGTTTGTGTTTTGCAAAAAAAAGTCTTATCGGAGGGATTAGTTCATAATTGCAAAAAAAAATGTGAAAAATGTTTAACCGAAGATTTTGACATGTTCCTTTTTTGAAAATTGAAAACTTACATCAGTTTTAACAAAAAATGACAATTTGCTCATATTATGCAGGAATACTAGTACTGGGCGCTGTTTTAGCGGTTATATATTTCAGACAACTTTTATGCAACTTTACATAGAAATTTTTATGCTCTATTGCTAGCAGTTGAAGATCCCATGTTATTTTGGATACAAGTTTTGTTTTGAGATGATAGCAACGTAAAAGGTAACTACATTTATTTTGTACAATTTTAAATGGAGTGCTTGTTCACCGCATAATCGACCGACGGATGTAGCAATCAAGATTAAGAATTCATCATCCCTATGTTTGGAATTTTCACTGAGCTTTTTGTTTTGTTGCTGTAAAAAGGGAAAAAAACTCAATAAGTTTGGTGAAAAGAAACATTTTTGTTTGCTTTTTGTGCAATTGATTGTTTTAGAAGTTAAAGGTTTTAATGGGAGTGCAGTTTTTCATTAGCATATGCACAGCACACGCCTAAAAAATATTTAGGAATCACTAGGAGTAGAACTGAATAGTTACGGGTGACCTTATTAGTGAGCATAGTAAGAACTTTCTTTGAAACCTGAAAATTATTTGCTTAGCTTGAAGAAAAGCGGAAAACTTTCCCTACAGTTAAATTGAAAGTTGAAAAACTTGAATGTACATGGTTTAACAGTCCGATGTTTCATTATATTCCCTTCTATTTTTGATTAGACTGATTTATTATCTCTCCTATCATTTTTGATTTCGCAAATTTAACTTGTTCCACCGAATTTAAAAAAATGTAGACAAAGATTTCTGGTTCGAGTTTTAACTCTTAAAAACCAGTAAATTTATTGAACACAAAATAATTGACTCTGTTCAATGTAAGACCAATTTGCTGTTTCAAAAGTAACATCTAATTTTCGTTGTGCCTAGTGTTCACTAACATGAAGTCACTAGTAATTTACAAAAATCTTATGAAGACTTTCGGCAGGACGCACGTTTTTCCACCATGTACGTTCAAATTAAGAAGGAAAACCTGTTTGGCTTTTATGACCACCTATATAAATGTACAAGCTTTGCAGTTTGTGTGCATTTTAGAAAGTTTGTTTTTGTTGAAAAAAGGGTTTTTGAAATAATTTATTTTATGTTTTACATGGTTTTAGGTCTGTTTTTCGTTGGCCTACCAATGGGCTGGGACACTCTTCACTGGAATCTTCACCGAATTTACGGTAGAATCCGATTGGCACTCTTCTCCGCCGGTTTGCTCTCCAATTTTTGTAAAAATTATCTTTTTCAGGGTTTGACATTCTGGAAATTTTCGATCGCCACCGCCTTCAACCAATAACTGAAGAGCTTTTCAAGAAACCGAGAAATCTTGGTTACATGTTTCAATGGGTACTTGTGTTGCAGAAACGATAACATAGTTTGATTACGTGTTCGAAAATTTTGTCTTTGCAAATTATGGGAACTAGATATCCAAAGTGTTGGAAACCAAATTGTTAGGGAAAGGTAAAAACCCAGGAGTTACGGCCCGCCTACGGCGCTCCTCACTCCTGGATTCGGCCGCCTCAATACGTTCTCACGGCCTTCGGCCGTTCGATTTCGCGGCCTGCAGCGGCTCATTTTTGCGGCCTTCGGCCGCATCGGGCCGCTTCGCGGCCTTACGTCAACGCGCATACGTGTACGCTCGGGTCGGGTACCAAGGGCGGCCGGGAACCGCTCTGGCTCGAAGCACCCTCCCCTTGGTACCGTCCCCTTGCTCAATTTTGTTGAAACTATATCAAGGCAACTAACATGTTTTTTTTTGTAAAATTGTTTTTGTACTATTTTAAAGAGCTGTTCGAGAAATCGAAAAATCTTGGTTAAAATGTTTTGATCACTTGTTCGGATATGTTCGTTTAATACAAACCAGGGGAACCAGGTCCACTTTTGTTTATAAAAAAAAACTGCACAAAAATCAAAAGTTGAGTCGTGCAAAACAAAAAAAATCCATGTTTTTCTTTTTTATTCAAATACGATTTTTCTAGTTTGATTAGTTCAACGTAATATAGAAACACCAAAAAAACTACAGAAAAAGTTGAATTCAAGTCCAAGGCCTACTTTTACAAAATTACATAAAAATTGTAACGATAATTTAGCCGTGAAAACGTCTTACCAATTGAATGTCCGAAACAATATCGTAGACGTTAAAATGATGAAACACATCACCGATTTTTAAATATTGTTTGTGTCCCAACAACAATTGGCCTTCCTTATATAATAACAAAAAAGGCAACTTTTCTCAGACGTTATTTCTGCTGGCTTCTCTGCGCTCTCGTACAAAGCGCACTCCCTCGCGGGTCTGCAATTTTCAATTTAAGGGAGAATCCGTTTAGCACTGTATTCAACTGATTTGCTCTCCAAGCACCTTAAAATTAAATTCTATAAGGATTTAAGACGCAATTTCTCTAAGACTCGAGACTCTAAGACCTTGCGACATAGCCTGAGGGTCGATGTCATCGATTTCTCTCAAACTTTGTTAAAACACATATTTGGTCTAAAAATACTATTTTGAGACTTTTGGGCGACTATCGAATTTTTTGTCTCGGGTTACGGTAGGGTACCCCCAGGTTACTGTAACTCAGCTCAAAATGGTCCGATTTAGTTCAGGGAGGGCTCATTCGATCAGGGGTGGCCAAACATCGGGCTCAGCCCGGCCCGATCTTGCTTGGATCGAGCAAATATGGTGTAGTGAAACGTCTTTGTGAAGGATATTTTAAACTTAAAGTGTTGTTTCTTTTAATCTTTTTGTTATATAATTGAACTAATTTAAATTTATAATCAATTTTATAGCTTAATGACTAAAAGTTTTACCTTGACTTGTCAATCGATTTTGAAAACGGGCCCACGGGCCGAAATCGGGCCCGTTCGGGCCGGGCCGGGCCGGGCCGAGAGGTTTTGGAGACGGGCCCGGCCCGACCCGGCCCAGCCCAACTGCATTCGATTTCTTTCACTGCCCTGAGTTCGCACATGCGTCTTATATAAGAATAAAGTTAAACATGAAATTACGTCAGCCCTTTAAAAATTTTTTTTTCGAAATTTTTAGAGGTTTTGGGGTGGCACGCATTCAGTGTTAAAAAGAGAGGGTTCTCACTATGTTATTTGAATTCTGCATAAAAATTTGGTCCAAAATAAGTTTTTATAACCAGCAAATCCATCGACCGATTGTTTTCAAATTTGGCCTTGAATATGACTGAAAAGTTGGTTTCGCAACATTTTTCTCTTTCTATTCGTTGAAACTATTTATATCAACGCAACTAACCTGTTTTGCATTTTTTTGTATTGTTTTGAAGACCTGTTCAAGAAACAGAAAATCATGGTTGAGATGTTTTGATCACCTGCTCGGCTAGCTGCATTTTTCTTAAACTGCACAAAAAATCTAGAGCCATGCGAAAAGAAAATAAAATCATTGTTTTTCTTTCACTTTCTGTAGTTTTCTTTTTGGCGTTTCTATATCACCTAAAACTAATCAAAAGTTTTCTCGTTTGATTAGTTTTAGGTGATATAGTAACGTCAAAAAGAAAACTACAACAAAAAGTTGAATTCAATTCGTATGACTATTTTTTGCTGTACAGAATTAGATGTAATTATACAGAATTAGATGTAACATTGTAAAGAATGACGTAAGAGGGACACATGCTTTGATCGTAAACGTTAAAATGGTGAAACACATCACCGACTTTTAAATAAAACAATATCCCAATAGTGACTTTCGTTAGCCAAAAATTTAAATCCTTAATGTTTAGACGCACTGCTAATCAAATGTTAGGGCCCTTAAATCACTTTAAAGCTTCAAAAAACTTTATATATTTTGTTTCACACATGGATTTCAACAAAGAAAAACATAACCAGAGAGAAAAACATGGGACGAGAGCGTCACATTGTTTTCTCGAAGAAGGATAACCTTTGAATTTTGAAACATTTGACGGAATTTTAAAAAAATGGCTATGCGTATGCATATAATTAAAGTTGATTTTAAAAAAGAGTTCTATATGTCAGAATAAAAAATGATATAATTCGACCATTATGAATGTCGACAAACAGGCATCTATTTGTTCCAATGTTGTGCGTTGGGGTTCAATTAGAGTTCAAACTAGAAACCGGTTGAGCATATAAACAAACGCCACAAAATAGCATTATTGTCTTTTGGCGACAACTATAATATTCAAACCAGAAACTGTTTCTTTTACTTTTAATAATTTTAATAATTGCACCCAATCGAACACAGTAAAATGTTTGCCACTATTTAACTTTTACAAAAATACTCTATTAGGAGTTTTCAACTTTATTCAGTGTTTCACAATATCATTAAAATTATGATTTAAACTTGCCGAAACTCAGTCGCCGTAGCTTATTTTTATCGTTGAATAAAAAATATAAATTTGGCGTTTTGATAACAGTAGAATATTTTACAAAAAGAATATTTTCGAACAAAAACAATCAGGCAATGACAACAGGGAAAAAGTGCAAAGTTACATTAAAATCAGAATCGTTTCAAACAAAAAAAAAATATAATCTCACGAAATAAGCCGAATTCTATTTTGTTGGTAGGCGTACCTTTAGAGAATAAGGAGAAAATCGCAAGTTCTGTTTATAGTTTAAAGTTGGGTTCAAATTTCTTGTTTAGAATGTAGCGCAATGAAAAAGCACTTAATTTACAAAACAATTAGTGATACTGTTTTATGTTTCCGAAATTCAATTATATTTGGAAAGTTATTGTGATGCTTCATTATTTTAATCAACTTGAAAAATTCTCCCACGATCATTGGACATGCGTAGCTACCGCATTAACTTTAAAAAAAAATATTTAACTGACTATTTTGTAAAACAGAAATTCCTAACTCTTGAGGTTGTTTTTATATTTAAAGCTGAAGTCCATTTATATAAGAAAAGAACTTCAAGACCAATTATTTGCCAGCGTAGGATAGTCAGTCAACGTTCGTTGGCGTAAGAGAAAAAACCGGTGATGCCCAAAATATTGGAAAGTCGAGTTTTACACATGGTTCACAAAACTTACGTTATGTGCTTGCTTGAAAGCTTGGAAGCGCTGAATCTGAATTCATGAAATCTGTGTTAAACCTGAATTTATGAATTTTATTTGACTTTGCAATTTGATTGAAATTTTTAGTTCAAAATATACCGTTTTGAAAATGTACGCCAAACAATGTGCCAAACAATACAGGGTTGCGATTTCGTGCCCCGAAATTCAATTTCATTCCGAAAGGGATTGTGATGTTTTATTTTTTTACTAAACGTCAATGTTTTCCAACTGAAGATAGGTCCTCTACAGCTCGCGCATTACCTTTGAAACACATTGTTATTTTTAAAACTAACTATTTTTTACCATAGGAATTGCAGAATTATGAGACGCTATAGTATAATTCAAACGAAAGGTTAACGACTTTTCAGCGACTTTGATATCTACTCATATTTATCCACCAACGATTTGAAACATTGAATTAAACAAAAAGAAAACGAAAGAAATAGCACTGTGAAAGAGGAGTGCGCAGATAATATATACGATCGTGGCGGGACCTAATCTGCCATCCTTTATGGTTTTTGGCCAAAAACATGTGCCGTTTTTCGGAAACACACTATACTTTATATTCAAAAATAAAAATATAATAATACTTTACTATAAAATATTTTTTGTCAGCGTAGGATAGTCATTCAACGTTCGCACGCACACAATAAAATCGAAACATGGCTATATGGGAAATAATTATAAACTGAAAAACGATTCTTTCAAATAATTCACGAAAAATATATTATTTACATTCTTGAAACCGTGCTTAAAGCGACCATAAGGGGGGTTTTTCACACTCATGCAAATCATATGCTAATGAGGACTTGGCAAGCATTCTGTGAACAACCGTTTCCTGGAGCGGTGTTGGAAAATAACATTTCAATTGGAATGGCGCAATTAGCATACGGTTCATTTGCGTTTCGAAAAGCAGGCTGATGGTCCCTTTAAATGTTTGCTTTTCCCACTTAACTCATTCTGAATCACCTTGTCTTTCCCCTGCTACATCCATCCCCCGCCATCGACAGAATGGAGCGGAGTGACCTTCTGTACAAACACAGCTGCCCATACACTTATCATTCTGATTTCAACGACCGTTCCTACGTTTCACTTTTTGTTATTCTCGTAGATCCATTTACCTCATAGAACCGCCCTCATGTTTGATGCCAGAAAAGATAAAAGTTGCAGTTTAATCACTGAATGTTTAAACTTTTCTGTTATCGAACGATTTGAAGCACTTTTTTGAATAATAATCACAACATCACAATCTGTTTCGTTCTGATGGCGTTCTGTTTCTAGTGTTTAAAAAAATATCACGAATAGAACGTTAGATTTTTTTTGTTGCACTTTCACAGTTCAGTACTGACTAGCAGGAGAATTTGATTGAGAATTAGCATGTACATGTGAGCAAAAATAGTGATGTTACAGTATAAAAGCTGGTTAATTTTTATTACACTGTTTCAAAGTGTGTAGTTAGACTTGCGATAACAAGTGATAGCTAATTGAAAAACGGAAAGCTTGTGGTACACTGTAATCTGACTAGTTTTGAAAAGCCAAAATCGCTAATGAACAAAAATAGTATGATTTTTTAAACCATAGTTACAAATTCCTACCGGTTTCGAAACCATTGTGGTCAAAAAGCTGAATTTGAATTTTTTGTTTTGTATTTTTTTAAACAGTGCTGTACTATATTTTTTTACTTAAAAAACGAATTTTTTCATTGGAAATATAAAAACCATGAAAGGGTATTTTTCCTTTGAAATTTTATTTATTTCACCGCGTTGTTTTAAAAATTTTGTTAAAGCTTTTATATTAGCCACCCCCACTTCCACTAAAATTCCTATTTCTCCCAATTTTCCAATCGAGTTTTTGGTACCCTGACATGTTTTTGATATTTTTTTCATGATTTGTTGAGAAAATTGATAAAAAAAAACTGGTAGTACGCATTTTGAATACGTAATTTCAAATGTCCGTCGTTGTAGAATTTATTTTAGTCATCCAAAATAGATAGAGATGCATATTGAGATGAATATAAAGAGATAAATACAATGTAGTGTGATTTTTTATTGTTTTTGAAAGTTTATAAAACTGACATTGAGCTGTTTTTTGTTGTACTACATTGATAAGCGTTTTTGCCAGTTACCGACTTACTGCGCATCGTATTTTTGGCCACTTTTGCACGAAAACTACTTTGCAATTAACGACTTTAATGTTTCACTAGGTAGTGAACAAAATGTTTTTCAAACCATGCTGATGGTGTGATTCTAAAATGTTGAAAAGTTCAGCTAATAAAATTTTCAATCGTTTTAAATCTACAGTTCAGAAAGTAACTTAGCGAAAAACAAAAACAAAAACAAAAATTGCTGACGTCTGCAATAGAATTTGTACTTTAGAATTCGGGGCGCAGTACTTTAAGATGTTCTTATCTCTTATCATGTTGTTTTTCAATATTTCGTCTTAAACCTGGCGAAAACAAGTCTCGCTGCCACTGCATAAAAAGCCCTGGTACATTCTGATCACCGGTTTTCACAGTTCTTAACAACCAGCCTTTGTCTCGTTTTTCCATTTTGTCGTCTCGTCTTTCTCTCTGCTTTCTCTCTCTCTCTCTCTCTCTCTCTCTCTCTCTCTCTTTGTCACTATCTCTCCCTTTCTCAACGACAGTCTGGATAAAAAATGTTTTTGAGAAAAATCGTAGAACCCAAAATTGGTAAAATCACAATTTTACATTATGTCAAGCAATTTTTTGAGCAAAAAAAAACAAAACTGAAAAATGATATAATTTTTTTTGTTGTTGTACAATTTGTTAATTCTCCATATATACAGTTTATGAAAAGGTATAGTATGTTTCCAATGAGAGGTCGATTTCGGTTTGTCGATTGGGTTTAAAGCGACCTTGATATCCGCTCGTATTGAACAAAAACCCCAGTGAAACATTGAAGTGGTTAGATATAAAATTGTCAAAATAGCATTGTAAAAGAGGAGTGCGCAGACTATTTACTCTTCGCGGCGGGACCATATGTACCTAGTTGTTTAAGAAAATCCCTTTTTCCTTGTCTCTTTTTGAAAGCCATTATAATATTTGTAAAATACTAAAATTCTTTCATTATGGTATGAATAAATGCCCATTACTGTCTCTTTCGCTAAAACATTGACTTTAAATTTGTCTAAAACACTCTTTTGAGCTACATATCACATAGTCAGACCAAAAATCGCTGTGATATTTAACGAAGCGTGCGAGTTGCCACATCACGTTGCCTGAGCAACTCAGAAATCAAAGAATAGCAAAGTTTCTGCGAAAGTTGCAACCACAATATCAGAGTGTTTTTGCAATTCTACCCCTTTGAGCCTTAATGAGCCTAATTACTCCTTTAAAGGCAACACTGACTGTTTATTTTAGAATAATAGGTCAGTAAAGCAATGTTTCTTTTTGCAGCAAAGTTAGCGTATTATTCAAGTAAACATCGAATCGACAAAATTTGTTGTAACAAGCATAACAAAAAAATTGTGGTCGTTTTCAAAACGCTTTAAATATTTTCAATAACGGCTAGCAAAGACAGATTGTATCTATGAAAGTATAATCAAAACACCCAGCATCTAGAAATTAACCGCCAAAGTTCCTTCTTTAGTTTTTGCTGCGTAGCCCACCTGAGTATCGTATGGAAACTGCTATGAACAACATAAAAAGTAGGGGTGGTTATAGCTGTAAACTAAAGTTTAACTACAGTTTTTATTGCTTCGTGAAGCCAATTGTTGTGATAAAATCTTTCAGAAAATACCTCAACATTGAAACATTTGATCAGCCTATGAAATCGAAAATAATGAAATTGCGTCATGTATAAAAGTGAATGGTTTTTGAATTACTTCAAAAGATACATATAAAAAACAGTGTCTTAAAATATTCTAAGATTTTAAACATTCATGCCGTTTTCAAAATGTAAGGCCCATTTGAACACGTTTTTTCATTAAAAAAAAAAAGCTTTTCGACTAAAAAAATAAATTGTTTCGCAAAAAAATGGGTTTCCTAATAAAACTCCCTAAAAACTTAACTGTTTTTGAAACATTATGCATTATATAAAAAAAACACTAACTGCACCAATTGATTGAGTACCTTTTTCTATACTTGTTATTCTTCTAATTTGTTTGTTTTTTATTGGTTAACAAGTTTCATGATTTCTAACGTATTTTTTCCAGAACAATGGGTCCCTATATCCGCTGGGTATTTCTTGCCTTATTTGTGATTCTCTTATGATGAGTTGGAATTTTGACAGAAATTTTTATATGGTTCGGTCAATTAACTTTGGACATCGTTTATCTTTCACAGGAGGAAAGAAATATGATGACAGGTGAGAATAATTGCATAGGACAGAAATATGTTTATTCAAAACAGAAATATGTTAAAGGGCTCGTAAGGGGCCTTTTCAGAATCGTATGCTAATGAAGACTTGGCAAGCATTTTGCGCACAGACGTTGTCTGGAGCGGTGTTCGGGAAAATGATTTCAATTGAAATGGGCCAATTTGCATACGGTTCATTTCCAATCTGAAAAGGCCCCTTACGGCCCCTTTAAATCAGTCTTGGAGTAGTCGTTGGAGGTTTAATTTGACTTTATATGAAATTTTTTGACGTTATATAAAAAATCAGTTTCTATTTATTTATAATTAATTTTAACTATGAAAAAAACACTTACCACACCAACTTGAAAAAAATAACAAAATTGTTCATCATGTTGTTTAAACAAAAAGTAACATTTCTAAAACCGATAATATAAATAAAGTGGAAATCTTCCTTGTTGTAACAATTAACAAACGTCAAACTAATACGTAGAAGGTTAAACCAATAAAAACAAAAAATTTTAAAATTTTAAAAGCAGCAAAGTATAAATAATTATTTATCTTGTTCCTGAAAAATTTATTTTGAAAATGTACAGCAGCGACGTAATGTATTTCGAAACGTACAAAAACTAATATCAGCATTATGAAACAGCAAAAATTGTGAGTACACTGTAAACCCAAGCTTCGTTTTACCCTTTTTGTTTGAGCGAATTAATTAAAAAATATAAAAAAGCAAAATAAGTCACAATTGTTTGCTCGGCTAAAAATATTTTGATGATTAGTAAAAATATTTCGAAAAGAAAACAATCGAGTAAATACAGCATTGTGAATGGTGTTGTGATGACTTTTGTTGTGATGAGAAAAGAACAATTAAAAATGTGCGAAACATTAATTGAAAAAATATTTTTAATATCGAACTTGACACCAACTTGAATCAAACGAAAAGAATTCCCCAAGCAATTTCCTCTAAAAAGTAACGCGTTTTTGCCCGATAATGTAAATTAACAGGAAAGTTTCATTCTCCCATGTTGTAATAATTTAGAAATGACAAATTAATGAGTTTACAGCTGAACAATTGTAAAATTAAATGCAACCGTTAAAAACAAGTATTAGATCAAAACCTGAAACACGAGTTATTTCGTTTTGTTAAAAAAATCATTTCGAAAATGTTTTTATTTTTTTTCATAAATATTTCAGCAACTAGCAGCTACATAATTTATTTCAACCTTTTAAAAAACGAATATTTTGATACAATTAGATTTTTTAAATTTTTTATTAACGAACAAACAAAAACTAAAGAAGAAAAATGAACATTTTCTGTTCCGAATTCTACTAAAAAATGCCTTGTAAAATTAATGCAACTACATATAAAATGTAAAAACATTCGAAAGGTTTGATTTTTCCATCTATAAGAAAACCTATGGTTGATAAGAAAAATGTTTTTAAACAAAAAAAAAAACGCATTCGAACATTAATTGTAAAAATTCACCAGTGACGTTTTAAAAATTATGAATAATTATAAATAATAGATAAGATTCAAGTAATGGATTTCAAAACTTTAATCAAATAATAAGTCAATTATAAAACAGTCATTTGCGTTAAACAATTTTGCGAATGTTAAAAAAATAATAGAAACACAAATAAAAATTCCCAATTTTATATTCGCAACTTCTCAAAACTAACATTTTCAATTTAGTAAATCTCTTTTCGGATAAAAAACATATGATTTTCAGCCCACGAATCGACACTGTCTATGGTCCCAAGTCATACAAAGAACTTGAAGAAAGAATTTTCATTCCTCTTGGCTACAAACTACGAGAAAACACCGTAATTCCGGCGTTGGACTTTATTGAGCAACCTAATTGCCCAAAGGTAAAACCTAATTTGTTTGGCGAAAATGTCGAAACATTTAGGTTTTCTCAGACTGGTTGGGTCGCTCCGAAGGCCACAATGAATCCGGAACCCCGCCCAGAGACATCCCAGCAAACCTACTTGAAGCCTACACTTTTGGAGGATTGGTTCATTTGATTAAAGGCTATATGGATGATCGTTCCGGGACCCAAAAGGCAGTTTGGTCACGTGACGTCATCGATAAAGCGATTGCAACGGAACCGAAGAAAGTGGTTCACACTTACGCAGGAGATGAAGGTAGGCAAATTTTAAACACAAAGTTACTTTTTTTTAAACATAAATTGAGGGTAATAATGTTTTTAAAAAATTTATCGTGTGCCATTACTTGAGTATAAATGAAAATTGATCCAACAGCGCGAAAGCTCCAGTTAGTACTGCTGAGACTTGTAGTTGGGAAAAAAAATGCGTCAGGATTACATTTGCGTTTCGGCAAAGAAGTGAAATTGGCGAAGGCTATAGATCAAAAATGATATATTTTCATAATTATGTAAAAACACCATCTTAAAAATAACGTTCATTTTTTATTATTTTATTTTTACTTGATTGTTTTAATCATTTTTTGTACAAGAATTATTCGTTCTACTAAGCTACATTCTAACTTTTAAGCTAAAATTGTTTTAAAGTTCTACAATTGTGAAGGAAATCCATACAAAAATAATTAAGGATCTTGTTTAAATTAATCTTCTAAAAATGGTCCTCATTCAACAAAACCGAAAACTTTCTGCTCCTTCATCTTTTGGTTTTTTTTTACTTGACTGTTTTAACCATGTTTTGTACCATTGCGCCTATGCTCCAAATAGTTGTTCCATTTTTGATACAAAAAATTATATTTTTCTTGAAATTAGAAGAAAAACATAATGAAAAACAGCATTTTTAAGATATTTAGTGCCTAGTTTCTAAATAAGTCTATATCGCTTTTACAGAAGCAATCTACCAAGCAATGAAAGCTTACAACGTAACTGGGCAGCGAGGAGTAGTCGTAGGGTCTCTTACGCCTTGGCTGGAAGCTTTTGCTTTGAAACTTGGAGCTGCACATGTAATTTTTTAGTTTTGTTCTTTTAATTCCTAAAATCTTCAGATGACTACAATGGAGTATATGCACATTGATACTCCAAACGAAGACCGAATCGATTACAAACACCCCGTTGAAGTGGCAAAGGAGGCTTCAAAGTAATCGATTTTTTATAGTTTTATAGTTCAAATAATGTTTAGATACTTTGGAAAATACGATTTCTTCGCCTCGTTTTCGTCAATTGAGCACAGTGGTTTGGGAAGATATGGTGATGCTTTGGATCCGATTGGAGATCTGAGAGAAGCCATGAAAATTCATTGTATGCTGAAAGAGAAAGGTTAGTGAACAATTTTATAAGAAAATTTTACAAAACAAATTCTAAATATTGTTGGAAATACTTATTGTTTCTTCAATGAATTGACTTTCTTTTGACGTTAGTGACGTTATTACAAAGTTCAGATTGACGTTACTCCTAAATTTTGTAATCGTAGCTAAACGTTTCAAACTATCTTAGAATTCTAAGTTTTTTTTCTCGAATAATGTGAATTTGCCTCTCAGTTTTCAAAAATTACCGAACGATTCAGTATATTTTTTTAGTGTAGCAATTATTTTGCGCGTTTCAATATTACACATGAATATTTTAATAAGGTGAGAGTAAGCCTAGTAATCTCGTTTGGTTTTTGGAAGAAAATACAGTTCAACAAAGCAAATTCCCGATTTTCGAGTTATTTGGCTAATATTGTTCAAAAACGACCGAAAATTTGGGTGAATAAACAAGACGGACCCTTTGTCAAAGAAGTCCTTTTTATAAACATATTCCTTTCAGATCGGAAAATAAGCGAAGGGAAGTTTTCTACTTGATTAAACTTTGTCATAATGTTTAATAAACATTATTTGAACTATAGAACTATAAAAATATGAAACATTATGACAAAGTTTAATCAAGTAGAAAACTGCCCTTCGCTTATTTTCCGATTTGAAAGGAATATGTTTATAAAAAGGACTTCTTTGACAAAGGACCCGTCTTGTGCTCCAAATGTAATTTGCAAATAAGCTCCACAATCAACAATAATTTTTTTTTTGTTTTTTTGTTTTTTTTTCAAGTGTTTTAATTCACAAAAAGCTTGTTTAACCGTTTCGATAAAGATAACAGAAAATGCATTGCATTGTGAAAGAGAAAGGTTAGTTTATGCAATTATAAGAAAGTTTTACAAAATGATAGGAATAGGGTCTAAGCTAAAAAAAACATTAAAATTGTTTTTTTTTCCTCACGGAATTGACATTCGCGTCTCTCCTCAATTTTTCAAGATTAGCTGAAAGTTTCAAAATTATCTTAACTTTTTTGAGTTTTATCTCGAATAATGCGAATACGCCGCACCAAATCCTAATTATTAAAAGTTCGTTCTTTGTGTAGCAATCTTTTTTTGTTTAGAAGAAAATTGTTTAGAAAATAAATTGACTTGGTTTTTCATCAGATTATAAGGTAAATTGCAACAAGTTTTATGATTTAGCATTTTTCCACAGAATTACAACGAAAAAAGGGCTTCGTTTTGGCATTCCCATTTATTAAAAAACAAAATCAAAAGATGCTATCAAAAAACCTTGTTTTTGGGATATGTAATTTATCTTTTCCCTTGTTCAAAAAAACATGTTTGTTCAACGTTTTCATTAAAGAAAAGAGAAATTCCAACCCCCCCCCCCCTCAATCAATTTGAAGATTTAAAAAAAGCCTGATAATTTTCGATTTTTCTTCAACTGTTAGTGCTAAAAATATTCTCTTTACTTTATTCTCAGTTTCTTTTTTGATTTTTCGAAAAGCCGAAAATCTTTTAAAAAAAAAGCTATCATTGTCTTCAAAGTACGACAGATAAGTTTACTATTAAAAGATTTTATAAGTTTACTATTAAAAGACCCTACTTCAAAGATTCAAAGTAGGGTCTTTTAATAGTAAACTTATAAAAACTGTGTTTTTTTCTTGTACATGAATTGTACATTGTACATGAACGAATTGTACATGAATATTATAACCGATAGGACTAAATGTGTTCAAGTATTCGATGTAAGTGCAAAATAAGGTTCTTGGCAATCATCGGTCAAAAAGTCAAAAATCAATCCGAGGTTAAACTGCAATTGATATAAATTCTTTTTTTGAAGCATGTTAAAAACAAAATCAAAAAGATGTATTTTTAGGTTATTAAAATGTTTCAAAGATGCCGAATAATTCTGTAATATCTTTTTTAATAGTCTCGGGATTGTAGTGTCCCATCATTGCTTTTAGCAAATATCTTAATCTCAAAGTTTTAAAGAAAAATTTGTAATTTATATGTTTTTCAAAACTTTTCTTTCCGAACTACAAAAATATGCGTTTAACAGTTTTAATACCGAACAGAGTCCCTGAAATTGGCCACAGGTCTTGTTTTTTTCTTAAACTCTTGCGTAAAATCGTGGTAGAACCCGTTAAGATAGGAAATTGGCCCAAAATTTTAAACCGACAGGCCAAGTTTGATAAATGTTTCGTTTTTGTTTTCTACAAAAATGGAGAAAACTCGATTGTCAAAAATCACTCCAATGTTACGCTGCAATTGCTCATTGTTAGTTTTTAAGAAAATCAGTTCGCACTTCTTTCAGCAACAAAAAAATATATTTGTGAGCTTTTTATTTCAGGACTTCTTTTCATTTGCCTTCCTTCGGGTTGGGATACTCTACATTGGAACCTTCACCGAATTTACGGAAGAATCCGTTGGGCTCTTTTTGCCGCAGGTAATATTGAAAATAGAAAAACAACTGTAGAAATCTTTTATTCAGGTTTTGACATTGTTGATCTGTTCGACCGAAACCAAAGGCAACCCATCACAGAAGATCGCTTCAAAAAACCATTTTTGGATTCAAATCTTGGCTACCAGTTCCAATGGGTAATGGTATTAAGGAAAAGATAAATACGGGGTATTTTTATTTATTTAATGTAATTTATGTTTTTTTCTGTTAAATAAATGGTTAGAAAAATTTGAAACTTTGCGTGAATATGTTTGTAGAAGAAGATTTTACGATTCACAAATTGAAATCACCTTGGTGAAAATACGCGGTGAAAATACAGTTTTTATTTGAAACCTAACACCAAGTTTCAAAATAAAACTTTCCTTTCTTTTTCAGTTGACTGAAAGCGAACAGAACGCGATTTGACACAAGAAAAATAACTTCTTTTGCTTGAGTAGAAAAAAATTGAAATAAGTCTTCGGTTTTTCATTTTTATACAGAGAAAAATCGTTTAAATTTTTTTCACCCAATGTTTCGACCAAAGGGTATTATGTTAGACAGGCTGGCCCTTGACTTAGTAGATTAAATAGGCATATCAGACTAAGAAAGGTGAATTTTTCAAATTCCTTTTATTTTCACAGAGAAATATTCTAGTTTAAGTTATTTGTCTACTGAATGTTTTGTGTGTGCGCTATTTTATAAGGTAAGTAAGCGCTGCAATCCGGGTATGGTGTGCATATCTAAACTATCTACTTTGATCTTTTTGGGGAGATAAATTATGAAGTACAATTTATTGCAAGGTATTTGTTAAAATAGTACAAGAAGATTTTACGGTACAAACATTGACAACTACCTTTGCAGTGAAAACACAGTGTTTACTTGAAACCTAAGAGTTTTAAAATATTAACAAAATGCTTACATTTCGTTTTTTTCTGTGTCTGTTGTTTGAAAACGAACAGAACACGATTTTTCACGAAAACAAAATTATTTTACTATAGTAGATAAAAACATTAAATTGAAGGCTTTGATTTAGCATTTTTCTACTCTGCTCTTAAATATATATTTGAATATTTGCTCAGCGAATGTTTTGACCATACGGTATGATTTTAGACAGATTAGCCCTGGAAGAAATAGAAGATTTGGGCTCAATAAAGGAAGGTAAGTATCTCAAATTCTTTTTATTTTCACCGAGAAATATTCTAGTTTATATATTTATCTACTGAATGTTTCGTTTAAATGGTGTATTATAAGATAAGTTTTCGATGCCATTCCGATCTGGTGGTATCTAAACAGTCTAATTTGAACTTTTTTGGAAGGTAAAAATTAGGAAGGGCTGGAAAACTTCATACGTACACACACATACTCACATATAAATGCTTCCACACACACACACACACGCACGCACACACACACACACACACACACACACATACACACACATACATACATACACATATACACACACATACACACACATACACACATACACACATACACACATACACATACACATACACACATACACACATACACACATACACACATACACACATACACACACACATACACATATACACACAAACCCCACCTTTGTTGTTATTATTAGTCCCATTCTGAAAATTAAGTATTTCTAGGAGAATCAAATAAACTGTGATTTTGTGGTTTCTTGGCAAACGTTGGATGATTCATAGTGTGCTCACATGGTTCCCTACAATGTGTTGTTTCTGAAAAACGTCATAGGTACACACTTCGCGGTTTCACTTTTCCCACACAACCTTCGGGTTTTGGGAAAAAACTTTTCTGTTACCGCATTTTCACAACAACATGTGTTTTCTTGAGTTCATTCGGGGTGTAAAAAAAGGGTTTTCACTTCTGAAAACATTTGTTTTCAAAACCAATTTATAAGTTCAATGTTTTGGTGAAGTGATAGAGAATTGTTTTTCATACGGAAACACTCTTCTTCCATTTTTCTCTTCATATATTTATGTCAAGGTTTTGCATGGATTAATGCAAATTTGTGCAAAAGTGGTTTTACATTTTTTTAAAACCTATATTTAAAATTGAAGCAACAGTTTTACAACTGCTTTTGGTTGTTTTGCAACCATCAATATTGTATCCCAGTGAAATTTTTCGCAATGAAAAAGTTCTTTTTTTCGTTCCCTGAATATACTAATCAAATTTCACTCGAAAGTTTCAATTACATTACCAATAGAGGTCGGATCGTTCAATTTCTTTGTAATACAATACATCAAATTAAAAATGCATCAATTCAGAATTTATGCATTCAGTATTTGGTTTTTATTTGTCACTGAAACTTATTATTTTATAAAGCTGTGCGCAAAGTTTAAAAAAACCACGTCATATTAATGTTTTAATGCTGGCATATTTACTTTTTTTGTTTTGCGTGTGTGTTGATCGTTCCAAAGAAATTTTCTCGAATATACTTTTTTTTTTAATTTTTAATTACTTTTCACACCAAAGAACCGATACTTTATTTTTCTTTCTAACATTTTTGTAAATGGAGTTTGCAAATATTGCATTTTATTTGGCTCCAATTCTTTCGTTTTCCAAATTTACACTTGCACTTCTATTTTCGGAAAATCAGCGAAATATTTCTTAGACACGTGTTCATTTCCGGTGGTTACGCACCAAAAATATCCTTCCGTAAACACAAAACCAGTTTCTTTTGATGCGATTACTTTGCCGAGACAGAACCCGATTCAACTTTGATCGACCAACATTGATATGTCTTTTCAAAGGCAACGCCTTTGCGTTTTCTTTCCTGTCTTATTTTCATTGTAATTCGGAAGAGCCCCAATTTTAACCATTTTTTTCTCTGTTTTAGAAACTCTTATCAAAAACCAACAGTAACTATGAGGAAAAATATTCTTTCAGGTAGTAGTTTCTTTGGATTTTTGATATGATTCTGTTTCACAAAAAGTTACAGGTACAGAATGCAAATGTTTCATGTCCTTTCAAAGACAAAGTTATCATTTTTTTCGGAAAATCGTTATAACCGGCAAACTCAAACCCGAAATCATTATGATAGTAGGTTGTGTTTATTTTAGCTTTGATATAAATTGCTTGAAAGACTCGCTGGTGATCTTTCGTGGAACATTTGCCATGTCCTCCGTTTATTCAAATGTGCGTGTTGAATATTAATACCATTATTCTTACAATTTTCTATTCAACATATGAAAGCTAAAACTTAAAAAAAAAAACGCAGAGTTGCGCCCCAATGCTGTTTTTTCTTTTGAAATTGCAGTTTTTGAAAATAGTAAGTAGCCAGTGACTTTGTAAAACTTTGAGAAAAATTAAATGCTTCACATAAAAACAAGCAGAAAAGTTTTGTAATTTTTAACATCAATGGTCCGACCGCATTACTCGAAATGAAAGTTAGTAAATTTATGACAGTTTTGAAACATTCCGATAAGTTAATAAACATAAAAAAATTAGAGCTCTATGGAATATCAAACGAAATACTTTTTTGGTTGTTGTTGTTGTTCATTGGAATTAAAAAGAGAACACTTTGAAACGCCAAACAAATTTTTTTTGCAAAATGTAAGCACTCTATTTCTGCAATCTGAAAACTAGCAGTAGAAAAAGAGAAAACTTCTTTTTTTTTGCATTTATGGATTTATGACACAATTCGGATTTACTCCATATTTGACGTACAAACGATCAATTATTTGCACGTTGGTTCAAAAAGAGTTCCACTCTTTCTGGCATAATTTCGTTCTATAATCGTTTTATTGTTCTTCACAAAATATCATTATTTTCAAAAATTATATTTCAAGGCCTAAAAATTGGTTAGAAACGCCAAAGAATTATATTGCCCATAGCACTTTATGCCCTGCAAAAAATGCATTTGGTGGAACATGGCTGTATATATTTTAGCTCTGATAGAAATTGACTGAAATTGATTCAGTTCATAATCTCAGGAAAAAAAATTTACCATGTTCTCGGTGAACTCAGTTTTGCATCTTACCTTATTAAATAATTGATTTTATCATTTAACTGAAAATTTGAAAGATAAAACTTTAAACAAACGTAGTATTGAACAATGTGGTCATTTAAAAATTTTAATCTCTACAATGTTTTTTTTTGTTGAAATTGCATTTTTAATATTAATAGTCAATAACTGAACTGAGAAAAAATGCTTACCATATAGGCAAAAGAAAAGTTTGGAAATTTTGAACACCATTTACGTGAGCGCATTACTCGAAACAAAGCTTTATAAATTCAAGAAAGTTTTGAAATTTTCAGCCAAAAAAACAAAAAATTTTCAAAACTGAATAAAAATTAGGACCCTATGTTTGAGAGCTTAACACTGTTTCAAAAGATACTACCTATAAATTTGACAATTATGAAACATTTAGGCATCTTTTTGTTGATTCTGAAAAACGGGAATGTCAAACTAAATTCATTTATTAGTTAGTTGTGGTTCATAAAAAAAAACACAATCTGTTTATTTTAAAATAAAGTTCATTTTTGTACATCGAAAAACCAGCATTTGTCCAAAAATGGGAGACCTCATCAAAAAAAAGTTAAACGAGTCCCAAAAAAAATGAAGATTGGATTAGTTTTAAATTAAGCACGAATGCAAGCTCAACACATATCAAGTTTTGTTTTTTATGTTATTTATGTAAGAAAGTCAAAACTTTTGATCATTTATGTAACAAATTGAAAATAAAAAAAAAATAAGATTAATGCAGATTCATGCCCGATTTCAAATAACCTAACATAAAAAAATTCAAAAAAAATTTAAATATGTGTTTGCTAAAATGAGACAAGGAAACTTTTTGTAAAATTAAAAGTGAAATTAGTTGGCGACAAAAAATACTTTTTTTAAACGAATATTTCATGAGGCCGTGATCACCACAATAAATTGCTCAAAAGTAATTAGTCCTTTGTCTCTTATGTGTTCCATTTTTTGGGAAACATATAAAAAATACCGTTTTCTGTAGCAGCCTTTTTAAAAGTTAAAGTTTTTAAAAGTTTCATCTAAAGCAAAAATGATGTAAAGGTGCAAAGTACTTTCGTGTTCCGCAACACAAACAGTTCGGCAAAATCACAAAAAGCAACTTTGAAGTCCTTCGTCAAGAAGAAAAACTACAGAAGTGCCGTGGTTTTCTTGAATCACCAGACCCTCCATGTCACTTCTTTCCCAATTCTTCTCCTTTGTCCCAGTCGGTTCCATTTTTCAACGCAATGCCTAGATAAGAGAATAGCCCCTGTTTGCCAATCTTTATCTTCTTTGAAACTTTGCGGAGCTGCAGACCATTTCTGTCCCCCGCGGCAATGACGGGACACACCGACGATGTGCCACTTATTGAACCCGAACAGGTAGGTCAAATTTTATTTTCTGAGAAAAAGTGGATGTTTCAGAAGTCTCCCACCAAGGCAATCAATATCCTGACACTGGCACTTTGTTTGTCTTCGGGATTCCAGCAGGGATACATTGCTTCTGTGCTCAATCAACCCTACCATGAGATTGAAATCTACATGAACAACTCGTGGATTCAGACGACCGGAACGCCTATGAGCAGAGCTACCATTGTAAGTAACGAGTTTTTCTCCAAGTTTTTCGTCGTGACGCGTTTGTGGTTAATTTTGAACCTTGTAAAGTGTTGTTTTTGAATTTAGCGTAGAAAATTTATCTAGAAACACTCAATTGAAGAAAATTATCTAAAATTTAATAATCGGAGACACTGAAATGTTTCCGTCATTTCACATTACACATTTCAAGCACCGCAAAATTGAATTTTCTGGTCGTTTTTGATTGTTATTCCACTTTCCAATGGTTTTTTTTCGAAATATGGTCACCTTAAAATTTTGTTTGAAAATTTTATACGTCACCAAAAGTTACGTAGAATTCAAAAATACATCTTTTTTGCACAAGTCTTAGTGAAAGGTGCAAAACATTAAAAAAATGTTTTTACAGTTTTTTGAGCCTAACATTTTCTACTATGCGAATTGGTAGAATTCCTAAGAATTATTGTAGTTTGATATTGATTTTGCTAGCTGAAAATCGACAAAAAATCGACTAAGGTTTTTAGGCTATAGGAAGGCTGTGAACCAATTAACAGTCTAATCGAATGATTTTGTGAAGTTCTGACATAAGGACCTTGCTTGAACTTTACCTGGACGACGTCGTAAAATTTTACTCACAGTAAAATTTAGCCAAAACACCATTTATGTCTTTGTGATTCTAAAATTCAAAAAATGTCGCTAAAATCGACAAATAAACAGCTGACTCTTTTAGTAAAAACATTTCTTAAACTGGAACGGTGCGAATAATTTACCTCAGGAAAACCAGGCAAAAATTAACTTTGTCTCTCTGATTATATTTTGTAAATGGGAACAGTTCAAATAGTTTCAAAATTAGGCCTTTTTTATCCGAGCTGCCATAAACATCGAAGTGATCTTGAAATTTTGTTTTGTTTTCGTCAAAAGCAGATTTACGAACTTTTTAAGCTTTCATTGATTAACACAACCAGTTTACCTTGTGAAAAAATGGATTTGAAAAATATTATTTGACTGTTATTTGCGACAATTTACTCTCGTGTTTTCTGTTACACAATCATTTTTTTCGTCTAAGAAGCACATCGACTTATCAATGTAACATGAAATTGAAAATTCACAAGAGTGGAGTTTGAACCACCGGAACAATTTGTTTTATGAAGAATAAAATCTTCACTGTCATCCGACACTTGAACATTTGTTGAATTTCAAATGAAACAGACAACTGCTTTCTTTGTAGATTAAATTTTTTTTCAACAGAAAAACATTTTTTCAAAAACATAGTACTTTAAAAAATGAATAATTAAATAGCCTAGCTAATGCAACACGTTGTAAATCGCATCGCAATCCGTTAAAAAAATGTATTTTTAAATTTAAAGTATTTTCATTCTGTAAAATGATTTTTATCTTGTTTATTACTACCGCAATCTGTGTTTTTGGGCAAGAATTTGTAAAATGTTATGTGACAGGAACGCCGACTGATTGGGTAAAACAACCACCAATGCGTAATATTTGTGAAACATTAACTAAACATTTTAAAAATTCGAATTTATTGACTCATGAATAGATTTCCTAACGAGATTTTAGTTTTCTTTTGGTTTTTGTTTTTAAATTTTCAATTCAAGTATCTCTTTACAGGACCTTCTCTGGTCCCTCCTCAACGTCTGTTTCCCCATCGCCACAATATTTGGTCAATTCGCAGCCGCAGTCCTTGTAGCTAAAATTGGTCGCAAGTCTACTGCCTTGGTTGCTTCTTTCCTCTACATTCCCGCAACTCTTCTTTCTGCCTCGGCTCGATGGGTCCCAGGAGCTTTCGAACTGCTCTATGTTGGAAGAATTTTATGGTATTTTTTTATATTTTAATGTTATAAAGTTGTATTTTTAGGTCATTTGCCAATGGAATCGCCAGTGTGAATGCCACCGTTTGGATTGTTGAATGCGCCCCAGCTGCTTTCAGAGGAAGGATGGCAGCAATGCAGGAGGTCTTTATGGGAGTTGGTAAGTTATTTAAATGTTACAAAGCTAACAAAAGAATAATACAAAAGAACTCGTTACTTCGCGATCCATAAAAAGTGTCGGATACGTACAATAATTTTTAAGAACCGACTTTAAGAGTGATTCGCATTTAAAAGTCCAAAATTCAAGGCTTTGAATACTTGTTTTCCAAGAAACACTTTAATTACGATTTACATGAAATTTGTAAATGAAATTTTTGTACAATTGAAAGCTACAATTGAAACGTATTTATCTTCAATGCGAACTTACCAATGTTAGCTCAGCAATGTTCAACGGATCAATAGAATTACTTGTTCTTATAAACTTTTGCACCATTATACTTATCCCAAAGAAGGCCTTAATACATTTCACAAAATAGCAAAGTAAAAAAGTAACTGCTTTCCCAAAATAGAAGAAATTCCCCCCAAAAAATTCAAGGGGTGGCTCAAGAAGTATTTGCGTTATTGTTTCCTTAAAAACAAAAAACTTCCCGGTTACAAATATGAACTAAGTCATTGTTCTTGCATCGAAAGTGTTTCGATTAGGGTTATTGCAAAGAAATTCTACCCAGGAACAACTGAAGTTCGTTCTTATAGGAAACGTATAGAAAAAAAATCAAACAACGTTTACTTCAACTCAATTGTCAAATTTGATTTTTGTTCATTTGAAATGTTCATACCACTATTTCATAACTACTATTTATTTTTTTCCACAAATGCCAAGGTATTGGTGTCTCTTTCCCAAATTTCGAAAGCTTTGCTTACACAAAATTAGGGAAAGAAGGTTTTAAACCCCAAATAAATGCACCAAACCGCACTCTCAGGCTAATTGCGCAAACATAGCACATCAACAGATCATCACTTGAACATTCTAATTTTATTGGCACTATTCCAATTTGGCGACAGCTATATATGAGCCGAGGCAAATTGTCAATAAAGAAATGGAAAAGAACCCTATTAATCTTTCAAGAACAACAAAATTTGAATTTTAGGTTCACTGGTGACTCAATTCCTCGGAGTCTGGTTTTCCACTGCCAACACTTGGGAATGGATGTTCGTTCCCAACTGCATCTTCGTAGTTCTGAATATTTTGCTTTTCTTGGTTGTCTACGAGTCCCCTCAATTCTTGATTGAGAAATGGGGAGATTACGATACAGTAGGTTAAGTTAAAAGAGAAAATTTTGTTTAAATGTTTAGGCAAGAAAGGCATTGGCAGAATATCACGGAGTGTCCGAGCACGATCCTCTGATTGACAATGAGATTAACGTTTGCGAAGAGGCGATCCGGAAAAACGACGAAGGAGTGCAAGATGAGGTTGCTTTATTTGTTCAATTTTTTCAATCAGTGTTTCAACTTAATATTCTAAACCTTTTCGGTTAAAAAAACTGCGCAGCCCCCTCTCTACGAAAATTTCATAATTTTATGAAACATGAGATTTATTTCTAAAAAAAACATTTAAACTTTCCGCAAAAACGGGATATATTCGGGTTTTAATAAATGTTGGGTTTAATAAAAAGGTTTAATTTATTTGAGTTTTAATAAAAGCCGTTTCCCAAAAAAAAAAACTGAAGAAATGGAACTACGTTTTACACAATGAAAGTTGATTGCTGTAGTGCTCTAGTCTTTTTATTTTCATTTTAAAAAAAAAAAACGTAAAAATAGATCGTGTGATTGGTTTGCAAGCATCTGATTTTATCGTGTTTGATTTTCTTTCTAATTGTGAAATATACACGAACCTTCCCACCACAAACATCGCAAGTCAATAAATTTCCGATTTTATTGAAATTTGCGAGCGTTGCATAAAAAACTTTAAACGTTCTTGATTTTTTATTGATTTTTTGCTATAGCAGCTAATAGCAACAATGTTGCTTAAAACTCCGAAAACACCAACTATAAAACATTGAGGTCAACTTTTAAACGAGAAATTTTGACCAAAGTTCACCTAACTGTCAGTAATTATAACATTCAAATAATTAATTTTCTGTTTGTTCATTGTCATAAACATGGTTTTTTAAGTGTTTATTCAGTATTTTTTTCATTTTAACTTTCGTGTTCGAGATCATTATTGCTCTTGTCACACAGATTTTAGTTTTTTATGTGACATTCAACTTAGGTAATGAAAATCATCAGAAGAAAAGTTTTGGGTTCTTTTCAAATTTTGCGTTTTGTTAGAAAACACAATAATTGCAGCAAGTTGTTAGCCGGAAAATTTTTTATGGAACTCTTCGTAATCAAGAAACATTTTGACAATAAAAGAAAAAAAATTAATCCACACATTGAAACGTACATATGGAACAACGTTAAAAATATTAAATAGAAAGATTTTTAGCATATTTAACAATTTCAACAATAATTTTCAGCAACATCACAGCGAACGCCACTCGGCCTTCGATGTAATGTTTGTCCCCTGGGTTGCCAACGATCCCGCTTCGAAGGTGATTCGCCAAAACGCTTGGGTTGGCCTTATGGTTAAGGTAATTATTTTTTTTTAAACCAATCAATAAAATCGATTTTTGCAGGTGGCTTACGTATTTACTGGTGCTCGTTGTCTCCGAGCCTTCAGTTCCTACACTCTTCACGAGTTGGGAGGGTACTCCATGAAGTCCGCCAACATCGGATCGTTTATAAACAGTGAGTTTTCCAAATTTTTTCCACTGCAAGGAAAATTGCTGAAAATTTAAGGCGGAAATTTAGTTTACTATACAGACGTTCATTAATAGAGAAGCTATTTATAACGATTGTTATAACAATTTTTATAACAATTTCCAATCAGAGATATGCTGAAGTATTGATCTTTCAGCGTTTGCAACCTTTAAATTAACCAACTAGAAGATTTCAAGGATTTTTTAAAAATTAAATGTTGATAAAAATGCTTTAGAATATTTAATTGCTGACTTTTGTTGGGTTTTGAGCCAAATACAATGCTGCCCCAATTTTATATTCAAGTTACATAATTTGATGTGCACAACATAAAATTTTTGAACGCCTTTTGTAGCAGAATAAAAATCGTCTGTTCAAGAAATTCGAGAAGAGACGATCTATTTTTTCATTGTTTTACACTGTTTCAACAATAACGTTAGACCACGCGGTATAAAGGAATTGGAAAATACCTTTTTGAAAATATATCGAATACATTGACATGACAAGGCACAAGGAATTATTATAGGCACAAGGAATTATTATTTCTAAAATGCGAATGGAATATGTACCTAGTAAAACAGTTAGGTGGTTTTAAAAACAGCAAATTTAATGAAATCTTTTAGGAAATCCAAAGAAAGTGTTCCGAAACTGAAACAAAAATCAGATTCCCAATTGGGAAAAACAATTTGTTGAAATTGGTGCTGCGGCTAAAATAGTTATTTTGTTATTAAAAAACCAATAAAAACTAATCATGAAGTCAATCTATAAATCAAGTTTGAAAAAAAAATTTTGGTTTTTAAATTTCTGAAAGATTTTTTTCTGGAGAGAAAAGAGACAACCAATTAATTGAAACATTAGAATTCAGTGTTAAAAACTACTTAGAATTTCATTTTCTGTCTTTTATACCATTTTAACCACTTCTGTTGGATGTCGAGCCAAATACAATACAATATTTATTGCAAAAACTTTTACGACTTATTCTGAATACATTCCCATTTTTTCATTCAAGGTATATAATTTAATGTGTAAAACTTAAAAATTCTTAACGCCTTTAAAACAAAATAAAAATCGCACTCAAGAAATTCAAAAAAAAAATTCGCATTTACTTTTTCATTGTATTCCATCTTTCTGTTCCCTTATTGGAATTGGAAAATACTTTCTTTTTTTATCGAAAATTTTTTAAATAAAAAAAATTTTCACTTGATTACTTACGTCAAGACCGCATTGTTATTCCAAAAATGCGAATGATACTTTGAACCAGTTAAAACATTTAGGTGTTTTTACAGAAAAACAACACATTGATTTCCGAAAATCCAAAAAAAATATACAAAACTGAAACTCGGATTCCACAATTGGGAAAATAATTTGCTGATGTACTTTTTTGATGGACGTACTGCATCTATAATTGTTATTCCGCTTTTAGGTTTTCTATTGTGAGCAAGTTTCTTTTTTTAACACTCTAGCCAAAAGAATGTCATTTTTTGAAAATTGTATTTAGGCATCTTCCGTCTCCCGGTCACTCTTCTCCCCGTTTTCCTCGTTGACAGTCTCGGAAGAAGACCTCTCATTTTGATCTCAACGGCAGTTTCTCTAATTTCTTTGATAGCAATGGAAGCAGCCATCGCTGCTGGAGACTCTTGGAGGGTAGGAAAATTCATATTCTTTGGTTTCACAACATGATTTCAGGTGATAACGATGGCTGGTCTCAGCACACTTTTGCTTATCAATGCGTGGGGACTGGGCTCTGTTTCAAGATTTTACTGCGCCGAGGTGAGGTGGTGAAAGCTTTTCCTCTGAAATTTTGCAGAAAACTAAATGAAGAAAATAATTAAAAGCTCGAAAAATCTTTTCTGAAAAAGAAATATTTATCTGTCACTACTAAAAAAAGGGAAAAAAGATTTTCAACAAGTGTGTGAAAATAGATTGCTAGAGACGATTTTTATTCTTATATTACAGGCTTGCTTTTTCCTGCAATGTTTCAATTTCAATGTTAACTTTCACTCATTTTGCAAGCATTAGTTTGTGAGGATTATTGTTCATTGCCAGGTTGTTAAAATGTTTTACTCGCACATTATCAAAAATGCCGATCCTGAAACAAAATATAAATAAAAAATATGAATCCGGTTGTAAAAGTGTCTTTATCCAAAATTTCAAACGGTTTTTGTTTTTTTCATTAACTTTATGAAAGTTATTTTTTTTATGAAAGACAGTAAGTCGATAATGGAAATCATTATGAAACTTAACTGAATGTCAAACTTTATACTAACCAAAGGGAGAACTCAACCAAAAACCATTACATAAGCCATGAAACAATTTCACAATTTGACTCAACTGCGAAGAAACAAAAATGAAAAAAAATGACTACTTTTGTTGAATGTTACAGCTTGTGAGTAAACTTTTAAGTGAGTTTTCAACTATAATAGGTCCTGTTTCATCTAGGCAATGCAGAGAAAATATTTTTGTTGTTTGGTGTTTTTGAAACGATTATACTTATTTATTTCTAGAATTGTCGTTTGGTCTGGGCCTGAAAACCATTAGTGAGAAATTTATAGGCATCTTACCAAAAGAATGAATACGACACGTCATACTTTTACAGTCAACTACATAAAATGAAATGAAACAAAATATACTAAACACAGCGTAAACTCCTATAGACGTTATGAATGGTTGTTTTTAAAGAATTTAGCATCCTTTGAAATCAAATCACTTTTCATATCGATTTTTTAGCTGGTTCCGCGTAGTGTTCTGCTACAGTCCGTCTCTGTTCTGACAGCTTTGGAGGCAGGCTCTAAGATTGGAGTGGAGTTCATTTGGTACCCCATCGCTAATTACGTAAGTGGTGTGTGTGCGTGTGTGCGTGTGTGTATGTATGTGTGTATGTGTGTGTGTGTGTCTGTAAGAAAGCTTTGCTACGCCCAAAATTTTTCAGATCGGTGGCGAGTCTCTCCTCCTTTTCACAGTGCCAACTGCTATTTTCCTGTACTTTATGTACCTTTATTGTCCCGAAACCAGTAAGAAAACCGTGAAGCAGGTTTGTCAACTTGAAAAATGGTTGTATATTCAAATTTCAGGTTTTGAATGAAACCGCCAGGCAAAGAAAATTGGACGTCAGCTTTTGATCATTTATCTATTCAAGCTTTCAGTAATTTTACTCAACGGTGAAACATACGGGTGACTAGATGGAATAAACTGTTGATGTTGATATAGTGTGTTTCCAAAAAACGGCACAGGTTTTGGCCAAAAACCTTAAATGATGGTACATTAGGTCCCGCCGCGTAATTCCAATTGTCTGCGCACTATTCTTTCACTGCGTTGTTTCGCTTATTTTACTTATATTCACATCAATGTTTCATCGTCTGTGGTTAAAAAGGAGCAAAACATAAAGGTCGCTCAAAAGTCGCCGACTTTTTCTTTAGAAACAAACTATATATGCAATCACTAAGTCTCCATAATTTTTTATTATCTTTGGTAGTTTTTTTAATGACAATCTTTTGCTAAAATGGCATTTGGCCACTTGAAAAATATCTATTGTGGTGCTCTGAAGAAAAAACATCAAAAAAATATATATTGAACCTGAAAATTATGCATTGCAAATTGTTTCCGTCGTGTTATCACATTCATTGTGCATATGTTTAAATAATGCAATCACATCAATTTTCGCTGTTTTCCATGGCGAGGTAACAAATGCGAAATTTTATTTGAAGAAACTAAAAAAATCGAAAAAAAATGCTGTGTCTGTTACCTTTCTGTAAATGTTTCACTGCAAAGGGAAATACAAATCTATGTTAAAGGGACCGTTTTGATAAGCTGATTTTTATCGTTTACATGAACCAAAGTTGCAAAAGATCCCTGACGGTCCCTTTAAACCACTCATTGTCCGTTTTCTTAACTACATAAAACATTTTTGTTGTAAAAACCGTATTTTTCGAATGTTGAAACTTTACACAAAGCGATGAGTGTTTCATTATTTTGCTAAGATTATATAATTAGTGTTTGATTTGTTAGCTTCTCTTTCGATTCTTTACTGAATACTAAATCAAATTTTTGTAGATAGTTAGATCAGGTAGAACTTTGGGAAAAAATAACACATTCTAAATATTGAAAGAACGCAAACACATCAAAATTCACTTTTTTCAACTCAAAATGGAAAAATCACTTTTGAGCATTAACAGACATTAGAGAAACTATTAGAAACTTGCAATGCTTGCTGTTTCTGTGTATGTTTCATTTCTAAGTGAAAAAATATATCTTCGTTGCGTATTCAATCCGCCTTCGTTGGTGTTTCCACATAAAGTTTTGTTTTCAATGTGTATTTGTAAAATTGTTTTTTTTTTAATAATTTCAAGATTCCCAACTGAAATTACTTCCTAAGGTGATACAGATGAAATAATAAATTGGTTTATTCGCTACAGCCTTATTGCAGTCATAGATGCTGATTTCCAGTTGAAATGGATTCTCAAAAGTTTTCTTTTTGGAAAGTTGTTCCTAGAAAACAACTGTCAATTTTTTTTTGTTTTTGCTCAGAAGTATGAAAATCATAAAGAAAATAATAAAATGCCAACAAGAAACGATAAGTGGGAACTTTATTTTATGTGCATGTTGTTCGGCAGCTATACTGTCTAAAAGGTATGAGAGGTTAGGGTAAATAAAGAAATTACAGTCGAAGATTTATTTTAAGGGTTCAAGTTACAGAAATATTAGTCGAATGTATTTGGTACTCATACTTTCGTTCAGTTTTTTCTCTCTCTAAAAAAAGACATGAATTTGTTTTGTTTTAAAGTTGAAAAAAGATTTATTCGCTGTCATTTTCAGAATTCTATCGAATCTTTGAGGTCTTCCACTTTCGGAACTGCAATCATTTTAAAAAAAAACATATGAAATTTGTTTATTATGTATTTACATGTAAAAGTTAACAAATTTAGCTCATTTCCAGCTGAGCCATAACACAGGCGATCTCCTCGTGCTGGGATCCCTTATTGTAGTCGTAGATTCTGATTTCCAGTTGGTAGGGCTTCTAAAGTAATTAAATAATTATACAATTAGGTAATTAAAACTTACATAAGCGGCAATAAGGTTGATGATGGGTGCGTATGGGCTGAGATCCAAAGGAAGAATTAGGACCAAAGGACCGTGGGTAAGGGGGCAGTTATGGGCAAAGTCACAACCGTCAATGTTGTTCCTGAAAATAGAACATTTATTATTTTTCAAAAACTTTTTCAACTTTAAATTTCAAATTTTTAATATGAAGGTGCAGGTATTTTTTTTTCAGAGATTAAGTTCGGTCAAAAATATGCAGCTGGTTCTTGAGGAACCATTTCAGGAAAAGTATTAAAAAAGCACTCAAATAGTCGTTCAATTCTGCTATAATTATTAAAATTGCTATAAAAATTCTTAGAAATGCTATAAGTGGGAATTCAGAACTTTTAAAAACTGGTCTTTTTGAATTGCAAGATAATGTTTTTTTAGATTCGAACATCGCCAGAAAGTTTCGGAAAATTGCCTTCACTGACAAATTTCGCAAAGCAAGTTTTGAGCCACAACTTCAAAAATAAGCGGTGAATTTTATACTTTCTTGAAATTGGTATAAACATGGATTTCACTTTTATTGCTGGACTCAGTTAATTTTTTTTGGCGAAATATTTTCTTTGTTTTCATCATTTTGCGAAAAAAAGTCGATCGACAACACGGTAGTTTTATTTTTCAGTGCAGCAAAAATGTCAAGTAATCTGTTTTTTACCGCGTTTTTGTAAAAAAAAAAACACGGGTTCACTAAATGGTTCGAACCCTACTCTAGAAGAAGTGATTTGTCAAACTTTTCGCTTTTTTAAATGTTTTTTTAACTTTTGAAAATAAGCAGAGTGTTTCGGACAGTTGGCTTTACTGAAACATTTAACATTATGTGTTTCTCGGCTGTTCGACGTGACAAAAATAAAAAAGGGAACTCTAAGGATCGATTATTTAATTGTGCATTTTTTGTAAACAATAAAACCTACAAAAGTCCATAAGTGGGAATTTCATTCCAGTTGCAAGTGGTTCCAACCCATCCAGTGGTGTATTGGTACAGCTTCACGTTGGATTTGTTATCGTCAATCTGAAAATGGTAAGGTTTTTAATGGGTTCGTAGTGAACTTTTGGTAATAATTATTTCGCCGATATATAATTTTTGTGAGAGAGTTCTGAAATTCAGCCAAGCGAAAAATAGAAATGACTATTCCTCGAAAATCGTCATTTCTATTTTTCGCTAAAGTGATTTATGACAAAGCAGTGTTAAAATATTTAATTCCTTAACATTTGTTGCTGCGACTATAACTTTGTAAGAAAATATCACTGCTTTTCCCCCTGACATCAAAAAGCTAACAAAGAGCTTATCCTTTTTAAAAATTAAACGATTTGTAATCGTTTTTGTTCATGTTCGACTGTAAAAAACCGGTTTTTTTCATTTTTCACTAAACTATTGTTATGGGAAATTTTTTATTTTGGCCAAATACCTTTACGCTAAAATTTCATTTTTCAGAATTTTTGGCAGAGAATGATTTTTTTTTTTTTAAATGAGTAAGTCTTTGAAGTTTGCCCACAGTTTTGGAAACAAAATATCAAAACATTTGGCGCTAACGAAAAAATCAATTTTTTTTAATCTTTTATAATCAAATTCTTTGCATAATTCGATTAAAATCCAATTCGGCTCCAAAAAATTTTTCAAATCATGAAATTAAATTGTTTTTTGTTTTACAAATGTTTCATATAAATCTCAAGATTTTTGTGCGTTCACCAACACGTTTCGGTGGTGTGAGAGATGTGTTATTTTAGCAGAAATGATAAAATGTAACTGTAAAAAAAACTAGAACACCCACCTGAGGTCCGTTGTTATAAGTGTAAAGGTAGAGGATGTTCTCCTGTTTGGGATCAATAGGGTAGACTGGGACTCCGTTTTTGTCGGTTACTGTGATGTTGTCAATGCGGAATTGTTCATCTGAAACATAGAGTTAACAGCTTTATTTATTGTTTTTTGTAATTAGAAACAGGTCATTTCAATGTTTCACAATTTTGTTTACAACATAACACTTAAGCCTTTTGTGTTTGTCAGAACTTTCTCTCCTTTCATATTGTGGTTGTGTCATTTATAAAATGTGTCAAAAATGTTTCAATTACGTTTTATCTATTAAAAATTATCCCTTACGGTGTCTTAACAGTCGCTTTTTGTCGAAAAGTATGGTTCAATTTTGGTACTTGTTAGTTCATTTGTTTCAAAGACTTGAGTAGAGTTTGCGCTTAAAAAAGACTAAAAGGCAAAGAAGCTTCGAATAAATACACGCGGGCACCTATGCTTCTCGCCAATTCTACTTTGGCCGATTTGGCTGCGTACACAGCCTGAGTATTCTATGTTTTACGCATTTTATGAGCAATATTAAAACAATGCAACGTTGTGACATAGCAATTTTTGCATCATATATGCGACGGCACTAAATGAAATGAAAAAACATTGGATAAGCAAGTCAAAATTTAATAAATAACCTAGTTGATGTCAAAGCTAAGTAATCTCTTTTTTTCCAGAAATCACTTCTTTAACTTGAAAAAAATATTTGTCATGTTGGCAGATTTAAAAAAATTGCTTTCCGTCTATCGTACCTGGATCACCATTCGCCCTAACTTTCATGAGAAACAACATATTCGAAACATGCACATGAGTCAGGAATAGCATCATTTTATTTCTTCACTTGAGTATTTTCTTTATTTCCCATTTTCACTTGTTGAATATAATTTAGAGGAAAGAAACAATTTTCGATTTTGGGGAACAGCTTTAAATTACGCTTAATGAGTTTTTGATTTTTAGTTTTTTAAGGTTTCGTAAATGCAGTGTTTCAAAATGGTTTTATCCAAAAAGAAATTCGAGCTCAGCAAAGGTAATTCTCAATTTATGTTACGTTCTTATCCTAAACATTTGTATAGCTATCGCCAAACGGGCATCATGCCAATTTTGTCCCAGTATTCTCTGTTGATTATAGATTAGCATATAATCGTAATCTAATTGAACATCGACAGATAATAAAGACACAAATTGGCATGATGCCCGTTTGGCGGCAACAATCTCTCTCTCTCGTCTCTCTCTCTCTCTCTCTCTCTCTCTCTCTCTCTCACATAAATGGTTATTTCAGTGCCTTACAATTTTGTTTTCTAAACGCTGTTCACATTTTTGTAATTTATTTAGAGAGAGCTATCAACATTTAATCTTGCGATTTTTTTTTCATTTTTTTGTTTAATTTAAAAATTTTATTCATCACAGACTTAAAAAAACATTTTGCTGCCTATTTTGAAAGTACCAAAATCATGGTAATTCAATAAAGATACAAAATTTTCAAAACATTCACATGCATCAATAACATTTGTGCATGTATCATCTATATTTCAATGCCTTCTTTTTTTCTAATTTGGACTTGCAGTGTAAAAAAAAGTACAGCAATTGTAAAAGAAAGTAACACATTTTCGATATTGCTTAAAGGCACCGTCAGGGGCCTTTTCGGATTGGAAATGAATGGTATGCTAATCGAGTCATTTCAATTGAAATCATTTTCCCCAACACCGCTCCAGCCAACGGCCGTGCGCAAAATGCTTGCCAAGTCTTCATTAGCGTACGATTTGGAAAAGGCTCCTTACGAGCCCTTTAATAACTCCAAATTACATTCGATGATCTGTTTATTTTTACTTTTTGTGGTTTCGTAAATGCAGTGTTTCAAAATATTTTTATCCAAAATAAAATTCAAGTCACGCGTTACGTCTTGCAAAGTATAGTAGTTACCATAAACGTCTTCATCTTTCTCTGTCTCTGTCTCTCTCTCTCTCTCTCTCTCTCTCTCTCTCTCTATCTCTTTTGAAAACCTCACTATTGGAACACATGTAGGAGTGAAGAGCCTTGTCAGTTCCATTCGGGAATGGGCATCCTGAATCAGCATTTCCAACAGGCATGGCTACTGAAGAGGCGAAGAGGGCAAAGATGAGGAACAACATCTAAATTAAAATACTTAAATTATGAAAGAGAAATGAAAGCTTCAGAAGCTTCTGAAGACCTACTTTGTAAAGGGCGAGTCGGCAGCTCTGCTGTTCTCCGTTATCGCCGCTCTTTTATGCGAAAAGTCGGCTCTTCTGATAACGCTAACCATGTACCAGGCAATCGCGCCACCCGGCTATTTACAGCCAGCTGGCAGTGTTCGAGACTAGAGAGAACAGCACGTCATACTCTGATTTTGTGAACTAAATATACTAATAAAAAATAAATAACCACCGTTTATCTTGCACTGAGAATCGCACAACAGACAAAATATCTGTAAGCAAAGAAACATTTGGATGACTTTTGAAAATTGTTTTTTCTCTGCAACAACTGGGTTTAATTAGATAAAATATAGTTTTAGGCAAAAATTTAAAAAAAAACTTTTCACTGTTATAACAACTTTTTGTAAATTTTGGCAATGTTCAAACCTGACATAAGAATTGAAAGAAACTGAAAAGATGGTCAAAATCTGATTTCAAAATTGGGCCAAGAAAATAATGAAAAGACAACCGCCTTCATGCAGACTGAGAACTGCAAACGTAAAAAATGTTTTTGAAATCATTGAAGCATTTGGGTGACTGTTGAAAACTTTTTTGTTGTTGATAAACTTTTGTTTTTAGTTTTAAGAAAATTATGACTATCAGGAAAACTGCTTTGAAAAAAGTTCAACATGTAAAACGTTGGTCAAGTAATCGTATGACGACAAGTGTTTGGTACCAAATTCCTTAAAGGGACCATCGGCCGGCTTTTCGAAACGGAATAGACCGGTATGCAAATTGCGCCAGTCCAATTGAAATGTTATTTTCTAACACCGCTCCTTTTTTGATTTCATTTTTGTGAAATTGTGATTTTTTTTAAACTTATTTAACTTAAAATATTTATTTAACCTACTGAATTTTTTTTTGTTTGTAAATCAAGACTATGATGGGATTAGCATATACGAGCTTGAAAATGTCTGAAAACGGACACTTTTTTGAAAATTGTAAAGATATCACAGCATTTCGAAAAACGGGCAAATAGCAGAACTGAAACATTTGCTTGACCTTTAAAATTTTTTTAAGTGCCTTGTGTGTTTTGGTAGGAAACATACCCTGTCTAGAATAAAATAAAACAAAAGCATTTCAAATCCCTGAAGGCTCTGCTTGTTTTCAGGTTTTTTTTGGATTCGCTGATTGCGAGCATATGAAATTAACGCTGCGCTTCAACAACCACGTTTTCTTGAATATGGAATTTCCATTTTGAAAAAAAAAATGTTTGAAAAACACGTTTGAAAAAATGTTTTCCTTGACAACTTAACAAAAAGTATTCAACGGGTATCATGTGCGATCTTTTATCTTTGAATTTTATTCAAAAAATGATAACTGTGGAAAAAAAACAGAAAAAAAGCTAATAAATTGAATTTGTAATGATAAAATTGGCTCACGAAATATGAATCGGGAGCGAAACAAAGCAACGTATACTTCAAAATAATCTTGTTGCAAGATTTCATTAAAGTTCTGCTTTTATTTTGTTTTTAAAGAAAAAAAAACATTTGTAACTAGAAAAATTGGTGCTTCATCGGTTTAGAAGAATGTTGCATTTTATTACATTTTTTACACATTACTTTTTCCCAAAAGTTTCTTTTCAAACAAAGAAGAGAAAATTCAAAACGTCCGCGTGAGTAAATAAAAACTGCGTTTACAAAAAAATATTTCCATTTTTTTCCAGTTTGTACAGTTTTCATTTGACGACAATTTAAAAAAAAAGTACACACTGAAAGCAAAAAATATCAGTGCGATCAACAATTAAATCTGTTTCAAGCTAATCAGACGCCCCCATTCATTTTTGTTTTTCGAACCATCTCTTCGCCGTAATTAGGCGATTTCTAAAAGACGTTTGTTTTTCAAGCTACATTTTTTCCATTATTCTTGTCGGTAAAACCATTTTTGTTTTTCGAAATTTCCATTCTACAGGATTATATCCGTGTTTCAGTTTCTTTTTAAGAGTTCACATTTTGCAATCCAGTTATTCAGCGCATAACATTTTCGCCTATAATTTTGGGAGGTTTCATTTTTGCATGGAAATAGTCAGAGTTTCGACCATAGATCGCTGCGGTCGATTTTATCATTGTTTTAATGTGAATCACAAAAATATGCTTCGTAGCCTAGAAAAGTCCACAAGTTTCTACGTTAGTGACCTCTAGACTACGGAACAATTCAATGAGTCACTTTGAAATCTGCAGAACATTGATCAAAACCATTACCCCACCATAAAGTTAGTAATGTCAACGAAATAGCTAACCATGTGCCGTGTTATCTAACTGGGCGGCTAATAGTCCACCACGATAAGAATAAATTGCTGCAAGAAATGTCTGGAGAATGATAAATCTGGAAAATCGATTGGTTATGTTGGAGAAAGGCACGTACACCGTGGGGACACAAAAACATACAAAAACACACACACCCACACATACACACACACACATTTATAGCTGTCGCCAAAATGAAATCTTATGCTAATAGCGGAAATGTTTCAAATCATGCTCTATCGTCTACTGATTAGACTACGAACTTCAATGCCAACAGAAAATCCCTCGAACATTCTAATTTTATTGGAATGATTCCAATTTGGCGATAGCTATACAAAATTTGCTATCCCGGGCCATGAAGTCATCCAAAATGTTTAACTAACTAAGAGAGTAATATAAAAAACAATTAATAGACAATTTAAAATTTAACAATATGCAGTTTTATCAGTCTGAAATTCTCTTTCTCTTTGGTGACAGGCGAGCACTTTCAATTTAAAAACATTCCGTCATACCAGATTTGAAACTTTTACATGTTTATCATCTTGAGCTATTTCGGAGTTTATTTTTTTAGTCCACGTAGTTAACAATTCATTTTTTGACTTAAAAAAAACCGCAATGAAAGAAATGAGTGGTTTGGTTTTTTTCATCGACAAAAAATATTTGTTGTCATGGGTGAGAGGCAAAACAATGGCGTTTTGTGGAAGCCCGGAGTTTTTGGATTGGGCAAAGGTTGAATTGTGAAGTTCCTTCAAAAGGCATAATTTCACTATAACCCCAAAGAAAATCATTAAAATTTTAGGAAATTTTTTCCTAAAAAGCGGATGATAATAATCACATTGGGTTATTGCCTCCATAATTAGCTAAGTTCATTGTGAATTACATATAACTTTTTTACGGCTTGTTTATTAAAATGATGAATTTTTTTTCTATAATTTCGTTAGCCCCAACAAAATACAAACAAATTAATTTTATTTATAAAAAAACAGCAATGGAACGTTACACTGTTCTTGTTAGTCTGCACGATTGAGAACACTCGAATGCTTGTTGCTAAAACAGTGAGACAATTTTTTCAATGTTCCGAAATCCCAGTTACTATAGTCTGTTTCCAAAGAAAGGTCGGCAATATTTCAGCTGCCTCGATGTTTTACCCCTTTTTTGGAGTTGACAACAATTGACGATTTGAAACATTGATGTGAATAGAAATAAAATAAGCAAAACAGCACAGTAAAAGAGGAGTGCGCAGACAATTAAGCGATCGCGGCGGGACCAAATGTACCATCCTTTAAGGTTTCTGGCCAAAATCGGTGCCGTTTTTTTTGGAAACACACTATATGTTTTACACAAAGTTCCCTGTTCGATTTTATTCGAAAACCAATTGAAAACTATCTTATGTTCAAACACTGTACGTTACAAAAAAGGAAATCACTCTTTCTGATTTTGCAGCAACCTGACCCTGAGAGGGTTTGTCACAAAACAACGAAACAACATACAAATAATTAATAATAAGAAATAAATGAGATTATTGTATGTTTTAACAAAATTTTATTCATTTTGTCTTTTCTCGTTAATTTTCTCATTGTGATATTTGTCTAGCCCGACGTTAGGTGAAAACTTGGAAATATTGGTCGCATTGTTCTTTGGAATCATAACAATCGCGCTGTACATTTATCTAATTATTATCATACTTAGAAATCCTGTTTTTAGACATCCTTTCTACTACCAGTTTATTATTCTCTCCGTTTCTGTAAGTTTAAAAATTTCAAAAGAGTTTGATTTATTTTTTAGAATATATTTCTTTGGGTTGACGTGTTTTTCATGCAACGGATTGTTTCATACCCGGTAGGTGAATCCGGCAATTATAAGTACCATAAAAGTTCTATGAATATTTATGTTTTTAAGTTGGTTTATGATGGGATGTGTTCAAACATAGTTTGAATGTAGTACAAAAAACTAATTACAATGTTATTTACAATAATTGAAAAAGAAACGCAATTTAACATTCTTTTAATAATGCCTGAAAAAAAAAAAGCAAACAAACAAAAATACCGTTGAATCTTTGATACGCAAAATAGAGAAATGTAAAGTTTGCCGATTTTTCTTTTTTTTTTGCATAATCGAAGCTAATTTTGATTTTTTCCGCGCCATCTCTAAGGGCATCTCATCTCGGATCAAAAACATATATTGGGTCCAAAACATGAACCCATCAGTTTTTACAACAAATGAATATTGTTGAAATTGAATAAGAATAAAAGTTAGCACTTCCATTCTTTCATTTTGGTGACGAGTATGTTATGAAACAGAGAACCAAAGAAAAACTATATTTTTTTTTAGTTCAGTGTTTAGGCATTTTGTAAATTCTTCTACAAAAACTTCTCCAAACCTTCCATAATTTTGAAGCCGGTTATTTTATTCTACTACACTGATATTGTTATTCAATTGGTTTGTGTCATGGTGACTTCTGTGAACAGGATGACAGTGGTTCTTAGACCTTTCACGGCTCCTCTTGTGAGATTTTTAAAAAGAAGAACGTAAATGTAGAAAGGAAACGTTTATTAGTTAGGATAGAAAAAAACCAAACAACAATGCATGAATCAATGTTTCACAAAGATTTCAAAATGTTGAATGATAGATTGAGATAATGTCCATCTGCTAATCAGTTCTTCAGGTCTGGAAAAGGCATATTTTTGCTACTTTGTGGGGAATTTGGGCGCTTTCGCTAATCTACTCAATTTTCTGCTATTGTACAAAAGTCAGTGTGATTTTTCATGTGCCCGAACGACTTACGATCTATTTTACCGACGCTTGGCCCTACGTAAGTTTTTTTCTTTCAAAATGTTTTCTGGAAAAATTTGTCACACAGATACATACAACTGTACAATTTTTTCCGCTGATGTAAAATAAATCTAATGTTCCAATAAACTGAATAAAACATGAAATGATTCAATGAAATGAAGGTGAAAAATTTACGGAATTTTTTAAATGCATGTAGCACTGGTTCAAGTTAAAGGGACCATCAGGGCCTTTTTTACTGAATTTTTTATTTAAACTAATGTCAAAAAATATAAAGATCTGTATTACCGTTTCTTTGAAAATGAGTAATTTTAATAAAACCACCGAGAATAATTTAACCCAACGGGCTCCACCGAGCGTTTTTTCACAGGACCAAAATACACATTTCACAAGACCAAAATTTTCACAAGTCCGTTATTTAACAGACCTGGCTCTTGTCCAATTTTCAAACGAAGCCGACTTTCGCTGTATTTATTTCATTTTATATTATTTATTTCATTAATATTGTAAAATTTGGAAGAGGACAATATATAATTACGTTGAAAAGATAAAAATTTTTTTGTGAAGTAACTGTTGCCGCTCTCTGCATTTCTCTGAAACAAATCGTTGCATTTAATTTAGAGCAGGGAAACCCCCCTTATGGCCCCATTAATTGATCTTAGTTGGCATGTTGTGAAAAAAAAACTGTCAAGTAATTGGTTTTAGTATAAAATGAAAAATAAGACATATTGATCTTATTTTTCTGATTTTTTAAAGTATTTTTGGAACACCTCGCGGATCCCTAAAAAAACTACTTTAACAAAAAAAAATTATAAAAAAAAACCCATGTTGTAAAAAAACAACATACACTAACCTATTTTAATGTAATCAAATTGCCGCAAAAGTAAAATTTGCTGAATTTGGGGGGGGGGGGGGGGAAACAGTTTCAGCAAAACACTCGACTGCGTTCACGGAGTCGAAATTCGTAAATTTTTATTTAGATTCCACCTCCGTTGATGACCGTAATTCTCAGTGTCATCTGCCTCTTCGTAATTGTCACTTCATCTATTATCTCTTTAATTGCACTCTATAAATCGAATGTTTCGAACTCCCGCAAAGCTGAAGTCAATCTCCTTTGGGCAAGCATTGGTTTTTCGACAACTACATGTGTTCTCATTTTCTTCATGGTATTTTCTTTTTTTTTAAAGTTTTGTAATTGGCCTAATTCAGGGAGCAATACTTTACATCCGCTACATTATAAACAACCACGCTTTGAGGTCTCAATTCGCAAACCTTAGAGGATTCTTTTTCGATGTGAACTGCTTAGTTCCTCCTTGGCTTTTGTTGATGACAAATCAACAATTAAGATCTGCAGTATTTGGAAAACTTACTCAGAAAGTTTTCACTGTTTCACAATAACAATTAAAATAGTTATGAATGAATTTTGTATTATTTTCAACTTGGTTGTGGTTTTGAAACAATGCTATTCCAAAAAAATTGGAAAACCACACAAAAATGAAAAAACTATCCGTTAACATACAAAAGGTTGGCTTGACCGAAAGAGAAAAATTTGTAAGTGAATAGCGTGTTTCACTAGTTTGCCAAAATTTCAATTTTCATTTGTTTGTGTTTATTTTTAGCAGTTGCTTTCAGCATTGCAAGAAACATATCACAGCGAAATTATTTGGAATTGTAATATTCTCTTTGTTACGTTCAAAATTTTGTTATTGCACTCAAATTCAATGTAATTTTGTCATGCACCGGAACGACTACAATCTATTTTGTCGACGCCTGGCTCTATTTGAGACACTTGAGAAATGCCTTTTCTTGGAAACAATAAACACACTTTTATTGTTGGTGTTAAAAACGTTGCTAAAATATGAGAAGCATTTTGTCTTTCAATATTAATTTCATTGTAACATCTTTAAACAACCGTCAAGAAACGTCACAATATAAATCTGCTGGCAAGTGCATGCAACATTAAAAGGAGTGTATTGAATTGAACACATACTTTTTTTTTTGCTATATAACTATATTAGAAACATAACCAATATTATAAGGCAATGTGCCAGCGTGAATTACTTCAACCAGAAGAGTGATGTGGTTATAAAGTCTTCGAAACATCACGATACGTACAAATTTCAAAAATTTGCTTTCAAAATCCACTTCCTTTGATGGCCGTAATTCTCAGTATCATCATCCTCTTTGTCATTGTAAGATTATGTATTGTCTCTTCAATAACATTGTATGTATAAATCAAATATTTCAAACTCCCGAAAAGCTGAAGTCAATCTCCTTTGGGCAAGCATAGGTTTTTCGACAACAACATGCGCTCTTATCTTCTTTATGGTAATTTTGTTTTGAAAAAATGTTTTTTAATTGACCAAATTCAGGGAGCAATACTTTACATCCGCTACATTATAAACAACCACGCTTTGAGGTCTCAATTCGCAAACCTTAGAGGATTCTTTTTCGATGTGAACTGCTTAGTTCCTCCTTGGCTTTTGTTGGTGACGAATCAACAATTGAGATCAGCAGTATTTGGAAAAATAACTCAAAAAGTTTTTACTTTTTCACATTAAGAAAATAGAATAGCTATTAATGTTTGTATCTGAGTTTTGTTTACATTTTTTTATCTGGATAGGCGTATTTTTCAAGCATCGCATTGTTTCATATCCGCCATGTTAAATCCAGCATAAGAAGTCTTTGATCCTTGCTGACTCGGTTCTCCAAACAATATTAATCTAAAATTCGATATCAGTTTTTTTAAACATAAACAAATTCCCTTTCATTTTGATTTTTCTTGAAACGGTTGACCAATTCTATGAGAACTATAAAGACCGCAGCCCCGCCCTCTTTCCGGCCTTGAATAAACTCAGTATAAATAAAATAATCATCGGCGGGTTCGATTCCTGGTTGACTCACACCCCCAGAGAATGATAATTTTAAAAAAAAACGATATAGTTTTTTTTTTTTTAACAGAAATAATTTCCATTTTTGATGCACACGTTTAAATTAGTTCGGAACATTAGACAAAAAAACCTATGACAACTGTATTAACTTTCCATTTTTTTTTGACACTTTGCATATTTTACAAAAACTTCTCCAAACCGCCTCAAATTTTGAAGCCTGTTTTTTGTTCTACTTTAGGGATATTGTTATCCAATTGACAAAACCGACATACGTAAAGCGCTGCAAACTTGGAAAGACGAACATTTCGGATACTGGAGCAGTAAATATTTCAGCTATAAGAACAAACCAAGGAAAACAACAATAGTCCGCTAAAAAATACTTAAAGCTAAAAAATTAAAATTAAATAACTTTTAACAAAGACAAAACAATAAATATAAATAGAAAACAAATGTTCCAATTTGTAAGTGAATAGCGTGTTTCACTGATTTACCAAAGTCTCAATTTATATTCGTTTGTGTTCGCTTGAAGAAAAATGGTTGGTTTTTAAAAGTTTCTATTTAGAGGTTATGGAGAACTGCCACTATTTCCCAACATCGGCTGAAAACATCGAAATAAGCCTTTCGGAATACTAACAATGTTTTTCATGCAACGCATTGTTTCATACCCGGTATGTATAAAGTAATCATAAGTGTGCTCGATTCCTTGTTGGTTCGTTCCTCCAAAGACTGATAAAAATTTTAAGAAAACGGAAGAATATTGATATCGTTTTTTTTTGTTTAACAAAAACGCACAGTTTCCTGAAAACTTTTCCATTAGTTCGAAACAATTGACGAAATCAATCTTGATTACATCGATTTTCCATTTTTAAATACTTTGCAAATTCTTCTACAAAAACTTCTCCAAAACCATCTATATTCTGGAAGCCTGTGTTTTTGTTCTACTACACTGGCACAGTTACCCAACTTGTGTTTGTTATGATAAATACTGTAAACAGAATGACAGTTGTACTGTTTTAAAGGTTTGGAATAAACATTTCACAGCCACACTACTTGGAATTATGACATTATCTTTGTTATATTCAAAATTTTGCAACTTCACTCAAGCCTGATTTTTCATGTTCCGGAACGACTTGCAATATATTTTGTCGACGCTTGGCCCATATGTAAGTCGATTAAGAAAAGCCTTTTGAAATAATAAACGCATTTACACCATAATATTGGTGTTCAAAACGTTGCTAAAAATGGAAAATGGTTTCTCTAGGAATTTGCGCTCTCAAATTGCAAATGAAGATTCGTTCAGGAACGGAGTCGTACAAATTGAAAATATGTGTCAAGTGCTTGTAACATTTGAATGAGTTTATCGAATTCCAAACACATAGGGTTTTGCTTCACAACTGTATTAGAAACATATAGGGCATTTCTAAAACTGAGACAAGGAAAAGGGGATTTTCCTAAAGGACTAGGTACAATGGGTCCCGCCGCGATCGTCTAATTGTCTGCGCACTCCTCTGTTACAGTGCTATTTCGCATATTATATTGATATTCACTTCGATGTTTCAAATCGTCTATGGTTAAATACCAAGGAAATCCAGGGTCATTCAAAAGTCGTAGAGACCTAATGCGCCATCCTTTAAGGTTTTGGCCAAAAATCTCTGCCGTTTTTCGGAAACACACTATAATTTTTTCGTTGCCAATTTATTAGTGGACCGACAAGCATGTAAATTTTAAATTATACCATAATTTTAAAAGAATCACATGAGCAACAGGAAAAAGTTTTGGTTTTTCCATCGTTTCTTTTTTGCATAAATAATTTTGGATTCAGTCTCGAAAACACAAAATAAAAAAAGGAGTGAATGAAAGAAGAAAAACGGCTAAAGAAGTTGCTTTATCCATTTATATTTTATAACTGTTGAAAATCTTCCTAATTCGATCGCGTCTTTTTGGAGATGTGGCGAACGGAGGCTACTGAAACCCCATAAATTTAATTGAAAAGAGGACTGGAAAAAATTAAACACACACATCGTTTTCACGGCCCTTTGTTGGCTTTATGACATTGCCTTAGGTAAGTGATACTAATACTGTTGTTTGATTTCTTCCAAGAACATGATTTCTCATTTTTCGATTTGTTGCCAATAACAACCAAGCCGGAACCAAACAGTTCACATCCATAAAATATCCTCTCGCCGATGACACTTGAACCCTCATGTCGTTGTTTTTCACAATATACCGTGCGTAGAATAATAAACCCTGAAACGATTGTAAATCGTAACCAAGGCACCTTTACCAAAAAGATTATAAGTACAGACGTAGTTAAAGAAAAGCCTAAACTGGTTCGCAATAAATTTAACTCTGCCTTTTTGGCGTTGGATTTTTTCGTTCTATGCAAGGCTGTAATGGTGACTGAAGTACAAACTACAACGACAACAAGACAAATTAGGCCAAATATTAAAGGTAAAAGATGATGGGGGACCTGAAAAATATATATATATTAAAATGAATTAGCACATGCACACGCAGAGGCACAGGCACAGGCACAGGCACAGGCACAGGCACAGGCACAGGCACAGGCACAGGCACAGGCACAGGCACAGGCACAGGCACAGGCACAGGCACAGGCACAGGCACAGGCACAGGCACAGGCACAGGCACAGGCACAGGCACAGGCACAGGCACAGGCACAGGCACAGGCACAGGCACAGGCACAGGCACAGGCACACGCACACGCACACGCACACGCACACGCACACGCACACGCACACGCACACGCACACGCACACGCACACGCACACGCACACGCACACGCACACGCACACGCACACGCACACGCACACGCACACGCACACGCACACGCACACGCACACGCACACGCACACGCACACGCACACGCACACGCACACGCACACGCACACGCACACGCACACGCACACGCAAAACTCACATAAGGCCACCCGTCATCGAATTTAAGGGTGAGATGATTATTATTCAGATAAATTCTACCCTGAGTGATATAACAAAAGAAGCAATCAACTATCGAAAATACCACTATTCCAGTTATTACGTGTGAATTGTGTTTCTTCCAAAACTTACAAAAAACTATAATTTTTCATACATTCCGCTTACTTCTGCGCATGTAACGGGTCTACGCACAACCGTCATTCTATTTATGGACATAATCATAATACAGCTCAGTTGAATCACAGAAGCTACGTTATACGAATAGACAACTGGATTCAGAACCACAGTGGGAGTGGGGAAAACTTGAAGGAAAAACTCGCAAAATCCCTGAAAATTTTTCCAAACTTTTCCAAAGTTTATGTAACTCACACTGTATTCGAAAATTCGATCGAAAATCAAAACATCTAGCCAAAGAATAATGTTCTAAAAATTATTTCTTTGTAAATCATTTGCATACCGCCACGGAGAGAAGAATAAATTGGTAGAAAAATGAATGATGGAATAAATGAATTCGTATTATTATCCAAATCATGTAAACGTAAAGGAAAATCGTTGCGAAACCATAAACAACTGGAATAATCAATTCTAATGTTTCAAATGTTGAAGCAGAAAGCAGACATGAACTCATTTTTGTTCAATATTTCACTGACTAAGCAGGAAATGAAATAAAATGAACAGAATTTGTTTTTCAACTTATTTTTCTTAAAATATTAACAAGAAAAACAGTTAATATTCAGCGATGGCAGATGGTTGTAATGATCAAACATTTCACAGAAACATTTCATACATAACATTTTTCTTCACAGTGAAAAATTCGAAAAAAAAAATAAACAAAATTCATTTTGGTGTTTCGGCATGCCGAATTATATCTGATAATCCAAAAACGGGTAGTCCTTCTCTTTTATGTCACCCTTTTGTTTTATACGACCTACTTCAAGAAGTGTAACATTAACCGCCGTACGCTGCTTGTTTGCGCTGCAAATTTTACAGCCTGCAGTTACAGTACACAATGCAACGTTTGACCGAAAATGTTACTCCCCCAACTAGAGATAGTTTCAGTAAAACTGCAACTAGTTTGGTTTAATTTCGTTTTTTGATAACGTTTATTTAGCAAAATAACAAACGTAAAAAAGAGCGTAGCGCAAAAAACAAAACAAAATTTGTGTATCAGTGTACGGGTGTTCCTAAATTTTAGTCAAAGTGTATATCCTTAAAATGATTCGGTTAATATAGGTTTTCATGCATTTTCCAATTACCATTTCTTGATGAATTCTAATATTACAGTTCGAAAATACCAGCGATCAAGCACTAATTTAGCCCTTCTCAATCTGTTACCAGATAGAGAAAACGTTCAACTACGGATTCATTTGGTTTTACAAGACAACTCTTCGAAATACACATAGTTTTGTGTGTTTAAAATTGAACAAATGTATCTATAGTCTGTGCCCATGGATTTCGGAAGCAGTTATAAAGACCTGCGCATCTAACGTGCTAATGAGCGTGCGAAACATGGAGACGCAGTCAATTTTCTGGGTCAAATAAAAAAAAATCGCAATTTTTTCGTTTCGATGTTGTTGGCGTGTACGGAACCAAAGGTGGAAATGAGTTACTTCTCGTTACAGCCAACCCGATCCGCACAATCAATTCCGGGACGGTTTGAACCGGGTTAACCGGGTTGAACCCGGAAAACGCAATTGGAAACAAGCCGTATATGAAAACATCGTAGGCAAACATAGCGGAAGATGGCGTGAATTTGTTTAAGCCTTCTTGTTTTACGACAAAATACGTTTCGCTGTAACTCGTTTGCAACTCCTCAACGGAACGATACTACTGAAAACCAATTTACATTTAACATTTAACATTTATTTATCGGAATCGAGACAATATATCGACTGGTATTACTGTCGTCTCGCCGTTATCATCATGTGCCGCCACTCTCGTCTGTCCGCGCGTGCCGCCGTAGCCCACATCTGCCTCAGCAAGCCGTTCTCCTCCATCACGTCCTCCATGTCATCCTCCCAGTGCGCGTAGGGTCGTCCTCTGTTTCTCGCCTTTCCTCTCGGGTACCATTCCGTCACTTTCTTCGGCCATCTATCGTTTTCCATCGTCGCCACCTTCCAAGCCCATTTCATCTTCCGTCTCCACGCCATCTCCAACACATCCGGCAGTCCAGTCATCCGTCTCAGCTCAACATTTGGCACCCGATCCAGCACTGTCACACCCAGCATGGCCCTCTCCATTCGTCTCTGCACCACTGACATCTTTCTCCGGTCTTCTGCACTCAGGCTCCACGTCTCACAACCGTACAGCATCGAAGGGACCACACATCTCACGAACACTTGTCTCCTCAGTCTCATCGGCACGCTCCTCTTCGTCAGAAACAGTCTGTGGCGGTTGAATGCGCCCCATCCTGCTCCAATCCGTCTCGTCAACTCCCGGTTCTTCTCCTTACACGATAGCGACTGGCCCAAGTAGACGAAGTGCTGCACGAACTGCACCGGTTGTCCCCAACCAATAAATTTGTTTAAAGATTGCAACCTTGAACTGACAAAAATTAACAAACAAATTCTAAAATACATTTTCACAATTGTTGGTGTATCTTTTGACGAAACACATTGCCAGAAGTATTTGATACTGCCTGGTGCCTGATCTTCTAAGAACACGATTTCTCATGTTTTGATTGGTCGCTGTTAACAACCAAGCTGGTATTAGACAGTTCACATCCAGAACATATCCTCTAGCTGAAGTGACTTGAACCCTCAATTCATCGTTTTCTGCAATATATCGTGCGTAGAATGTGAAGCTCTGAAACAAAGGTTCAGAAACTGTACAACCAAAAATTTACAAGGTAGCTTATAAGTATCGAAGTTGTTGTAGAAAATCCGACACTTGTTCGGAATAAGTTGAGCTCTGCTTTCTTAGAATTGGATTGTTTTGTTTTATGCAAGGCTGTGATTGTGACTGAAGTACAAACTACAACTACAACTACAACTAGACAACTTAGGCCAAGAATTAAAGGTAGCAGATGATGGGGAACCTGCAAGAAAATTTATTTACACACTCACATACTCGCCCACTCGCACACGCACACACGCACACACACACACGCAACACCCACACACCCACACATCCACACATCCACACATCCACACACCCACACACCCACACACCCATACAGACGAACTCACATATGGCCACCCGTCATCGAACTTCAATGTAAGTCGATTATTTTTCAGATATAGTCTTCCTTGGGTGAACCAGCAAAAGAAGCAATAAGCTATTGAAAATGAAATTATTCCAGTTAGAATGTGTGAAATGTGGTTACTCCAAAACTAAAACGAAATTCTAACTTTTTGATGAATATCTCTTACCCGTGCACTGGTTAAATTCCAAACTAGAACTGTCATTCTGTTTATAGACATCGCTATAATGCAGCAAAATTGAACCACAGTAGCAACGTTATAAAAACACACAATTGGATTGAGGGCAGAAGTGGTAGTTGGAAAAATTTCGAGCCAAAACTCGCAGAGTTGCTGAAAATATGGCAAATAGTCCAAACAAATTGAAACTCACTATATGCGAGGATACGATAGATTTTATGCGAGGATACGATAGAAAAACAAAACATCTAACCAAAGAACAATATTCTAAAAAAAATATTTATTTGAAGATTATTCGCATACCGCAATCGAAAGAAGAATAAATTGGTAGAAAAATAAATGATGTAGTGAATTCGTTCGAGTAATAATAGAAATTGTATAAACATAGAGGAAAATCGTTGCGAAACTATAAACCACAGCAAAAATCAATTCGAATGTTTCAGAAATTGTAGAATCAAACTGACATGAACTCATTTTCAATCTCTCCCTTATAAAGCAGGAAATAAAATGTAAAGACTTTGTTTTCAACATTGCGTCTAATAATATAAAGAAAAAAAAAATTAAGTTTCAGCAAAGGCTTGTTTGTAATGATCAAACATTTCACGAACAGAGCATGCATCACATTATTAGTAAAAAAGGTTTGGGGGGGGAATAAATGTGCAAAAAAAAATTTGCGTTCTTATGCGGCCGCAGGCCGCCGTCGACATGAGCAGCCGCAGGTTGCCATCACAGATTGAGGCGGTCGAAGGCCACCGAACCCAGAAGGCGAAGACCCGCACAGCGGGGCTTTGGCATCTGGTTTGAAATATTGATGTGAATAGCAAGAAAATAAACGAAACATCACACTAAAAAAGGAGTGCGTAGACAGATCGCGGCGGAACCTAATGTACCATCCTTTAAGGTTTCTGGCTAAAACCTGTGCCGTGTTTAGGAAACACACTATATATTCGATTTCTTTCGATTGGAAAATTCTGAGGAACAGATTCATTTGTTGAAACCCGAAATTCATTAGCTTATGACAGCGACAGACACAGGTTGAAGAGATGCAGGCAATTAGGACCCAAAACATTTTTTGCTATAAGAAATTGGAAAGCCCTTGAAAAGTTTGGGAAAATGTTTTCTGTTCAGATTCAGAAAACAAATCTTGCTGAACAGTCAAACTTTAAAAAAAGACACCGTCGGTATTCAAAAAATATAACATCACCAATATTTTGGCACGAAAACAGTTTTTTTCTGCCTTTTCAATCCGATTTCCAAAGTCAGAAATAAGCATTTTAATGGTTTAATTATGGTAAAGTGGGAGCAGCGATACAGTATGACGCAAAAGATTTTTTTCAGTTCAGATTAACAGTAAGATGCAAAGAAATTTGAACATCATACCCATGCCCATACCATTGCCCATGAACGACTGCGATTTATATGAAACTCTAAACGAGATAATATGTTGAGACTCCGAAATGAATTCGCCCAATAAAATAATTTTTACAATTTTTTTCGTGAATATATAATTTCTCCACTCGAAATTTTGCTTATCTCCACAAACCCTTTCAAACCTTCATGGAAAATATTTTATGTTTTTTGTACGTTTTCGACGAATTTTGATTCTTAGAATCATCTGTCGTAGCTGAAATATAAATGTTATCGTAATTGATAATAAGCTACGCAAAACGTACCTCAGAAGTTTTCATTTCGGCGAATTTAGCCAAAACAAAAACCGTTTCAAATGAATGCATGCCAGTTATCTTCCACAACATCTGAAACATTGGAATTAATTATCCCCGTTTCTTACGGTCTCACAACGATTTTCCTTTACGGATACATTATTTGGGTAATAATTTGAACAAGTTCACTACATAATTCATTTTTCTACCAATTTGTTCTTCTCTCGGTTGCGGTATGTAAAAAATTACAAACAAAATAATACATGTTTAGAATATTGTTCTCTGGCTAGATGTTCTGTTTTTTCACCGTCTTCTCACGTACACGGCAAGTTTCCATTTTTTTTTACAGAAACTTTCTTTTCAGGCTTTGTGCCAATTTTGGATCAATGCTTTTCCAACTCCTACTTTTGTTCTGAATCTTGTTCTGTATTTTTACTACGTACCGACTGTAATCCAACTGAGTTGTATTATGGTTATGTCAATTATTAGAATGACAGTTGTGTTTAGGCCTCTCACATGCGCTCACGTGAGTCAAACCCTTAAGTAAAGTCCGCATTTTGTGTTTTCAAGTTTTGGAAAAACCATGTTTCAAGCACAATTTCGGGAATATTGTTATTTTCAATAGCTTATTGCTTCTTTTGCTATTTCACCCAAGGTAGAATTTATATGAAGAATGATCGACTTGCACTGAAGTTCGATGACGGGTGGCCCTATGTGAGTCAATTCATCATTGTGAGTGTGTGAGTGTGTGAGTGTGTGAGTGTGTGAGTGTGTGAGTGTGTGAGTGTGTGAGTGTGTGAGTGTGTGAGTGTGTGAGTGTGTGAGTGTGTGAGTGTGTGAGTGTGTGAGTGTGTGAGTGTGTGAGTGTGTGAGTGTGTGAGTGTGTGAGTGTGTGAGTGTGTGAGTGTGTGAGTGTGTGAGTGTGTGAGTGTGTGAGTGTGTGAGTGTGTGAGTGTGTGAGTGTGTGAGTGTGTGAGTGTGTGAGTGTGTGAGTGTGTGAGTGTGTGAGTGTGTGAGTGTGTGAGTGTGTGAGTGTGTGAGTGTTTTTTTTTTGTTTTAGATTAATCTACTTTCAGATCCCACACCAAGTTTTACCTGTGATATTGGGTTTAATTTGTCTATTTGTTGTTGTAGTTTGTGCTTCAGTCACAATCATATACCTTCAAAATGCTAAAATAACAAACTCTAAGAAGGTTGAGATCAATATATTCAAAACAAGTATTGAATTTTCTATAAGTACATCCGTACTTATATTCTTTTTGGTTTATAAAGCTCTCAATGTTTTGTTTAACCCCTGCTTTAGATGTTCTCATTCTACACAAGATATATTCTGGAGGACGACGTTAAGAGTGAAAGTTGCATTGGCGAGAGGTTACGTGTACGATATAAACTGTCTCGTCCCGGCTTGGTTGTTATTGACAACAAATCAACAGATGAGGGACTATGTTCTAAGAAGGAAGAAAAAAATACTATGGTTTCTCAAACATAGTTTTTCAAAAGATTATATCAACACCCCTTTGAAAAGAATAAACCGTTGGTGCCACAGGTGTTTGCTTGTGTGTGTGCGTGTGTGCGTGTGTGCGTGTGTGCGTGTGTGCGTGTGTGCGTGTGTGCGCGTGTGCGTGTGTGCATGTGTGCGTGTGTGTGAATGTGTGAATGTGTGAAAATGTGAATGTGTGCGTGTGTGCGTGTGTACGTGTATACGTGTCTGCGTGTGCGTATGTTAGTTTTTGACATGGAATTAAAAAAAGTGTTTCTGATTCATACTGCAAACCCTTGTAATAAATACGTCTGTTCATTGTTTCAACAGAATGTTTTGTCAAAATTAGCAGCTGTCGCCTGCGTATTATAAACAAAACATGCAAAAGCAAAGCCTGAAAAACCGTTTCCTCAAAATAAACCGGTCTAACATACATGGACGTGTGTCAACTAAATTCCTCGATTTCTGAAACTCTGGGTTTGATTATCCCACTCATTTATGGTCTTACAACGATTTCCCTCTACATTTATCTGATTTGGATCATCTTTCGCCAACCTTGTCTGCATCACCCATTTTTCTACCAATTTGTTCTTCTATCGATTGTGGTAAGGAAAAGTTTTCTTGTCGAAATTTAAGTGTTTTAAAGAATGTTTTTCTTTGGGTTGCTGTTTTTGTCATTCACCGAATTATTCCATATACGGTAAGTAACACACGTAAAAAAGAAAGTGAAAAGTTTTTTCAGCCTTTTTGTGAATTTTTACATGAAACTTTTCCTACCCCCACATCAGCTTTGAAACCGATATTTATAATTTACTACGTTGGTATGGTTGTTCAGTTATCGTCTATTATGCTGATGTCTGTGAGTAGGATGACGGTCGTTACGAGACCTTTCACTTGGCTCCAGGTGTGTTGAGAAATCCTTTGACAGGGCGTATGTTTTAACAATGATTATGTTTAGAACATATAAGCGAATTTTTACGCATAGAAAAATGTGGAAAAGTAAAATGGTAGTAACTTAAACCCCATGTTTTATGTAGTTTTACACTATTTAACAATCCATTCCCATCCTGATGCGCAAAAACCTTTCCAACTTTCATGTTGTGTACCAGAAGCCAAGTGTTTGCCTTTTGGTTACGGCGGCCTTCGCCCGCCTCAAAGAGCTTTTTTGCAGCCTTCGCCCACTCGGGTTAGCGGCCTGCGGTCGCAGATTTTTCGCGGCCTTCGGTCGATCAGGTGGGCGGCCTGCGGCCGCTTATGTACGCGGCCTTCGGCCGCTCAGGTCGACGGCTTGCGGCCTCCTAATAATACTCCAATTTTGAATAAAAGGTTCCCCGAGAAATGGAGGGGGTGCCTTTGTGCAATTTACATTGCGCTACTAGCAAAGTGACAGGTACCAAATGTTTATAAGGATTGTTTCGCTGAAGTCTTAAGAATTACGAAAAAAAAGCATTGTCTTCTCATACGAAAGTTCTACGTACCGAGTACCTTTCGAATTGTCGTGAATTGAGAGGAATAGTAAGTTGTCTGCCAATTACTTTAGTAAATATTCACATTTTACCTTTCCAGCATGAAATATTGGACAGACACTTTGTTGTATTAGGCTTTTGAACGCTTTTGAACTCTTCTTCATGCCTCTAAGCATTTTTTAAAAAAATCGGTTTTCAGAATATCGTTTAAAATTATTAAGTTTCATTTTTTTAAATTAATGATATTAATGAAAAGGCATAGTTCACCGATTCACAATTTCGATTTGCGGTGGTTCAAAATTGAATGGCTATAAGCTAGAGTTTCAAAAGAGTTACAAAAAAACAATAATCTATAGTTGAGACAATCCCATTCACAAATTGTCAGGTTGCAAAAATGTAGTGAGTGTCGAAAAATTCGGTTTGTTTTTATTGAAATACTCTTTTCAGTTTTGGAAAAATCATGTTTTGCTAACAATTCTCGTAATTCTTCTTTTCTCATTTACATATTGTTACTTCTGCTACATTCCCAAAGTCAGCATCTACTTTAAGAACAACCGACTCACGACGAAACTTGAAGACGGACTGCTGAATGTGAAAATTTCAATGTTTTAAAAGTCGTGTTCATTTCAGATCCCCCATCAAATTTTCCCTTTAACTCTGGGACTGATTTGTCTTTTAACCGTTATAGTTTGTACTTCGATATCTATTTCTGTTCTTCATGAGGCAAACTATTCCGACTCGAAGAAGGCAGAGGTCAACTTGTTTCGAACAAGTCTTGGATTTTCTGCGACAACTTCTATACTTATCATTTTTCTGGTGAAGGTTTCAATGCGTTTATCAAAATATGTGTTTCAGGCTTTCTTATATTACGCCCGTTACATTGTCAAAAACGATGAGTTCAGGGTTCAAGTGGCATCAACGAGGGGGTACGTCTTCGATGTGAATTGTTTGGTTCCTGCTTGGCTACTTTTAGCGACAAACCAGCAAATTAGAGATGTCGTTTTCAGAAGAACCCAGAAAATCTCTGTTGTTTCACAGACATCTGGAAAGTTGTTTCTTCATACGATCAACCAAAGCCTTTAGAACAAAAAAGTCTATCAAATAACCGCATGAGGAAATTGGAGGTTTACATAAAGGAACTGTGAAACTACTTGATACCATTTTCCCAATAACAAAAAAGGTCGCTCTATTTTCAGAAACAGTGTCTGTTCAAATTTAAGCCACAAAAAAGTTCACCAACTCTTTTTTTTATTGAAAAAGTTTATCCATTTGATCAGACCGCTCCGCGTTTCAAACAATGTTACCCGATGTGCTGAGCTTCCATAAGAATGTTTTTGAAAAATTTAACAACGTCGACCAAGGTTTCTGATCAAATGTTATTTTGTTTCACTTTTTAGGTTTTGATCTTTTTTTTTTTAAATAACCACGTTACATCATTACCGACATAAAATGTTTCGTCCAGTATTTACCTAGTTGTAACTGCGCAAAACTTTACTGTTTGTAATCCTCACTCTTATTGTTCAAAACGTGTGTATTTCCGAAATATCAAATTGAACTATTTCGTTCTTTGGTTTTGCAATTTTGATTACTTACACTTATCCCATGATTACTGAGAAGACTAAATGTAGGTTTACAAAAAGGGACACTAAAACATGTTGAAGATATTACTAAAAAATGTTTTGCGTAACTTTTTTAGAGTTGTTTGCGGGAAAGTGCGTGTTGGTAAAGAGGTTGCGCAGATATGCAACACAATTATAATATAAAAAAATATCCTTTCGAATCGCTTCCAGTTTACCTTTGTGTTGGTTTATTGAGGTTCCCTTATATCACATCGCATCGCATCGCGAACAAAGTTTCATAAAATCTATGTACGAGAAAAAATATAAAATCAACGTTAAACAGGCGGATCCATTAAAACAATTGCAAGAAACTATTTCAAATCTTACTTTCTCCTTTTCTCTGTCTGTTTTTTTTTTTTAGAAAAAAATCTTGACCAAATAAAAATGCTTCACCATTACTTCAAACATTTGCTTCAAAAATTAAGAAAACATCGTTACCGAAATTGAATGTTTCGCACAGTGTTTAGCATGATAAAAATTGTAGAACTTTAATTGTTCTCTGTTTTCTTTCCCCTGTAAAAAATGTGTGCTGGTTCCCATTACAACGGAGTAATAAATTTGACCTTTTTCACATTGCGAGCTTTCAACTCTGTTTAACATTATTCACATCCCACCTGAACAAATATATTGCAAATAAAACAAATTGAGAGTAAAGATCTATAGATGAAGTACACTTGATTTCAACAAAAAAAAGATCTAATTCAATATGATGTTGTTCGCTCAATGTTTTGCTTCAGTTCTTGAAGAATTCCACGAACAATAACATTAAAAAGTTTGGCAAATGTATGTTCGCTTGCAAATTTAGAAATAATCTTTTAAAAATGTGCTTTGTAAATGTTGCTTTGTCTTTTTTACGTTACTGTTTTATTAAAACTACATACATCCAATATTTGCTTTGTTCACATTCAATTTCTTTGTTTCTAACGTTGAAAAAGTCGCGAAACTGTTAAAACGACGTGTCAAATTTTGTTTGTTTGCAGTTTCACAGTTGTTTGGTTCTGAAAAAACGAAAAATTGCTGAGTTAGTCCCAATGTTTTCTGTGTTGTACGTTAATATTTTTAAATATATCACTTCAAAGATTTGTGTTTTTAAAATATCAAATTCATCCGTACGGATGTTGAACAGATCCAAGATTTTCCCGTTAAAACACACCATGTTTTAACGGGAAAATCTTGGATCTGTTCTCTCTTCGGGAATACTTATGTTGTCACAATCAGGGTAGGAAATTGATCTACTTCCTTTCGTCTTTTGCAACTCATGCTCTGATTAATCTTATTCAAAACCCACGTAAATATTTGCCGCATAAAAAGTTAATTGCGATCAAAAAGATACATCTACTGAATAAATCTACTACACGTGATTTCGCATTTTTGCTTTTTTTTCCCCCTAAAAATTGTTCCGTTTGGGGTTTTTAAAACATTTAAAGTCGAAAAATTGTCGTTTTTGTTCACGTAGTAAGATTTTTCCGAAATTGCTGTTCTCCCTTAATAATGAAATAAGGACAAGAAAAATGATTGACACCAATATTTTGTTTTTCATTTTTGAAACCCTGTCGAATGTCAATCAAATGCATTATTTTATTTTTCTAATCGTAAGTAAGTTGTGGAAAACATTGTTTCTATCTTTATAAACATGTTTTTTTTAAAATTAAACTCTGAATTTAAACCATAGGGCTGTATCGTCTTTTAAAAAAATTTTGGGTCTAATTTTGGTACAATAAAAAGGGTTTTTAATTTCTAATTTCATACTCTACTAAGATTAGATCGTCATCTGCTTGACATCTGATTTTGTTCGGCCAAAAAAACTATCATAAACTTGGTGTGAAAAATTCACAACACCATGAAACAACGAACAGATGTATAATTGGCGTTCCAAATTTTAGTTTTTTTCCCATCGCGCGCATTTATTGAAAGCGTTTGAAAAATTATTGTTCTTCCACATAAACATTTAAATTTCGTTTTTGCCCATAGTGTGTACAGAAAATGGCTTTTTTACGAAACTTTTGAAATTTTTCAATTTTGTGTTTGATAATTTTTGCTCGGATTATTGGTTTTTGTCTAACTCATAATCAAGAAATGAAAGACGATAACTTGCAATTTTTTTAACAGAACAGGTGAAACATTGCACTATCGGCGATAATACACTTATAATTATATATTTTTTCACTGAAATTTAACTTAAAACACCTTTTTTGGGATTGAACATAAATTCTATGGATGCTTGAATTGACAAAAATTTCCTGTTGACGATTTGACAAAACACCTTTGACTGGGCTTTTTGTCTATTTCTCGGGAATTAATTCCTAACCGCATTGTTATCACTGAAATAATAAATTCCTTTTCTTCCCGACTTCTTAGAAAATGTCGAACACTTTTTTGATTTGTAAAAAAAAATTATGTAATGTTAAGTGTTAATAAAAACGACAAAAGTAAACTTTAAAAATAACTCCAAAGGCCAATTTTCTATTTACCTGTAAAAATTGAAAGCCATTTTAACTTCCTGTTCTATGCCATACCTCACTTGTTTGTCAACAATCGACGTTGTAAAGTAATTTAACGTAATTGAAAACAATAAATGGCCTAAATATCTTAATAATTCACTTTATTGACTTTAAAAACGCAAAACAATCGGTTTCAGTTGCTTTTCTTGAGAATACTAGTTTTTTCTTTACTGTTTCTTCGCGTAACTGATAAATGACGACGTGCGAATTTTCTCCTACAACTTCTGAAACATTGAAATTAATTCTCCCCGCAATTTATGGTCTCGCCACAATATGCCTATACATTTATATTATTTCACTAATTGTTCGAACTCCGTCTATGCGGCATCCTTTTTTCTATCAGTTTATTCTACTGTCGATTATTGTAAGTTGCAACTAAGAACAGTTTTACTAATGCCATTTTTCAGAATATTCTTCTTTGGTTGGGTGTATTTTTCATGCATCGCATTGTTCCTTATCCGGTAGGTTTCGAAAGCAATTTCGTACTGCGCTTAAACTCAAAAATAGTTATAATCGCTTTTCTTGTACTTTTAGCGTAGAGGTGGGGCCGAAAAAAAATTATTCCAAAATACTCTGTTTGTGTGTATGCGATAGTCGAAACGAATTCTTTGGTTTGTGTAACAGAAGGTAGCAGATTGAAACTTTTAAACGCAGAAAAAATAGCTGTCGCCCAACGAGAAAATTTAACTTTAACAAAAAACTGCTTTTCTCTGCGTCCCGGCTAATTGCATGCTATTTTCGCCTGCGCGATTGCTGCATTTCAGGATGCTGGTTTGGCGACATCTAAAGTTGTATTGTGTGAATACGCAGAACACACTATAGGCTGTTTCCAACGAAAGTTCTCCGACTTTCCGCCACCCAAAATTTTCATTTCTATCTATCTATTACCTTACTTTAATGAAACGCTGCGCAGAAAGTGGAGTTATGTGAAAACATTTAGCGCCAAAAATATTTTTTTTTAAATACACCTGTAATTTTTAGCATTCTTAAGCGCTTTTTTTTTTTAGCAAAAAGGCAAATTAAATTTTCCGATGAGAAATAGGGATCGGAATCGATTTGTAGAATTACGGCAGAAGCACAATGGATTTTTGGGCCCATGTAAAATAGGCGAACGGAATGAAACCTCCTTCAAATGAAATTCTCTAAATTTTGGAGAAAAAAACGGTGAAAGAAAACGCATCTTGCAGTTTTGTTGGTTCTATTTTTTTAACAGTGTTGTATTTGTCAACAATCGAGTAAGTCAATTAAAACTTTTTTAATACCTTACTTTAATGAAACCTTCGAAAAAAATTTAGTACTGATAAAAACATTTTTTGCAAGTACTGCTTTTGAGAATGTCAAAGATATACAATGTTTTTGAAACAAACATTTTCAGTCATTTTGCGATTTCCTCCACAGCACTTTTCCAATCCCCACCCACGCTTTGAAACCAGTTGTTTTAATGTGTTACGGATGTATTGTGCAACAATTGACGTGTGTAATGGTAATGTCATTTAACAGGATGACTGTGGCGTTACGACCCCTGACTTGTCAACAAGTAAGTGATCTACGATTCAGTATACTTAAATAAAATTCTTTAGTTTTGGAGTGAGCATGTTCGTCATACTATTATGGGAAGTGTTATATTCGCTGCAATTTACGGATCTTTCTGCTACGGTTGCAAAGGCAAAATCTACTTTGTATCGGATCGGCTAACTATAACTATGCAGGACGCTTGGCCTTATGTGAGTTGTAGAAAATAGAGATATACTAGCACTACAAATGACGACTTTATAATGCCACTAGTGTTTCTGTTTTCTAAGATATATAAAAAATTAAAATGTTCTGTTAACTCAACAAAGAAACACATCAAAAATTTTTACACAACCCCTTCTAAACTTGAAAACCAGCTTAGGCGCTTTTGTTGCTGAAAACTTTTTGCAAAAAAAAACCATTAACAATTATTTTTGTCTTGAAAAACAAAAAAAAAATGTTAATTAACTGAAATGGTCACTTGAGCGATATGTTTCAAAATGTACTTTACGCAGACCTCTGAATAGTCTAACGATTTTTTGGTGGTATGTAATGCTCGCCCACACAGAAGCCACAAAAAACTGGAAAGCATCTTCCAGACTTTCTGAATTTCAGTAATTCTAATTTGAAACAAAAAAAATGGCTAGAACACCTAGTTGTTTTCGAGAATTGTCAAACCCGAATGAGGAAAATATTTAGTAAAATATAATGGCCCAATATATGAATCTTATAAAAATTATGAATTCAATTTGAAACATACGTTTCAACCCAACTTTTTTTTTTAAAGAATACAACTTTCAAATCTTGTATATTTTTTTCATAGCTTATGGTGGAAAACTTGCCTATGTTATAAACAATGGTTACGGAAAATCTCAATACTGAAACATTCGCAAAAAGTTTATGTAAAATTGTATATGTAAAATTTCCAATATTCCAATAAAAAATGTTTCAGCTTCCCCTGCCTCTAATGGCCCTTATCTTAGGCATAATTTGCCTAATAGTTATCGTCGTATGTGCATCTATATCGCTATCCGTACTTTACAAAACAAACATAACCAACTCGAGAAAAGCTGAAGCAAATCTTTTTCGCACAAGTCTCGGATTTTCTACAACGACTTTCGTTCTCATTATTTTTCTGGTAAAACAATTAAATTTCATTTTCAACTTTTCTTTTCAGGCATTGCTTTACTACGCACGTTATATTGAAAAAAGTGATGAAATGAGGGTCCAAGTGTCTCTAATGAGAGGATACTTTTACGATGTGAACTGTTTGGTTCCGGCTTGGCTTTTATTGGCTACAAATCAACAAATGAGGGTTGCGGTTTTTAGAAGAACAAAGAAGCCTGCTCCTGTAACTCAAACATCGATGAAAGTGTTGGTACAATAAAGTGTAAACTTAATTTTTTTAAAAATCTCTTTAAAAAATTGTGATTGTGTCTTCACTAAAACATGGAACACTTGTGTCGCTTTTTTTGCTGGCAAAAAAAATGCCAAACGTTCTAATTTTTTTTTAGTTGAAGGTGTTTTCGGTAACTAACTGAAAAACAATTTTTCCTGTTGACTACTTTTTTTATATTCACAGACAACGTTTTGTCAATGTTTCACCCTGCTGGCAAATAATTCTACCATGGTTTTCACGCAATCAGTTTCTGGACTTCGCACTTTGCGTAATAAAATTTTTTAAAGCTGTAATCAGCTTTTGTTGGAATTTGACATATTTAGAACACCAAACATTGTTACCATAATTATTCAGAAATTGACTTTCGGTTAACAAATCTGATGTTACAACTTGTTTTAAGGTAGCAACCTGATACCGGGGTTCTCATTAAACGGGCCGGCCCGCGGAATTTTTTAGGATCGCCCGGCCCGGTCGGCCGAGATAGGAAAATCAAAAAAAAAAATAAAAAAATTTTTAAAAAATCGGGACAATAATTTTTTAACCGATTACAACAACATAATAAAATATAAGTCGACATGAGTTCAGAAAAGAAAAACGAAAAAGCCTGTTCCTTTAACTGAAACCTCGATGAAAGTGTTGTTACAATAAAGTGTTAATTTAATTCTTTAAAAAACCACTTTAAAAAGTTGTAACTATGTCGCTTAATTTTGCTGACAAACAAAATGGCAAACTTTCTTTTTTTTACGTTTAAGGTAACCTCGGAATTAACTGAAAAACAATTTTTCCTGTTGACTAAAGTTTTTTTTTTTAAATTTACGAACAAGGTTTTGCCACGGTTTCACCCTGCTCGAAAATAATTCTACCATGATCTTTCTGCAGTCAAGTTCCAGACTTCGCATTTTGCGTAATAAAATTTTTTAAAGTTGTATTTTAAGAGTAGAACCATTTTTTGCTGTAATTTGATCATATCTAGTACACCAACAATTTAGTACTAAACATTTATACAAAATTTATTAAGGAATTGACGCCAAAATCAACAAGTCAGTTTTTAGAAGAACAAAGAAGCCTGTTCCAGTTACGCAAACCTCGATGAAAGTATTGGTACAATAAATATAGTCCATTTCCAACAAAGAATCGACGTTTTTTCAACGACCTTGTTCTCTACCCTTACTTAACCACTCTCAGTTTGAAACATTGAATTGAAAAGCGAAAAAGCACGGCAAAAAACGAGTGTGCAGACAATATTATCGGATTATCGGCTTTTTTGATAGTTTGATTTTTTGCTTACTTGATTTTTTTTCGTTATATGGCAACTGAAAAATATATGTTCATCATAACTAAAATTGAAGTCAAAGACAAATATTTGGTCTCACCAATGTTTTATTGTGTCGGCAAATGCTGCTAGATCAGCTTCTCGACGACATCTTTTTTTGTAAAACATTTGTTTAGGATTTTAATTTTTTATTTAACTTTTTTACTACATTTTTTCGTAAACATCTTAACCACGGTCCGTCTCTACATACACATCATTATTTTTACACATAAGAAGTGTTCAGACAATAAATCAATCGCTGCGGGACCAAATGTACCTGTCCTTTAGGAAAATCCTTTTTTCCTTCTCTTTTTTTGGAAACGCACTATAGAGAATTCTGATTTTTCAACGGTTGGTCATGCATTGCATTTTCCTTTTTTCAATAAGCGTAGTCGAAAATTCTGCAAAAAAAAAGTTGTCTAACACTTTTCTCTTTTCTTTATAAAAAAAAGTTAATTTTCAAACTATTAAACACAACACAAAAAATTTATAACACATTTGCTCGATTTTCATCTTTGAAAATTGATTTTGAATCACGAATCTTTTCGCTCACAGACAATTTTTTTTTGTTTTTGGGGAAAGCTATATTAATGTTCTACCCCAGCTTATTACATAGCAAAGGAACGGTACTTTTGGTTTAACGGATCGTCTAAGTTGATCTTCATAAATTTAATTTAACATTTTGTGAATTTAGCCTGGCATTTTCAGGTTTCTGATATTTGTAAAATGTTCCTTGTTGGGAAAAAATTTTATCCAGTCACACCAGTAAACCACACAAGTGGGGCATTACAAACTTGCATTACAAAGCACGCCAAAGTGAAAAAGTCAAATCGAAATTCGCATAATTCGCGTATACACAGGGTATCGGCAGTTTATAGGAATTTTGAAACCAATAAAGGGTGAATTTTAGAAATAGAGATAATTTGAGATTTTTCTTACCTGATTTTTTTCCGTTATATGGCAATTAAAAAATAAATGTCCATTATGCCTAAATTTGAAGTTCAAGTCAAAAATTAGGTTTCACCAATGTATTATTGTGTAGGTAATGTTTTCGTAAACATCTTTACCACGGTCCGTCTCCACATAAACATTTAGGAGAATTTTTTTGATTAATAAAAACTAACAAAAAAGCTCTTTGTTCGTCAAGCAATCATAAAATTTGCATATACTAAAATAATAAAAATGTTTGGTATGCACACAGTCGAAAAGTCGATTTAACGCATACGTTATAAAATTATGTACCATTATATTAAATTTAATATTTGCTTTTTATCACTTTTTTAAATTTCTACACGTTGAAAAAGCAAACCCAAGGAATAAATCCAAACCGGGCAACATTAATTCGACATTTCAAAAGAAATAAAGAAATATTCAGTATGTTTTTTTGTATGTTTACTTTGCAAAGAACAGCTTTTCAGCTTCACTTCACAAAGACAAGGATGGCATTAACGTGATTACTTTGGAAAGTGAAGGTAAAACACAAACTGTGACATTAGCCAAAAAATAATTCCAGAAACATTTTTTTACGCCAAGCACACCAGTTTTTTAAATCTATTTTCGTCTGTTTCCTCGCCTGATGAGTTAAGAAGTACGACAAATTGGATGTTAAAAAGCGTTGATTAGTACCTTATGAATTCTGGTTCATATTTTAACTTTTGGGTGTCAACGCTCACCCGCATGTCCTTCTAGTGCCGATAATTCCCTTTTCCAGACTTTCATTTTCGCATATGTTGCCATCATTTATGGGTTCTATAAGTATTACATGAAGCTTTTTTTTTTGCACGCGTCGTTTAAAAACATGTTGACGAATACAACAAAAGTTTTTTGACATTATCAGAAACGCAATTTCATCAGTTTGCCACATTTCATTGTTACTTATTTTTCTAAAAGCTGGTCTGTAAAATGTAAAACATACAAGGGGGTATACTTGCTCTATAAAGCGTGTCAAATTGAAATCGCTGATCTACGGGTTCTCGGCATTTTTTAGGTACTATAAAACTCACAACAACGGGGAATTTTAGACATAAAGATTATTTGAGTTTTTGCTGACCTGATTTTTTTTTCGTTATATGGCAATTAAAAAATAATTCATGATGACTAAATTTGAAGTCAAAGACAAATGTTATGTTTCACCAATGTTTCATTGTGTCGGCAAATACTGCTGGAATGATTCTTTTGTAATAGTTTCTACCCTCATGTGGTCTGTTTCCAACCAACGGTCTTCAAAGTTTCGGGCAATCTTGCAAAATGCCACGTAATGAACCAATTTTGAAACATTGGAGTGAACAGATATGCAATAAACGAATGAGCACTGTAGCAAAAGAGTGCGCAGAGATTTAACTAAGATCGTTGCAGGACCAAAGGTACCTTGTCCTTTAAAAATTGTTAACTTCCTTGCCCATTCGTTGGAAATAGAGTTTTTATAACTTTTTTGTAACACTATTTGCATGGAAAAAACGGAGAATTAGTAAATATATGTGAACCAAAAAGTAGTAGACAATCAGGCTCTCATAAAATTTGCGTGAACTAATATAACTTTTATATGTATAATGAAAATGCTCAGTGTGCATGAAGCTGAAAATTATTATTCTATGTAACGCACACGTTAAAAACATTTTACAACAAATTACAAAATTTCCAATTTCCAATTTTGTAATTAAAAACTTTTTTGTTTTTCGATACGCTGAAGGAGCAAATTCACGACTTTCGAAAAGAAATATTAAGCAAGGTCAGGTTTTTTTTATCGTGATACAGAATATCTTCCTTGCTTTACTTCTTAATGTGAATATGGACAATAAAGCCACTAATTTACAAAGTAAAGATAGGATAAACATATAAACAGATAAAGATATAAACAGATAAAGATAGTTTGATTAAGAGAAACACACTTAATCAAACTGTAACATTAGCCTAAAATTTTTTTAAAAATTGTTTTACGATAAGTTCAAATTGTTTTTTTTAAAATCTATTTTGGATTCCTTCCATGCGTGATGAGTTAAGAAGTACGACAAATTGAATGATGAAAAGCTTTGATTAGTAGGCTAGTAATTTTTCTGGATCAAATTTTATATTTTGGGTGACAAAGCTCACCGAAATGTACTTTTAGTTCAAATAATTTCCTTTTCCATGCAATCCCATTCACATCTCATGTCTGCCTATATTGTCCCCTTTAATAATTTCTAACAGTATTCCATGAAAGATTACTTTTGCACGTGTAGTTATACAACTTCTTCGGCGAACCCGACAAGTTTTTTTTTTGGCATTATACTCCATTTCCAACGAATCGGCACGGATTTTCACAAATTTTAAAGGACTAGGTACCTTTGATCCTGCAACGATCTCTGTTCACTTTAATGTTTCAAATTATTTTTGGTTAAATACATGGCATTTTTCAAGATTGCCCGAAACATTGAAGACCGTTGGTTGGAAACAGACTATATCAGAAACGCGAATTCATCGGTTTGCAAAATTTTATTACTAGTTATTTTTAAGCTGGTCTGTGTATATTGACTATAATTGGCATAAAAAAGGAGTCGCATGAGTCACAAAAATATATTTCCGTCGAAATGCAATCTGGATGTTCCATTTTGAAATTGTACATCAGTTCAGAATACATTTTTATTAAATTCACTTTTTGTATCAGTTCAAAACAGTGCAAGTATTACACTATTCTAGAAATTTTTTTTACCACATACTTAATCTAATAGCTTTTTTTGCCACATCAGGGGTTCGAACGGTGAAACTTTTTTACTTTTACATACAACCAGAAATACGTGTTTTCTTTAATTTTTTCTAACACATCTTTGTAATTGATGCCAAAATTCCATTATGTTATATTTTTGGATGATGTATTTTCCATCCCGCGAAAAATATTATTTGAATTAAAAAATCATTAAATGTTAATTTTCCATCGTTTCGTACAAACGGTACATTCGGTACAAATTTTTCCTTGAACTATTGTACTGAAAAGAAAGGCAACCTAAGCTGTAACTGCAACTTTGGTATGATGGTATAAAAATAAAATGCAGAAGATTGATCAAAACAGGCATAAAATTAACATCTGCTGCTGGCTTTACTAAATACAATAAACATATGGGCAATTTACACAAAATACATAGCACAATTTCAAGAAATGAATTTTTCGTGGCGAAAAAGCCATAATTGAACGTTAGATTGAAACCACAACGTAACTGAAACACAAAACAAACATTGCATTTTGAGTTTCCTCTTTTAATCAGCTTCGTTGGTGTATCTTTGTGTCTCGCAGATCTTAAACTAGGACTATTAGAACTAATACATTCTTTTTCTAATTTTGTTTTTTTTTATTTGTTTTATAATTTTCCCTTTGATTTTGTATCCCTGATGACGCGCACTAGTCATTCAGGTTTGAGCTTTTCTCTTGCGTAATAGCCCATGTCCTTTTTGTACATTTAAAAGTGTCGACAGATAAACCAATTACGCAGAAAAATTCATTTATGTTATATTTGTCATCTTTTTGCAAATGCTTGTTACTTTAGTAAACAAAAAAGGACGGACCTATTACAGTTAAATTAATTTCATCAAAACTACTATAGTTCCAAACACAAATTGGTTTGTTAAGTGCTCTAATATTTTTCGGTTGTTTTTACAGTTGGCAAATTCAAAATTCAAGTTATATTAAAGACATTTTAAGAAAACGCAATAGACATCGTTATTTTCCTTTTTTTTCATACTTAATAAAAATGTTTGTTTTTTCAAATTAAATAGCAAACATGTATATTTTTTGCCTGCGAATGGTAAAAATCGTTCACATCCTATGTTTTAAGAACAAAATTAGACATACAATTTAGCGAACAGTTAAATCAGGCATGAAACAAAATGGAAAGTAAATGAAGCATGGCACTCGGTATAAAGTAAGGCCAAATCAGAGCCACGGCACATAAGACTTTCATAATATTTTACTTTGAATTTTTTTTCATTTTTTTTGCTTGAGAACGTCTGAATTCGCAAAACTTACGCATTTCGTAAAGTTGTCAAATGAAACTTTTCAAACAAAAAGAATCCGAAAAATATACTAATAAAAACGAAGAAAAAGTCATATTGCCACAACTTTGATAGCGGGTTTTTAGTCAATGTACGTAAATCGGCGTCTAATCCAAAATTGATAAATCTGTCATCAGTGAATCATCAAAGAAAAAAGTTTTACTAAAGTAGCTAACATTAGGAAGACATAATGTTATATCTTCAAGATATGTCACATTGGTAGATTTCGTTATAATTGTTTCACACCTATTTTAAATGTTTTACCTACGTATCTTTAGTTTGGCTTTCCAACAGCGACAGCTGTCTGGATGCTTACAAGGGTAGTCGTTGGGGTCACGGTGGCCAAATCGAACGACACCCACATTTTTGGGTAGCCTATTACTTGCTTATTAAGGGATGAAAGTCAGTTTTTGCTGAACGGTCTCCATATCCCAGAAAATCGCATTTGAAATTCGAGGGATTCGCGCTCTGTGGGGCGCCGGGCGTACAAAAGGCCGCCGCCGCTGCCCAATTTCAGTGGTTTGGTGGCCGAGTGGCGAAGGGGTCGGACTGCCACGCTGGAGGTATCTAGATCGAATCCCGGTATGCTCTTTTTTCTTTTGCATGTTTATTTACACTTGTTTCGGAATGTTTCGCAAGTTTTTCAAAAAAAAAAAAAAAAAATTTTTTTTTTTTTTGAAAGTTGTCTCCTGGCTAATTGAGCGACAACACGCGGCGAAGTGTGTGGAGCGTGTGAAAGTATCTCGGAAATACTTTTTGGCTTTTTAAGAATTTTCGTAACACGAAGTCTTGTCGCTCAATTAACCAGGAGAAAATTTTCAATTTCTTTTTTTTTTTTTTTTTTTTTGAAAAACTTGCGAAACATTCCGAAACAAGTGTAAATATACATGCAAAAGAAAATAGAGCATACCGGGATTCGATCTAGATACCTCCAGCGTGGCAGTCCGACCCCTTCGCCACTCGGCCACCAAACCACTGAAATTGGGCAGCGGCGGCGGCCTTTTGTACGCCCGGCGCCCCACAGAGCGCGAATCCCTCAAATTTCAAATGCGATTTTCTGGGATATGGAGACCGTTCAGCAAAAACTGACTTTCATCCCTTAATAAGCAAGTAATAGGCTACCCAAAAATGTGGGTGTCGTTCGATTTGGCCACCGTGACGCCAACGACTACCCTTGTTAGTTAAAAATGGCAAAACAACGTTTCTGTCAGTAAAACCCGTCCTTTGACCATCTGCTTGTGAAGTTTTTTTGTTTTGAAGACTGCACAAACCGACGCTTAATGGAAATGCATTTGAAAAACATCAATTTCAAATATATGTAATTTATGACCGTCATTTAGCAATCAATGCAGAATTGAGTCAAAGCAGAATTGAGTCAAAAAAATATAATTTAGCAATCAATGCAGAATTGAGTCAAAACGAATGAATTTCTGTCTGTGTTTGTACGTTTTTTGTGATCTGTGTGTATTTCTGTACTTTCTCAGCCCTTGAAAAATTGGTTTTCATAAAAAAAATTTTTTATTTTGCTTTCTCTGTTCGATTCAATGTTGATAAATTAACTTAAAAATTAACACATGAATTCAGTTGTTTTTACCATTGTCCGTGTCTAATCCAAAATGTTTTTTAATTTTCTAATTAACTAATTATGCCAACAACAAAAATGTTTTACGGTGTAACTAGTTTCACAATTTAATGTCTTTATTTCTCATCACTTCAATGTTTTGTCGCAATGTCATTTCTTTCAATTTTCCGTGGTTTCAGTTCGGTGCTGATATCGACATTTTCAATCAAATATTTTTTTCTTTGAAAGAACAAATTTCTAATTGAGTCGTTTGAAATGTTCAAAATAACTAAAAATATTTCATAAAAGTGCGCAAATACTTTATGAAAGCGGAAGAAAAAAATATTATTAAATAATAAACAACGGAAACCAGTTTCAAAAATCTACTTATTGATACTTTATTTTAATGTATTTCACTGTTATAAAAGTTAATTTTAAAAATTGTCTTTCATTCTATCAAATCCAATTTTTTAAGGTAAGTTGTGTATTAGTAAAAAAAACAAAATTTTGCTAAAGTAGCTGTTGAAACATTAGGCAGACTTTGAAAATTTGTTATAACTTTTGTTTTTGTGGATTTTGTTATAATTGTGGATTTTTTTTTTATAATTGTTTCACATCTATTTTAATGTTTCACCTTTGTATTTTTAGTTTGGATTTCCAACAGCGACAGTTATCCGGTTGCTTAGATAGAATTTGTAAAAATAACGTTTCTGTAAGTAAAACACGTTCTTTGAACATCTGCTTGTGAACTGTTTTGTTTTGAAGCCTGCACAAACCGACACTTAATGGAAATAAATTTGTAAAACAGCAATTTCAAGTATATTTCCATTTTTTGACAGTCATTTACTGCATAAAATTTAGTAATCAACGCTGAATTGAGTCAAAACGAATGAATTTCTGTCTGTGTTTGTATGTATTTTGTGATCTGTGTGTATTTCTGTACTTTCTCAGCCCTTGAAACATTGGTTTTCATAAATATTTTTTTGATTTTGCTTTCTCTTTTCTATTTAATCTTGATGTGTTCAGTTCGCATGAATACAGTTGTTTTCACTATTGTCCATGTTATTCAAAAACTTTTTTCATTTTTAATTAACTAATTATGCCAAAAACAAAAATGTTTTACGGTGTGTTTTACTAGTTTCACATTTTAATCTCTTTAATTTTCACCACTTCAATGTGTTGTCGCAGTGTCATTTTTTCCTTTTTTTTCCGTAGTGTAATTGCTGATATTGTAATTCTCCATCATTTTTTTTTTCTTTGAAAGAACACTTTTCTAATTGACTTGTTTGAAATGTACAAAACAACTGAAAAGATTTCATAAAAGTGCGCAAAAACTTAAAAAAAAAAAAAAAAAGAAAGAAAAAATATTTTTTTCATAACAGACACCGGAAAAACCGGAAACCAGCTTTAAAAGTCTTCCTATTGATAGTTCATACAATTTTAATGAATCTCACTTTTTTAAAAATTGCTTTTTCAGCTTTTAAACAGTTTTAAACTTTAAAAACTATGTTGTTGCTCTTGCTATCTACTTTTGTTTGACTTTACGTGAATTTTTCGCTGTGTAAAATTACATCCTTCAAAAAATGTACCATTCGTAAACTTTGATTCCATGAGAAGCCATGTGGCTTTTGGAACAGTTTTGAAACATCTTTAATTATGGTTTTTTTTTTTTTTTAAAAAATATAATTTAAATAAAAATAAGATTAAAATTTCAGACAATGGAGAGCTGTGAAGGGTCCCCCACTCTATTTGAAACCTTTGAGCTGATTTTCTGTCTTATTTATGGCTTTACAACAATTTTCCTCTACATTTATATGATTTTCATCGTAGTTGGAAACGAATCACTTCGACACCCATTTTTCTACCAATTTATTCTTCTATCGGTTTCTGTACGTTGTTTTTTCTCTCACAAAAAAATGATTTTCAGAATATTCTGCTTTGGATAAGTGTGTTTTTCATGCATCGAATAGTTCCTTATCCGGTAGGCTTTATTTTTAAATGATGCATACAATGCAAAAAAATTTTAAATAAACCCAGAAATTTACATTTTTTAAAAGAGTTTCAAGTGACTGTTCCTTTTTCATGCCCCGTTTAAGAAAAATAAATCTATTATGAAAGATGTATGTTTCACACATATTTTTAAAAAAATTTTCTTATTTGGTTGACATTGAGTTTGAAAACTTCGATTATTTCGACATCCACTATTTACATTAAAAGAACCTGATAGTTCATTTCGAAAAATTTGAATTTTGCGTTTTTATAGTGAAATGCCGATTTTTGCCTGTTTTCCAGGCTTTCTGCGAGTTTTTCTACACCAATTTTTCAAAAACCACTTCTGTTTTGAAACCAGCCGTTCTTCTGTACTACATGGATATCGTGATTCAACTGATTTGTATTATCGTGATGTCATTTAGTCGAATGACAGTGATTCTGAAGCCACTCGTAGCGCCGAAGGTAAAATTAACACGCGACAAAAAACCAAACGTCAAATTTCAGTTTTGGAGTAAATATGTACGGCATACAATTGTTGGAATTATTTCGTTTTCATTTGTGTATTCAGTATTCTATTACGGATCGGAGGCCCATGTGTACTTTTCTCATGATCGTTTAACCGTCATTTTTGACGAAGGATGGCCTTATGTAAGTGACGTATTAACTGTATGTCAGTTAAAAGTTCCATAATGATACCAACTTGGTGTCAGATTCACCTCAACAATTGACGGAAAGGGGATAATCTTCAAAAATCATATAATTTCTGTTGAATAATTTCACTGCCGAAGTTTATAAAAGTTAGCAAAAAAATTAGGTACAAGAACCCTCAACCATAGTGTCATGGGCCGGGACGGGCCGGTGCGACTTGAAAAAATTTCTTGACCCTGCCAGTCTTGGCCCGGCCCGTCTACTCGAAAGACCTTGTCAAACTGTCACCCATGCGACGAAGGTTCGATCCCGGTCGGAACACTTAATTTTTGCTAACTTAGATTTAGTTCAAATAAGTAACAGAAGTATTATGAAATAGTTTGTAAGGTTCAAAAATTTTTATATATGCTGATTTGAAGTTTTAAAGAACATGTAATTTAACACGTTTAAAAACCCGGCTGAAACGGGCCTCGGCCCGGCCCTTTTTTTGAGAACTCCAACCAGTTACAATCAAACTTTTATCCCTGGTTTTTGAAACAAAACACCAACAAAAAAAATAATATCGGGGTTTTTTTTTAAATTTATGTGGCCAGTTTCGAGAAAACATCTTGTACAACCCTTTTGGTTTTGGCAGAAATGTTTTCTGGGAAGCTCGGTCTCGCGATATTCAAAATCGTCGAAATGGAAATTTAGCTACTCATTTTTTAAAGGTTTACCCATATTTTAGCAAACAAATAGAAAAGTAAATAAATGTACGTCATATACGCTAGTTTGGCGATTTCCCCTTCAAAGAATGGCTTGTATTTACAAGCAAACTTTTGCCTCAAAAACATTAAAAACCTTTTAAAAACAGCAAATTCAGTGTCCAGAAGGGATATTATTTTCAAATGGTGTTGGTCGAATTGTGCAAACTGATACCATCTTTTAGCAGCTGTATGAAATTCATTAACAATATAAAAGGCAGTTTTTATAATTCTTAAAGTCTTTTGAGACAGATGGGCTAAAGATCATTTTCCGCTAAACGCCGTTTTACGTACTTTAACGGAAAGAATGTTCTCTGTGTTGCAATGTAAAAACATACGTTTAAAAAAAATTACCTTCGTTTTCATATTCTCTCAGAACTATTTGGTAAATTTCGAACAAAAGAATCCTTGGTTAAACAACGTTGTCGGATGCTAACCTAGCAAATGTTTCAAGAATGGTTTTGATCAAATTCTGCATGTCGTAGAGTACTTCTATCGACTTAACAGAAATCAAAAACGTTCACATCAAGCTATGTTAGAAATCAGTGTCTGCGATGACTGAGTATGAGATCGCGTGAAAGAAATTTAAAAATTTGTTTACGAGTAACGCGCATACTTTCGTTCAAAGTCATAAAAGCTTATGACTCACTGATTTGGAAATTGCAAACCGAGAGTATGGTTTGTTTCCGAAAAACGGAACATGATTTGGCCAATTCTTAAAGGACTGCGGGCATTCCATCCCACCGCGAACCACGCCACCTTCGTATTATTGTCTGCGCACTCCTACTGTACAGTGCTGTTTCGATTGCTTAATTAATTTTCACATTAATGTTTCAAACCGTATGTGGTTAAATACGAGTGGAAATCAAGGTCGGTGGAAACTCTGTGACCTTTAATTGGAAACAGACTATACCAGATGCTGATATCCTGAGGTAAATCAGTCCACTGAAACACAGTTTCACAATTTGTTCTTTCATATCCCGGTCTCTGTGAGAAATACAAAGAAAAAATCATTTTCAAAAGCATACAAAATAACAGAAAACGGCATCACAATGGTTGAAACTTCTGCCACTTTAGCTATAAAAAAAGCCTTTTCTATGAAGCACAGAACTCATCACAAGAATTTCACAATTTCTTTCTTTCAGATCCCAGTCTCCTTGACGGCCTTGGTTTTAGCAATGATTTGCCTCGTTGTAATTGTCGGGTGTGACGTCATCGCCCTTACGCTAATGTGCAAAAAGAAAACCCCACACATGAAAAAGGCAGAAATCAATCTTCTCAAGACAAGTATCGGCTTTTCCATAACAACATTGGTTCTTATTCTGTTTTTGGTATTTGATCACTTTCCTTACAAACTTTAATTTTCAGGCTTTGATGTTCTATGCCAAGTACGTAATAAACGATTCTGCAATGAGGGCCCATGTTGCAAGTTGGCGAGGATATTTCTACGATGTGAATTGTTTGGTGCCAGCTTGGCTTTTGATTGCTTCAAATCGACAAATGAGAAAATCAATTCTTGGAAGAAAAAATAAAACGGCTACTTTTCTTTCGCAGTCAAATAAATAGTTCGTTACGGAAGTGACAAATCATAGCATTTAAAAGAAGATTTTGTTTTCCCACGTTGTTCTTTCTTTTAAAAAAGTAGAATTTTCGTTCAAACATTGTTGTAAAAATATGTAAACCAAATATTGTTTAGATTTTGCTAAAATTTCAAAACAAGATTAATGTTTCACGATTGGCATTCATAATTGGTCGAAAAGTCCAGGCTGTTCTTCGATTTTACAGTTCCAGAATTTATCTAGTTAGACGGAATAGAAATCGGAAGATGGGTGATTGTGTGTGGGTTATAAAAATACCTTTATGTTAACTCACATTTAACAAATAACAATTTGAAAGATCGAAGTTGATTGAAATGAAATAAACAAAATAGTATTGCAAAAGAGGAGTGCGCAGATATTTTTGGGTGGCACCAAATGTACGCCCTTGCGGAAAATCCAGTTTTTCCGTGTCTCTTTTTCGCAAACGCACCTTTTGTTAACGAAATCCAAGATTCAAATGAAAGCTTTGAATGAAAAACAAGCTAGCATGTAAAACAGATCAAGTGAGAAATAAATAAACTGCCTAGCTACTCTTGTAAGTATGTTTCAGTTTTTCCCAATATCAATATTATTTTTCGAAATTTGTTAAGCTGTTGCTAATAAAACAAAATAATAATTCCGAGTGTTGGATCATTGGTTCTTTGATGTTTTTTTTTTTTTTTTTTTTTTGATGTTTTATTGATTTGATGGATCTTTGGTGTGAAAATAGGTTTTCCAAACATTGTTCAGCTTTTGCTAAGAGTTTCAAAAAGTTTCACGAAATAGTAATTGATCAACAAGTACTTGCGTTTTCCTTTATGCGATAGTTTTTATTCGCCATGGCGTTCTGAAGCGTTCCACTTCCCCCCCCCCCGAATTTCTGGTTGTCATAAATATTCTCAGCATAACGTCTGAAATCGAGTGAGATGTTAAGATTCTGTTTTGGATACACTCAGGCTCTGATGTTCTTTGCCAAGTACGTAATAAACGATTCTGCAATGAGGGCCCATGTTGCAAGTTGGCGAGGGTATTTCTACAATGTGAATTGTTTGGTGCCAGCTTGGCTTTTGATTGCTTCTAATCGAAATGAGAAAATCAATTCTTTGAAGAAAAAATAAAACGGTTACTTTTCTTTCGCAGTCAAATAAATAGTTCGTCACGCTAGTTGCAAATCATGGTATTTAAAAATAAGATTTTGTTTTCACCTGTTGTCCTTTCCCTTTAAAAAAGTGATTGAACAAAAAAGCAACAAAGAGAGGGTAGAAGCTAACGCTCAAAAACAGACCACGTGAAAAAGAAATAAAGCAAGTTTTTTTCAGTGTGAATTAGGTTTGCCCAATATTATGTGTTTTTGAACATTTGTTATGCAAAAAATTTATGAAACAAAATAATAATTCCAACACGTAAATTTTTGTTTAAACATTTTTGTGAAAATATGTTAACAAAACATTCTTGAGTATTTGGTTTAAAACAAGACGAGTGTTTCATAATTGACATTAGTAATTGATCAACGAGCATATATGGATTGTGAAAAACATATCGTACTTACCTGTGCCTAAAAAATTGTGCCTTTTTTCAATTTGATCTTAAACCAACTGGCTTCCATTTTTGTTGTATCCTTCTCCGCCAGGCAGTCCAATCCGACCTCAGTTCCCAGAAAAGTTAAGAGAATATAGGGGGTTTACTTCTGTGCTTTCCGAGAAATCTTTTAGTAAACATGGCGACTTCCATGCACAGTCGTATGTTATAGTAATTGTTTTTTTTTAAAACATTTGTTCAGTCATTGATTATAAAATAAAAACTTAAAGTGAAGTTAAATAAACATTTTCAGCGTTTGCATTTTCAGCGTTTCAATACAAAAGTGATTTTCACTCAATTCCTCAATTTCTCCATCAGATTCTGGTTTTTGAAGAATAAAAAACGATTTCGCTCTTTCGAGGTAAATTTTAAAAATCGGGCATAGGTTTCCTGAAAAGTAAAAAGTTGAAAATGATGAATTCTCTAGATTCTCTCGGGAATCTGATCATTCTTATAGCTTGTGAAAGGTTATTCCTTTCATAACACTGATCAAAATTCTTATTTTTGTGAAAAGACAGTTGGATATTTTTCATAATTCAAGAAAAATAATGTTTAAAATTGTTATATTCAAATGGAAATACCGCTAACGATAGCTTCTTTGTTTTTCATGTTTTCTCCAACAGCTCCCGTGTATTTTTTAATTTGTATTTATCCCCAAATTCAACAAGCATTTTTTTACACTTGTTTCATAAGTTAGAGTTTCCTGTTCAAAAACGAGAATAAATGGAAAATGCTGCTTTCCAAAAAAAAAAACACATGTATTTAATTACTACTGAAGTTTAGTTATTTCCTGTTTGAAAAAGTTGCAGTCAAAGCTCCCACACACTCTAAGAGGACGAAATTAGTTTTCATTATTACAAAATGAATACACAAAGCTTTTTCAAAATGCCAAATATTTTGTATTTGTAAAAAGTAAATCTAGTTTCCAAGCTACCAAAATACTTGGTTTTTTAGCTGTCACATTAAATAATTGATTTCATTTTTCGTTTGACATCGCATTACCAGCAAAAAAACATTTTTAATTTTTTTACACGCAAGACAACGCATGGAAAATTAGATATTTAGCCAAACGTTTTTTTTGCAGAATTCAAAACTTTTTGTATGTTTCAATCTATTGTTAAGACAAATAAATCATTGTGAGAAGTAATTGACTAGTGTTACGCGACACAATTTACGAATCTTTTGAAGTGAAGAAGACCCGTCTAACTCTGTGCCTGGCCCCCTTTCACAGTGCTCTCTCTGTAATTATTTTTTACACACTTTGATTGTTAAACGCAGCGAAACCGAAAACCCTATAAGGGACTTTGGTCTCATAATTTAAATGGGATTTTATATTTGACCTGTTTTTTTTTTCATTTGCACGAAGCGCTCAAGTTCATTATAGCTATCGCAAAACGGGCAGCATGCCGGTCATGAAAGTTCAAAAAATAACGAGGCTATTGGAACTAGAAAAAATTATCAGATTGTTTCGTTCATTTAAGTGCTCAGTGTGAACTTCAAGTATTAAGACGCGATGTCTGAGAGAATCGACATTGCCGAATTTTCATTTGGTCATAAAATTTCAAAGTGCTCATATCGGGCTCAAATTTTGTGGAGAAACTATCTAGGACCCATTAACAACAAAAACAATCATGAAAATCGATTATCGATTTTTGGGTCGGAGTACTGTAATTGACCCCCGGGGTACTGTAACTACCCTCAAACTCTAATTCAATTTCTAAAGTATGGAAAATGTTGCAAATTCTGCGCTGACAAACTTTGTAATTAATCTTAAAACAAATTTCCTATGTCTGAAAAAAGTTATATAACAAAATGTGCACGAAAAAAAAACAAAAAAATATATTTTTCAAAAATATGGAAAAACGTCTCCGCAGTTTTTTGACATGTTGTTTCTGAGTGGCATTTTCTCTATCATTCTGATCGTTCTGTCAAGTTAAAGTCGGAAAGAATCTCTTATTTACGCACAGTTTTTTCATAGTTAACCGCTGGAATAAATCAAATTTGTTTTACTGTTTTATTCCGATTCCGCAAAATTCTCAATCATGCCTGTTGAAATTTAAACTTTCTTTTGCAAACGCATGAAACATTTTCAGAATAAAACGAGTCATTAAAACACCTCCGAACTGAAAACAAAACAAAACGTTTTCAAAGAAATCCGAAACTTTTGAAGAAAAAAACAACAACATTTTCAAGGTAAATGATTTGAATTAAAAAGAATACTACATGAGGGTAATGATACACTGACAAAATAGATGATGTGTTGCCGATACTTGTTATGCCAGGTGATCTCTTCCCTCCAGGTGATCTCTTCTGTTTGTCGTACTTAAAATTAAAAAAGTTTCGATTGTTTATTTGATCTTCACCATCCTCCATCACTTGACACGCCCAAAATCCCTCGATTTTCACAAAAAACTCGTGATACTTGATCTTAAAAGTTTTAAAAACGCTTTTGCTTCAAAAGAAAAAAAAACAAATTTTTGCAAATTGAATTGAAACCAAACGTATCTTTTTGTAATTAATGTTTCAGTGTTTCAAGCGTGATTCATAAGATTTATGTATGTTGTTATCATGTTCTCTGAATTTGAGGCAGTTGGGAATGAGTTTGGAGAAATTTTCGAGAAATCAGCGAATTTCTTGAACATTTTCTGTTTAGACTTGAACAACGGATTTGTTTTATCGCAGTATCGATTTGGCTTTTGAACACTTTTTTAACACCGTTTTAAAAATTTGTAAGAGGCAACGCAATTCGAATTAAAATTTACATAGTACAAGTCTTTGTATTATTTTCCTAAACAAAATTCCGAAATATCGAAGAAATCGAACTTCTCAATGTTTTTTTGTATTACAGAAAAATTCTCAGTCATGTTTTTTTTTTGAAATTTCAACTTTCTTTTGTTTTTCATGAAACATTTTCAAAATAAAACGAGTCATTAAAACACCTCCGAACTGAAAACAAAAAAGGACTGAACACGGAACAACTGAAAACAAAAAAGGACTGAACGCGGAACAAAGACTTCACCAACTAGTTTTTTTTGCCTATTTTTCTCAATAATTGATTTCATTCTTAATTAGTTATATTGCTTTAAGACTCAGGTCTTATGCACTCCACAATTACGGAAAAGAACACTTTACATTTTTTTGCGCAAAAGTAAGGCGACGTTTCGCAGTTGACTTGCCAATGTTTATTTTGTATTCAGAAAAATAACGCATTTTGCATCTGTATATTTCTTACTGATAGTGTAAGCAAAAAAAATTAAATTTCCAAACAAAATATTTTTTTTCAGAATTCACACTTTTTGTATGTTTCAGTTTGCTGTTAATAAAAAATTATCTTTTGGAGAGCGTTAAGTCATTGAGCACCTTATCTTTGTTCCTGAACAACGGTTTTAAAGGTTATTATAAAAAGACAAACATTTTGCTAATCTCAATTTTAAACTGCTTAATCAAGTTCTCCTGATTCTCATTAATTTTCTCCAGTTGATCCACTTTGGTCATCAATTCGTTGTTCTCGCTCAAAACCAAATCGTAGCATCTAAAAACGAAAAAGATCAACAAAATTTGCACTACAAACTCGAAAAGTTTCTCCAAGAATAGCTGATTGTCATTGCTGGGCAGGGCCAGGAACCTCACATACAGACTCTGAAAAAATGAGAAGTGTTTCTTCCATGGTGAATTTTCAAAAATGAAGAAACACCATGAATGATACAGAGCAGGAAAGCAGGAATTGGAGAAGGAAAAGAGAGAAAAAGTAAACATTTTCTTACGGATTCCTAGTGGTTGGGCCGGGTAGTAGTAGATGGAACATTCGTGGGTTCCGGGGTCGTCCTTCTCAGCACAGGCAGAACTGGAAGTGGCATTCGAGGACCGGCAGTACTTGTTGTGGGATTGATTGGGTTCTGAACCATATTTCAACAACAAGTAGCAGTTATAAAACGCACCATGGGACGTCGGAGTTGACCAGATTCATGCTGGACCTTGGAACTGAGAATATGGAAGGTTCACTCCGGAGGCTTCGAGGGAGCCATGATCCAAAAACTTTTTTAATGATGAACAGAAAAAGTTAAAGAGAGCACAACATAAAAAACACAGTACTGTGCAAAAAACAATTCTAGGCAAGCATGGAACAGTTGAAAACAGAGAAGAGGAAAAATTGGTTGTATGAATTATAGTTTGTTTCATTTGCAGATCTGCTAATTTTGAGAATTTAGTTTCGTATGCACACCACAATTAGAAAAAAAAAACCTTTTATTATTTTACACGCAATACCAAGACAATGTATCGTAATTAGACTTACCAATGTTTAATTTAGATTTAAAAAAAAAATCACGCATTTTGCCTCTGTATATTTGTTATTGAGGATGAAAACAAAAAAAAACATAATTCCAAAAAAAAAATTTTTTTTTTTTGAAAAAAATTTTTTTTTCAAAACTTTTGCATGTTTCAGTTTGTTGTTAAGAAAAAAGAATGATTGCAAGACGCCGGTCTACGTAGATATCCTCATTCATTCTGTTCGCTATTTAGCTAATAATGTGCAAATTCAAAGAAAAAAGCTTATGATGGCCAAAATGTTTTTGCAGACCATTATTTATGTGCTGCTTATTATTTTCTAATTTTATTCAAAAACCATTTTTACAACAAGAGAAAACAATCGATACAAATGTTTTCTTTATTTCAGAAAAATCAGTTTCTCGAGCTAAAATCTCCTTCTTAATCAGAAAGTATCCAAAACCCATTTTATCCGCACAAAACGATAAAAAGAGCGGGTTTGGTTTTTAATGACGTGATAATTATGCGTCTGATCAGGCGCAGTTTTTTTAAAACCCAAATTTTGTTTCAAAAACCTGTAGCTGACACAAAGACAACTTCGTCACTACGTGCCAATGTTTCGATGTAGTTCCTAGAGTAAACAACTGACAACACAAAAGAAACATGAATTACATAAGAATTCAATTTATAAAACACTTAAAAATCAGTGAACACCTACCTTATCTTAAAAGTGCACGCAGTGTCAGTTTTACAGTATTTTTTGTGTTGTTTGACTTATTACCTTTCAGGGCAGTGTTTTTCTTTCTTTTTGATCGAGATCATTGTTTTTTGGGACCAGAGAAAATATTTGTTTCCTAGAATAATTAAACCACGCTATTTCATAATGAGGTCAATGGGAACAACATTTCACATTTTCTCAAACATAAATAAACATGCGTATTGTTTCAAAGCACAGCCTCAATGTATTCTTTTATGATCTTGTGCATATAAAAGAACCTTGTATTTATAAACAACGTTTTTCTGCGTTTTTCACATATAAAATACAAATTTGCAAATTGTTTCCAAAAAAATTTTCTGTTGTTGTTTGTTTTTGATGTAAAAATGATGTGGAAACATGAAAATTTCAAAACAAAAAAAAAGAATGAAAATTTTTTGCTGTGTAGAAAAATTTACATGTTAAAAGCCGATAATGAATGGAAAAGTGCTTCGGACTATTCGAAGTTTTTCCGTTGAAACATGGGAAAATTGTGGTATTTACATGTAAATTGTTTTGTAATTGGTGTCATTTTCCTCAACGTTATTCTTATTAACCGAAACTATTCTGATGATTAAAGTCCTTTTTCACCAATTTAAGATATCCAAACTTAGCGGTTTTATATTCAAGTAGATTATTTTGCTATTTGTTAGAAATACGAAACTCCACTGTTGAAAACCTTGTAATACTGCAATCCGATTTTTTTAAATGTTGTTGTTTCAGCATAACGAATTTCAGTATTTGTGTGTTTTATCAACTATTATTTATCAAGAAGTCAATTACAACTTTAATTTTCATTCATTCAGCGTGCTGTCGATGAACAAATAATCATGGTTTCGCTCGATCCGACGAAAAAAGTTCCGCGAAAACACCTCTAAATTTTATGTTCGAAAAAACAGAATTTTGGAATAAAGGGATGCCGTACACTTTTCCTAATTTCTAAAATTGAAACATTGATATGGTCTAAGTCTACCATTTTGCCTAAGTTTTTTTTCCCGAAATTTTGCATTTCTGTTCATTTGCAAGGCGATCTATCCTATCTTGAAACGTGTTACTTTTCAAATTTTATACAAAATCCTCGCGTTGCGAATTTTGTGGATCTTCGTTTATAACCGCGAAAAATCCTTTCCTTTCAGTGAAGCTTTTAAAAAAGTTATTTTCTTTATAAAATTATGTTGAACAGAACAAACGACCTAAGTCACACCACCCCTAAAATTTTATAAAAGCCGAGAAGTAAGTGAGGAAAATGGCAGTCTACGTATAAAAATCACACTATAGAAAGAAAACATGTAATTTTAAAAACATGTTTAAGCTTGTCCGATTACTTACAACATTAATCTCTGTAAAACTGATATTCTTTTCGCCTTTTTTTGTGGCCAACGTAAATTCCAACAAAACGCAAAAAAAAAAACATTTTCCGATAACACGGAAATGAGGGAAAAATTGTTGTTTGGTGAATTATTGACTTCCAATTTGCAATTAAATGCAAAAAGTGCAAACGGCAAATGAATTGATGGGACGAATTGAATGTTTTGAAGGAAATTGGGTGGAACATGAATACTATTCATAATCGTAACTAAACTATTGGGACAAGTTCGATCCAACATAATTTCATTTCAAAAACTCGGTATATGGTTGAGCGTTTTTTTTGTTGTCGTTAAAATATGAGGCGAATTTGGAGTAAAAATCATTTGCGATTGCATGAACAAGGATTATCTGATTTTTTTTTCAGAGAAACAATAGGACCACTAATTAAAAAAAAATTGAGTTTAAAGTCAAAGTTATATGGCTGTTTCAAAACCTTTTCGTAAGTCCTTTGCTCTATGATTTTTTCATTAGAATCATTTTGGTTTTTGCGGCAGCAAAAAGGAATTTGAGATAATTTCGCGTGTTTCCATGTTGATCTTCGGGTTGTTTCATTTTAAAAAAGCCCTTCGCAGTTTTAAGTCTTTCTTTTTTGTATTTTGCCTTACCGCATATCCAGAGCGCTTGAACCGCATTTGAAAAAGTAGAACAAAAAAGTTGAACTTTTAATTTCAGAAAATGGAACAATGTCACTTTACGCCGTCACATTTCGAAACTTTTGAGTTGGTTTTCACCTCTGTTCTGGGTGGCTGTACAATTTGTCTTTATCTCCACATGATTGTAATTATTATTCAAAAGGCCGATTTTCGTCATCCATTTTTCTACCAATATATTCTGCTCTCAATTTCGGTTAATTCTGAATTTTAAACATTTCTAAAAAAAAAGTTTCCAGAATATTCTTCTTTGGCTAAGTGTGTTTCTCGGCGATAGGGTCGTCCCTTATCCCGTGGGTTGTTTTAACTCATTATTTCCTTTTTTGCGTTTTAAGTCGATTTTTTCAGACCTTCTGTAAATGTTTCTACCATCACTTTAAAACCCCAACGCACAAAATCAAACCAATAGTGTATTTGTACTACGTGGACATAAAGATTCAGTTGATTAGCATAATTGTGATGTGTTTCCAAAGGATGACAGTGATTCTACGTCCTCTAACCGCTCCACGGGTTAGTTAATTTTAAGTTTGAAATTCCTTTTTTGATTTTTAGTTTTGGAAAAACCACGTACGCCACGTGTTTGTTGTTATTTTTATAATGTCATTTCTTTTTTCGGTGCACTGTTTCAGTTCATACGGTTGGCTCTATTTTGCATTTGACCGACTAGTTATTATCTTTGAGGAAAATTGGCCCTATGTGAGTTTAACAGATTGCTGAAAAATTGGGATGTTCGGGCCCTGCGGTATTCATTTTTTGCGGGTAAACAAAAATAGTTATTTTACTATTACTACCAATAGAACAAGTCGGGCAGGTTGTTGACAAAACATGCTCTTAAATGCAATTTTGCTTTTTGGTAAAATGAGAATACGAGAGTACTTAAATAAAACTGATTTGAAACATAATTTTAGTTAAGTCAATTTCATTTACAATTCCGAAGACCGATCGAAAATACAGCAAAACAGTATGTATGGCAAAATGGCAAAACATGCTAGTGATAACAAAATAATCACAATTATTTACGATCTTATTCTGTTTAAAACCATTTTTGCGAAATAGTTTCAAAGCCTTGCCCCCGGAAGAAGTTTGTATATGTTTTGAACAGCAAGCTTTTCAACATTATTTGGTTGGTTTTTTTTGCTCAATAAACAAAATGATTTTAGAAGTAGCAAAAATAATCATGAACTATAATACATTTCATTTTAAAATTAAAAAAGGTATTTCTTAAATTTAGATGACTTCTATCATGCTCACTTACTGTTAAATAGAAAATGTTGTAAAAAATGTTGCAATAAGTTAGAAATCAGAACAATTTTTCATTTTGTTCACAATTTAAGTTGTTTTTAAATGCTCTTTCGAAATTATGTTTTCTTTTATTTCTGGCCATTGTAGTACTTTATTTAATTTTTTAATGCCCCCTGACCGTTCCATTGAACTAAATTCGCCCACTCAGAACATCACTATCAGAAATTGATGAATTATCCAACTTTGTTTGACAATGTTCATAAAAAAAACTAATTAAAACCACACCTTGCAAGCAAAAAAAGCGATTTTGAAATTTCGAATAGAATCAGGATCATTAGTAGCTCTAATATCTCAACTAAAATAAATTGTTGCAACATCAAAGTTTATTTGATGAATTTTGACAAACCAAAATTGAAAATGACAACCCCTAATAAAATTCTTTTTTCCTATGTTTTTTTTTAAAAAAAAAAAAGAATTTTTGGCAAAAATTTTATCCATTTCAATGACGAATCTCTTTTTAACCGACATATTTGTACTCGCGCAAACGGAATGATTTAAGAAGCTTTTCAACTCAAATTCGCACGTTTGCAGATTCCGTTGCCACTGGTGCCTCTTATTCTGGCTTTGGTATGTTTCTTTGTCATTGTAGTCTGTACTTTGGTCTCACTTATGGTCCTTTGTAAAAGGAAAACTACAAATACGAAAAAGGCCGAGGTAAAGTTGCTATGGTCAAGCCTCGGATTCTGTACAACTACCCTAGTCTTAATTTCCTTTTTGGTAAAATGAATTTTCATCGATTAATTTGCTTTTAAGGCTCTCATGTACTACTTCAAGTATGTGGTTGAAGATGAAGCCTTGAGAGCTAAACTTGCTGCTTCTAGAAGCTATTTCTTCGATGTCAACTGTCTGGTTTCAGCTTGGCTTTTATTGGCAACAAATCAACAAATGAGAGATTCAATTTTTGGAATTGGAAGAAAAGATCAGACTGTTTCGTTATATTAAGAGGAAAACGCTGTGAAAATAAATCGATAAAGTAGAATTTTATGTTACCACGAAAGTTTCAGTGAAAGCTGAGATTCGCCGAAAAGTGGGCCATGCAAAACTTAATACTCCTTTAGTTAATTGCAAATTTATAAGTTTTTTTATATATAACTATTTAGCAATCCCAGCCATTTATATTTATGAACCATCACTGCCGAGAAAAACAATTTTGTTGCAGCAATATCCGATAGGCGCTTGTTTGGGGTGGTCCGAAAATGGGCTTGCTATGATTTTTTATTGCTTATATTCTGCATTTTTGTGCACCTCAGAGGTTTCATTTACAAAAAATAAGCAGCTTCTTTCCCAATAATCAATGTGCATTATGCGAGTGATTGATCGATAAAATTTTGAAATTTTGAATCATCATCATTTGAATATTTCAATGCTTTCATTAAATTATCCGTTAAAATTACTGTTAATAAATATTGGTCATATTTTGAAAATAATTTTCTTTTGATTTTTCCTTTGATTTTTCACACACACATTTTCAAAAAATTTCAGTCGTCGCGACAATGAAGACAAATTCTCAGGGCTTAAAGTACACTACAAATGTTTATCAAATTTCCATTTTTTTACCTTCAAAAATTACCATTCCCTTAGGCGCCTGGATAGACACAATGGAAAGATATATCTACTGTAATATTTACTAGGATTTTTTGAAAATTGCGGAAAAAAAACGTCACTAGCCCCAGCCTAATATTTTAAATAGTAAAGATAGGTCAATTTATTACTTTCTTCGTTCATTTCTTTTTATTAAGTTTTAGGTTTAAGTTTTTTGTTTATTGTCAGTTCAGTCATCTAGTTCTCAGTAAGCACTTTGCATTATGCGATGTTTTGCTTCGATGAATGTTTTTTTTTGAAATTGGTAATTATCATCAGTTATCATGTGAATATTTCAATGCTACCATTAAATTAGCCGTTAAAATAGCTGCTAATAAGTAGAGGTCATATTTACTACCAGGAAGGTAAGCGCGCCTACGGCGCGCACCCTGCTGGTCTGCGGCCTGCGGCCGCACAGACACGCGGCCTTCGACCGTGAAAACGCCGTGAAGCAGGTGAAACTCGGCCTACAGCCGAACTCACCCTCATTCGCCGGGGAATAAAAGCGTGGACCTACGCTGATACACTACACACACAGAGACAAACACGGTATGGTTTTATTAAAAGGGATTATAAAACAATGTTACTTTTTTTTTGATTTTTTACTTTTTCAAGAAAATTCAAACGTGGCGCCAAAAAATATTAGTTCTCAGTGCTTGAAGTATACTATAAAAATTACTCTTTTATAAAGATAGGTCAGATTATTACTTTTTGTATATTTTTTTAAAAGTTTATAGTAAGCTTTTCGAACATTTCCAGATCGTTCGAGAAAAAAAAAGATTTTTGATCATTTCAAAATACGATGCAATTATTAATACAAACTGCAACATTATTAAAAGTAGGTTTCGAGGACAACCAAATTTTTCTGTGTTGTTATCGTAACACCAATTAAAGTATATGTGTGAAAAGACTAACGTAGAAAAAGTAAACGATTTGTTTGAAATGTAGAAAAGAACTTCAATAAAAAGTCTCTATTTCTCTTAATATTTCCAGATCTTAAATAAACAGCAAAAAGAACTTGAGTTTTTATCATGGAAGACGAATCTCCGCCTGTTTTTTCTCATCTAAATCGCCTATGAGATCTATATTTTTTGTTGTTTTCATTACGATACATATTTATTTTACGGGTTTTGTTTGTTGAGGCCGTTAAAACAAAACAGATTGAAGAAAAAAAAATACGAATTGTCAAAATTCTCACAAATAGATCATTAACTTTAAAATTGGCAAGATTTCTATTTGCGATAACAACCACAATGATTCAACTTTTATCAAATTGTTTTTTGAGGAGTTCTTTTAAAAAGGCGGAGATTCGTTTTCCATGATAAAAACTCAAGTTCTTTTCTACATTTCAAACAAATCGTTTACTTTTTCTACGTTAGTCTTTTCACACATATTGTATCTCCTTTCTATCTTTTATTTAAAAAGACAAGTGAAAATGACCGTTTAAGCGGTCGCAAGCCGCATATTTGAACTGTCAGCTTTTTGATCACCCGGACGTCTGAGAGATGTGGGGTTTATTGGCCGTTTCAACAAAATCTACCCTAACTAGTAAAATAAATGGAGAAAAAGCAAAAAAGTCGGCAGAAGCAGGAATAGAACCCCTGACCTCTCTGATATGAGACCGGGCCTCTAACCAATACACCACATGACAGCGGTGGGTCTACTGCTCCAAATTAATGACATAATCGGGTGCAGCAGCGAATCTGACCTTTACGCGGCACTACACAAAAGTAAAGTCGTCGGCCTTTAAATAAACAAACAGGGTCAGTTAAGTATATATACTCGAGAATCACTGGAATAGGCACCAAATGCGCCAAAAGTTTACAAAAACTGCTTGTTTCATTAGGTAGATGGAGCATTTCTTGAAATATTATTGCATTTCCAGAATGTACGCAAAATTTCACCTAAATGTAAAATTTTTGTGCCGTTTCTACAACGTTGAACACCCAAAAACCGTTACCGAAAAATTGCTTACGGCGGCGGCGGCGGCGGACACGACCGGCGCCCATTTTCTTAAAACCCGCAATAACACTGAGGGGGTTCAAAGTGGTCAAAATCAACTTTTAAAAAAAGTAATCGACGCGCCTTAGAAGCTGAAAAAGAATATGGCTGTTAAAAATGCAAAATATTTAAATTTAAGATCACACGCGCCGAAAACCTTTGAAAAAAGCTTGCAAACGGGAAATTTGAAAACAAATCTACCCAGCGCTTCGCGCTGGGTATAATTGTTGACTTATATTTATTTCCAGTACTTTTAAAAATCTCAAGTTGTTCATTAACAAAACGGTTTCATGTTTTTTTTCGGAGTTCTCAAAAATCAAATTTTCAGTTTCTCAAAAATTCAATTTTCTGGGAAATCCAAGTGATTGGTGTTCGTTGGGACCAAAGAACGATGTGTTTCCCAGTGCCTAATGACAAATATTTCTCAGTTCACTGAACAAATATGATAAATTTCACATCCTAGTGAAAAAAAGGGATTTTTTCAAAGAAGTTCCCGTGGCATTTCAGAAGATGGAAAGTTGTCGTTGGTCTCCGACGCCTTCTGAAACTTTGGAGTTGGGTTTATCTTCTGTTTTGGGTGGTTTTACGATTTTTCTTTATATCTACATGATTACGATCATTCTTCGCTGCGCAAATTTTCGTCACCCGTTTTTCTACCAATTTGTGCTGCTATCAATTTCTGTGAGAGTCTATTTACAAGTTTATGAACATTGTTTTTAGAATATTTTGCTTTGGTTAAGTGTTTATTTCGTGGATAGGATTATTCCTTACCCGGTAGGTATTTCTCTAAGTTGTGATTTTTTCTCCATTTAGTTAATTTTGCTACAAGTTTTTAGTGTTTGATTGTCAGAAAGAATGAGTTTTTGAGGTTTTATTTTTGAAATTGTGTGTTTCACCAGAAAAATCACACAAAATGCAAATGATATGATCATAAACAAAAGTATAACATCAACTAAAGGTTTCCGCTAAACCACTTTTTTATCCAATTCCTTTCAAAACTTGCTTTTTGGGCAGTTTTTACGAAATACTGTGAAAACATTATGCACTGACAGTGCTATAGGCGTAATTTTCAATGGAAAAACACATTCACTAAAAACTTTTTTTCCACTAAAATTCTAGTGGCAATTTTTCTCTCAATTTAGCTGCTTTAATGTTTCACACATTTGAGTTAACCCCAGAGCACATCGTTCAGCTGATGTGACAAGGGCTGTGCGTACGCTAATTTTTTTTGTTGTTGAAAGATTCTGTTTATTGTAAATTAATAACTCAAACATTGTATTAAAACCAGGTGTTACGGCTCACCTAGGCCGGTCCTCACTTCTGAGTTTGGTGGCGCTTCGCGCTAGAGCGGTTCCCGGCCGCCCTTTGCCACCCACCCTCCACAATGGGGCAACTACGTACCGCAATGTACTGGTGAGAGAGCATGAGAATAAAAGAGACTCTCGACCAAGTCCCTTACTCAGCGCGCCCCACGCATTATCAATCAACCAACCAAAACCCTTTTTTGAATAAGAGGATTAGCACTGGAAAAAATTTATAAGTCTAACGAAAAAATGCTTTGATTGAATTTGGTACATTTGTCACTTTTCTTCTTTCACACGAATGCTTCAAGACATTTCCAAACACAATGCAAAGAACAGGGCGACGGTGCGATGCAAACATGCGTAAGCTTTAGACTTATTAAAATAAAATGAATGTTAGTCTATTTTCGTCTATATAATCAACAAATGTTACATTTCTGTTTCAACGGCGTTACCGTCAGTGACTAGGAACCAAATGCTAACGGGCTCGGGTCCCATAATGAAAGAAAAAGGTGTACTATTGTATACTGTCGTTAATTAAAATGAACAGGAAGAGCTCTGATAGCTCTCTTAATGAAAATCGTTCAACATTTTAGTCATTTTGCAACTTCCTCTACTCCAATTTCAAAACACCAACTCTGGTCATCAAACCCGTTGTTATTTTCTACTACGTGGATATAGTTCTTCAGTTGGCATGTGTTATTGTAATGTGCCTCCAAAGAATGACAGTAATTTTGAAACCTCTAACCGCACAGGTAGGTTCAGTCTGTGTTTCAACAAAAGCTTTTCTCAGTTTTGGAGTGATTGGGTACGACTTACCGTAATTGTTATTCTTCTATTTTCATTTCTCTATTCCGTCTTTTGTTATAGTTCTCAGGGTCGTGTGTACTTTGCTTCAGAGCGACTGGTTATCGTTTTTGTAGAAGAGTGGCCCTATGTAAGTTACAAGGAAAGGAACTCTTACGATTAAGGGGAATAATGCTCAATGTAGATTTACACATTTTAGATACGGCCAATGTTTTAACACACTTTTGTACCGATTACAATTAGGGTTCCAATGTTGTTGTCGAACCCAGCTGTAGAAGAATTTGGAAATTGAAAGAAATATTCATTGAAACCCAAATCAAATTGGCAAAATAGGTTTGAAAGCAGAGTTATTTTTGCAGTTACCGTCACTTATCATTTTCCGCAATCACCATGTTTCCGGAGGGTCGCTTGGAGGAAATGTTTCTTGATGATTTAGTTTTGTCAGGAAATGAGCAAAATATTGTACTTTTTGTTGAAAATCCGATTTCTCAGTAGTATCAAGCATAATCGTAACTGCTCCATTTTGTTGAATTGTAATTCTTTGGCGTGCTTACGATAGTTTCTATGGGGAATAACATTTTAAGGTTAATGCTCTAACGTGTTTTTTTCACACAAATAAGTTCTCTTGGCCTTGCCCAACTAAAAGTGACTTTTTCATCAAAAGGAGCATTGATTTCTGAAACGTTTCGCAAAGTAACGATGCACAGAAATTCAGTTTGCCTAAAAAGTCGATTTCATTATCAAAACATTATTTGTTTGTTTGATCCAGACTACAATTCATACAAACATAAACACAAGCTGGAAATCTGAACCACTCAAATTAAATTTTTTGTCAGTATAAGTAGAGCTGTTAACTAATATTTTTTCCTTCCTTATTTGATCCGTCACATGAAGAAAGAAAAATTATTTGTTCTCAAAATTGGATTTATTGGTATTTTCTTAATTATTCGAGGTAAAAAATTAATTTTTCTCAGGGCCCAAGCGGGAACAGAATAAAATATTTGAAAATTACGTTATGCCAAGGTTTCACGACTCACATAGACAAGATTTTTCAAGAATGAATTGATTGCTTCAAGCTCCTGATCTTGCAATTATGACGAGATGTGCTGCCCAGCCTGCGGACAGATTGAAATTTTTTGTCCCCGATTGAGCTTATATGTTTACTGTAGGCTACTTGGGACCCAAAAAGTTGAAAACTCACTATACATTTCCATTTTCATTTTTCACAGCGAAACAATGGCACGAAACAATTTTGAAAATTCATACCTTCCGTCAAAATTGCGCTATCAGGCTGTTAGAATGCGCATTCGTTAGTAAATTGTCTGCTTATGACAGAGAAAACTAAAAATGGTCTTGATTTTGAGTTTGGAGAAATGGAAACAATCGAAAGAGACAAAATATGTGAAAAATTTTGGTTTTTGGATTATCATGGTTTCATGTGTTGCGAGCCAGAAAAACTGTTTTTATATTACGATTCTCCATTACATTCTGCGCTATGAAATGTTGAAAATGAATGAAATGTTGACAGTTGAAAATCTTGTATTCCAAAGTTTTAAAAAATTCAATTGAAACGCCAATGACTGCTGTTTCAGCCGATTTTAGTCGAGAAAGCGTCTGACAAAACCGACCCCGCGCTAGTGCCGTTTCAATGTTTCGGCGGAGAAGGGGTGCCCGCTTAGCAAACCTAATGAAAAACGGGGTTTTTGGCGTTTCAATTGAATTTTTGAAAACTTTGGAATACAAGATTTTCAACTTTCCACATTTTATTGGGCGCAGAATTTGATGGAGAATCCTATGATGAAAACGGTTTTTTGGCTCGCAACACATGAAACCGGGATAACCCAAAAACCAATATTTTTCACACGATTTTGTCGTTTTAGATTTTTTCCAGTGCTCCAAACTCGAAATCAAAATCAAATTTAGTTTTTTCTGTCATCAGCAGACAATTTACTTTTGAATGAACCTCTAAACAGCCTGATAGCGGAATTTTGACAAAAGGTATGAATTTTCAAATTAAAGTGCCATTGTTTCGCTGTGAAAAATGAAAATGGAAAAATGAAGTTTTTTCAACTGTTTGGGTCCCAAGTAGCCTACAGTAAACATATAAGCTCAATCGGAGACAAAAAATTTTCAGTCTGTCCGCAGGGTGCTCATAGCGCTCGAACATTTGAGAAAACGTGTCTTATATACTCAAGCAGACAATTTAGTTTTCATTAAATTAAATTATTAAATTATCCTGTTTTTGAGAAAACACTTAAAGAACCTTCTAAAATCGAAAGTTCAGAAAAATACACTTTTTGTCAAAAACTTTCGTCATCAAAAACTTCATTAAAACTGAAACGTATGTGAAACTGCACCTATTGTCATTTGTAGAAAAACCAAACTAAAGCGAATATACTGAAACGCATATCAATACAACTTTTTCATTAAAAATTTGAATTACAATTTGCAAGTCATGTCATTTTTTCAGATTCCCCTACCACTTATGCCCTTGATTTTGGCCTTAGTGTGCTTTGTTATAATTGTAGTTTGTACTTTGGTCTCTTTTGTGTTTCTTTGTAAAATGAACACTACCAATGTAAAAAGAGCAGAGACAAACCTTCTTTGGACAAGTCTCGGATTTTCTACAACTACCATAGTTTTGATTGCGTTTTTGGTACTTTCAAATTCAGGTAAACTAATTTTGTTGATTTCAGACGTTATTGTACTACTTCAAATATGTGGTTAAAGATGACGTCATTAGGGCTCAAGTAGCAGCCTCAAGAAGTTACTTTTTCGATGTGAACTGTTTGGTTCCGGCTTGGCTCCTTTTGGCAACAAATCGACAAATGAGAGAAGCTGTTTTCGGAGCAGGAAGAAACACAACTGTTGTTTCAGCAAGTTTAAAGAAGTAGAAATATATTAATTGTTACATAAATGTAGTGTGATTTGAAAATATTTCTGGCATATTCCAACAAACAAACTACACATTCAAACAAATTCCAACAAACTATAATTCCAACCAACTCAAAACTTGCAATTGAGAATATGCGTTTTTGAATTTAATTATGAAACAAAGTTTTTGGAACTAAGACTAATCAGTTAGGCGGACTTTAAACGATGAATTCAAAGAACTTTGACCGAGCTCACCAATTCCCTTTTTTGATCCATATTAATAAATCGCAAATGTCCGTGACTGTCTGTCTGTCTGTCTGTCTGTCTGTCTGTCTGTCTGTGTCTGTGAGTGTGTGACCCCATAGCGATCTCAGCTCCCTGTGAACCAATCTACCTCATCTTTCAAAACATTACTACCATAGACAAGAGTAGCTCATAGCCCAAAAATCGTGTTAGGGTCTCGCAGCGAAAGCGTGCCAGAACTTTGCTAAAAAAAATAAGGATTTTTCAAATGATCTAAAAATTCTATGAATCGATAGATCGTGCAAAGGCAAAACAAAGCAACCTTTATATGATGGGTCTCGCAACGAAAGCGTAACAGTGTTAAGGGGGTCTGGGGCGTAGCCCCCAGCCAGCGGGAGGGGCGCCGAAGGCGCCCCTCCCGCTGGTAGTGTTAAAAATCAGATCTGTATTTAAAGCAAATTAGAATGTTTACAACTTAGAATTACTTTTTTGCCAGTCATTCAGTGATTTCTTATTCTCCCCGCCGGCCTTGTCTGTTTTTTCCTCAATTCTCCGTTCCTTATTTCTCTATTTTCAACTGTCCCATGTTTGCCTAGAATTGTTTTTGCACAGTACTGTGTTTTTTTTATGTTGTTCTCTCTTTAACTTTCTTTGTTCATCATTAAAAAAAGTTTTAGGGACGTTTTAATGGCCCCCACAAAGCTCCCTGAAAGAACCTTTCACACCCTCGAATCCAATTGTGACTGCTACTATGGTTAAAATTTGGTTCAGGTCCCAACAAATTGAAACTAAAACGACTAATACTACCACTCCTCCGTCTGTTGTGAAAAAGACGACAACGGTACCTGCTCGTACTTCTACTACCCGAAACACTAGGAACAAAATTCATTTTTCTTAACAACAAACTGAAGCATACAAAGATTTTGACTTCTGCGAAAATTTTTCGTTTGGAGATCAAATTTTTTGTTTACACCATCATTAAAAAACAAAGAGAAAAAGATTTGATTTTTGACTACAAACTAATCATTGGCAGTTCAGACTACAATACGTCGTCTTGTTCTGGTGCGAAAAATCATGAAAAGTGATGTTTCGTATTTGTGGCGTACATACAAAACCAGATTCTCAAAGCAAAGTAAAACGAATTAATGATGAATCAATTCTTGAGAAAAACTGCGAAACAAGAAAGTTTGTATCGCGTTGGTGTTTCTATCGCGTTGGTATTCCGTCCTAATATTGACATTAAACAAGTTTTACTTCCTCTCGCCTGGAGGAAGTTTTCCTTTGAGTGAGAGTTTTGATTTTGCTCCCTGAGTTTGCAAAAGTCTTCTTTGAATCAGTGTGCATGTATGTAGTGCTAATAATGTCCATCTCACTTATTTGTTCAGCCGTCATGATGAGAAATTCACAAAAAAGAGAAACTTAAGTCAAAATGAAGACGGCCGAAAAAAATGTGAATCGTTGGAAAGTGGCAGAAAAGGTTTTTTCAAGCTTTGTTAATTTGCAATTTTCAAGCCAAATCGGAGAAGAAAAGTACGTCCTGGGACAGCCGGGTGCTCGCGCTCCACAGAGATTGTGTCTTCACAAACTGAATCTTGCAACAAAGAAAAAAATAATCAACAGTAAATTTAAAATAGGAACACCTGAGATATTTGGCCCTTTTAATGCGCAGTCTGCAGAAGTGACATTGATTCCCCTTTTTTGCACGTTCTGATGCTGCGGTTTCAACATCATTTACATACTAATTTCATTTTCTCGTTAACTCCATCCAGTTCACAAACTTCCATTGAAAATTATTTAACATTATGTATGTTACCAGGAGTCTACGCGCGCCTCCGGCGCGCTACGCCTCCTGGAGCGTGTTGGGTGAGCACATAAGTAAAGTGCGCCCCATATCTAGAAACGAAAGAGACATAAGAACCGAAGCAAAAAAGCTTAGAACAGCTTTAGTTAGACAGTTAAGAAGAAAACACTCTTGATGAGCGAATATTTCAAAAGTAGGCTACCGAAATTACAAAAGCACCGATAGAAGATAGCAGGTTTAGGGAAAAACACAACACGGGTACAGGAAAGGTTGATAGAAATAATTTATTCAAAAGTTCACCCTTCATTATGCGACACAGACAATCCGTTTTATTTTCTCAATAACTCCATCCAACTCAAAACCAGCAATTGAAAAAAAAGCGTTTTTGAATTCAATTATGAAACAAGGCTTTCGGAACTAAGGCTGATCAGTTAGGAGGACTTTAAGCGATGAATTCAGATACCTTTGACCAAGGTCACCATTACAATTTGGAAAATGAACACTTAGAATATCAAAAAGTGTCAAAAATCAGATCTGCATTTAAAGCAAATTAGAATTCAAACAACTTAGAATATCTTCTTTCGCCAGTCATTCATTTGTTTCCTGTTCCCCCCGCCGGCGCTGTCTCTTTTTCCTCAATTCCCGTTCTGTACTTCTCTATTTTCAACTGTCCCATGTTTGCCTAGAATTGTTTTTGCACAATACTGTGTTTCTTATGTTGTGCTCTCTTTAACTTTTTTGTTCATCATTAAAAAAAGTTTTAGGATCCAGCGATGGCTCCGTATAAGCCACCGGACAGAGTGTTCCACACACTTCGCCAAATGAATGCGCCAGAGTCGGGACAGCTTCGAAGACCCGTACGTTTTGTAACTGCTACTTTGGTTATAATATAGTTCAGGTCCCTGTTCCGAGAACTTCTTCCGCTCGAACTCCGCTCGACCTCCGACCGCTCCACGTCCAGGCTCCTGCGGCTACTCCAACGGCTGCTCCAACAGCTCCAACGGCTACGGCTCCAACGGCTACGGCTCCCTCTTCCACAGGAACCGTAAGAAAATGTTTACTTTTTCTCTCTTTCCTTTGTCGAATTTCGGCTTTTCTGCTCTGTATCATTCACGGTGTTTCTTCATTTTTGAAAATTCACCATGGAAGAAACACTTCTCACTTTTCAGAACCACTACCACCGATTCCAGGGATTCTGCCCTACGGAACAAGAAGTTTTCATAAACTTCATCTGCTAGTATGTAGTGCAAATATTGTTCATCTCATTCTTTTTTAGCCGCTATGATGAACTTCTCAAGGAGAATAAGGAAATGTCTTTCAAAGTCGACATACTGGAGGAGAGCAATAGAACTAAGGATAAAGTCATTGCGCAGCTGAAAATGGAGGAGGTGGAGCACAAACCGTTTGTGTTTTTTTTAATAACCTTCAAAATTGTTTTTCAGGGATAAAGATCAGATCCTCAACGATTTTAGCCACTTTGCAAACTTTTTAATAAAAAAAGCACGGAGGCAGCAAGGACCAGGACCATGAGCAGAAGGATGAACCCAAGGAACAGATGGACTGTCAGGACAGCGTTGGTTTCATTTCATTTTGCAAAAAAAAAAATCGTGTTTTTTCTTTTTAAAACAAACCTTATTCAGAAGTCCAAATACGATCAATATTTTGACAAGGTTGGCCAGTACTGGCATTGTAAAGTGGAAGTGGATGGGGTCCGCTGCGGTCACCGGATTATGGTGTCTCGCAAGTAAGTTGTAGTTAATTGAACAATCGAAACTTCTTAATTTTCAGCACCACTCACCGTAAAGAGCACCTTGAAGTGAAACATCGAAAGAAAGTGTAAAAGACCTACGAGTGGACTCAGATGATGTTTTGCCGCGCCTCAGACTACTCGCCTCAGATACATACATGATCTTCCCCTCATGATAAATTATTCTCATGAAGCACTCATTTTAATTCAACCCATTCGCTCTGTAAATGTTGTTGTATTTTCAAAAATTGGATTTCTTTGAAAACGTTTTTTTTTTCGTTTTCAGTTCTGAGATATCTGAGGTTAAAGCAGAAATGCATCACTTCAGTGACTCATTTTACTCTGAAAATGGTTTTGAGGCGTTTGCAAAGAAAGTTGAAATTTCAAAAAACATAGCAAACACAGGCAAAAAAAACTTACCTTTTTATTCAATTTGTCGAGCTTTTGCCATCTTTTTCAAGTTTCATTGTGCTTCATGATTTTGTTAAAGTTTAATTAAGTTTATAACAGGTAATGAAAAACTATCATTGGATAAACTATATACAAAGCATAACAACCCTTTTCTTATAAAGGTCATAATATCATTTATTTATTTATTTTTCTTAAATACTTTTCTTTAAAACACTTAATTTCTTTGTTTTTTCAGCACCTCCCAAATTGATTTTCAATTTTCAATTGTGGACTTCACATTTTCGATTTAAAATTTTGAAGAAGCTGTTTCAAACGGACAATAACAGAGTAAAGTCTTTTTTATGTTTCAAAGCCAGCATCGTTTTTGAGTAAAATTCATATTTTATAAATCTATTTCCTTTTTTTCCTTGGGGTTTTCATTCGGAATTCCTCTAAACAGCATATTTCGTTTTGCTAAACTTCGCTAGAATATGTTAGCATGAAATATTTCAGCAAGAACATTTTTGTCTTCACAAAATTTTTTCTTCAAAAAATATTCGAATTTCTTCATTTTTCATTCAAATTTTTTTACAATTACAATTCTTTACAAACTAATTTCTGAAAACATTCGCTATAAGTAGGAAAACTTTGAAACGCTTATCGTCAATAAGTACAGAAAACATTGTAATTTGTAAAAGAAAGGATGCTGAGCCATTTCTCCCAGTTGTCAATGGAATTCCTCGAAACCCACGGAACCGACAGCCATGGCCCTGACTCCAACAACCTGCAAGACGCGGTTGGTTTCAATTCAATTTGCGAAAAAAAATCGTTTTTTTTCTTTTTAAAACAAACCTTATTCAGAAGTCCAAATACCATGAATTTTACGATAAAGTTGGTAAATAAGTTGGTAACTGGATGGGAACCCCTGTGGCCACATTATTATGATTTCACGAAAGTAAGTTGTAGATTAATTGAACAATCGAAACTTCTTAATTTTCAGAACCACGCACCGAAAGGACCACTTGGCCTGCAAGCATAACAAACACGTGTGAAGAAATCCGCCAACACCACAAAAATTGTGATGTTTCGATAAAGTTGGTCACTACTGGTAATCGGAGAATAAATTTTCCTAAAAATTTAGAATTGAGCAGAAACAGTAAAACAAATTATGAAAAATATATTTTTTGTGAAACAAAAATTCCGACAAAAAAAAATTTTGTTGTCAAATTTAATTGTGTTTTTCTAACTTTCCCACTTTTTCATATTTTTTGTATTTTTTTCTAGAACATTTCTTTTAATCGAGCTGTGTGGTAGGGGTGGTACTTCCGAAAAATATCGCAACATGTAAATTACACCTTATCGTATTTTGCAATAAGCCTTCATTTTTATAGTACTTTATACAGATTCCACTACAATTCTTTCCAAATAATTAATTGTACTTTGATCTCACTTCCGATTCGCTACAATTCGGCGAATCAAACTACAGAAGAGGCAGATTCTCAGTTCCTTGATTTGTACTCATTCTATTTCTGGTAAAGATTTCCTCAAATTACTGGCGTTCTTTCTGGACTTTTTCAGGCTTTGATGTTTTATGCTAAATATATAGTAAAGAGCTCTATAATTAGAGCAGAGATTAGAGCAATGAGAGTATATTTCTTTAACTTTAATTGACGAGCACCTGCTTGGTTGCTTTTTTAAACATATGAAAATTTCAATAAGCAGTTATTAGGAAAAGGAGGATATCAGATATTTCTTCAAGTTTTCGTTTTGTTTTAAAACTTTCATTTCGACATCCTTTCCAAACCATTGTTTCCGTTTTTAATTAAAACCACGTCACTTCCAAAAAGGTATTAGTGTTTGTAAGTGAAAAATTTGCGTTAATTATGGAAAAATTAAATCTATCGGCATAGGTTCATACTTTTTCTCCCTTTTTTGTTAGAGAGAAATAAATTTTTGGAAAAAACATTTAACGAAAAAAACTTTTTGTGGACGAATGTTTCACTAAGAAGGAAAATTTCCGATGCTAAACACAATGCCAGTATAACCACACTGACTGCATTTTTTGTTTTTGTAGTTTTTTTTCACATTTGTTTTAGCGTTAGTTGAAAAGTTTAAGGCAACACATGCTTGAAAAAGTTTTTAAGTCACCATTACCCGATTAACCGATTTTTTACCGGTATTCAGAAACTGAGCGGTCTTAAGAATACTTATTTGGCTGAAACTCGCATTAGTAACATAGTGTCTCGAAAAAAGTGACAAAATGCCTCAAGGTTTCATATTAATTTTGAACATAAAAAATTGAGCTTTGGTTCAATTCGTCTTTCTTACTTTACGCACAACTTTTTGTTTCAGTTTTCTTTCAAACAGCATTTTAGTTACATGAAGTAACGAAATGTTTTGCGTTGATCTTTGTTTTTGAAGAATTTTGAACTAAGCTTTGTCGCTGTCTCACTACCAAGAAAAGTTAACGTTGCGAACACACTGCTGCTCATCTCAGGTGAGGCATCGATTTTATGTTTTTTTTAGGTAAAAGTATTTCAACTTCACTTTTCAAATATAAGTTACCATCACTTTAAAATAAAAGTTATTCAACCTTACTTTTAAAAAAATAGTTACCCTCCCTATTAAAATAAATGAATTTCAACCTCACTGTTAAAACAAGAGTTACTCTAACTTTTGAAATAAAAGTATTTCAACCCCACTTTTAAAAATAGTTTACTTTAAAAATTAGTTCTTTTCACATTTGAGTCACCATCCCGTAATTCGTAATTGCCATTTCCCTATTTTTGTGGGCTCGTTAGGAAAGGGACAGTCCAGGAAGAAACAATCACTCGAAAAACAAGTCTTTTCGCAAAAATTCCTTAATGTCCAATTGGCTTTTAAACGCTTTTAAAATGCTTTACTTAAAACTTCAATTCTGATATCAAACGTAAAACTCAACTTTTTCATCTTCGAAAACAGCAACTGATAAACATTTGTGTTTATTAATGTCAACAAACGTTTTAGCGTTCCCTTCTAAAGAATGATAAAAGAACACAATTTCAGTTACATGAAGACATTTACGTTTGTAGCAAAATGTTTTGCGTTGATTATTTTTTGTCATTCCCTGTAGAGAAAATTATTTGTTCAAGAATTTTAGAACTAAAATTTTGTCGATGTTTCACTACAAAGAAAAGTTTACGTGGCAAATACACAGCCACTGCTTCCATGTTTGTCAGGGGGTTAAACTTTTGTTGTACATTTTACATTCGAGTCAGCTTCTACATATTTTTAGACCTCGTTGGGAAAGAGACAATTCTGGAAAAATTATTTGGCTAGAAGTCTGAACACTTGTAAAATAATGGCTCAAAAAATTCGTTACCTAAAAAGTTCTTAAGGTCCAATTCTATTTTTTTAACGCTTGAAAAATGCTTTATTTCGTGGTTCAATTTTCGCATCAAACTTTTTCACAGCAAGTGATTCACAATTGTGTGAACAAATTGTTTGTGTTGAAGTTTAAAAGCAACGTTAAACATTTCAACCTTAAACATCTTAAAATTTCTTGAATTTGTTCAGGAATCTAGCACTTTACGAACAATGAGGGATTGTCTAGCAAAACCAAAATTTTCTTTTTCTGAGACAAAACCGACCTAGAAACGTGAGTACAACTTCAGTTAACGTTTAGTTAAAGTGGTGCAACATTTCGATGAACATTTTTGGATTTGCAAAAAGTTTCTTCTGTTTGTTTATCTAATGGTTTTGTTGTACATTTCAATTCTATGTTTCAAATTTCACAAAATTTAATGTCATTTACACGAAGTCGTTTAGCAATGCCTTTACCTTTGTAACTATCATTGTAAACTACTTGTTATGCGTGATTCGAACACAAACAAAAGGCAAATTCTGATAACTGTTTTTGTAATGTTGACGTGGTTCACATTGTTTGTTTTTCGTATTGTAATGAAATGTCAGAAAATGTGTTAGTGCTTCATCTAAAGAAAGAAAAAAAGAAAAAAAATTCAGTTACATGAAAACATTTACGTTTGTAGCGAAATGTTTTACGTTGATACCGTTAACGTTAGTTAGAAGAAACTTTTTTTAAAAGAAATTGAGAAAAATAAATGTTGGTCGATGTTTCACATAAAACTTAAGTTTACGTGTAAAATGGGCTAGGTCTAATTTCAGTCAAGCCTTTGATTTTAATTTTTGTTGTTATGTTTACATTTGAGTCAACATTTGTTAAAGAGTCTTAGGAAACACAAGCTTCTAGGAAAGACCAACTTTTAAATTCCGCTTTTCCTTGAGATCTGTTTGAAAAAGGGGCGTTCCTGGAAAAATTATTTGGCTGACATTGTGAAAATTAGTAAAATAATGTCTCGAAAAATTTGTTTCCTAAAAATTCCTTAAGGTCCAATTCTATTTTTTAACGCTCAAAAAGGCTGCTTTATTTGACGGTACAATTCTCATATTAGCATCAAGCTCAACTTTTTCATATTAGTGTTTTTTGTCAAAAGGCGCCATTTTAAAGCTAAAGTACCAAAAATGCTTGAATTCACCGACAATTAGAATTTGCGAAGAAACTAGCGAATTATCCAGCAAAACTAAAATTTTGTTTTTCTGGGAAACATTCTGACCCACAACAGAAGGTACGCACAAATTCGGTTAACGTGTTGTTAAAGTGGTGCAACATTTCATTGAACATTCTTTGGAAGCAAGCTCGATTTAGTTTTGTTTATTATTTTCAAAATTCGACGGCAAAGTCATTTCTGTGTTTTAAATATATATTTCTTAGATACAATTGTAATATTTGAAAACCTTCTAGCTTATTTGTTATGCGTGATTTAAACACAAACAAAAGTCAAATTCTGGAAACTGTTTTTGTAATGCTGACGTGTTTTGCATTGTTTGTTTTTCGTAGCGTAATGGAATGTCAACAAATCTGTTAGTGTTCCCATTTAGACAATGATAAATGAATGAATGACCCCATTCTTCACAAAACAATATGAAACAAAACATATGCATCTTGTCTGACTACATTTGTGGAAATGCCAAAACTCCTACGAAAATCATTGTAACGCCAGACTGTTTTCATAGCAAACAAGTATAGCGTAAAATTCCATTTCCCATTTTCCTCAAAACATTAAAAATTGTGATCTGTAAAATTGATTTGTCGTACTGGAGCTCAAAGTACGCTGCCAGAAAGATCTCCATCTTGCGACATTTTTTTTTAATTTCGTTGAGTGTTTTACATTTTTCCATTAAAAAATACTGTTATATGATTTTGATAGAGACTAGCGTGTTTAAGGAAAAAGTAACCTTTTGCGTATTATTAAGTTTCGCTGCGAAAGCAACTCCCCCCCTCCTCCATAAAAAAATCTCCCAAACGACCACCTATTCCCAATGACCTTGAAGCTACCTCGATTGGCACTTTAGAACCCTTTGACTAATCACATTCGGACAAATACGTCCAAAAATGGTTCCATATTGTATCCTTCACCGATATCACCGCGCTTCACCACCAGAACCTTGATTTTACAAGAACTTTATTAAACATTATATAAGAAATATACAAAAACAAACACAGAGAATTAACTATACAATACGTTAACAGATTAAGTCCACGATGGTCAGATATTTTCGAATACATTTCGTTTTATTTTTTAGGTTGATAAAAGGGGGACTTCCGCGTAGTACTGGCAGAGATTTTCTTTTACTTTGTTTGAGGAAGGAGGCTGCCGCATTCTTGGACCCCCGCTTGAATTGAGAATGTAGGGAACCGAGAAAAACCATTTTTTGTGCTTGATCAAGAGAGGGAGTGCCACCTGAACCCCTTCCCCGTTTGGGACGAACTAGGGGAAACGAGGTTTTTTTTTCGGAGGTAGGCGCGCACTCTCTTGGCTTGAAGCATGCGGTCGCACCGATACGCGTCCTTCGGCCGCCGATTTAGGCAGTCTTCAGCCGCTCAATAAGGTGACCTACGGCCGCAATGAAAATCTGCATTTGGCTGCTCAATCAGGTGGACTACAGTCGCACCAACATACGGCATTCGGCCCCCCCCCTCCCCAATTAAGCCGCTTAAGACTGCGACGGTACGCGGCCGCCGACAGAGGAAATTGCGTGATTTAACTCAGCCTATGGCCGATGTCCCCGCCGTGGATCCACCATACACACACGCGTTTTGACCAAGAGAGGGATTTGACGCGTTGTGCCACTTCTAGGCGGCCTTCGGCCGCTTTGATCAATTGGTTTTGATATCGCAGTTACAGTCACATAAATGTTTCTCTGACCATCGGGATTGACCGGATAAATCAAAAATGCAGCATCCATCGCGTTCCCTGGCGCGCAGTTTCGGCATTGCTTCTACAACGAGCGTCCCCTGAAAAATATGTTGAATGACGATAGATAAAAATTAGAAACTTTAAAGAAACACAATGAAACATCTCAGAAAATAACAGGATGTATCGGCTATGATAAAAGCGAGTCAGTAGTGTCCGGCACTTAAAAATCAACTTGGTAGTAGCCTATGTTTTTACGACCATGACGAATTTTGTGTTGCGTCAAGTTAGCTTCTTGCTCATATATAGTAAGCTGTGTCGCTCGTTTTAGAGTACTCTCCTGAGATTGTAAACACTATGAAAGAAGCAAGCTGAAAGAACTAAACAAAACAGCTTAAAAGTTAGAATTGTAAAATCGTCCGGGCTTCAGAAGCATCTTTCGCACGTAAACCTTACACTTTAACACTAAAGGAACATTCAGCAACTATACGTAAGCGAAATAACATCGAATAACCACCGGAATCGTAAAAAAATATGTTTAGGAATTCGCCGAGGTAAAACTGAAATAAATCGGTTGCAAACACAATAATTGAGCACGTAAACAATAAACAAATGCTTCACAAATAGCATTATAATGAAAATACAACAGAAAACCTAAAAAAGAAGTAGGAAAAGAGCCTCAAAAAAGAATCGAAAAGACTGCGATATTTTTGTAAGCCCGCGCTGTACGCAAACGTCTTGCGTACGATATTTTTCGGTATACGTCAAGTCAGTTGAGTACGGTAGTCACTTTTTCGCTCTTCGGGAATTTATCACGCTTTTATATAAGGAAGATATGATAGAGACACACGGTTGTTCACAATTTAAATGATTGATTTCAGACACAAATAAAAATTAAGGTCATAAACAGTATGGTCTATTTCCAAAGAAAGGTCGCCGACTTTTCACCGACTTTGATTTCCACTGATATTTAACCACTAACGATTTGAAACATTGAAGTGAATATAAATTTAACCAGCGAAAGAGCACTGTAAAAGAGGAGTGCGCAGACAACTAAACGATTCGCGGTGGGATGCAATGACCGCAGTCCTTTAAGAATTAGCCAAATCATGTTCCGTTTTTCGGAAACAAACGATAGGAAAAACCGTTCGATCTTCGCTACCCAACGATAGCGTACACGTACGTTAGGCCGCGCCTGCAGGCGACCGCAGGCCGCGTAACTGAGCGGCTACAGGCTTTAAAATCATGCGGCCTGAGGCTGTGGAACCCAGGCCGCCGTAGAAAAGCTTCGAATTCTGCTAATGAAACATCAAACACATTGTTTTGTGGCACCATGACCATCGATTTGAACCAGAAAAACTGCTCTATTTAATTGATACGATGATTAGTTCATTATATAACGCATGGTTCAATGAAAAAGGCTGAATTAAACACAATATCGTAGGACATTAAATGTTGTTTTGCCCTTGATCAAAATATTTAGGTTTTAAAAGTGTATAAAAGTTATTCTTTTCATCACGCGATTTTTATCATTTTTTTTTAAAAGGCTCTTGGAGCTGAGAATTTTTTTTACCTGTGAGTTATTTTTATCTCTTCATTTTCTGTCTTCTTCTAGAACGCCGAAAAAAATATGTTAAAACATTTGTATTCTCTCTATCGGATCATCGAGCCCTTATGTTACATTCTGTATGCGATGTAAAATAATGGTAATATGTTAAAACATTGGTCTCATAATAAAAAGGAAAAGTTATTTTTCTGTAAAAGTTCAAGAAGGAAGATTTCTGAATTGTTATTTAACTGGCGAAATGCTAAAATGCGAAATGCTGAAAATTGTTTAGTGGAATTTCGATAAACCGGTTTTTCAAATTGTTATGTGGAATTCCGTTCTCCGCGTCTGTTTTTCAAAACCTGTTTTCTTAATGGAACAGAAAATAATACCCGTAAAATAATTTTAACTGTACTTGTATTAGCTTTCAGCTGAATGACTTTAAAAAGAATTTATACGTTTTCTTGCAAACTTATGTAAGCAACTTTAAATTAAGATTTCTTTTATAATACCAGTCGGGTACGCGCGCCTACGGCGCGCACCCTCCTGGTTTGCGGCCTGCGGCCAACACGCGGCCTTCGGCCGCTCAATTAGGTGGCCTGCGGCCGCAACCACACACGGCCTTCGGCCGTTCGAAGTGAAGGCGTGTGCCTACGCTGATAGACAACACACACACACACACACCATAGCGTTTTGTTATATAAGAGGATTACGCTGCGGCATCTAAGGGGCCGCAGGCCGCCTAACTGAGTGGCCAATTAGCCGCATTTCTGAGCGGCCGAAGGCCGCGGTTTCTACGTGTATGTGCAGCCGAAGTCTGGTTTCTGAGCGGACAAAGGCTGCATAACTGAACGGCCGAAGGCCGCTTGTCTATGCTTCCGAAAATCCCACGTCATGAGGCGAGTTAACCGACTAACTTTTGAATATATTTTGAGCCAAAACTTTTTTATGCTTCAGAAATAAAACTTTATATTCAATTCAGTATTTGTAATTAGCAAATTTTCTATTGATTTATTACCCAAAAGAAAAAAAACTTTTCAAGTTGACGGTAGTTACAGTAATCGACCCAAAATTCGATTATCGCTTTTCCTAATATTTTCTCTTCCTATCTTCCGAATAATATTCATATTAAAGGGACAGTCAGGCGGGTTTTACAACATTGGCTCATCTAGGAGAGAAAAATTCGCTGATCAAGAAAATGTATATGACCATGGGTCGCAAATGAACCGTTTTCGATAGATCTGGCTTCAAAGTGTTCAAAAACGGCCTACCATCCGCAGATTGTGCGGATGGCCAGTACGCCCTGCGTGTCCGGCTTTTACAACGCATGCTAATAGCAGAATTTCATTCTAATTGATGAGATAGCTGTAAAAATTAGGAGGGTGCGAGATAATTTAGCATAGTTGATTCGCATAATTTCCGACCGTATCCTATCCAAAATGAAAGGAAAAGCATCCTTACTGTCCCTTTAAAAGAGTTTTTTCTACGGTCAAATTGGTTATCGAAACCAGTTATACTTCGTGCCAAAACTACTTTGGAACAACGTGCCAATGTTTTGATGTTGTTCCTAGAGTAAACCGTGCAATATAGGAAACTCAGGCAGTGTATGCAGCCAAAATGGCACAAGTAGATTTGGCGAGAAGTATAAATAAAGTGATCATAACTTTAGGCTAGGTTTAATAATACCAAGAAGTTGAAATATGGACTTGATGATGTCATCAAACTTGAATTTTTATTGCTTTCTAACTAAACCATCTACAAAATCTGCAGCATCATGAAACATTTCAATAATGCTTCACTAAAATAATGTTCAGATTTTTCCAACGCATTAATTATATTTTGTAAAGCAGTGTTTCTCAAAGTTTAGATGTAGATTTAGATGTGAGAGAAGTTTTTAGAAAGTTTAGATGTGTTTCTCAAATTTGCCTCATGGCGAAAATAATGATGGAAAAATTTTTCTAATCCACAAGAAAGATTTTAATTATCAAGGGGAAATTAAATTAAACCTTTTTCAAATTGTTATGAGGAATGCTCTCTGCGTCTTTTGTCATTTCCTTTTTTGAATTGAAACAATTTAAAGTTAATTGAAGTTCTAACAAAGTTAATTGTTATAAAATTCATTTCTTTTTCAAGCAGAAAAATTTTCGTGTTTTTTCTTCAAGATTTCATTTTATCCGCGATAATTTTTCTTCAAGTTCCGCTTCAATGGCGTGCTTTTGGCGTGCATATTGTCGGCTAAAATAATGTTGTGTGACTTTCAACATTAACAGTCTAAAAATTATCCAAGTGGAAAAATACATTTCACAGCACTTTTCTATCTTTTCTCGAGGTTTCACCCAAAAAATTACAAAACAAGCTAATTGTTACTGTTTGAAAAAGAGAAAAATACGTGTTCGTTAACTCTAATGAACCTTTTCTTGTTCTGCGTTATTTTCCTGCTGCTTTTTTCAAATCTCAGTCTAAAAACCCACAATTTCAAAAATAGAAACATGCAAAGCTGCTCTGGATCGCCGTCGACTGCATCATTACTTGAACTTGTGGTACCTGTAATTTATGGTTTTCCAACTATTCTTCTCTACTTTTATATGATTTCTATTATTCTACGAGCTCCTTTATTGCAGCATCCGTTTTTCTACCAGTTCATTCTTTTGTCAATTTCGGTGAGAGGAAACAGATTTTCCGAAAAATTTAAGTTTTTTTTTTAGAATATGGTTCTTTGGATAACTGTCTATATCCACAGGATTGTCCCATTTGAGGTAAGACAGTGTTTTGTTTTTCTTTTTTCGAATAACGGTTGCTCATTGGGGGAAAATAATCGCCAAACATCGAAACATTAAAGAGGCGTTCGAAAAAAAAATACAGCGTACAATGACAAATATTTCCAACAAAAGGTTGGCGAATTCTCACTTTGATATCCACTCATTATTTACCACTGATGATTTGAAACATTGAAGGGAATAATTGAAGGAAATATCACTGTGAAAAATTAAACGATCGCGGCGGGACCATATGTGCGGTCCTTTAAGGGTTTGTCGGAAAACAGGTGCCGTTTTTCGGAAACACACTTTAAGCGCATGAACGTATTAAAACATAATCAATAAAATACTAAGCGCGATTAAAAAACACGTTTCATCACGTTTTATTTGTCCCTTTTAATAAAACCCTACCGTATTTGTCTGTGTGTGTAGTGTATCAGCCTAGGTCCACACGTTCATTTCCCCTGGGAGGGAGGGTGATTTCGGCCGTTGGCCGAATTTCGCTTGCTTCACGGCATTTTCACGGCCAAAGGACGAGTAACGAATGGCCGTAGGCCATGAATCTGAGGCCGCTGGCCGGCTAAGACTTGGCCAATCTGGCCAAGCCTTGTACTGTAAATTGTGAAAGATTGTATTCAGTACTGTATCGTCTCCAGAAATAAACTTTTTTCTCAGAACCGGAACAGAAAAATCTTCAAAACATTCTTTCAAGTGTTTTCCGCATTTAAAAATGAATTTTGTGAGTGTATCTCTTCTTTGAAATGATGTTTTTAAAACGATTCCTTTCTTTTACTGACTTTCGCCTGTCGAAATACTTTCAACTGATGAACATGTGAATGGCTTAATTGGGACTTTTCTAACTATTTTTTCATTGAAAAAGCACAGTTTCCTATTTATACTATTGATATAGGGCGCAGTCCACCGTAGGAGCTATTTAACGAAATTCGTGATAGAGACAAAATCTCAAAATTTCTTCAATAACTGACAAATGTAGGTGCCGGCAAAACGAAAATCTAAAAATCTACATGACATTGCGGAATAATCGCCTTTTTCGCGGTTTCCACGCTTTTTTGCTAAGCTGTTTCGTTAATAAGGTCTTTTTTGTAAAGCTTCAGGAAAAGAAGTCTGTACTTGTAAAGCAAAAACATGCGATTTAGATCGACAGCAGAAAGTGTTTCTTCCCTAGCAGCGAAACTGTTCCCTGAGCACTGAAACATTACTGCAAGGTTATAAAGCCATTTAATTATGATTGGAACTTTTGCCAAAGTCATTATGATGTTTCAGCCACTTTGCGATTTCTTCTTCGAGAACTTTTCTACGCCTCGCGAGCTTCTTGCACCAATCAATATTTCCTACTATGGAAATATCGTCCTACAGTTGGTCTGTGTTATGGTTATGTCCCTGAACCGGGTAACCGTTATTTGCAGCCCAATTAAAGCCCAACAGGTAATAATTGTTGAAAGAGAAAAAATATTCAGAGTTTTCAGTTTTGGGAGCGTCATACAGCTGAAGCGACAGTAGGATCAGTCTAGAGCGGATCAGTAGCAAGCAGGGTTAGACAACAAGCCGGCCTGGGCCGGCCCTCGGCCTGGCCTGGGCCCTCATTTTTTAAAACCAGGCTTTTACCGATGATAAGGAATGACATTAGCTCAAGTACAAAAAGGCCTTCATTTCCTCTTTCCAGGCCCAGGCCAGGCCCAGGCTTTCATATTTATTTTTTCTTTCGCCCCCAGACCCCCTTACCTTTGTTACGCTTTAGCTACGAGGCCCATCATATAATAATTGGTTTGTTTCGCCTTTGTACGCTCTATCCAGGGTTGGTCATCAGGCCGCTCAGGCCGGCCTGTTAGTTGGAAATGCAGGCCCAGGCCGCGGCCTGGCCTGCCCTTTCCAGGCGAGGCCGCGGCCTGGGCCTGGGCCTGGCCTGGCCTGGGCCTGGTTGATAACAAAAAACCCTAGATTTGTTATACACAACTCACAAAAAATTGATTGAATTCTTTTATTTTGTGTTGTAATCTCTCCATCGATAACTGCTTCAAAGGAAAACAAAGAATTTTTTGAAATTCGCAAATTCAGCAATAGATATACCTAAACTAAACATGGGTTTTACAAGAAAAGTATGAAAAACTTAGCAAAACAATTGTAGAGTAGCGATAAGGCGAGTGGGAAACAAGCATGTAAGAGAAAAGAGATGCAAAAGTGAAGAAAAATGATTGATTCGCTTATTCAAAATGGCCAAGAAATTAGAATTCCAACTTAAGCAAACTTCATTCGGCCTGCCAACCGGCCTGGCCTGGCCTGGGCCTGGAAATGACGGCCTGGTTAGACCAGGCCCAGGCCAGGCCCAGGCCGGCCTGGGCCGGCCTGGTCATTTGACTAACCCTGGCTCTATCGATTGATAAAAATTTTATATTAATTGATGGATCATTAATTTTTAGCAAAGCTTTCGCTGCGAGACTCTAGTACGATTTTGGGCTATGAACTACTGTTGTCTATGGTAGTAACATATGGAAATATGATATGAACTGGTTCAAGGGGACCTGAGATCTCTATGGGGTCACACACAGACACAGACAGTCACGGACATTTGCGATTTATTAATATGGATGGTGTGCACCTTGAGAGTGCGCTAAGTGTCAGCGTCTCTCTTTTCCCCTTATCTTTCACCAAAAACGTGGGCTTAACTCGGTTAAACTCCACGGAAGGAAGGAAAATGAGCAGAATTAACCTAAGTGCGCAGCTGATAATTCCCAATGGGTTAGTTACCAGTCTCGGCCCGCTGTGTAGCGGTCACCTGTGTGGCCGAAGGCCGCGAATCCGTGCGGCCACAGGCCGCCTAAATCTCGTTCAGAAGTCCCCGACGAGCGGCAGAAGTCCCGGAGGAGTCAAGAGTGGTAACCGCCGAAGGCGGCCCGTGAGCCAAAATCGTGGTTGTAATCTTTTGCATACTTTTTTTTAAAGATTCCTTTACCACTTCTCCCCTTGATCCTGTCACTGATTTGCCTAGTATTTATAATTGTCTGTACTTCAATCTCCCTTGTGGTTCTATACAGTTCTGATAACAAGAGCTTTAAAAAGACAGAGGTCAATCTGCTGATGACGAGCATTTGTTTCTTAGTTACTACATTTGTTCTCATTCTCTTTTTGGTAAATTTTGCCGTTTTGCTAAACGTTCCACTATTTTCAGGCTTTGCTCTATTATTTTAAATTCGTAATTCAAAGTGCTGACCTGAGAGCCCAACTTGCAGCGCTGAGAGGTTATTTCTTCGATGTGAACTGTTTAGTACCAGCTTGGTTGTTGTTTTCGACAAATAGAAGAATTCGCCAAGCTGTTTTAAAGAAAAGAAGAATATCGAAGATGTTTTCGTCATAAAGCCATATATTAACAAAAACAAAACAACCTATTTTTAAGTGATTCACGCAATGCCAAGAAATCATCTGTGCCCTCGGAAATCAACTTTTTTCAAAAATATATGAAACATTGTAGAAAACGAAAAAATGTTTTTTTGTTAAATTTCAATTGCAACTACCCATAATTTTTTGTTGTTGAAAGTTATCCATTTTTTGAAGCTTCAGTTATTTTTTTACGTTGTATTCGCAAACCTATAATTTTTCTGTTTCATTTTTTGAAAAACAAAATTGAACATACAGGACGCCACTAATTTGACGTTCACAAATTTCAATATGGTCCAAAAATAGAAGTACTTAGTGCGAAATATAATTAGAAAAATTAGATGTTTCTACTTTCATTGAAGATGTTTGAGCTACCGGGAAGCACTCAAACAATATAATTTGCTAATTAAAAAAAAGTCACATGTTATTTTGGTATAAATTTAAGTTTACAACAAAATTTTTAGAGAAACTTTTGTCCGCAAAAAAAAGATTTCAGCTTGGATAATGTGTCATGTGTGGGTTTTTTTTAAATGAAAGGAACCCTCAAAGTGAAATTTTATTAGTTTTCCCATTTTGAGACTGGAAAAAATTTCCGTGAATATTTTTTCCAAACATTTCCCTTTCTGATGTTTTTATTCATAAAATTGCTGAAAATTGGGCGGAAAACGAATAACTGGCTATTATGCGAACTTTGTTTGATCAGTTGGATGTTGCACACTTTTCTGCAAACAAAGACTTCAGAAAGAATGCAGTTTTTAAAGATGCTAACAGATATTCATTCTCACAGCAGATCGGGAGGGAGTAAATGTCGGGCATCATATTTCTTTGAAAAAGGTCATGAAACATTTACAAAAAAGAATAAATAATTTTTAAAACCTGCATATATTTTCCTTTCTTATAGTTTCCATATTGTTTCAATAAAAAAATAATCAGCAACTTTGAAACAACCAGTCGTCGAAGCAAAAGATAAACTAGACAGGTATCACACTATAACAACAACCGATCTCTGCGGCTAAAAATTCCTTATTTTCTAGAAATGTTGAAACACGAAAAAAACATTCAATTGGAATGTTTGAAGACTCTTTTGCCGTCCCCTCGAAAATGCTTTTTTTTTCGCTTTTTGTTACAATTTAACAATTTAATAGTAGTTGTTTCAATCACTATTTTATGAAAAAACGTTGGTATTTTTTCAGCGACAACCATACTTTTTCAGATTAGATTTTGAAATTTCATGTCTTTGCGGTCATTTTTAATATTATAATGTTAATGATTTGTCCAGAAATAGCCATACACGTTGGCTTCAAAGATGGTACTACAACTCGCCTAAACACAAAAGTACCTGGCATTTGATATACAGGCCAATGCCGCTCGAGATTTTTAATGGAATTATTAGTATTTTATTATTCCTCAAATTTTAAAAACAATTTTCTCAAATTTCTAGCTGCCAATTTTCTACAATTCGTCGTTAAAAGTAAACATTTCGCTATTTTTACTCTGAAATGGGCAGCAAGCGCGCCCCAATCACAATTGGCAAGCTTCCAAAAACTCAAATTTTTGAATTTTTGGGCGGAAAAGCTCAATTTTCTTAAGTTTGCTTGTGGTTCCTCTATAAATAAAAACAATAAAAAATTAAAAATGATTTTCTGACGTCCAACGACCAAAATCTATGAAAATACGTTCAGATACATCGTTTTTGAGCCCCTGATAGTTTAAAAAGGAGTTTATGGCCTGCTATTTAAAATTATTTATAGAATTATAGACACCTGACTGTTATTTTATCGATTTCTTGCTATTCGGACCCGTGTTTATGCAAAAACGATGCGAAATCAACCGAAAATGCAGGGTTGGCTACTCGTGACAGTCGCCTGAAGTGGGCGTGGCCTCCCGGCTGCAGAGGCAGCCAGGTCGGAAAATGCAGCCCCGAGGGCGATCTTCAAACTTGAATTACTCGGCTCAAAGTCAACCGAATTTCAATTTTCAAAAAAAGATTTCTTAGTTAGAACATAAGCAATTTGGTGGTGTAACTTTCTTTCAATTAAAATCAGTTTGAAAAAAGCGTTGCGGTGCCTACCTTTATAACGTTTTCTAGCTGGAATCAGGGTAAGAAATTGAAATAGCAGTCTTAAATGAAAGAATATTGTCTGCCTATTTGCAAAATATGTCAAACTGGATGCTCGAAAAGTTTTCCGATTTTAGCTACATTGAAGCAAATAGTGCAGTTTTCCCGAAAAAAATAACACAGATCCGCCGCGGATCGATCTGAAATTTTTTTGACAGGAAGAGGAGATTGTAAGATTTTAGAAATCAAAATCAGATTGATTGATTGTTAATAGGAGAAAAAGGATATAATTTATTATGTAATGGCAAACACTTTTTGCTTTGATTGAATGTTTGGTTTGAACTATTTAAGTTTATTTTTGGGATATTTCGTTATACCTCATTGATTGAAATATTTTGAATTCCATTTATTTTTGCCAATAAGGGATCCCAGTATTGAAATCATTCAATTTTTTGTTCATGTCCATGATAATCACGTGAATGGTTCTTTGCGGAGAATCGGTTTTGGACTTGTTTGACTCATGGTCATTCGTCACTGCCTTTTCGTTCGCGATTCCTTTGGAATTTCATTTGTTGTCGTTTTTATTAAAATTCCTTTTTTATTCCAACTTCCATGTTTTCAATGAAAAGGTCAAATTTACATACTTGTTTCTATTTATTCCAATCTCCATGCTTTCAATTAAAAATTCAAATTTACAAACTTGTTTTTATTTATAATTGATATAGAAAGTAGAAACATTTGCTTTCGTTGTATTTGTCTGTTTCAATGTTCCAGTCTTCTCACTCTTTCTTTGTTTGGGCTTCGTACCGCAGAATGTTCCAGCTTGAATTACTGAAAAGAGAGAGCATTGTAAATGTAAGACAGAAGAGGCGAAAAAGAGTCAGAGAGAAGAAAGAGAGAGAGAGATAGAGAGAGATAGAGAGAGAGATAGAAAGAGAGAATGAAATAGAGATATCCTACGTTTGATCCTGTCTTTGGACGTTTAGAAGAAATCGAGATTCCGGGAAATGTACGTAGTGTGGAGAAGGAATCGGGGATTCTGGGGAATCCGCGTAGTGTGGAGAAGGAATAGGGAATGACTGAAAAGAGATAGATACCTAGAGAAAAAAATGTAAAACAGAGGAGGCAAAAGAGAGTTATGCTTTCTTAAACGCTCAGCTACGTTAAAATTGGCAAATGTAGCTATAGTCTTCGCCAATTTTATTTCATGACCGATTCGCAAATGTAACTCTGACGCAGTATTGCGTACGTATCCTAAAATACAGGATTTTCGTACGCAAATTCGCGTCTGGTGTCATTTGCACAGAGTTAAGAGCGAAATTGGGCGAAGTAGCATTGGCAACGACTACAGCAAATGGTTAAAAACCACTGATATCAAAAGGTTGATAAATGTTTCAGTTAAAAGTGAAACATTTTGATTCACGCACAATATTTTTTAGACTAACTATGTTCGAGAAACCAAGGACAGCGGAGTGAATCTCATCGAACACCGTATTCTCCCCACCTTCGACAGTTCGACATTTAATAGAAAGTAATTTATATACTCTCTGAAAATAAAAATTAATACGCGCATGACATGCTGAGAAATTAGGATAGATGGCATAAATTCGAGATCAAAATATCGATCTGCAAAGTAAAACGAGACTAGTGGCGGGAAACAACAAATTCCATAGCGAATCACAGGGCGAACTGGAATCATGGCTGAACTGGTTCAACAGCACGGATACGTTCCCGAAAAGAGAACATAGCTGATAACAATAAAGGGGGTCGATTTCTTCTTTAACTGTTTAGTTATCCCGAAAGGTGAATTTCGGACAAATTTTAAAGCAGAACGAAAATTTCGAAAGCTATTTCCCATTGTAGAATTTTGGGACAGACAACGAAATCGTTTACTCTAAATTTGTTGAGAAAAAGTATCTTCTACGAGGGGTATTTTTTTTGCTTTTTCTTAGCTTATAAAACTGTTTGAAATGTTTCCTATATCAAAATCCGCAAAATTTTTTAAATAGAAAATTTTTTGTTAAGATTAAAATAGAATTTCTTTGGTTAAGATTAAAATTAGTCACTTCCTGCTTGACCTGTTACGAATCTAGAAGATAGAAGCCTCAAAAGCAAAGTTTTCGGAAAACGAATTGTTTTTTGTAAAATGTTTGAAACACATGAAAACCAAAAGGTACACAAAAATTACGAAAAGTTTTTTTTCGTTGCCCATGTCTTAAGATACGTTTTCTCAAATGTTCGAGCGGTCTAAGCACCCTCCGGACAGATTGAAAATTAATGAATTTGATGGAGAGTTGTATGATAATAACATTTTTTTCTGGCAAGCAACACATGAAACCGTGATAATTCAAAAACCAAAATTTTTCACACATTTTTGTCTTTTTCGATTTTTTCCATTGCTCCAAGAATTTACGTGCCATTGTTTCGCTGTGAAAAATTAAAATGGAAATGTGAAGTGATTTTTCAACTTTTCGGGTCCCAAGTAGCCTACAGTAAACAAAACAGCTCAATCGGAAACAAAAATGTTTAGTCTGTCTGCAGGGGGCGCAGCACACTCAGACATGTCGTCTTAAATGTACTGTGGGAAAAAAAACTTAATCTGAAGACTACTACCCAATACCTCATTTATGTTATTCTTTCAATATTTATTGATTACAAAGGTGAAAAGGACAATTTAACTCATTTTAAGGCGAATTCTGCAGTTTTCTTTTCCTCAATAAGTTCCTTGTTCATTATATGCAATCCCCATCTTTTTCCTTTTCGCCAATATTTAATTCTGAAAGTAGAAAAACAAACAAGAAAAAGAACTTTCACAAAAAAAGTTGTTTAGACCCACCGTATTTGACTTTGATGTTTAGAAACATATTAGTTGCTGTTTCGTAGGTGTTTTCTTCCCAAACTATTTTTTTCAAAAAGCGTCGGAAAAAAAACATCGCGCTCATCAAGTCTCCTCAGTTCGATCGACAATTAAGACGAAGTAATTTATATACTTCCTGAAAAAATAACTTTTTTGCAGTATTTAAGAGAGAAAGCGGAAATTTAAAAAAATAATAGGTTGAAAAAATAAAGGGGTAAATGTCAATGACAGCTGAGAATGGAAAACAGATACCATCTATTTCATTCTTAATAGTACTTTAAGAACTGGATTTTTGCAAGAACAGGGTTATCAAGGGATAAAAAGTACCGATTTCACAACAGGCGGCCTGCAAAGGTTGTAATTGCAACGTTCTGATAACGTGTGACCGAGTTAGAAATCAAAATTTGCCAATCCCGTTGAAGAGCGTATCACATAAAACCAAATTTACGGCTTGTTTCAGAATTTCGAAAAGTTTCATTGAAACGCCAGTTTTCTAAACACAAATTTCCATAAAGTCATTAAAAGATCAAACAGTTTGTTGAAAAAAGCGAAGGCTTGGCATTCTTTTAAACAAATCCAAAAACCTTGAAAAGAAAAGACTGGTAATGATGGTAATGATGAAAAGAAAAGACTGGTAACAAATCTATCTTATTGTGAAAAATTTGTATCAGACACTATTAGCAGAGAAAAACAAAATGTTCTTTAAAATCGAACGTGCCTCTTTTGCGCTGATTAGGTGAACATCTGCAAAAACGGAAAAAAAATTTGTCGATTTAAAGGTTTCGTATAGTGTGTTTCCGAAAAACGGCACAGGTTTTGGCCAAAGAAACAATGATTCCAATAATAAGAGAACTTTTTTTTTATAATCCCATATCTTTGTACGGAAATAAATTTATTTTTTAAATTTTATCAAATCAAATGTTTCGTTTTTTAACGGATTCAAGACTTTACCCCCCGCGAAATAAGGTTTTTACATCAATCTAGAGAAGAACAAAAGAGTATATTCGGACTACCCAGTAACATTTTTATGGTCAATCTATTTCTGGAATTGTTAAAATCTTCACCTGATGATCAAATATTTTTATTTATAAATTTATAACTCTTTCTTGAAACTTCAAGTACCTTTCGTAGTTCGTATGATTTCTACATACTTTCATGAGAAAGAACAAGCTCAATAAAACAGGTTCCTAATAACATTTAGATTGCTAATTCAATTTAACGTCAGCTGAGCTCCAGACAATTTATTCCACATAAAGTGTTTTTCTGTTTCTACATTATTTTCTATTCCCTTCGTGTTTAAAATTTCGTATTGAGCTACTCCATCATTTTATGTAATGTAAAATAAGTTTGCAGAATCAACTAAATGTTGTTGCCACTTTGATAAAAAAAGAAATTGCGTGAAACAACCAAATGATTTTTTATTTATTTTTTTGTTTCGCCGTTTCGACGAATATACATTCCTTCTTAATTTGATTTTCAAATGCTTTATCAACAACCTTTAATTCATTTTCAGAAATGGAAAAATGCCTAATTACACCAACAACAGCTGAAATCTTCGAATTCATAATTCCTGCAGTATTGGGTCTTGCAACGATTTTTCTCTACATTTATTTAATTTCCATCATAATATCTAACTCATCTTGTCATCACCCTTTTTTCTACCAATTCATACTATTGTCCATTTCTGTCAGTTTTATTTTAACTACTAAAATAACATTTTTTCTAGAATATTTTTCTCTGGACAACAACTTTTGTAAGCGACAGGGTTATAGGATTTCCGGTGAGTTAAATGTTTCGCCCTCATTTTTTTCTTTTTTTTTCAGTTATTCTGCGAATTTTTGTATTCTAATTTCAAAAAACCTTCAACTATCATAAAACCAATTTTTATACTTTATTATTTGGATTTGGTAAATCAGTTAAGCTGTGTTATTGTTATTTCGATCAATAGAATGACAGTCGTTCTGAAACCTCTGACGGCTCCTCAAGTGAGTTTAAAGAAAGTTGCTAAGTTTTGTGAAATAAAAATTTAGATTTGGGAAAACAACGCTCGTTTAACAATTTTCTGTATTCTTGTATTCTCAGCTGTTTTCTCCATTTCCTGTTATGGTTCTGAGGGAAATGTCTATTTTTCTGGTGATCGACTGACAATTCTGTTTGAAGAGGGCTGGCCTTATGTGAGTTTGATGTCAAATTCAGGGTTTAAAGTTAGAAGTTTCTATAAAGTTGAAAATATGAAAATTGTTATAAAGATTATGACTGGATTATTATAAAGTTCTGTGGTGCCGAAACGAAAATGTCAATATCAGACAGCCAAATGTAAGAATTCTAAGCGAAACATTCGACCCCCAAAAAATCAAAAGGATAGAAAAACTAATTTGAATGCAACTTTCTTAACAAACAAAAAAAAACAGTCACATTTCAAACCTTTAAGGTTAAAAGAGAAATCACCTTTTGGCAAAAAAACATACCATCCTGGGAGGAATGCACAAATACAAATAGACTAATTTTTATCATTCTCGTCGGATGCATCTGCAAAACTAACCGGATTATCAAAGTTTGTCAAGAAACGTAAGTGAAACACAAGCAAGACAGAAAAATATATAAAAATGAACTTTTCCGTAACGGGAATAATTACCATTTTGCACGATCAAAATTTGTACAATAAATAGTGAAAAATAAAATTCTTCACTGAATAGTAAATTATACAGCCTGTTTCGCTCAATGTCTAAGTCTAAAAGAACAGAGGTGAAATAATCTGAACACCAACCATATAGGGAACTTTTTTTTTTACAGACAGTAAACGTTAATGTTGTTACGGAACTCCTACTAAAATGTTTTCCCCATCCATATAGCATAAAAAAATGAATTCTACTATTTTTTGAATAGAAACACACAAGCTTTTTTCGGACTTTACGTTCTTCAAGTTGTTTTTTTGTCATTGTAGAAGGTTTATTTTATGCCACATTTTTATTTCTTTTTTCCATAGACTTCTCGCTAAAACTACTTCGACTGATTTGGCTGCATACCCGGCCTGAGTGTCATATATTGCAAGCACTACTTTTTGTACAGCGTGACAACACTGGCACAATGTGCAGAAGTAGTTTTGTAATCAACTTAAAAAAGGTTTTAACCTTTTAAAAAGGTTTAAAAAAAATGTTTTCTTTCGAGATGCCTAGGTCGAAGACCCATAAAAATTTGTATACCTTAAGCAGCATGAGTGAAACAGAGAAATGAATTAAAGCCGATCCATGGAGAAAAATAACAGTTAGTAAAGTTACAAACATAAGTAGAACAAGGTATTCCTTTTTTTATTGTTTAGCCTATTTTAGAGGCTAAAATAAGATCTACCATGTGAAGTGACAGAAAAATTGAATTAAAATTTTTTAAAAAATTAAATTTTATCAGTGTTTTCCGTCAAGTATTGTCATTTTTCAGCTTCGATGATGCCTTTGATGCTTAATTATGAATTAATTTTTTCGTTAAAAAAACAAAGGAAAATTGTGATTTTTAGGCAAACGTAGCCTAGTTTTTCACCACCTCACTATATTATCGGAAATTCAACTGACCCAATTTGACCTCCTGCAGCACAAAAATGATATAGAAAAGATAAAACTTTTTTTACAGAGTGTCTTGTTGCTCTCATTTTTGCGTCTTGCCTTATGGCGTATTTTACTGTCTTGTATTGCCCGGTAGCTGTAAAAAAAATTTCGGTTGTACGAAAATTTATTTTTTACAAAGTCTAAGAGAATGTATTTCCGTTGAAAAAATAATAATTTATCAAGTTAAATGAGTTAAATTAAATTGAAATCGAAAAAGTACACTAAAATATTCAAAAAACGCAAAGGTCGTAAAACATTTAAAGGTTTCATCGATCGTTTTGAAACGGTCTACATCAGAACACTTTAATGATTTGTACATCTCATCTGGGTAATCGTTTTAATGATTTCAATTCATTTATTATGAAAATTGACCTATATTTATTCAAATGTTTTACCATTTTCATGAAGGTTTGCAGAATTAAAAAAAAAAGATTGTGAGATGACGCATGATGTTTGGAAAAATATAAAAGCTTCAAGGCACAAACTTCCATTTTCAGATTCCTCTGCCCTTGATGGCTCTAATTCTAGCAATTATTTGCCTTTTTGTCATTATCATATCCTCTATTATTTCATTTATCGCTCTTTATCGAATGCACCGAGCGAACATGAAAAGAGCTGAAGTGAAATTACTCTGGTCTAGCCTCGGTTTTTCAACAACTACTCTCGTTCTAATAATGTTCTTGGTGAATTGGGGTCGATTGAATTGAATATAGTAATTGCTTTAGGTTCTTATGTTCTACGCGAAACACATAGCCGATGATGACAAACTGAGAGTTCAAGTGGCGACAATGAGGGGATATTGCTACGATTTGAACTGTTTACTTCCTGCTTGGCTCATTCTGTTGACAAATCAAAGGATGAGAAAAGCTGTTTTTCGAAGGGGACGATCAGTGTTTGGCTCGAGTACTTAATAAAGACATAAAAGAATTTTTTTTAAATATATTTGCATATTTTCGTATTCAGCGTATCACAGCTTGACTGAAATGTATCTTTGAACAGTAAATACTTTTCACAAAAATGTCTAAAATCTTTTTTTAATTTTCAAAGTTTTTAGTTCTTTTTTACTTTTGTCACTTTCCTGTAGCTCTATATCTTAAGCACAGCAGTATCTGGTTTTTTCACGAGTTCGTTCACATCAAAGTGAGGAAACACTTTGTCTGCTTGTTTTACACAGCTGCAACATTGGAACAAGCATTTTCATCAGATTTTTTGAACGGATGACTTGTTTTCGCTAAAAAATGGTTTGTGTTAGTATTTATAAAATCATTACTGCTGACACAACTTCGTGCAAATTTTCTACACCATGGCATTGTTACGGTGATGCTTGTTTTCAGATTTTTTTATATGGCACTGATACAGCGTTCGAAGCTGAATACAACAAGGTTGTTATGACGAGGAGTTTAGTAGAAACCGTGCTTTTTCAAATTCAAAAATTTCAACGTAAAAAATATATATGTTTGTGGACAAAAACGAAGGCGAAAGTATGAAAACGAAAGCAATTATGATTTTTGAAAGAAACCGGGAAACGTTACTCATATATAAAAAATATGAAAAATCTGACCGCTTTCTGAAGCATAGCGAAAATTTCGAAACTTTTTCAACAGGTCCCAGTTTTTTTAACAACTACGCAACTGTTTTTACACAGAACTCTAAAAAAAAAATTAAAGTCTAATGAAATTTTAGTTGTCAAAATTTGCTTCTCATCCGAATAAATAAAATGACAGACCTTGATGGTACCATAAGATTCATTTGTCTAATTTTGTTTTGTCATAGATATTTCCACATCTAATTTTGTTTTGAAATAAGACTCCTTTGTGCTAGCTTCTATTTCATGGCCTGTGTCAAAAAAAATGTAACAAAACAAATCAATGCAATTTTTGAACTATCATTGGTGAGAAAAATATTCATGAAGATGCATCTGAAATCGGTATCACATTGCCTACACAATGCTGGCTAAGACGGTTGGTGGTTTTGTACATTTTTCAAACTTAAAAAATAACAATTTTATTTCGTAGAAATATATAAGCAACCACAAGCAAACAATTTTTAGATTGTGATTCTTCTCGCTTTGAGAAGCATCTCCGCTGTGGTGGTCGTAGTCGACCTTCAGTTCTCTTGTGCCCTATTGAATATTGCCTACACCGCCTCAGGGGAGATATGGGAGGTCGGTTCAAAGCCCTCTTTCCTCTCAAAAATTTGTTTCAGAGGGATAGTTTTTTCGGTCTCGCTGATTCTATCTCCGATCGATACACTTTATTAAACGCTACTGCGCCTGCAACCCTCATAATTCCGTCGCGAGATGTGGACGATGGTTACCTAAACGACGACTTGGAACCTTACCTTAAGATTTATCACAACTGTCATCAGGACCATGAAGAGAACGTAAGTTTCGAGTAGAAATGGAGAAAAAATCTTCTTTCAGTCGTTCGAAATCTCCCTTCCCCAATGCCTTGACATCGACAAACGCAAACTCTGCTCCTATAAAGTTGCCGTTCGTCTGGCCGGAAAGACCGATGGAGATGGAAAAACCGTTAACTTAACTACTGGGATTATGCTTACAAACGATAGAGAGTAGATCTACATAGAATTAATGAAAAGTCAGTAATTCGAAGAAATGTATCAATAATTAAAAGTGAAACTTTTATAAGAGCTAGCCAATATGTTTATACCGAAACTACTTCGCTACAACGTGACAATGTCTTGTTGTAGTAGAGTTAAGCGCTGTGCGTAGGATACTCAGGCCGTGTACGCAGCCAAATCGGCAGAAGTAGCTTTGACGAGGAGTGTATTCGCAAATAAACCAAAAAACTGACCACTGAATAGACGAATTACCTTAAGCACCGCATAAGTTGTGAAACATTCGTTACATACTAATTAACCGTTCATAACAATTTTGTATTATAATTTTGTTTATTACATTCAGTAAATTAACATCGTTTCTATCTTGAAACAAAATTGGTTTTAGAAAAAGAGCACTTGGGCAGCAAACATCCTTGCCTTAACAGCCTTACCAATACCTAACAATCTTAAAATTGTTCTCAAACATTCAAGTGTTCTTAAAGAACAATTAAAATGTTCCATATTTATAACGCGCTAATTTCCGTGACTATCTGTATGTGTGACCCCAATTGAGATCTCAGCTTCCGTGACCCAAAGTAGCTTACCTTTCAATGTGTTATTGCCTGAGGTAATGGTGGCTTAAAACGCCAAAATCGACTCAGGGTCTGGCAGCGAAAGCGTGCCAGAACTTTGCTAAAAATGAAAATCTATTAAATTAAGTAAAATAAATATCGATCGATAGAGCGTACAAAAGCAAACTAAACAAATCAATATCCAGGCTCAGCCCGAGAGTTTAACTGCGCTGAATGAAATTGATCAACATGCTTCACATTCTATCGGGAGTTCTCATTTTTATATTATAGTTTTTTCAACAAGAGTTCGGTTTTATTCATTGAAATTCTTTTTTTTATGGTTTTTTCATCTTCACACATTTGTATATAAAAATTACTAAAATAAATTGACTGGCGCATGCTCACATTTTTCGCATGCCCTCTCACTTTTTTGTGAAACATTGTGCAAGAGTTAGTTGCCAAGGGTTTGCTAATTTACTCAAACTACAAATTTGAAACAAATCGTTTCAAATATTATCTGTTGGATAAAAAAAACTGAAGCCAGCCTATTCGTCAATATGTCGGCATCATCAATATTCATTTATAAATGTCACATAGCCACTTTGTTCGGTTTTTATCCCCTCATCATGCTCACAAAAGCGGTTGGTTCATTCTTCCTCTCTATGTGGATCTATCTTTTTCTGTCTCTCTCTCTATCTATCTATCTATTTCTCTATATCTCCTTCTTTCTCTTTCTCTTTATTTGCTTACTTTTTACAGTTTGTTCTCTTTGCCGCTCTGAGTTGCGTCTCCTCGATAGAAGTCTCAGTCATCCTGAAACTCGGTTGCGCAATTCCGAAATTTACCTTCAACGCGTCGGCACAGCTTTGGGAGGTTCTTTAAAAACAAAATTTTGCGGTTAAAGCTCTGTTTCAGCAAGACTATTTCGATGACAATGACGTGATATCAAACAAACGGTATTTCACTAACGTGAAGGAACCTCAAACAAGTATGGTTACTTCATTTGACGTAGACGACGGTTTTTTAAACTTTGATTTGGAGCCGCGCCTTAATATTATACACAACTGCAATAAGGATCACATTGAATATGTAAGTTTTCAAATCGTTTTTACAAGCAAATTTTGTTTCAGATGATTACCGTTCATCTACCCGACTGTGATGACATCAATAGTCGTAGATGGTGTGCGTACAAGGTTGATATAAACTTTAGCGGGCGTGTCACACCTACTGGACAAATCGCTCATGACATTAAAATTAAAGGCCCTTGGGGTTCATAAAGAAACTCCATTTTCCCTCTTTTTTCGGGAGTTCCTTTAAAGAATCCATCTTGGTGATCGTAAAAAAAGTTTGTTGAAGCTGTTTAATGGCATTGAAACATATAAATGCACGAAACCAATAAAAGTGTATAATATCAAAATCTGAAATTCATTTTTAAAAATAGGGATATCCTTATCGTGAAAACTGTATGTTGCGATGCAAAAAAGGCCTTCTAAATGCTACAATGCACTTATGCATGCAATTGTGAAATGTGATGAAAAGAGAAATAAAAACGAAAACGGTAGAAAATAATAAAATGAAGATCACACTGTAGCTACATTTAGACAAAAAATACAGTGGCTGTACAATGGGTTGTAACATAATTTTTGTGGGCCTCTGCCTTTGAATCTTGGGAGTGATTATTAAAGTTTGTTGAAGGTGTTATATTAACACAAATAAAAGTACGAAACAATTAACAGCGTTCAGTATCAAAAATTGCAAACGAATTTTACAATAAAGGGAATTTTTGAAAAGTGAGAGGCTGTCTCTCGTGGTGCATAAATTCATTCGTTAAATATAATGGAGAAATTATGAAGAAATAAAAACAAAAACGATTAAAAAGTACGATTAGGAAAATGCTCAAGAATCTTTTTATAAAAATGAAAAGCACACTGTAGCTAAACTTGGGCAAATAATATATAGCCGTCGCCAAACGAGCATCCTGCCAAAAACGGCCTTAATGCAGCAGTCGTGCGATACTCAGGCGAAAATAGTGTGCGAGAAGCGCAGACGCAGAGGAAAAGCGGCTTTTAGTGGCCGATGCTCGTTTGGCGACAGCTAAAATTACTTGACAATGAGATGGCAGCTCTTATTAGCTCTTCTTAAATATCAAACTCTTTAACACTGTGGTGAAACATTTGTTTAAAGCTCGATTTTCAAACTTGAAACTCAATCGCTGAAAGCTGTCTTTACATTACTTAAAGTTTACCATAATTGGCACAAAAATATTTCCCGAAGTTACTTCTGTTCGCACTGAACCGTGCCCTTGACGATAATTACAACATATGTATGATTGTCGTTTCAACACTTTTTTTTCAACTTTTGTTTGTAACGCTCTGCTCATCAAGCTTGTTTTAATGTCCAAAAAGACGTATATTCAAAGAATTGTAGGAAATACTGGATGAATTATTTTGGATGTATTTCGATTAATTAGGATCAGTTTGTTAATACATACATACAAACGGTTTATACTCTAGGGCTTATACTTGATTGATCCCATTCTCCGCTGTTTCTGCTTCAATTGCCTCCTGGCCAAGTTGCTGGTACAGCTCTCCTTGGGAGAAGCAGCTTCTTCTCTGGTTTCTGGGACGGTCGGGGTACTTTAGACGACTTAGGTGATCCATTTGGTTTGAGCTACGTCCTCACAGGGCTCCACTCCGGATTGAGGACGGGCAATCCAGGCCCGGTTGGGAGAGTGGCGAAGGGACCGACCGCAAAGACGCGCGGGACGCAGGAAAAAGAAAAAAAAGTTTGGTAATATGGCTCGAATTATTTACCCGAAACATAGACACCAACCAAGTTTATTGAGCTTCATTTTTTTTAAAGTTGGCATTGTCCCCTTTTTCACCAATATCACCTTTTAGAATGTTTTTTTTGTTCGATGTAAAACAGAAGCTTGCCTATTTGTCGATATATTTACAAAATCTCAGAAATATTCAATTTATAATGAATCTTGGCCACTTTCTTTAGCTTCTTTTCACCTTCAACATGCTGACAAAAGCGGTTAGTTCTCTCTCTCTCTCTCTCTCTCTCTCTCTCTCTCTCTCTCTTTCACACACACACGCACACACACTTACACACATTAACACACGCACACACACACTTACACACTCACAGACACACACAGACACACACGCACACACACAGCCACACACAGCCACACTCTCTTTCTTTCTCTTCATCATAATGGTTTCATTCAGTTTGTGCTTCTCGCCGCTCTGAGCTGCGCCTCCGCCGTTGTAGTCAAAGTCGACCTTCATATCGGTTGTGCCATACCAAACCTTCCCTTCTCTGCGTCGGCAAAAATTTTGGAGGTCAGTTGAAACAAACGTTTCAGCTTCAACTAAAATCTACGTTTCAGAAAGATACTATCCGTGTCCTCGATGACGTAATCTCCGATAAATTCACATTTCGTAACGCTAGAAGCCCTCAAACTCTCCTGATGAAATCCCTTGACGTAGACGACGGATTGTTCAACAACGACTTGGAGCCTTACCTAATCATCACGCATAACTGCCGTAAGAATCGTAAAACTTCTGTTAGTTACCAACTAACTTTTATCGAAAACCTTTGTTTAGGTGAACCGCCTTTACCTACCCGATTGTCCTGAAATCGATAACCGCAAGTTCTGTTCGTACAAAGTTGATGTCAATCTCAACAAAATTGTTCCTGCTACTGGAAAGGTTTTTGATGTCTCTAAAGAGCGCAGGCTGACTAGTGAAAAGGAGTAGATGAAATAAGAAATATAATACGAAACATGTTAACTTTCCTGTAAATAAAAAAGAACTATTTTTATGATGTAAATATATTCAGTTTTGATTTTCGGCATTTTCCGATATTTTTGGGGCGCGCACAATCGGCTGTTTCAGGCGATGCGGGGTTGGACGCTGCCATTTTTGACCCGAAAAGGGTGGTCGCGGGCTGCTCAATTAGCCATGGTAGGTGGCTAAATCCTCAGATCTGATTGAAAATTTTTTACCTGGATCAGAAAAAGGAGCTTAACAACATATCAACAACAAAAATACCCGGTTTTTGGAGAAAATAATTTTTTTCAACAAATTTTGGCCTTTTTTAACCGCGGAAACCAATTACAGTACTCTGACCCAAAAATCGACAATCGACATTCAAAGGGGCAGTAAGGGGGTTTTCCATTTCATTTTCCATCGGCTATGGTCGGAAATTATGCGAATTGACTATGCTAAATTGTTTTGCACCTTCCTCGTTTCCAGCGCTCTCTCAGCCAATTAGAATGAAATTCGGCTCATTAGTATGCCTTGTAAATACAGGAGTAAACGCTCAACCGAAAACAAACTTTTCTGATGTTCTTACTGGACGCCAAACCGCAATTTAGTAACGGTGCAGCATTTTTTACAAAATGAAACAGCAGAACGGAAATAGCTAACTATTGACAAATGTATAAGCGCACTGTCTTTCAGAAGTTGCGGAACATTCATTTGTACTTGAATATTAATTGCGCGCAGCGCGAAGCGCTGCGCGGTGGTTTGGTTCCTCCACTGTTTTGTGCGGCGGCGTCAAAACTTCAAAACGGCCTAACTTCTTTCAAAATCAATATTTCGAAATTCTGATACGACCATCGTTTTCAGCATCAAAAACTGCCCCAGAAACTCAACAGGCCAAAAAAGTGGCGATGTCTCCCGTCTGTCCGATAGCGTCGCAGAACTGGCGAACGGAGAGAGCTATAAGGCTGAAATTTTGCATGGTAGTTGGAACCCGTTGCAGTTCGGTGGGCGGAGACTTTCAGCTCATTTCGTAGAGTGGTTTTCTTACAGTGGCCAAAAAACACCTTTTTTGGCACATTTTCTGGACTCAAGATTTTTTCGATCAGAAAGGTTGAATATTAGACCAAATGAATATGTCCACTGTAATCAGCGCATCTTTTTGATCCAGAAAACGTACTTGAATACAAAAATTAGTTAACCAGTAGAAAAAATGACGTCATTTTTCAATTTTCATTATAGCGATACCGCCCGCCTTCAAAAGAGCGCGACCGTGCGTCAGGCAATGTGTCCGCGTGGTGTAGCGGTGTAGAGTCCAGATTTGTATTGGAGAGGTATCAGGTTCAGATCCGCAAAATCACATTTTTCTTTTGCCTCACTAACGATATTTTGAAAAACAGCACTGAAAAAATCAATATAATTTTTTCCACATTAGGGGGAAATTTTCGTACCAAAAAATGTGCGGGGGAAAAAAAACCAAAAAGGGGAAAATGTCACAACGAATTTTCTTTCAACATGCATGCTTTTCTGTATAAAAAAAGAAAAGACGAATCGTTAGAAATATTCTTTTAAACATCTTTTAATGCTAAGTTGAGCTCTCTCTCCCTGTCTGGCTCTCTCGCCTTGAATTTCTGTCTCTCTCTCGGCCTTCGTCCGTTCAAAAAGGCAGTCTACGACCGCAAAGTAACTCGGCCTTCGGCCGATCAAAAAGGCGGCCTGCGGCCGTGTATTAACACGGCCTTCGGCCGTTCAAAAAGGGGACCTGCGGTTGCGTAGTAACACGGCCTTCGGCCGTTCAAAAAGGCGGCCTGCGGCCGCGTAGTAACACGGCCTTCGGCCGATCGAAAATGCGGTCTGCGACCGCAATGTAACTCGGCCTTCGGCCGGTCGAAAATGCGGTCTGCGACCGCAATGTAACTCGGCCTTCGGCCGAACTAAATGGCGGCCTGCGGCCGCGTAGTAACACGGCCTTCGGCCGATCGAAAACGCGGTCTGCGGCCGCGTCGTAACACGGCCCTCGGCCGGTCGAAAATGCGGTCTGCGACCGCAATGTAACTCGGCCTTCGGCCGATCAAAATGGCGGCCTGCGGCCGCGTAGTAACACGGCCTTCGGCCGATCTAAATGGCGGCCTGCGGCCGCGTAGTAACACGGCCTTCGGCCGATCGAAAACGCGGTCTGCGGCCGCGTAGTAACACGGCCTTCGGCCGATCGAAAACGCGGTCTGCGACCGCAATGTAACACGGCCTTCGGCCGCTCGTTTTGAAAGTATTCAAAGAATACTGATAAAAAGAGAACAATTATTGTGTGAAAAAGCGACCCGCAGGAGATGGGGTGGTTTGGGTAAAGGATGGATAAAAAGAGAACAAAATGTTTCTTCAGCTTGAAATTAAATTCTTGAAAATCGAACAAGAAATCCCTTTGAAAATCAATTTATTCAAATTGACTGCTATTTTGTCAGAAACAAACACATAACCAAACCACCTCAGCCTTTTTCCGAAATGCATTTCATGTTTGATTGTGCAACGCATGAGTAAAAAACGTACTATGTTGTCTTCCTGTATTTCCCGAAAATCTTGAATTTTGTTTTTTTTTTGGCATGCGTGTTTCTTGAAGAAAAAAGAACCTTTTTCTTGGCCCGGCCCTCTTCGGCTCGCCTTCTCGAACTACGCGACCAAAGTTCGATCCAAGAGATAATTTTTGCTCACAAATAAGTTCAAAACAAGAGTAAAATAAAACACTTTACAGAGGTTTTAAAGAGAAAGTGTAAACTAAAGTTACATTAGAAATTAACAGGCGCGGGCTTTTACCGTCTGGGTTCGGCGGCCGGCCGCATCAAACTGTGATCGCGTCGCTTTCGTTAGGGCCTATGGCAGCTCAGGTAGGCGGCCTACGTCAGCTTTTCTGCTACAAGATTCTTCGGTTTGGGGAAAATAAAGGGGTGTACCCATCCGCATACAAACAAACGCATACAAACGTTGCGCTGCAAATGAACATAAAGAATTTAATTTGGCAACTATTTTGAAACCGGCTCTAAACGTGCCTGTGAATTTTGCCTTAACAAAAACATTCAGTAAAGGCTGAGGTGGTTTGGTTATGTGTTTGTTTCTGACAAAATAGCAGTCAATTCGAATAAAGTGATTTTCAAAGGGATTTCTTGTTCGATTTTCAAGAATTCAATTTCAAGCTGAAGAAACATTTTGTTCTCTTTTTATCCATCCTTTACCCAAACCACCCCATCTCCTGCGGGTCGCTTTTTCACACAATAATTTCAACTGTTTTTCCTTAAAGGAACCGTCAGGGGCCTTTTTCATTTTTATTTTATTTGACTTTTAATCTCATTTTTCCATAACCATGTTTTGTACGTATCCTACAAAAGTATTTTCATGCTCAATAAGTGAATTTTTCCCCAACGCCTTATACCCACGGGCCATATGCAGAGCTAACGTTGCGGTGTTTACAAAAAAGTTTGCAACAATCGGCAAGCTGGAACTCTACCAAAAATTTCATTGCGGAATTTCACAACTGGCTATAGCTCTAAAAAGTGTATTTTTTCTCTTTAAACTGTTTACACCGTTTTAAATAATCACACGCTAATTAACTGTCGTACTATGAAGAAAATGAATAAAAATGGAGAAAAGGTGTTTCTCGCCCTGTCTTCGTCTCTCTCCGCAAGAAATTCGATCCCTTAAATCGCAATTGAAAATGTTCTAGGTTATATGTAACACAGAAGCTTGTCGACATGTTTAAAAGCTCCCATAAATATTCATTTTAAAATAGATTGAAACGGCCTTCTTTAGCTTTGTTTCACCTTCAACATGCTGACAAAAGCGGTTGGTTCTCTCTCTCTCTCTCTCTCTCTCTCTCTCTCTCTCTCTCTCTCACTCCCTCTCTCTGCAAATTTCTCTCTATATCTACAAACTTCTTTCAGTTTGTGCTCCTCACAGCTCTGAGCTGCGTCTCCGCCGTCGTCGTCAAAGTCGACCTTCATCTCGCTTGTGCCATATCGAACCTTACTTTTAATGCGTCGACCGAGATTTTTGAGGTTGTTTAAAAACCAAATTTCGCTGTCAAAGCTGATTCTCCAGAAAGACACTTTAGGTGTCCTCGATGACCTGATATCGGAAAAATTCACTTTCACCAACGCTACGGGCCCTCAAACTCTTAAGCTTAAATCTTTTGAAGTAGACGACGGATTCTTCAATGACGACTTGGAGCCTTTCCTTGAGATAACGCACAACAGCCGTAAGGATCATAAAGATTATGTAAATTTTTAATTGGTTTTTCTCAAAAACCTTCGTTCAGGTGATGTCCGTTTATCTCCCCGATTGCCCTGAAATCGATAACCGCAAGTTCTGTTCGTACAAAGTTGATATCAGCCTCAGCGAAATTGTCACTTCTGATGGGAAACTCACTCATTCTATTAAAGAGCGCCAGTTGACTCCTGAAAAGGAGTAGATTAACTTATAATAAATAAAAAGAAGTTTATTGTTACTTTTAAGCATTACTATGTGAATGCTGGGATGGAAGTTGAACTTCGATTGTACCCAATTAGAAAAAATTGCCTTACAAAACCAGTGAAACGCTCAATTGTGTTTGTCATTGTATAATAGGTCAGCTCAAATCCATCAGACAATCAAACGATGAATAAAGATTTGGTTTGAGCATTAGCAAGTGTGTTCAAAAAATCATAAAAATATAATCCACATTCTCAATGTAAGCTTTACAGAGCTAATAAATATAATAGAAACGTGAAACATAAGTTGTCAGTTTTCACCTTAGTATGTATATGTTGCCTATACATTTTTCATTGAGAATTTGACAACAATGTTGAGTCCAGAATTTTGATAGAACTATTAAAGATGTCATCAACACAGGCGGTTTAGTTGCTGCGAAAACTACATGCTGAACAACGTGCAAATGTTTTACTGTTGTTCCTAGAGCAACATTGGATACTTAGGACGTGTATGCAGCCAAAATGGCCAGGAGTAGATTTGGTGAGGAGTAAACCACTGGGAAAACAAGTTTGGCTCATTTATTTGTGAAATGTTAAAGAGTAAAGTAAGAAGGCTAGTAACAAGAGCATTGTAAACATTCGCTTCGGAAAAAAAACTCAAGAATCCATTTTTTAAAATAAAATCACGATGTTGCTAAACATAGAATTTACAACAAAAACAAACACTAGCACGAAGCTCGCATTAGCTTTCCTGACACCTAATTTTTTTTTCTTTTTTTTTCTTCAATTTTTTCAATTCTTTAAAACTATTTTGAAACATTCATTTAAAGTTCGAAGCTAGGTTTCTCCAAAAAAAATATTAACTTTATGTTATGAAACGTAACCAGGAAGAAATGTTTCACAGAAATTTGAAGAGCTTCAGGTTTTAAAATTTTCATTGCGACAATGTGGCTATATCGTTTTAATGGTAACTAGTTTAGAAATTACTTTTATTAAGTTATGTACAAAAACACTTTAAACAAATTTTGAACAAAAAGACAATTCAATTTTTTATGCAATTTGTATTGAAATTTTGTTTTGTTTTCCGCAATCCGACAAGATGTATCGATTAACTGTTTTATTGCCCAATTACCTTACAGTTTATATGAAACATTCGCAATTTTTTACAATTTCGAATTCGACCCACGGTAACAATTTATATAATAACAGGTTTTAAAAACACCGAAAATCTTAAAATTTACATTTTTTTAAACTGCTACCTGGTCTTCAACCCCATCTTTACAAATATCGCTCCTGTCCGTTTTAATTTTAAAGCAGTAAGTTGGCTTTTAAAACATAAAAAGCTATATAGTAATTTTCCAAGCAATAGTCGGCGACGTTTCGACTACCATCAGTTTCTAGCGTATTTAAGAGAGCGACCACCGGACAGAATGAATTTTGTCGCCGATTGACCTGAAACGTTAAATGTGGACTACCTAGAACTCATTTGGTCCAAAAATCACTTTGTTTCAGGACGTTTTGATTCTACAGCGAAGTAGTGGAACGCTGCCTGTCAACTCCCTTCAAAGTGATCCAATCGAAAAAGGGATGGGTTTATTTGGTTGGTAATTTTGTGCCAAGCCAAGGTGTGTTTAACGTTAACCCCGATCTCCACTTCAATTGACGATTTGAAACATTGAAGTGAAGGTAAATAAAACAAGCGAAACAGCACTGTAAAAGAAGAGTGCGCAGACAATTTATCAATAATGACCATACCAAATGTATCATGTCATTTAAGAACCCATTTCCTCTGCTCTTTTTAGGAAACACACTATACACCTATATGCGACTACAAAATCAATACTTTACGGGTGTAAGCACAAGAAGGCATGATTATGGAAATAAAAACGATTTGTGCAGCTTGTTCCACTTTCACTACACCTTCAATATGCTCACGAAGACGGTTGGTTCTCTCTCTCTCTCTCTCTCTCTCTCTCTCTCTCTCTCTCTCTCTCTCTCTGAAAAATCTCCCTGATCATTTTTTTAGTTTGTGATCCTCTCACTTCTCATCAATGCCTCCGCCGTGGTAGTCAAAGTCGACTTGCAACTCTCCTGCGCCCTGCCAAACATCACTTTCATTGGATCGGTTGAACTGTGGGAGGTCGGTTTAGATATTTTATCCCTCTGAATCACATTTGTTAGAGGGATACATACCTATCTACAAACGATTTGATTTCTGAAGCAACCGCGTTCGCAAACAGCAGCAGTCATAATTTCACTCTCACATCGTTTAATGTGGACGATGGAATCCTCGATAGTGATATTGAGCCATATGTGATGATAAAACACAACTGTCGTGAAGAAAAGGAAGTAGTACGTAAATTCTGTTGCCGAACACACTCTGTTATTTTCAGAAGACTCACATTCACCTTCCAGACTGCCCTGACATCCACAACCGCAAACTGTGCTCTTACAAAGTGAAGGTCATCCTTAGTGAAGAAAAAAGCGAGGGAAAACTTGAAGACGTAACTGATCGTACGCTCACTGATGAGAAAGAATAATTTTGAAGTCGAAGATTTCATCCATATTGACCCTAACCAGTTTTCCCAATGAAAACATCCTCTCTTATACACTGCGCTTATGGTCTCTGTGTGTGTGTGTGTGTGTGTGTGGGGTTCCACGGTGAAACTGCGCAGAGTCCGTCACTTGTCTGCGTCTCTCCAATTCCTCTGCACTCTCTCTTACGGGTTCTAACTCCACGTAAATGTTACGGAAACATTACGGAATTTGGTCATTTCCACCGTTCATTTCGGGGGCGCAGCCCCCGGCGAGTTTCATTTTGCCTAAATAACGAGATTTGTATAATTTCGTCCCTGTCATAAATTTTCTCATTTTGTCATGTGTTTTTTTTTGAAAACGATTTTTTGTTTTCAAAACAACATGAAAGTTTCACAATTGACATTAATTATTGATCAACAAGTCGTTGTATTAGGTGCTCTTTACTGTGAGTAGTACTGAAAATTAACGAGTTTCGATTGTCCAATTGACGTAAAACGTACTTCCTGTTCACAAGCAGCTTCTGTTCACAACGAATACCATTTGTCTCGTAGAATGAATAAATACTCATTGATAAATTGTTGAAAAAACAGTGAGATTGGGAAAAAAACTAAATCACACTGACAAAAGTATCTTGTATTTTTGTTGTTATTTTTCAATTGATTTTTTTGCATGCTAGCTTCTTTCCAACCTCGCTATCCTTTTAATAATTTTGAAGATTTTTTGCCTCTCCTTTTCCTAGATAAATCTCGATCTCCTGTTTCATCATTCATTTTTTTTTAGTTTTCTACTTCAAGATTTAAAACTTGCCGTTGTTCTAGAAAATCAGGGGTGGCCGTGGGTCCGCAAAACCCGGTTACGTGAAGTTACGGCCCAACCCGACCCGACCTAATGTATTCCAGGTCGGGTCGGGTTGGGTAGGGTTAACCCGAAAACCCGGTCGTTTTGAGAAATGGGGTTGAAATTCGGAAATGATCGGCCGAAAGCCATTAGCAAACTATTTAGAATGTGTTATTATGCTAATCTAACATGACTGCATTGATTTTTTATCTGAAGTTCATTTGCCTAGGTTACGCCCCAACCCGGTCGGGTTGCAGCGTAACCCGACTGGTTTAAGCTTATTTCCATTTCATCCCGACCCGGTTCAACCTGGGTCGGTTTGGGCCAACCCGGTTGGCCGGGTCAATTGACCACCTCTGCTTTACATGCTTTGAGCACCTTACATTCCGTAGCATTTATATACTCACACCGTAAAACATTGAATACTTTTTTTGTTTGAAAAAATGGTTGAACAGAAACTGAAAAGGATAAAAAATTATTTAAGGAGCTGCAAGAGAAAATAAAAAACTTTACGTATTTTGCATATTTTTACGTAACATCCCTTATATTAAAACGCTATGGTTTTTTTTATGGTCTATCAGCGTAAAGCCACGCGTTAATTTCCTCCGAAGGAGAAGCCTAGGCCGATTTTCACGTGCTTCACGCCAATTTCACGGCCGAAGGTCGAGTAATGAGTGGCCGTAGGCCTTGAATGTTTGCGACCGCAGGCCGCCTAACTGGGCGGCCGAAGGTCGCGACCCAGGAAGATGCGCGCCGTTGGCGCGCGTACCGTTCTGGTTTTGTATATAGTTTTTAACCGCAAGTAGTATTATCTAAACTAAGTGCATACGTGATTTTACGACTAAAAGTGAAACATATTTCTGTTTTTTCAGCTCACCATTACATATCACCAATTTGGCTCATTAGTGCTCTTAACATCATTTACAATAAAACTTATTCCTTTCGATTACTTTAAATTATATCAAACCTGTCATGCAATTAAAATTGATAAAGTATTGATTTCTCTGATAACGCTATGAAACATTGATAACTTCCATTTAAAAAATTTGATTACATTCTGAAACGATCAAGTAATTTTCATTATATTGTGGCACAGTTTTAAGAGTTACTTCCATTATCATCTCGCAAATTCAAATATGCGCACTTTCGCTTGTTTTCACTGAAATCATGTTGCAACTAACGTCCTTTCGTCTAACTGGTTTCCATATTCAAGAACTTATCTGATCAGACCGTGTAACATTGAGACTGACACATTTAATTGTCAAGAAAAAAGTAGGTCCGCAGGCAAAATTCGGTTTATTTCATATTGAGAAATATGGTGGTTTCCCGTGAAAAAGCCAAGCCTAAAATAACCTTTCATACAGTCAAATAGTTTCACGGAATTATGTTCAGTTTTCGCGACCTTCGTCCAAAAACTGAACAATTTAGGCTGTCGCTTAATCTCTGGTAACGCCCAAAACTTCCATTTAACGTTTCGAATGTTTTAAACTAAATAGATTGCAAAAACACGTAATTTACGTAAAGTTTTGTACTTTCGGGCGACGATCATAATGTCCAATTCAATGACTTTCGGTTTTCAAAAAAAAAATTATGCATACAATTTACTTGCGACTTCCAGAAACTTACGCATTTTCGTGAAACCACGATTTGGGTTCTATTCCATTCGCGCCAGAGCGGTTCCCAGCCGCCCTTGGTAACCGACCCGAAAACCATGTTTTGTTAATAATAACTTTTTTTTAAAGAACCATTAGGGGGAAAATATATTATTTCCCTAATTTTCAAGTAACGTAACGTACCAAGGTGTAACTTTCCGCTTAGGTTTCAACTAACTTTTTGTTTATTTTTTGCCGTACATTCAAAAACGTTCTAAGATTGCTTTTACACAATTTCTTTTGAAAACGTTAACCTGGTACACTTCAAGTCTTCATCGCCATCCATTAGGAAGCATTTATCTGATTACGGCATGAAACATTGCAGACAGAAAAATTTTAATAATACAATCTGCATTGTTTTCAAATGTTAAAGAAAAATATGTTCGCCGGTTGACATGAAATTTTACTTAACCTAACGTAGTTTCACGTTTCGTTACGAAAATTATGTTTCGTATGCTCTTGGCTTCTCGTTTTTTTTCACGATTCTGGGCTAGGCTGTAAAATCAATAAAGTTAGATGATTGCTGATGGCAAATAGTCATCCCAAATCTGGAATTTCTTTTTTCCTGACACAACGTTGCAATGCATTTCCCACAACGCTTCGTACATTTTCGTACTATCCCTTGAAATTAGATATTTCCACAAGCAAATACATTCCTTTGCGCTGAATTGACGTTGCAATTGGTTTTAATTAATTACTTCCATTTTGTAACTCCCCTTAACGTTTCGTAAATTTTTAAAAGGTTACGTTGCACTTTTTTTTCCAAACATTATTTTTCAATTATTCCAATGTTCCAGTGTTAAAGCTTCTATCTGCATTTTGTACTTTTCTTCAATGATACCGTGGATTTGTTTGGCATTTGGATATAAAAGGTTGACAAGAATATAAAATGTTAGCAAGACAACTGGCGAAATCTGACGGGGCGGTTTTGGAAAATCACTAACGTTTTCAAAACGTAAAATTGTAAAATTCTTTTGCGTGGCAAGGGACTAAAATTTTTGCAGTCGTTTGCTAAATGATTCGGCATAAAAGCCTGCGTTTGGAAATTACTAATATATTTTCTTGAAAGGAAAAGTGATATTAGTGAGCTGCGTTGTAGATCAGATAAACTTGCTGTTTCATTATTTTCTTAAGAGAAAGGTGTTGGAACTTGGAAGTATTGTCATTGCAAATCCCAGTTTTGTGCATATCAAATTCTAAAACTAAACATGCATTTATAGTCGTCGCCAAAGCTACTTCGCCCAATTTCGCTTTTAGCTCTGTGCAAATGACAGCAGACGCGAATTTGCGTACGAAAATCCTATGCTTTAGGATACGTACGCAATACTGCGTCATGGTTACATTTGCAAATCGAAAAAAAAGTGAAATTGGCGAAGACTATAGGTGCTTATAAGAAGCAATCCGTTTAGACAATTGTAAAAACTTAAAATGAAACAATAAACTATGCGAATCTCTCAAATTTGTTTTTTGAAGAATGAAATGTAGCAATTGCTGGAAGACATGTTCTTAATTTTTTTTAAGTTCATATTTTCAAAACTGTGATTGTTGTTTTTAGAATTCTTTGTTGTCTTCTTCATTACATTTGAGAATTTTGTTTTAAGTTAGCAAAAAAATTAAAAAAACAAAATTTAGAAGTTGAATTGAAGCATTTCTTCTCATTAAGGAAGTTATTGTTTTGAAATTAAAACAATTTACTAAGCTGTTACATTAATTGTTATCAGGAAAAGGGGAAAGTACTTACTAGTATATGCTTGCGAGTATTAGAGTAGTTTAGCCATTGTAACATCACGGAAGAGAAAGTTGACTTGAAAAAAATGAGATTTTGCGAATAACTTAAATTTCTTAGCTTAAAACAGCTTAGATTTTTGATGGGAATAATATTACTTTTTTCTGGATGTTCCTCGAAATAAAGAAAATTGCAAATTTTGACTCAACACATGTGGCACAGTGGTCGCTTCAGACCTTTATTTAAAAAAAAAATAAGTAGTCGACGAAGCTCAACGATCTCGTAAAAGGATAAATTGAATTTTTTAAGGTCAGAATAATCAAATGTTTCAACCATTTCCCATGTGAAAAAGTTCGATACTTTTCAGCTTGCGACCCTTTTTTCCGTTCTAGGCAAATTTTCGAAGGCTTAATGTCTGTTGCCAACCTTCTAAATGGAAACTTTAATTTTGAACGACAATCTTTTGACAGGCTGGAACGGTCGACGAAACTAATTTTCTTTATTTTTTTGACTACGAAAACATTTACAATGAAATTGACCCGAATTTTTTATTTGAAATCACCTAAATTTACAAAAATTGGTTTTTTTATTGTATTGTTTTTTTTGTTAAGTTTTAAGTAGAAGATGCGTTAAAATGAATTGTCACTTGTAAAAGATAAGCTCTTTCTCTTTACCAAACAAGTCAAATCTATTAAGGAAATTAACGAAATCATCGTGAAACCTTAGATAAAACTATTTTTGAAAGACAGATTTTTAAATGGTGCAAAAGTTAGATTGGAAGCTAGGCTTACCTGTTGCACTGTTATCGCCTCGAAAAAAAACTTTATATGTTTTTAAGAAAAAAAACATTTTCAAAATTTGCGTTTTTTAATTATGTGAGCAGTATGAAATTTTAAGGTACAAAAATACAATAGAAACCATAAATTTTTTAAAGATAATACAAAGTAAGGGATATGTTTTTTTTTAAAAAATTGATTCGTATTTTTTCAATTTCCTTTAAATGTCGAAAAACTTGTTTTTTTCAAGATTAAATGTTTCGTAAAAAACAGCTTGTAAAATATGTGACGCATAAATTTTTATTAGACAAAAAATGTCCCATATTTTCAATAACAAAAAAATTGTATATTTTGTTGAAGTTATTTTTTGCGGTAAACCACTTCAAACTTTGCAATATCTCCAAAAAAGGATGTCTTCAGAAATACGACACAATCTTTGCTGTTCGATCCCGAATCAAATTAATTCGCCGGAAAATCGAATTTCCGGTAGCTTAAAAGCACCTTTTGGCGTCTTCCGGGTTGTTCTTTTTATGAGATTTTTACCCCAAACCGAATTATTTTCTTTAAATTTGTTTTGTTTTTAAACAATTTGAATGAATGTTATTTTTCAGATATCTCCGTAGACACAACTTGTTCCAAACAATTAGTTGGGCAAATATTCTTGTTTTGTTATTACGCGAAAGTTTTTTATATTAAAGTTTTTATCGTTTCTAGCTATAAATGGTGTAAAAACATGGTTCAAATAATCTTTGTATCATTTCTGCTGAAGAAATGTATTCAAAATTTAAAAGTATTTTCATATGACAACAAAAATTTTAAAAAAAAAACCTTTCTGTTTTCAGGCCTGGCGAAGCGCAAGTTTCGGCTCAATGTTTATGAAATTTGCAGTTTGTCTCAGCACTGGCTTTGTTTAAACTAGGATAAACAACTGAGTTCACGTCTTTGTTTATTTCTTCCATTGACGACTACAGACCGCCGAAAAATCGTTTTTCGATTCCCTTACATCTGAAACTCTGAAAGAAAATTTAAAAAATTGTTCTATGATTCGACGCCTGACTTCTAGAACACTGATCATTGGTTTTAGTGTGTTACTAGTTTTTCATCTTACTCCTCCGTATTTTTATTATGATTGTGTCTGCAGACTAGATTTAATTGTGTTTTGTTTTAAAACACAGACAAATTGATTTTTCTTGTACCGAACCGCATAGTTTTTTCTCTTGTTAAAAATTTAAAATCAATGTCCAAGTCTTTTTTAATTTGCAGAAAAGAAAAATATCATGTTTTGAAACATAGAAGTTCATAAAGAAAGGTACATTTAATACACAAAAAATTAACATTTAAATGTTTAACGTGAGCATTTGAACCCGCAATGCTCAAAGTTTTCAATCATTCTTTGCCATACAGCATTTGTTGTAACAGAGAAAATTTTTAAATAAAATGCCATTCATCTAATATGAGTTTACAACAAAACTGCGTCCGTCGAAATATCCGTTATTTTCTATTTTGGAGAATTAATGTATTGCGAGAATTAATGTACAACTTATGTTTTGCAATTTGAATGCACGCTTCCGTTTCATAATTTGCATTAAAGCCTCTCTATTAAAATTTAGGAATTCCGCCATGGGTTCGTTGCTATAAAGTCTTAGTTTGTATGAATAGAATTGCTCACTCCTCGATAAAAAAGTTTTGTTCCCAGATTTAATCACACAATACAAAACAACAAGATTTTTTAAAGTATAAAACTGTGGACTTCAAATCAGTACCAAAAATTTTAAAACAAACAATTTTAAAAAAAAACAGAATAATGGAAATTCCAAAAATCTTTATTGCGAATAAAAAATCGATTCGAGTCCGCCAGAACATGGTGTTGTTTTTAAAAGTAACTTTGCGGTTTTATCAATTGCACTAACTGCTTATCACTTCTAATGTATGAACCCTAACTTTTAATGCTCTAAAAAATACAAAAAAAAAATTAAAATTTAAAACTGTGAAACCGTTGGTGTCGTCAGTAAAACATTAAATAGAACAAAAAATTAAGGAATACATCACTAAACTTTCAAAATCTTCACTATACGAATCAAATATCCGTTTATCAATAATTTTTTTTTGGTTAGGTCACGTTATCGTTTCACACGTTGCATTTAACCATGTCTGCTGATATCTTTTACTCCTGCGTGGAACTTTTGCTTGAAATACGGTATTGTTCTTTTCAATAATAAAACAGATTCAACTGAACCAAAGTAGATGAAACAGTTCCCCGCCGTTCATTATTCTTCCGCACCCTGAGGCTATTTTCTCCCCGCCGATCCCCAATTTGCATAGATACGCTCTCATCAGAAATTCCGATGGCTTTTATGAGCGCTGACAAGTCGCGTAAGAGAGTCCGGTTTATAACTCTATTTGACGCCCCTTAATTTCAATTTGGGGTACTCCAGGTGGCCTCAGGCAACGAGAAACACCAACGTCAATTCGAAAGTTGTTTGTCTCTCTCTCTCTCTCTCTCTCTCTCTCTTTTTTTTTTTTAAATCGTTTTTTTTTCAGATGTTCGACTCCATTTTGCCAACAGTATTTAATTTATCGAGAGAGAAACAAGTTCTCTGCATGGGATGGGGTCTACTTCTTCTATGGACACTCTCCATAACCTACATGACACGAGATTTCTGGTAGGATAAGTAACAAAACTGCAATTAGTTAAACAAAGGAAAACTAAACATTCAAACAAAAAAGTATATAAACCCAAAGTGAAAAATATATAAATTTCTTTATTAAGGCATTTTACTGTTTCAACTTCATTAATAGTTTGACAAGACGACAGTTCTGCAATGAGCAGGGAATTCCGAAAATGTTTAAATCTTTCAGACAGTTACAAGTTTGGCATAAAAAGAACTTTTACTCATTTCGTTTTATATATTTTTACTCTTTCTGTTTGGGAAACGAATTCGCATTGTAATTTTTTAATAGTTAGTATACAAGACACAAAAACGATAAATTTTTAACGAACAAAAAAATGGACTTGGATTTTTCTATGGTGTTTTTGTTTTTTTTTTGTTTAAAAAAAAGGCGAGTGACCTGCAAAAGGGGCGTGGCCCTATGTCGCGTTTTTTCTATATTTTTATCTTTAAATCTGTGAATAATGAACTTGAAGATATAAATTTGATACTTTTATTGTTCATTAGAAATTGTCACATTTTTCGCAACAAATACCATTCCAAAAAAACCAAAATATGCATCTTCCATTTAACTAAAATGTTTCAAATTGTAACCAAAGATTACAAAAAGATTTGTCAGAACTACTTCGCCCCCCCCCCCCCCCCCCCCCCCGGGTCTCTTAAAATTCTTTGAAAAGTTCTGTCATTTCTGAGAAGAAAATATGTCTCGTTTGAAAAGATTTCCAAATTAACAACAATGTTTAAAAGTTTAATTTCTTAAAATTTTTAAGGATTTCGTCATCGTTTTACAGAACTTTTTTTTTTCAAAATAAAGATTACAAAAATTATACGCCTACAAAAATTGAACCGTGTTTTTCTCATTCGGTTTGAATGTTTCAATTGTCTTCCTAAGTCTTCGAAGTAACTGACTTCCATTGTGATGCTCTGCGATTTTTTTGAAAGATAAAGAAAAATATTTCTAGTTTTTCCAAACGCATCCAAGTTTTGGATACACTAAAATTTACGCAACGTTTGAGTGTATTATGAATTCCCTATCTGAATAAAATATTTCAACTTGCAACCAAATTTTACAAAAATAATTATTTGAACTGCTGCTCGACTCTGCTCTCTGAGAAAAAAGTTCTGTCATAGATGAGAACAAAGAATACCTAGTTTCAAATAAGTTCAAATTTAGCCACATTCTTTAAATGTTAAATTATTTATTAATTTTGTAAGGTTTTCGTTATTGTTTTCATAGCATTGGTGCGATACGCAGGCGAAAATAGCATTCGAGTAGCGGAGACGCAGAGAAAAAGCGGCTTTTTATCGCCGATTTCGGTTTGGCGACGGCTATAAATGTAGTTTCATTACGTTATTTAAACTAATTATAAAAAAATTATTACAAAAATTTAAAGCCGTGTTTTTCTCATTCGGTACGTTTTCTATTATGTATTCGGGGTTTTTTTTTTGTTGAAAAGGTAGAACAATGTTTTTATTATTTTACGAAACGACTCACCCAAGCTTTGAATACTAAAATTACCGCAACGTTTGATTCAACAGTAGAATGAAAAAAGTTTAATTCGTGAAAAACTAAAAAAAAAAAAACAGAAAAAAATTAAATAAAAACTTTTAGGTTTCCTTCGGCCTTCGGCCTTCCACCACTTTCCGAAAGGGTTGCCGCCCCCGTGAGCATTCCTGAGCCAAGAATGATGAGGAAAAAATTAAGTTTCACGGGGTTAGTTTAAAATAAATTGTCCCTGAACATTTTTTTTCAGAAAAGAACTACGGCAACTCTACGCAATCCGCCATTGATTGATTTTAAGAACCGTGATGATTCGAAGAACAACTGTGATTCACTCTGTATTTTTTGTACATAATTTTAAAACAATGATGTAAATCAATAAACTAGAGCAAGATTTTTGTTTGTAAATATACTTATTCTATTGAAATAACGGTGAAATATCTATTCAATGCTGAAATCAGTCCAAATTTCACAATGACTTTTCACATTCTAGTAACCAAAACCTTTGGGGCAAAATCCAAATGCTACTAACTTGTTGAAACCTTGAGTTTTTATTGTAAATTATAATTTTTCACAAATGTATTATTTGACTGTACACTAACGTTGCAGCAGTAGCTGATTCGTGTAGTGCTCGAAATGCTATTATAAACCTGTCACCCATTCTTAATTTAAAAAAAAAAATTTTTTTTGTTGTAAACTAAGTGCCATGACGCGTTCAAAATCCATTTTCGTTCCATTCACTAAGAATTTTCATCTACATGAGATATCAATTTGGAATGATTCCAGAAAAAAAAAATTAAATTTTAAAAAAAAAAAGCAATTTAAAAAAAAATTTCAATCCATAATTTTTTGTTTTTCATATTTCTGATCTTGGAGCTGGGTTGGGGAAACATTTATTCAACGTTAACAGTTGCAAAATGTTCCTTTTCATCCTATTGACTTTTCAAATTCTAATAACGACAGCATTTCAGACGAGCTTGTGAACAGAAAAAACAACACAAGAAACCAAAAAATCTTATAAAGTCTTGAAAACCAGAATTGCGGCAGGTCAAATAGAACACAAAAAATTGTAGCCCGAGTTCCCGGGCCCGAGTTGTTAGCCTTACACGCAATTTGGTCCACTTGTTAAGCTCAGGAGAATGTTTTAGAATTCTGTGGTAACATTTGTTTTTTGCTGTTCACTAATACGGGAAGGCGCCTACAATCCGTAGTATTATTACCACATTAATTTTTATCAGCTAGCATTCTTACAAAGTTGTAATCCGTTTTAATAATTATTAAATTTTTTATTACATTTTCTTAAAAATTGCTATTTATTGTCAATCTTTAAATAAACCTTTGTGTTTTATACATCTTGCATATGTGCCGTCAAAACGATCTTTTGAAGAAAAAAAACAAATTATGGAAACATTGAAAACATGATTACTTCACAATCAACAGAAATTGATTAGCCCATCTTTCGTAAAACTAGCGTTCTACGCAAAAAAAAAACGTTTTGAATAAAGAATTTATTTTTATTTGACTTCCATGATTTTATCTAAATCGAATGACCAACCCTGATCTAAATAACGATATAAACACGAGATTCATTTGCTATAGCTCTTTAATGAAACATTTGCACAAACCAGATATGCACCTGAATACAGCATTTTCGCGACCACGGCTGGCACTCGTGCGTAGGAGGAAAATCAATACACCCTCGCAGCCACCAAACAAATATTGCGCCGGGCGATTCTATTCCATTTTCAACTTTTTGCGTATTTATCTTACTACGGAGCTGAGATTAAACAAAAGAATTTACTAAATAATCTAAATGTAATCTGCAACATTTAGACAAACAACTTTCGCAAATTTCAATATTCTTCAAAAATTGGTCGAAATTGTGCAATTTTTTGTGTATAAGTCGTAAACAAGAGTATTATCTCCTAATCTTTTTTGTCATTTTTTCATCTTTCCTGTGTGATAATCATGTTTTCTTTTCAGCTCAATGTCGCAAAATACAATGTTTCCTCTCTCAGAATTCAGCTGGGCGTTTCAATTTATCGCTGAAAGGGTAAAATAAAAACCGTTTGTGGTTGAACAAGGAATTCCAGCTATCTGCAAAATCGTTTTTCCGAATGATGAGAACAACCAAATATTACAACAAAGAAATGGAAAAATTGAAACGTCGCCCAATAATTCGATGTAGTGAAATGAGAATCCACAATCGGGTGAGTCTGAACTACATTTGTGAATATTCATTTTTCAGGTTTTATATGCACAGATTAGTTATCGGAAATTACAATTATCGAATTGGAAAAATCTGGATAGAAAGGATTTTTCAATGTTTCGGGTTCAATCCCTAAAACTCGTGAGTGTTTTTTACAGCAATGACGCCATTTTTTGTTGTCTGTGTGTTTCTTTTTAATGTTTTTTTCTGAATTGTCAGGGAATATTTCTTACAATTATACTGCTCGTTAACTCTACTTCGGCAGTTTTGGCTGCGCACACGGCCTGAAAATCGTATATTGCAACCCTAGGAACAACGTCAAATCTTTGGCACGTTGTACCGAAGTAGCTTTGGCACGAACTTTAAATCGAATTAATTATTTTCGAAGGAAAAAAAACTGCTTTTCACATGCACTCTTCTTTTCAAAATATCATTTTTTTTTAAAAATACTTTGTGGTTTATTCAGCACAGTCAGCTATAAGAAAACGATATAAAATTTCAGTTACCTTAGGATTTATGAAATTATGGAACGAATACATATGAGACAACATATTAGAGGCTTAAAATTCATTATTTGTCCAAAGTGAAACATACAAAAAAGTAGCTAATGTTTATAAAATCGTGAATCTAAAAACCTACGTGAAGGAAATTGTGAATTCCTGTAAAAAAAACCCAAACTCAACATCTTCCGCATTTTGAATTCTGTATCCTTTCTGAAACATACAAAATAATAAAGGCCCCTGTTTCTATAAAATCCATTTTTTTAAATACTTAGAGCAGCTAGCAAAAAAAGTAGTTTTGTTTGAAAATGTTTCTTCTTTATAAATATTTCTTTTCCAAAAAACAATTAACGTAGTTATTGCAATTTGACAATGGCCAAAAATGTCTTTAAAAAAGTAAAGTGTTTAAGAAAAATCAAGCGTCTGCCTATTTCGCAAAATTTCTCGGTCATTCTAGCTTCAGTATGATTTTTTTTTTTTTGGAAGAATCGTTTCCCCACTAAGTATTTAACATTTTTTTTGTTTAGATTCGTCTCGAAGCTGAAACAGTCAGCTCCTTTCTATCGATTTTAGTCTATTTTTGAAATGTGGAACATCTTGAATTGTTTTAACTTTCTGAACACGATTCGGCAAAACTTTTAAGAAGATTTCATCTTTAACCGCTTCCAGCAACAAAAAGCAGTCTGAGCCTTGTAAACAGCGGACTTTCGCGAGTTTTCCTGCAAAAGAAAACGAATGGTGTAGTGTGGTTCTTTTTTAATTCCATTTTTTAGTCTTTGAGGTTCCTTCAAAAAGTCAGCTTTAAGTGAACGGTAGAACAGTTTACTTACAGTAGGATTAATAAATTTATGAAAACCCGGACTCAACATTTCATATGCTTTGAATACCTTATGTCCAAAGTAAAGCATACACATTTTTGTTTTACAAACTAACGAACATACAAACGAAAGATTTTATTGTTGGATCTTTCTGAATTGGATTATCTTCAAGGAATATTCTTACAATAAACATCAACTTTAAACACAAAAACGTTTCACATGTATTCTTCTTTTGAGCAGCGGAGCACATTAGCGAATCAAAACCTGTGTGCAAATTTCTAACGGCTTCCAGCAACAATAATCAGTCTGAGACTTGTAAAAAGCGGACTTTCGCGAATTGTGCTGCGAAAGAAAACAAATCCTTTATTGTCGTTTTTTTCAACTTTAGTACAAGGTATTTATGTTTCGTTGAAACCGGACATAACATTTTACGCGCTTAGAATTTCTTGTGTGTCTTTACTGAAACATACAAAAGAATAAATAAAAGTCAAGCATCTGTCTATTTCGCAAAATTTGTCGCTCAGGGCTGTTCGTTCGGTCACTCTAGCTTTAGTATTTTTATTTTTGAAGTCGTACCTTTTCCTTGCTAAGTAGTCAAAACTTTTTTTTGTTTAGATTCGTTTTGAAGCTGAAACAGTCAAGTCATTTCTACCACTCTTAGCCCATTTTTGGAATGTGGAACATTTGGAACTGTTTCAACTTTCTGAAGACGACTCGGCTAAGCTTTTGAAAAGATTCCAACTCTCCTCTTGTTCTATTATAGGAGATTCTATTTCAGCACATATGATGTCATCTCTGAATTTTTCGGTAAAACTTTTCATTAAAGACTAAAATTACAATATTTCAGAATCTCAGAAAGTTACAAATCAAAGCTGGACTACAAGATATTAATTTGAGTTCTCTAGTTAAAGGAAAATTGGAAGAGCTGATAATTAAGACCGATTTTGAACTCTGGCCTTTGCAAGAAATAAATTATATTTTGAAGGTAAGAGGAGAGAAAGAAGGGAATTGCCTGTTTTCAAAAAGCCAATGTATTGAGAAAAAAACCAGACAACTGCAAAGTTGTGAGAAATGGTTTAATTTATTAAAAATTAAAAAAAAAACTTGTGGACAAAAAACTTTAAAAGAAGATTTTGCTGTTTCAATAAACGCTTTTAGGGTTTGAATAAATCGAGCAGTCAATACAGACTGGAAACTAGTAGTTTTTCAAAATTGAAAATAAGACAAGAATTTTTTATATAAACCAGGAGGGTACGCGCGCCAACGGCGCGCACCCTCCTGGGTCGCGGCCTTCGGCCGCAAACATTCATGGCCTACGGCCACTCATTACTCGGCCCTCGGCCTACGGCCGACCTCACCCTCCTCTCGGGAGGAAATGAACGCGTGAATTTCCGCTGATCCACTACACACGCACATACACACACGGTAGCGTTTTGTTGTAAGGGATAGATTTCTTCTAGATAGAGGTATGAAATTTAGAAAAATGCAAATAATGTGGAACATGAAATCGGAACATTATTTCACAAAAACGTTAAGCAATAATTGGACAATTCTTTTCATTATCATGGTTGAACAAATCGCTGACAATGCTTATTAACATTTTTTAAAGTTTTCATTATTTAAACAAATTAAGTTTGTTTCTGAAAGATTAGTTACCTTTTGCAGCACTTTTTGATATATTTTGGCCGCATTCTTTCTGCAGTTTGAGTTAAGCAATTTTACAAATCTTTGTAACTTCGGGTTGAAAACTAAGCATGTTACAATTAAATTATTGTTAATAATGCAACATTCTGAATATTCTACTAACCACATGTTTTACGTCTTCCTTTTTGCAATTTGAGACGTTTGTAAGCTGAATTTGAACAGGTTTATGATATTTTAAAGGTTAGAGGAGAGAGACGAGAAAATTGTGAATTCAACCATTTTCGAACTCTAACTGAAATTCAGTTTGAACTTGCGCAATGAAACTTTTTGATTATAAATTATTTCTTTTTGTTTGTTTTTACCTGAAACAAAAATGCCGCGAATGGCGGAAAATTTAAAGAAAAATATTCCACAACAAAAAAACAATTTGGCCAAAAATCACCAAAAGATGATTTCGGTGTTTCAAGAAAAGCTTAGGATAATTGTATTCAATCAAGCAGTGATTCCAAGGCGAAAACCATAAATTAACCTTCTAATTTAAAAAGTTTTTTTTTTCAATTTGCCGATAAATGTTTCATTAAAAAATTAACCACAGGCTATATTGGGCTTCTTTTATGGTTGAACAGTTTTGCCCAGCAAAAAAATCACCGGGATAAACAATTTTCAATTTTGTTCCACAACAGTTTTCGTTTGATTTCAGAAATGGCTTAACGGATTCACTTCTTTGAGAAAGTTCAAACTACAATGTGGCGATATTGGCCGAATTCCAATAACTCTGAGAAAAAATGTCAGAGAAATTATAATGGAAAATTTTGATTATTCTCTGGTTTCTGAAACTTTTGATGAAGACGCAATCTTTCAAGAACTCAAAGAAGTAAGTTTTATTTATTATTTAGATTCAAATCTTTAAAAAATCGATTTCTTCAGCTTGGAATCACCGGTAATTTCCGCTTCGAAGATGTTTTTCTACTATGTTCGGGTATCACTGGTTTCACAGGCAAGCTTTCGATTCAAAACGCTGAAATCAAGTTTGAACAATTGTGTTAATCTTTTTTCGAAAATTGGGAAATAAAAATTTTATTGCTGGCTGTTTTATATGTAACACAAAAGATAATCTAAAATTGTTTTTGCTTAAAACACTCGGGTCGGTAAATTGATTTTGCTTATTGTTTATTTTCAGGAGACAAAAACCCTCAGGTACTGCTTGACTAACACACATACACTCTTTATGCCTTTGTAAACGTAAGACTGGAATTAAAAAAGGTAAAATTTGTTAGTTGAAATTAGCTTCTATACATTCGTTTTTTCTTTTTTGTTACTTTTTCTATTTTCTTTACGTGACGATAAACTTGGTAATTTTTCTATTTAGTTCCTACTACACTCTTGAACAAAACGCCGTTTTTATCAGTTTTCCAGTTAAAAAGCATTTTTTTGTTTTACTAAAACCGAAAAAAAACACTAGTCTTTGAGTTCGTAGTGGTAAAAATCATCCTCACAAAAAATACCATACAAAGTAGCTCGACACCAAAAAGCGTTCGTTCGATGTTTCAACACTTTGGTAATAATTTCAACTAACCATAGCCATCGATACTCAAAAAAACAGCGGCAGTTGATAGTCACAGAAATTTCTTGTTTTCCCGCTATAGTGCTGAACTGAAGTATACTGAAATGTAAAGAACTAGGTAACAGTACAAACAGAATTTTTTATGAACAATTATTAAAATTATTTTCCGGTTCTAAAAACATTCTTGAGTTTTAATTTTCGGCAGCTAATTATGAACAACGCAAAATAATGGTCGTCATGCTCAAGCACACAGCTGGAATTCCATACTAAAAGGCACTTAAAAGTGGTTTACATTAAAAAAAAATCTTTTAGAAAAGGCATTTAAAGATATTTGAAATAAATGAACTAAAAAACACAGTTTGCCATATGTCATCATTACTTTCAAAATTTCATACTGCAGGCCTTGCATGATAAAATGGATAGCTTTCGATTTCACAAACTGAAAATCAGTACTTTTATATAAATTATCTTTCTGAAACCTTCAAATTATAGTTTTCTGGTTGGCACGCAAATATTTTTTAATTAGGAATAAAAGACGTGAGTGACTGTAAAATTTGATCTGTCCATTGTAATTAAATGAAAGGTAATTGTTTAAATTTTTAATTCTTTAAAGCGTTTGTTATAGTGCGTTTCCTAAAAAGAGATAAGGAAAATGGGATTTTCTTCAAGGAGTACGTTTGGTCCCGCCGCAATCATTTAAACGTCTGCGTACTCCTCTGTTACATTTCGCTTATTTTTCTGATATATTAAGGTTTTAAATCAAGATTGGATAAATACGATTGGATATCCAAGTCTATGAAAGTCGAAAACCGTTCGTTGGAAATAGAGTATTGTTTGTAAAGTTTACTTGTGTACAAAGTAAACAAGCCAGAGAAAATTCAACTGACTTTTAAAATCAATTTTAAAGTGAACTGTTAGTCTCTAACATGTCTCGTGTTCGCTTTTTGCAGGCTTCAATAAAAAAATTAAAAGGATTGTTTTTTATTTTAAACTTTAAAATCGATAATTTCTCTGACAAAAAATGTCATAATAGAGTTTGATGCATTGATTTGAACTTTTTGAAGAAACTTTGTCATTAAGAGTAAATTTATTTTTTTTTGGTTTTTTTAAACTCACTGTTATCTTAGCTCAAACTGAACATATTGCTGAAAGCGCGAATGTTTCACAGAAAATTTAAAAAGTGAATGTGTCCACAGAAACTGATCCGGAAGTTTTCTTGCTTTCGTTTACTATTTTTCTTGTTCGCGGTCGGCACAATATAAGACAAATATGTAATTTTTTATATTATAGAAGCAACAATTTGATGTTTCGTAACATTGGTGTAAAATTTTATTTTCCAACTGTTCACTTTCAGTCAGCTCTTGAAACGAAACTTGTTTGAAAAGGAAAAAGCTCTAAAACAGAGTTTTCTGAATATTTATTTTGGAAAAAAAGATTACTGTAGTCGTTTTGAATTCCAGTTGCTAATTTTCGATTTCACAAATTGAAAAAATCGTTATTTTCCCATACTAATGACTTGCCCGATTCGAAAGACAATACTTCGACAGACACTTTTTGTTTTCGTCTATTGTTGGGGTGTGAATTTTCAGTTTGCATAAAAGGGTTGGGGGTGTTCGTTGTGCATCAGATGCATCAGTTCCTGTCCTTCGCCGTCTTCGCTCTCGCGACCCACCTCGTTTTGGGGTGCGACCCACTGCCGGAGGAGCCAGTGGTCAACCCACCAGTTCCTGGACCTGTCGACAACCACATCCCAGTAGCTGTTGCTCATGCTCTTCGGAAGCGAGAACGCACCGGTCGCGAGATTATCGTGATACCTAGCCTACATTCATGTGAGGATGGATGGACGTCTTTTAACGGAGCCTGCTACAAGGTAGGAAAGAAAAAATAGAGAGAAAAATATAGTTTCCGCCAAATTGTAATCCTGCCAAAATAGGCATAATACAGCATTCGTGCGATACGAAGGCGAAAATAGCGTGCAAAAAGCGAAGTCGCAAAGATAAAGTGGCTTTTTTTCGCCGATTTTCGTTTGACCACAGCCATAAATGTAAACAGTAATAGAAAGAAAAAAAAAGAAATGGCGAGTTGGAGCGGAAATAGGGAAGGAGGGATACATTATGTATCATACATATGTCCAAGAAAAGACGGGCGCACATTAAGCGACCTTGATATCCATTTGCATTCAACCAATGTTTGAAACATTTTAGTGGATTGCTCTGCTAATGTGAACTCCCTCGCACGTCCGGAATTGGCGCCTTTTCCAACCTACTCCAAGCGCGTCGGGACCAAGTGCTTAGGATCCTTTAAGATGCTGTAGAATCATTTTCGATGCCTAATTGAGCGACCTTTATATATATTTGCCCAATGTTGTTTTGCCACAGACTATAACTAGTCCATGAAAAAAATCCGTTCTGCTATATTCGTTTTCGGAAAAAAAACAAAATAGAGAGAAACATAAGGGTACATTTAAAAAAATTGCATTAAAGGCAGTTGCTCACGTAAAGTGAAGAGAGGGACCTGTCCATGTTACATAAAACTCTCTGCATTTCACCATTGAAAATGACACTCTCTCACCTACATCACGTCATGAGCAGGTCCATTTTCATTTTTGTGGGTCATAGAACAAAACATGAAATAGATAACAAAGTGAACGGCAAAGGGTGAACGGCTTACAAAGAAATGGCAAAAGACAGGAAGGTAGGAAAACAGAAAATTGAAGAGATATGGAGCGTAACATAGCGATAACAAAACCACAAGGTAGCGAGGTAGAAAGAACCAAAAATTTAGAGAAAAATCAGCCAAAACATATTTATGGGTTTTGAAAGCAGGTGTCGAATATCGATTAATCTTGAAGTTTCCTTCTATGGATAAAATGTTAGTAAAACATTCCAGCGCCGTTATTTCCTTTTTGCAAAATTGTGTTTTTTTCACTGTGGCAAATGTTCGAATGTTAAACGATTTTTACAAACTGTTTTTAAAGATAAAAAACATAGATGTCTTATACCGAAACCTGCTACAAATAGCGTTAGCTGGATCACACCAAAACATTAGATTGTTAGTGAACCATTCCGCAAAACAAATTCTAATTTAGAATTTGTTTTGGTAAATTCTTGATTTGTTTGCAACTTTTCTCGTTACTTTTGCATTGTTGTCGCTGAAACTGCTGCCAAAAATCATTTTTCGTCGAGAGTGAGATAGAAACAGAGAGACAAAAAGAAAAAGGAATAAAAAGATAGAGAGAGACAAAAATAGAAATATAAGAAAAAACTAGAGTGATAAATCAAAAGACAAATAGCAATAAATAGAGGCAAAAAGTTTTTACGAAAAAAAATATTTTTTTTAGATTCTGACAAGTGCTGGAACCAATACTGCAGAAACCGCTTGTGAACAACTTGGAAGCAAGTTAGTGAGCATTCACAGCGAAGAGGAAAACAGATTCATCGTTGGTAAAGTTTTTGAAAAACTTTTAAATTTAGAATATGTTTTAAGATTTGGGAAACAAGATCGTAGGAACCAACTTCCAATACACCATTGGTTTTAAAGGACTGTCATCCGCTGCTCCCTACAGTACCATTTGGAGCGATAGAACTACTGTAGGTTTTTCAACAATTTTTGCTAATTTACAAATCAAAGAACATCAAAATAGGGGGTTTTAGGGTGCCTTCATTAACAATATGGTCGGGGGACAGCAGTGGAACCCTGAGTTATGCTATGTTGTGAGTTTTCGTTTCTTAAAACCTGAAAAATCAATTTTTCAGGCTTCCGGTCAAGGACTTACCAGATATGAGTGGAAAAAGATTGGCTGCACCTTCTTGAGCATGACCGTTTGTAAAATTGTCCCTTCTGTGACAACAGCTCGTCCCACTGTGCCCACTGTGAAGCCTACTGAAGCTCCTGTTGTTACGGTAAAACCTACTGAACCAACTCCAGTGACGCCGTGCGAAGAAGGATGGAAATACTTTGAAGCTACGGATTCTTGCTATAAGGTTTGCTTTTATAACCAGCTCTAAAGATTTTTTTACTATGCGGACATTGATATTTTGCCCTTTATAATTCACCTGTGTTAAAGCCAGCATAGCATCGCTTTCTGCAGTGAACTGAATGAAAGCTGTCAGATAATAAGGCGTTATTAAAGCATTGAAGTTACCAACGAATTATGACATCGTCTCTGTAAGATTCGCGCGGCGGCCTGAAAGCCACTGTCTTAGAAAAAAGGTTATTGTCTAAGAATCCGCCAAAATTTGGTCTATAACCTTCGTATGGCCCATTTAGATCGTTTTGAAACTTTTAGGTCAATATAGATTTTTTAGAGTGAAAATTTACGGTTTGCAGTTTTTCCCATTTTTCGACTACTGTCATAAAAGGGCTGCAAAACACCACTATAACAGAAAAAAGCCCCTAATGTTTACACATCTTTCTTTTTTCTAATAAAACTCCGTGGTGACGACGAAACGTGACTTTGAAACAGTAATTTTCCTTTCTCTTGCGCTGAAGTTCACGTTGGATGTGTTGTATTTTGTCCATAAACTCCAAAAGCTTTCAAAAAAACTGCTTTGATTGATGTTAATCGTATTTGCACAATCCCAATACCTTACCGCAACTCGGGTCAAAATTCGATATTTTGGAAGGTTGTAGACCAAATTTGGTCCAATTCTAAGACTGTCAACTTTTTCCTAAGATTAGTATTCCTTTTAAAAACATAGTGAAATGTTTCATTTGTGTCATACAAAATACGCTAGTCAAGTACATCATTAGTTTTCTAGCATGATTTCCGTATATTTTTGCGCTCTGTAGGTCGGTGAAAAAGTGGTAATGGGATAAAACATTCACTTACTGTGGCAAAACAAGCGGATTTTCAAAAAAGAATTCATCCCATTCAAGCGAAAATGATCATGAAAATAATATCTTAGAAGTCTAAACTACGTAAAACAGTTAATATAGCATGTAACATTGACAGGTTCTAAAATATATATATGCAGAGAAAACACATCGCAATGTTTCACATAGCAATGAAACAATGTTCTTTCTTTTTTTCATATCATTGAAAATCTGGAGCAATAAGTGTTTTGCAACAAATAACATTAATTTTCAGTAATTAAGTATTCAAATGTTTCATGAGTGTCTTATAAAATTCGCCTCTCATTTTGATTGATCGCTTTATGTCATATGTTGATGCGCCTATTTTCGAGAAAGATGAAAACCAGTTTGTGGGTATTAGATAAAATATTCGCTCACTTTAGCAAAACCACATGCGAATCCAAACCATTCAGAACGTTTTTGTGAAACGTATTTAAAAGAATCACCTAAAATATACTCGTCGCCAAATCTATTTCGCCTTTGGCTGCGTATACTGGCTGCGTCTAAAATTTCTGAAACAATCAAGTGGGAAAATGAAAGTCATCCGTTTTAGAGCATTTGAAAAATCAAACCATTTGTTACAAACATATGCATAGTAATAATAACTCAAGTACAGTTTTGCCATAACTTCTAAACAATAAAAGATCAAACGTAGAGTTAACACAATGCGAAACTGCATAAAATTTAATTATAAAATTGAGAAATCGACACATCCTTAAAAAATCGCTCTAAAAGTTGTCTGGAAATGGTTTGCTATACCCGGAAAGGCAAATAAAAAAAATTTTACCTACATGATCACCCTTTTTAAAGGTGATGCGTCTAAAAATCCAAGTTTGCAAATTACTTTTTTAACTTACAAATTACAAGTTTGGAATCGTAAATTGTTCTTCGAGTTTCTTTTTTCAACCTTTAAGATTATTGCAGGAACATTTACTCCGTTGCGTTTAGAATAAATTATAAGATCGGAAAATTGAAGCGATAATAATTTCTAAAACTTTCGCATTCATTCATTCGTTTTTGTTCTGTTTTTTATACTTTCAGAAGTTCGTCTTTAACTTTCTTCAAGTTAACTGTTTTTGGCCGCTTTTGTGAAGTAGCTACATAACTTCAAAATTCGAACAATTACCTCCAAGGATTTGCAAAATTTGGCAAAAATGTGAAATTCTCAAATTAGATTTGAAGGAATTGATTCACAGAAAACGGTACACCAACATCTGTAAATTTATTGAAATAATCAAGTGAGAAAATGAAACTTGTGCGTTTTTTAATTACAGATTTGCCACAGTTTTCGTTAATTTTGCAAACTACATTTAAAAGTCAAACCATTACTTGTAACGTCTAAAATATATGTAAGAAAATAGAAAATTTCTAGATTAGTGGCAGTCGGTTTTAAAAACTCAAATGTTTCATTAGTTTATCACAAAATATGCTGATAATTTCTATCAATAGTTTACCTCCATTGTGAATATCGGTCTTCCAGCTCTAAAAAGCATTCATAAACTGGGTAACGATACGAATTGTTTTCATGAAAAGTATGAGTGTTTTTAACGCACTGGTCACATCAAGCTAAAAGTTTTGGGGTACAAAAACGGGTTGTAAATTTCTCGAAAATGCTCATTACATCTTTGAAACATTGGTATGTTCTTAAAACCACGCTTTTAAAAATGTTTGCAGATGACAGATTGATTCCTGACTCACCCTTAGTAAAAAATATTTTTCACGTAAAAATCCAAATCGGCAGATTTTATTTCAAAACAATAAAGACGTTGAGAACTTTAGACTGTTATGGATCGGAAGAATATTTGTAGATATTGGGAAGAAATAAATTTTAAGATCACAACATTGAAGTGAAAATTGTTTTTCAACTTTTCCTTCCCAAAAGTAGGTACTGCGGTTTCTCCGAATCGGGTCTGTGTTTTTATGCCGTGCTTAACAAACTATTGTGATTTGGTTTCGCGATTTTCATAAGATACGCAGGCAACATCACCCAAATAGAATAAAATTACTTTGAGAAATACTTGTTAGCAATAAAATTTTCAGGTCCTTCCCAAATCGAAGGTCAACACTGCTTCTGAACAGTGCGAACAGGCTGGAAGCCACTTGGTCAGTATCCACACCGAAGCTGAAAACAAATTCGTAGTTGGTAGGTCAAAAGCAATTTAAATTTTTAAAAAATTGCCTTTTTCAGACATGGGAAACCTTATCCCTGAAACGAACTTCCAATACGTCATCGGCTTCAAGAAACTTTCATCTTCAAAGCCTTACACTGCTTTCTGGAGCGATGGATCGAATGTTGGTTTTTTTTTTTTAAGAAATAACACTCAGTTACGCCAAAAGTAGCAAGCCTAGTGGAAATAGATTTATCCACCATAATTCTGATAATGTTGAAACATACACCCAATTTTAGGCCCCCTTCACCAATGGAATCGAAGCGTTGAACACCGAGTGGAGTGATGCATTCTGTTACAAAGTATGTTACTTTGTAAATTAAAAAAAAGTGTTTTTAAGGTTTCTGGAGAAGGACTTACCAGATACACTTGGAACAAGATCGGTTGTTCTTACTTGGCCATGCCTGTTTGTAAGAAACCTGCTGTCAAGCCTTCTCCTTGTGAAGTTGGATGGACCCATTTCAACGAAACAAACGCTTGCTATAAGGTTTGAAAATACTAATGTTTTTATAACAGTTAAGGGTAGGTTAGATAATTAGGAAGAATTTTTTGCATCGAAAGGCTGAGTCAGTTGAGCTGCTTCGAGTCCTTCAAATGTGCCTGAAACATTGCTTAAACTTGTAGTTTCTGTTTAAAATTTTTTTTAACCATTTCAAAGTAATTTAATTTTGTTTATAATAGTTTTAAAACGCTAACAAAAAATATGTGTTTTGTAAAACTAAATTGAAAACTGAAATCCGATTCCATTTTTTATCATTTCAAACCGGTTTTTGAAAAAATCTAAATATATGAACCTTTCCTTAATTCCAAATTGGGACAACAATCACCGAATATTCTTAAAAAATATTCATCGCAGAAAATGGACAAAAAAATTCTCGCTGAAATTTTGAAAACCAGAAAATAAATTTGGCGGTGAAATTTTGGTTGTGAAATTTTAAAATTCTTTTTTTCTGGTAACATGCGGGAATTATGTTTTTCGTTGAATCTCAACTATTATTTTTGCTTAAATACATGGAAGAATTGGTTTTTTGCGTTGTATAAGGCATTTGTGTAAATCGAGATGCAGAAACGCTCTTTGAATCATTTTTCTTATTTTTCTTAGCAAATACAAATCAGAATTTGAAAGTTAAAACTGTATAATTTGTAATCGATTCAATTTTTGTACGATTCATATGAACTAAGAAAAATTAAAACTTTGGCTCACAACTTGGGTACCACATGTTCTTTTAGATTTTCTAACAAACTTCTTTTCAAAAAAAATTAATAATTTCTGATAACAAATGTTTTACGTGAACCAATTATGAATGCTTATTTTGGTCCTAGAAACCTTAGCAATGAAACAGTAAGTTTATGATTTTTATGGAAACATTGTTTCCAAGTAACCGTTTTTGTCGACAGAACAATCATATAATTTTATTTATATTTTTTTAAGCGAAACAATAGTTCACAAGAGTACGCTAAGGTTTGTATGTAAAGTTAAAGTAAAGTTTCCCCCGTATCAAGGTTTGTAGTACTTGCGGGAACCACCGACTAAGCCCGGTGGCGGGGTTGAGGCTCTCTTCCTGGCGTGCCAACGTTTCTCCAGGCGTATTACTTTCGTAGACTCGTCTACTACCCACTGTACCTTCGCCGAAGCGTAGTAGGCTGGGTTGACCCGGGGCGGGATCGAACTTGTGACCCTTCGAGTGGTAGCCGCGCCTTAGACCGCTAGACCACCAACCCCTTTGTTATTTTGTTATAAGGTTTGTATAGGTCTCTTAAAGGGACCGTCAGGGACCTTTTCATTTTCATTTTTATTGGGTACGGTCGACAAACATACCAATTAAATATGCTAAATTGTCTGTAACACTCCTTATAGTTGCCGCCAAACGGGCATCATTCCAATTTGTGCTTCATTCTCTGTTGATATTACGATTTTATGCTAATCTATCATCAACAGAGAATACTTGAACGAAATTGGCATGATGCCCGTTTGGCGTCAGCTATATTTTCCAAGTAATCTCGTTCTATTAGAATAACAACTTCGAAATTAGACTGGCTTGTAAACATCGTGCATGCAGCCGTTGGGGCCATCCGCAGAATCTGCATGCGGTAAGGCCGGTTTTGGGCACTTTGAAGCCAGAAATCTCGAAAACGGAGAATTATGAACCACATGTTGTATAGAATTTTTTGATCAGCTGATTTTTATCTTTTGCATGAACCAAAGTTACAAAAGGTCCCTGACGGTCCCTTTAAAATACGAAACATGAAATGGAGAGGTTTAAAAAAATGCAATTTTGTTGCTGAATTTTAATGGACCCACTTCAAACAAATGCTTGCTACAAGGTTTGAAAATACTAATGTTTTTAGAACAATTTTATTCAAATTAGGTTATTCGATAGAAAATTTCCCATCAAAATTTTAGATTCTTTAAACTGATTAAAGCGCGCCGAAGACTTTAAAATTAAACGTGTGTCTGAAACATGGAAAGATTCTTTAAAACATTTGAATATACAATTAAACGTTTTTAGTAAAATCAAAAGCATAATGTTAAATTTTGGTGTTCAGTGAGAAACATTCTTAAAGTGAAAACGTCACATAACAATAGCAAAACCATAACAACAACTACTTTTTTTTGGATTGTTACAATAAGCGAATGAAACATTTGCCTTATTTTTTTGTCGTAAGTTCGTGAAAATTTCGGTAAACTTTTCTGAATTTAAAAAAAATGTTAGAATTTTAAAAAACCGTGTTAAGGCAGTATGATTTTTTAAGGCCTTAAAATATAGCATTTGTTTGAAACATGCAAAAATATGTTTTTGTCTGACTACTGCATGCTTTTCTGCGGACAACGATATTAAAACGTCCATGAAAAATATTTCTTCGAAATACAGATGAAAACCTAGTGAGATATTTAAATTTGAGGGGAAAAAAATGTTCCTTTTAAAATAAAATTTATAGTTAAATGAGTTTTAAAGCCTGTTTAGGTTGAAATCGACAAGCCTACATAAAAACCATAGTTTTCTCTAAAAAGTTTATATTTTCTAGTTGCTGGAAACAAACTCATCAAACCACCGTGATGAAGTTAACTAAGTGTGTATCTTTGCTTTTGGCTTTTGAAACATTTGTTCTAAAAAATAATTAGGTGTATTATTTTGTTTTTATTAAAAAAATGTTTTGAGGTGACAGTATTTAGCCCATTTAATTATGCTCCTCGCCAACCATGGCAAGGGGCCGGTTAGGCAAATTTATGTTTTTTTTTCAATCTAAAAATCACAAATAACGAAAAACAAAATTTCGGGCCCCAAATTTTGCCATGCTTGCTCTTCGCCAAAAATACTTCGGCCAAAAAAGGCAACACTCCTTTTGTAGCCCACTGTTTTTATGTAATAATGTGAATTTCGAATATCAAGGTCAGAACAATCTCACTCAAAAAGCCGCCAAAATTAAAACTTCCAAAAACCGTCAAAATTGGGTTGGCATTTTTTTTATACATTTTTATTTTTTTATACGTTTTTATTTTTACGTTCTCTGTAATGAAAAAATAAACATTTACAGAAGTAAGATATAGTTTGTTTATTAATATATCAATTAGTTAATAATCATTAAACCAAACGAAATTATTTTAAACCTGAAAGAAACACTTGGTTGATTTTTTTAATATTCTCATTTTTTGCTGGATTTTGAAAAAAAAATTCAACAAACTTTTCAAAATTTGTTGTTTTTCAGGTTTTACCTGCAGTGACATGCCAGTTTATGGATGAGCCATGTGATGAGCTTGACAGTTATGCGGCTAGCGTCCACAGCGATGCGGAGAACAAATTCCTCGCCGGTTTGGCTTTTTCCAAAGTTTTTAATATATATTTTCTCAGAACTTGGTAACAGCTACCCCGGCAGTGCGCACCCGTACGGAATCGGTCTCATTCGCAACAGGCACAATGAGCAAGAAGTCGAATGGACCGACGGAACCAAGGTTTTTTGTGGCATTTTTTCAACTTTTTTTCAGTGTGAATACCTCGCCAAATTTGAACATGAGGACAAGGGCGGTTTATGTTGGACGGTATGCTCAGTTTTAAATGATAAAATGAAAAGCTGCTTTCAGATAAATGGAGCTGGAGATGAAAATTCCGGAAAATATCAGTGGAGTGACCAGAAGAAACCCTTTATGCTTCATCCCATCTGTAAAAAATTCATCCAAGCATAAAAGTTGGGACACCTAACAAAAAGTAATAAAGAATTTTGAAAATGTCACTGTCATGTTTCCTATAAAACAGTTAACTCTAAGAACGCAGGTCTGCTAGTAAATGCATTCCTCTGAAATGATCGAATTAAGCTGGGTTTTATGAAAATGTTTTCTCATAAGTTCGAGCGGCGGGCCGATCTGTTGTTCAGAATAAAAAATTTTGTCTCCGAATGAGCTGAAACGTTAATTCTGTACCACCTAGGACCCATTTCGTGCAAAAATCACTTTGGTTTCGCATGTTTTATTTTTACAGCAAAATATGACCTGACATGGAATAACTTTCTTCAAACTGGTTCAATAAAGATGCGGATGGTTTTGTTTTGTTGGTAATTTTTTGCTCAAACCAAATTGTTTAACATCAAAACTCCAATTTCATTGCAAACGCAAGATATCGCCACAAAGCTTTTTCAAAAAGACGTTTTTTTATTACCACGGTTTCAACCTTACGAGGCGAGAATACAGACCTAGCTCATTGAACTTACCGTTAATTTTTGGTCTAGAAAAATGTAAAAAGTGAAAAATCTAAGGTGTTTTTAACCTTTTTTTAACCGAATTTTTCGGTTTTTGTGCAATTTTAGTATTTTGGGCCTGAATGTTTCACAATTACCATAAAAAAAAATTCAATACGCAACGACGGAACATTCACCTGCCAAAAATAAAAATTACTCAAAAACTGAAAAATTGGTGTTTTTGGGTTAAATTTTCACGTTCAAACCAATTTCTAGATAGGATAACACCCGAGATTTTTGACTTTTCACATTTCATCTTGACCGAGCTAGGTCTGCATTCTCACCTCTTAAGGTTGAAACCGTGGTAATCAAAAAAGTTTTTTTGAATAAGTTTTGTGGCCATATCTTGCGTTTGCAATGAAATCGGAGTTTTGACATTTGAACAATTTTTTCAGCAAAAAATTACCAACAAAAGGAAACCACCCTCATCTCGATTGAACCACTTTGAAGGGAGATATGGCATAATATATCGAATTGTTTGAACAAATCGGCCAACTATTTTTGACGGCACATGGAAAAAAATGTGACAAAATCAAACTTGTGCACAATGTGAATCATTTTTATAGGGTGAATTTTAACGAACAGTTTTTGGAATTTTGTTGCGAGGTACTATCGTTTCAATTTCTTTGAAATTTTGTCAAAACTCAGAAACAAACAAATCAAGTTGAAAATATGAATTTATTAATTGAGCAAACTAGGTGGTTTATATATATATCCCGCATTGCACGTGAACAACTCGAACTGTTTGAACATTGATTAGAATATTTGTTTTCATTTTTCGCCTGCAAGAACTATCATAACAAATAATTCAATGAGTTCATGAAAACCTTGAAACAAACCAATAAAGTGAAAAAATGTAAATTTATTCATTGAGCAATTGAGTATTTGTGTGGTTTCTATACATCCCGTGTTGCACGATAATCCTCGTGTCTTCGGCAGGTGACGTCATGTCGTCCTTCGTGACGTCATCCACTGTTCAGATGACGTCATTATTCGATTTCCAGTTTAAGCGGCTTTTCTTCGTGAACTGTTTCCAATTTCAGGTCGAAGGAAGGTCGGCGAGAAACTGGGAAACAACGGCAGGTTTCTAAAAATAATTGAATATTAATTGGATATTTAACAACGGCAAATTTGTATTTTTGTAGTTTACAAAAAACAAAGCTAAAAAAAACAAACCTTTGCATTTCCTTGTCCTCTTGATTTCTCTTTTAACTGGAATATCGGAGAAAGTGACGCGGAATTGAACGTTGCTGGGCATTTTTGGAAGTCTGGAACAGAAAAAATGAGATAAATGTATGTGTTTTCGTAAAAAAATGAAACTGGGAAAGATCAAATGAAAAATATTGAAACCTCGTGTTCGCCGCGTATTTATGCTCTTTCGAGTGGGCGTGGCCTGGATTTCCGTCGTTTGGCGGCGAGTTTGACTTTTTCGGACAAACAGAGGCCTTTTATGGTCGTGTTTGAAAATCAAAGGGGAAATCCACACGTGGTCATCGATTGATTTGGGAGGATATCATGCCCTTCGGAGAAATTGTAACCCAACTGATCGGCTTCAATTTTCTGAACTATCGAATGAAACACAGATAGTACTTTCAAAAAAAAAACTAACTTTTAAGTTAGTTTTTTTCTCGAACTTCTTAAAACTTAAAACTTACTTAAAACTTAAAACTTAAAACTCGAAAAACGACGTCTTCTATTATCTTTTCAATCGATGAAAAGATAATATTGTTTAAGCAAATATTTTTATTGTTTTTATCCATTTATTCAGTACGGTTTTTAAATCGAAGAAAAATGAGTTTGAGAAAAAATTTACCAACTAATTCGATGAATTCGAAAAAATTGTCAACTATTCCAGAAATAAAGGTTTCGATAAATGCGAAAAATATGTTTTAGTCGGTTTATGTTTGGAGTTAGGAATTTTACAGCATCGCAAAACTTCATTAACTGTAATAAAAAGAATTGTCATCAAATTAGTCTGAAACATGAAAATGTTTTTTAACTTTAAAAATGTTCGGCAAACGGTAAAACACAAAACAAATGTATTCGTGTTGTATCTCTCTTCCTCCCTCATCCTGCCTCTTTCTTTCATTATGGTTGCCTCACAGGGTTTCTTCGAAAGTTTTCTCAAAGATCACCCAACAAAGTGTACATAGGTCTTTTTTGTCGTTCTTCCCCCCATAAAATTGGTATGTTTGCCGGTCCAATCCTCAAGAAATCTGAGTGAGCCAGAGAAAAAAAACCTAGGGCAACTCGCTCTGAAATCTTGCCACTTTAGAAACGCAAAAATGTTAATAATTCCTCAATGTTTTAGGTTTTACGTTGGATACTCAATCGACAGCAGCCAAATCATACATTTACACAAAAATATCTTTTTATCTTTGTTTGGTGCACTTCGTTACCTATAAGTTATGCAAAATCCTTAAAGCAACCGAAGGTTGTAGTTTGCCTAACGTGGGTTTCAAAGAACAAGAAGGAAAAAAAGTAGTCAGTATGTAAGATATTTCGAATGGAATGTATTGTCTCCCCGTAACATTAAAATGACAACACTTGAAAGGTTTGTGAAACACAAATATCTGAACAATTATGTGTTTGTCCTAAAGATTCAACCGAAAAAGAGACAAATAGAAATATAATACGGTAATGCGTTCACGATTGTGGCAGAATCGCATAAAGTCCACTTTGTCCGATTTTTGAGTAATGATTTTTGAGATTTTGGAGCCAATAATCGCATTTTTTCATTTTTACACAATTTTTTTTTGTTTTTGTTGGTTTACTTAAAATCAAATAAGCCTAATATTGACACATTTATTCCATTTTAGAGTTCTTTGATGTTCGGAAATTTTAGACTAATTTTGACTAATTGTTTTTTCCTTTCTTATCTCAATCTTCTCTCATATTGGAATTTTTCAAAAGAATGACTTTCACTCCGATCCATTTCGGACAGTCCATTTTGTAGTTTGCTTAACATGGTTTTCAAAGAACACCCTCCTGGAAAAGTTTACTTTGGTGTCCTTCCCTGTCTTTTCCCCCAAAGCTCGCCATGTGCGGCGGTCCAATCTTTAAGAATTGGTCATTCGGTGCTCCACTGTTTGCATTCTCTTTCATTCGACTGTTATGCACGGTTATGGCGATGAAAGGAAACGAACACGGGCACAAATACACTCGGACGAACGAGACAAGACGTTTGATTTCTTGGCCTGTAAATAATACAGAGAATGAGCAACTGCTGCTAATAATTTTTTTTAAATACTCTGATAGGGAAAAATACTGTGATAAAATGGTAGATTTGAAATGGTTTGAGATGCTTTAATAATTGCCGTTTTGCGCTAGTTTGCATGTTTCAAGCTGATTGAATAAAAAAATTGTTTCAACTCACTATATTACATTGACAACTTCACCAATTTTTTTTTTATTGTTAAATTTAAAATTTAGATTGTCATTTTTAGCCGTTAATCAATTTGTAGGTAATAGCAAAAGCGCTTAAAAAATTTGTGTTTATTTAACAATCGGTATGTGTTTCACACATACTGAGAAAAAAGTAAATTCTCTTTCGGGGATATACGACGAGAGCTCCAAAAAAACAGTTGTTTTAAAAAAAAATTAGAGACAACTTTATGAACAAAAAAGAAAATTAGAGAATTACCATGTAAACTATAGATTAGGCTTTTGCGATATTGTTTTTAAATTAATTTGTCAATATTTACTGTTTCTAAGCTTTCAACAAAAAAAATTTAAATATATGAATATTTTCGCAATGTTTCACATCATAATTGTTGTAAAAACTGTTCTCTGGGCGCAATCGGTCGTTGTCAGAAGTCAAATTCGTAACGATTATAAATCGATTATCCTGAAATTTGATAGTCTCGGTGAATGGTTTTGACATACGTAAATCTATGAGAATCTATTGAGAAATCGCTATCTGTGTTTCTTTCCCATGGTCCCACGGCTTCGAAAAATGTACAATACCAGAATCTCACGTGTCTCGAGTGGTTGAAATCAACAATTGCAAATGAATTGTTGTTGAATGTAAAGAAGCCTTATAAAAGAAGGGCATTGTAACTTGGTAGCATCAAAGATGAAGTCTCTCTTTTGCGTCGTCGCTTTCTGCGCTGTCATCTCGCTCTCATCGGCTGCTTTGGTTGAAAACCAGAAGGTAAAGAAAAAACACACACACTCACACACTCACACACTCACACACTCACACACTCACACACTCACACACTCACACACTCACACACTCACACACTCACACACTCACACACTCACACACTCACACTCACACACTCACACACTCACACACTCACACACTCGCACACTCACACACTCACACACTCACACACTCACACTCACACACTCACACACTCACACACTCACACACTCACACACTCACACACTCACACACTCACTCACTCACACACTCACACACTCACACACTCACACACTCACACACTCACACTCACACACTCACACACTCACACACTCACACACTCACACACTCGCACACTCACACACTCACACACTCACACACTCACACTCACACACTCACACACTCACACACTCACACACTCACACACTCACACACTCACACACTCACACACTCACACACTCACTCACTCACACACTCACACACTCACACACTCACACACTCACACACTCACACTCACACACTCACACACTCACACACTCACACACTCACACACTCACACACTCACACACTCACACACTCACACACTCACACACTCACACACTCACACACTCACACACTCACACACTCACACACTCACACACTCACACTCACACACTCACACACTCACACACTCACACACTCACACACTCACACACTCACACTCACACACTCACACACTCACACACTCACACACTCACACACTCACACTCACACACTCACACACTCACACACTCACACACTCACACACTCACACACTCACACACTCACACACTCACACACTCACACACTCACACACTCACACACTCACACACTCACACACTCACACTCACACACTCACACACTCACACACTCACACACTCACACTCACACACTCACACACTCACACACTCACACACTCACACACTCACACACTCACACACTCACACTCACACACTCACACACTCACACACTCACACACTCACACACTCACACACTCACACACTCACACACTCACACACTCACACACTCACACACTCACACACTCACACACTCACACACTCACACACTCACACACTCACACACTCACACACTCACACACTCACACACTCACACACTCACACACTCACACTCACACACTCACACACTCACACACTCACACACTCACACACTCACACACTCACACACTCACACACTCACACACTCACACACTCACACACTCACACACTCACACACTCACACACTCACACACTCACACACTCACTCACTCACACACTCACACACTCACACACTCACACACTCACACACTCACACTCACACACTCACACACTCACACACTCACACACTCACACACTCGCACACTCACACACTCACACACTCACACACTCACACTCACACACTCACACACTCACACACTCACACACTCACACACTCACACACTCACACACTCACACACTCACTCACTCACACACTCACACACTCACACACTCACACACTCACACACTCACACTCACACACTCACACACTCACACACTCACACACTCACACACTCACACACTCACACACTCACACACTCACACACTCACACACTCACACACTCACACACTCACACACTCACACACTCACACACTCACACACTCACACACTCACACTCACACACTCACACACTCACACACTCACACACTCACACACTCACACACTCACACTCACACACTCACACACTCACACACTCACACACTCACACACTCACACTCACACACTCACACACTCACACACTCACACACTCACACACTCACACACTCACACACTCACACACTCACACACTCACACACTCACACACTCACACACTCACACACTCACACACTCACACTCACACACTCACACACTCACACACTCACACACTCACACTCACACACTCACACACTCACACACTCACACACTCACACACTCACACACTCACACACTCACACTCACACACTCACACACTCACACACTCACACACTCACACACTCACACACTCACACACTCACACACTCACACACTCACACACTCACACACTCACACACTCACACACTCACACACTCACACACTCACACACTCACACACTCACACACTCACACACTCACACACTCACACACTCACACTCACACACTCACACACTCACACACTCACACACTCACACACTCACACACTCACACACTCACACACTCACACACTCACACACTCACACACTCACACACTCACACACTCACACACTCACACACTCACACACTCACACACTCACACACTCACACACTCACACACTCACACACTCACACACTCACACACTCACACACTCACACACTCACACACTCACACACTCACACACTCACACACTCACACTCACACACTCACACACTCACACACTCACACACTCACACACTCACACACTCACACACTCACACACTCACACACTCACACACTCACACACTCACACTCACACACTCACACACTCACACACTCACACACTCACACACTCACACACTCACACACTCACACACTCACACACTCACACACTCACACACTCACACACTCACACACTCACACACTCACACACTCACACACTCACACACTCACACACTCACACTCACACACTCACACACTCACACACTCACACACTCACACTCACACACTCACACACTCACACACTCACACACTCACACACTCACACACTCACACACTCACACTCACACACTCACACACTCACACACTCACACACTCACACACTCACACACTCACACACTCACACACTCACACACTCACACACTCACACACTCACACACTCACACACTCACACACTCACACACTCACACACTCACACACTCACACACTCACACACTCACACTCACACACTCACACACTCACACACTCACACACTCACACACTCACACACTCACACACTCACACACTCACACACTCACACACTCACACACTCACACACTCACACACTCACACACTCACACACTCACACTCACACACTCACTTAAGCTCTCCATTCCGGAACACCAGCGTGCTGTGAGCTGCTGTGAAGACCGTAATAACTACAACTACTGCCCAATGCTGTGCCCTGATGCTTACAAGAAATTCGGACTTACCAACCCACCTGTTAAGGTAGTGTTTGTGGCTCTGAAACGAAACAGAAAGGAAAGAAGCAAACAAAGGCAAAATAACAATACTATAGGATAACAGAGAGAGAGAGAGAGAGAGAGAGAGAGAGAGAGAGAAAGAAAAGAGAGAGAGAGAAAGAGAGAGAGAGAGAGAGAGAGAGAGAAAGAAAAGAGAGAGAGAGAGAAAGAGAGAGAGAGAGAGAGAGAGAGAGAGAGAGAACTCAAAATTTTCCAGCGCTCCATCGTCAACCCTGAAAACCAGCGTGCTGTTAGCTGCTGTGATGACATCAACAATTACAACTACTGCCCATTGCTCTGTCCCGCTGCTTACAAGAAGTTCGGACTTACCCACCCTCCTGTGGCTAAGGTTTTCCACGCCCTAAATTCATAAGACCTTAATTCATTTAGCGCTCCATTGTCATCCCCGAACACCAGCGTGCTGTCAGTTGCTGTGAAGACCGCAACAACTACAACTATTGCCCCATGCTGTGCCCCGATGCTTACAAAAAATTCGGATTGACCCCTCCCAAGAACTGAGAACAAACTGTTCTCAGTTTATAAAACTAATTAATGTAGCATAATGAATTGAAGAAAGACGCTGGATTCAATTTCTCAAGTCTTTCGAGTTTGGATCACCATCTGAAACATTTGCGTGAAAACTGTTGTGTGCAAAATACTTCCAATTCAATTGAAAGTGCAGGTAACCTTGAAAAATAAATTTGATCTTTCTTTAAAAGGAGAATGGTTTAGTGAGGTGTGTTTTTTCTTTACTGCCTTATTTAACCCAGATATTAATATTATAATGTATATTTCCAAATTACATTGAATATTGTATTAAATCTCGGAAAATTGCAAAGGAAAATTCAATGTGATGTATTTTAAAACAATCGTTTTCGTTTTTTATAGGATAGACATAAAATATTATAGAATTAACCAAAGATTGTTGAAATTCATTTCGAAGTACGAACTGTTCTTCGCAAAGTTTGAAGATTTTTGACAATTTACCGAAACATTTGCTGAAACTAATTCAACACTTTCATTTTGGCAGATAAATTTCATGAAATAACAAAGAAAACGTTTTTAGAACTGAGAAGACATTATTCTGTTTTCCTTATTGAATTCTTAGTGAATGTCGGAAACATTTAAACGAGAAAAAGTTAATAAACGAGAAAAAACATTCTTTTCGGCGGAGGTGCAATAGCGAAAAATCTGAGAATTTTTATTTTTGAATATGACCAAAAATTTGTTCCGTTTTAGTCAACACGATAAAAAAAAAATTCGTAAAGGAAAAGCATTCGATCTACCTTTGGTAAAATCACTTTCTCATTTTTTGAAGTGAGAATTTTGGAAAGCACCAAAAAAAACAGACGAGCGAAAAACTCCAAAGTTTTTCATTGAAAAATTCATGTCGTATCGATATCTCTGGTCAGCAGTACTATAGCTAATCCAAAAAAAAATTTTTTTAAAAAACCATAATTCCAAGAATTTCAAACTTTTTTTTACAATAATTATAATGTAGTAAAAACAAGAAAAACTTTTATATATTGTTATTGAGAAGGAAAAACAAATACATTTTTTTTACTAACTTTGGAATTAACGTATGGAAAATTTGACTGAGTGTTTTATGAATATTTGAAACATTCAACCGTTTAATCTTTTGTTTTTCTGTGAGTGAAAAGTTAAAATTGTTTAAATTTGTAATTAAAATAAAAATTCAATCTTTCTTTTTTTCTAACTTTTTCTATGCATGACGGTAGCACTTTTTGATAAATTGACAAACCAATTTGGGAAATGGAAAAAATTGATCTATATTTTGTAAATAGTAGTTCTTTTCTTCCTCTTTGTAAAGTGATTTTTTGAAACCACAAAAAATTGGAAAGCTAAAATTTCGTTTTTTTTATTAATATTATTTTTTTGTTAGAATACTGTAGTTTGTCAAAACCAATTTTGAAAATTGCCACTAATCCAAGAAATTCGAATGTTTTGTAACAATAGAAAAATGAATAAGAAATTAAGAAGAAACAAATATCGTGTTTGCAAAGGAAAAACAATTACATCTTCATTGAACCTGAATACATTTGGGTTGGAAGCAATATAAGTACAATATCACTGAAGGTATCGAGAATATTTGAAACATTCACTCGTTGAAAAGTTTTTTTTCTGTGGATACAAAGTATTGTTTTTTACTTTATAAATATAATCAATCTTAATTTATTACATCATCTTTTTCCGGTTTTAATCGTTTCTCACCTGTTTTTCCGTGTCGGCAGTCTTTGCTTTTCTCTTTACACCATCAGGCACAAGTGTTACCGAAATAGTTGCCGCCAAGTTCAAACAGTTCTGAGTGTTGAAGGTTTGGCACGTATTGAAAGAAATAATAAACAAAAACTTTAAAAAATACATTTGATCTCTATGATGTCAGCGACGCTCTGTGGAAATCTCTGTTTTTTAAGGTTTAGCGTAGCATTTGAGAGATTTGAATTTAACAAAATTTAAAATGGTAAATTTTTAATTTACTTAAAAGTATATTTTTAATGAAATACATGCATATGTTTTGTTCAGACTACAAAAAATACCTTGTGAATGCGGTTTCTTACTATTCGAATTTGATCTCAAATCTCAAAAGATGGCCGGAATCGATCGATGGCCACGTGTGGGTTTCCCCTCTGATTTTCAAACACGACCATAAAAGGCCTCTGTTTGTCCGAAAAAGTCAAACTCGCGGCGAAACGACGGAAATCCAGGCCACGCCCACTCGAAAGAGCATAAATACTCGGCGAACACGAGGTTTGACACGTTTTCTTCTACGATCTTTGGAAATCCAGCTTTATTTGTCTTTTCTTGGCTTTTTTTCAATGTTTTTCTGAACATAAAGAATATTTCCAGACTTCGAAAAATGCCCAGCAACGTTCAATTCCGCTTCACTTTCTCCGATATTCCCGCTAAGAGGGAAATCAAGACATCAAGGAAATGCAAAGGTTAGTATTTTCTTCAAAATTCGCTTTCCTTATACAACGCAACACTTTTGTAAACTAATAAAGTAAAATATATTCAAATATTCCTTTCAGAAACCTGCCGTTGTTTCCCAGTCTCCCGCCGACCTTCCTTCGACCTGAAATTGGAAACAGTTTACGAAGAAAAGCCGCTGAAACTGGAAGTTGAATAATGACGTCATCTGAACAGTGGATGACGTCAGAACCGGACGAAATGACGTCACCTGTTGAAGACACGAGGATTATCGTGCAACACGGGATGTATAAAAACGACACAATTTGCTCAAGAAATAAAAAAAAAATTTTCATTTTTATTTGTTTGTTTCAAGGTTTTCATAAATTTTTGCAGAGAAATTGATTCGGTAGTACTTGGGTAGTTAAATAAAAAACTATATTGTACTCACAAACTGAAAACGGAAAGGTCGTTTTTTTCAGTTAATGATCTCAAGTTTTGATCTTTCACTTTAGTCTGAGTTTGTCACTTTTTCCCATAAGTGCTGCCAAAAATAGTTGGCCGACATGTTGAAACATGTCGAGTTGCTCATAGTCACGTGTATATAAAAGTGTCGAAATGTAGGTGCATTGTTTCAAATTTTATACATTGTTGCTGTGTGCAAGCAAAATAATATAAAAAGTTAAATCAAAAAAACCTTTAGGTTTAAAACGGTTTCATTAGGTGCAAAAAAAAGAAAAAAAGCAAGAGAACCTTAGAATTTCTTATTTTTAATACAATAGCCAATTTAATTGATTATTTCATTTTAATGTTCAACTCATTTTTCCTCTTTGCTGTGATCAACAATGCTTGTTCAGTGTTCACGAAGTGAAAAAAGAATTTTTATAACTTTTCTTTCAAATTTGGCGGAACTTGAAAATCACATTATTGTTTCATCTATTTAACTTGCAGACAGTTGATAGTGAAAAGTAGTAGATGTGCGAACGCTGTTTCGTTTCATTATTTCACAACGAATAGCGGTGATTGCCTAAAATCTATTTTTATCATATCTTTCGGTTACCAATCTTGGCACAAAACACGGGTAAAAACCTTTGTATTTCCTTTGGTCGGAAATTGAAAATAATTTACAAAGAAAAAAACGATTAGACTAGAAGACGTTATCAAAACAGCGATTGGCGATGTAGTTTAGGGGGAACAGCACAATTTGCTCAGTTTATTGTTTTTTTTTTCTACTTCATTTGTTTGTTTCCGAGTTTTTATAAACTTTCGAAGAAATTGAAGCCATAATACTTGGGTAATAGAACACAAGAACAATATTCCATACAAAATTCCACATAACTGTTGGTCAAAATTGCCTTAGAGAAAACAAAAGTGCTGTGATTTCGATCTACCTGGTTTGAGTTTGTCACATTTTCATGTAAGTGTCGACAAAAATAGTTAACCGAATTGTTCAAACATGACGGGTTGATCACATTGTCATTTAAAGGTTCAAAATACGAATTATTTCGTGACAATATTCATCTCTTTCGTAGACTTTTCAGCTTTTCGTTACTAATCAAATTTGCATAATGACAGAAAGATGGGCTGACTTCGGATAAAAAATTAGAATTAAATTTTCGCCAATTTTGCTTCATGGCAGATTCGCAAATGTAACCCTGACGCAGTATTGCGTAAGTATTCTTAAACACAGGATTTTCGTACGCAAATTCGCGTCTGGTGTCAATTGCAAAGAGCTAAGAGCGAAATTGGGCGAAGTAGCATTGGAGACGATTATAAATACTTGAATAATTGTTGTATTATTCATGGAAACCTTAAAATTAGTATAAGTAACAAAAATATGCGGTTTACTTTTTGTATAGTTCGTATTTAAGACTGTCTTTCGGGTTAAGCGAATGCCATTCATTTTCCAATGTAAAACAATTGATGTGCATCTAATTTTAAATTTTCAATTCGTTCAAAATCAGTGCACAGTTTCATCTATGCCCCTTATATGGAAATCAATAATTGAATTAATGGAAGCAGACCAGTTATGGAAAAAAAAATTTTGTAAGCAAAAAAAAGAAATTATACCCAGCGCGAAGCGCTGGGTAGATTTGTTTTCAAATTTCCCGTTTGCAAACTGATTTTTTGGCTTTTTACCGATTGGAAGCTTGAATGTAGTTTTTTGTAATTTTAACAGTCATATTCTTACTCAGATACTCAAGACGAATCGATTGGTATTTTTAAAAGTTGATTTCGACCACTTTGAACCCCCGCCGTGTTAGGGCGCGCTATCAAAAAATGGGCGCCGTTCATGTCCGCCGCCGCCGCCGTAGACAAATTTTCGGTCATGGGTTTTTTGCCTTCAACGTTGCAAAATGTGCACCAAACAAGTTCATATAGGTAAAATTTTGCGTACATTCCGGAAATCCAATAATATTTCTAGAATTTCTTTATCTACCTATAGAAACGAGCGAGTTTTGTGAAAGATTGTGAATATTTTATGAGTTCGTTGCTTATTCTAATGTTTGTCTCACATATAATCATGTCCTTGCACGTTAAACTCCTAAAACTTGTGTTTTAAGAAACACTCAGTGAAGACTGGTACGCCTGTGCACCCGAGTGTATGATGGATAGGAATACACTAGCTTGCACTGACACTGCGGTATAGTGGTTAGAGCGTCTACCCCTTGCCTGGGAGGTCGGGTGTTCAATTCCGCCTTGAGCTCTTTTTTTTTTGCTTTTTACCTCTGTATTCATATAGTCTGTTTCCTAAAAACGGCACAAAGAATGGTACATTAGGTCCCGCCGCGATTACTTATTTGTCTGCGCACTCCCCTTTTACTGTGCTATTTCGCATATTTTATTTCTACTCAAATCAATGTTTCAAATCGTCGGTGTTTAAAAAGGAGCAAAAACGACGACGGCTCAAAAGTAACAGACCTTTATTCGGAAACAGACTATAATTATACCCAGCGCGAAGCGCTGGGTAGATTTGTTTTCAAATTTCCCGTTTGCAAGCTTTTTTCGAAGGTTTTCGGCGCCTGTGATCCTAAATTTAAATATTTTGCATTTTTAACAGCCATATTCTTTTTCAGCTTCTCAAGACGCTTCGATTACTTTTTTTAAAAGTTGATTTTGACCACTTTGAACCCCCTCAGTGTTATTGCGGGTTTTAAGAAAATGGGCGCCGGTCGTGTCCGCCGCCGCCGCCGCCGCCGTAAGCAATTTTTCGGTAACGGTTTTTGGGTGTTCAACGTTGTAGAAACGGCACAAAAATTTAACATATAGGTGAAATTTTGCGTACATTCTGGAAATGCAATAATATTTCAAGAAATGCTCCATCTGCCTAATGAAACAAGCAGTTTTTGTGAACTTTTGGCGCATTTGGTGCCTATTCCAGTGATTCTCGAGTATATATACTTAACTGACCCTGTTTGTTTGTTTAAAGGCCAACGACTTTACTTTCGTGTAGTGCCGCGTAAAGGTCAGATTCGCTGCTGCACCCGATTATGTCATTATTTTGGAGCAGTAGACCCACAGCTGTCATGTGGTGTATTGGTTAGAGGCCCGGTCTCATATCAGAGAGGTCAGGGGTTCTATTCCTGCTTCTGCCGACTTTTTTGCTTTTTCTCCATTTATTTTACTAGTTAGGGTAGATTTTGTTGAAACGGCCAGTAAACCCCACATCTCTCAGACGTCCGGGTGATCAAAAAGCTGGCAGTTCAAATATGCGGCTTGCGGCCGCTTAAACGGTCATTTTCACTTGTCTTTTTAAATAAAAGATAGAAAGGAGATACAATATGTGTGAAAAGACTAACGTAGAAAAAGTAAACGATTTGTTTGAAATGTAGAAAAGAACTTCAATAAAAAGTCTCTATTTCTCTTAACATTTCCAGATCTTAAATAAACAGCAAAAAGAACTTGAGTTTTTATCATGGAAAACGAATCTCCGCTTTTTTAAAAGAACTCCTCAAAAAACAATTTGATAAAAGTTGAATCATTGTGGTTGTTATCGCAAATAGAAATCTTGCCAATTTTAAAGTTAGTGATCTATTTGGGAGAATTTTGACAATTCGTTTTTTTTTTCTTCAATCTGTTTTGTTTTAACGGCCTCAACAAACAAAACCCGTAAAATATATACGTATCGTAATGAAAACAACAAAAAATATAGATCTCATAGGCGATTTAGATGAGAAAAAACAGGCGGAGATTCGTCTTCCATGATAAAAACTCAAGTTCTCTTTGCTGTTTATTTAAGATCTGGAAATATTAAGAGAAATAGAGACTTTTTATTGAAGTTCTTTTCTACATTTCAAACAAATCGTTTACTTTTTCTACGTTAGTCTTTTCACACATATGTTCATATATTTTTGTATTTTTCATGTGACAAAGTACATCACAAGGTTGTTTCACAATTTCCTAGATAAAAAGTTCAGGCCACGTCCACTCAAAAAAGCATAAATACTCGGAGAACACGAGGTTCGACACGTTTTCTTCACGATCTTTGAAAATCTAACTTTAGTTTTTTTTCTTGGCCTATTTTTTCATTGTTTTTTCTAGACACAAAAAAATGTTTTCAGACTTCGAAAAATGCCCAGCAACGTTCAATTCCGCATCACTTTCTCGGATCTTCCCGCTAAGAGGGAAATCAAGAAAACAAGAAATTGCAAAGGTTGATACATTTTTCAAAACACCTTTTTTCCTATACCTTCTTTTTAATTCAGCATAAAAAACATTTAATTGTTTAAATTCAGAAACCTGCCGTTGTTTCCCAGTCTCTCGCCGACCTTCCCTCGATCTGAAATTGGAAACAGTTTACGAAGAAAAGCCGTTGAAACTGGAAATCGAATAATGACGTCATCTGAACAGTGGATGACGTCACGAAGGACGAAATGACGTCACCTGCCGAAGACACGAGGATTATCGTGCAACACGGGATGTATATTAACGACACAATTTGCTCAAGAAATGAATTTTTTTCAACCTGATGTGTTTGTTGCAAGGTTTTCATAAAATGGTTTTTTGGAATTGGAATTTTGTTTTGTTAGTATATTGATGGTAGACGAGGGAAAAAATATTTAACATCAAAATTTGAAATAAGGTTTTTCTGTTAACGTAAAATCTTCCCAAGTTTGACCAAGAATTCACTGGTTTTGGCACTTCGCACAAAACTGTATTTATGACAAAACTGTATATAGTTCGCATCTGATAACTTTACAGCAACAACCAACAGCATAGGAGTAATGTGCACAATTGTGTAAATACTGAAACATATATGTGTGAAAAGACTAACGTAGGAAAAGTAAACGATTTGTTTGAAATGTTGAAAAGAACTACAATAAAAACTACTTACAATATGAGGACTCTTTTTTCCGGAATTTTCCCGGTTCTTATATAAACAACAAAAACAACGTGAGTTGATGTCAAACAAAACGAATCGCCTAATAAGGAATAAAACCATTTTGAATCAATCTCTTTTATTTCTTATGCCATTTAACCGGAATCGATATTATCCTCGCCGAAGTCATAAAAACACAATTATGCAAGGTGAAATCATAATTTTTTGAGTTCTCTGACAAAGGCGGTGATTCGTTTTGCTTGACATCAACTCAAGTTGTTTTTGTTGTTTATATAAGAACCGGAAAAATTCAGGAAAAAAGAGTCCTCATATTGTAAGTAGTTTTTATTGTAGTTCTTTTCTACATTTCAAACAAATCGTTTATTTTTCATACGTTAGTCTTTTCACACATATTGTATTGTTTTTCTATCTTTTAGTATAAAAAGAAAAAACGCTTCATGGTGCAAAGAAACACGGCTGAAGGTTATGTTTCTTAGCCTACATGAACGATAAAAAAGCAAAAACATGGACATTGTGAAGAATTGAACCCCTGACCTCTCCTGCAAGAGTCCGCCGCTCAAACCACTTAACCACATATCAGCCACGTGGTTGAGGCTCCCAAATGGTCACAAGAGAGGGGCAGCAGCGAAACCAATCTTTTGTAAGTGATCCAAAAAAGCAACACGTTTAGATGGTTTAGAGAAAAATTGGCAAGCACATGAGTACCTAAACTATAAATGTTGAAATAGGCAACGAATGCAACAAATACTCGCAATAGTTCGCAAAAACTACTTGTTTCTATATGTAGATGAAAATTTTCACAGAATATTATTTCATTTTCGAGATGTACGACAAATTTTAGCATATGGAAAAACTTGGTGCGGTTTTTACAAAGTTGAAGGGAAAAAAACCGCTACCGAAAATTTGGTTACGGCGGCGGCGGCGGACATAACCCGCGCCCATTTTTTAAAAGCGCGCAATAGCACGATGATGGTTCAAACAGGTCAAAATCAACTTTTAAAAAAAGTAATCGATTCGTCTTGAGCGGCTGAGTAAGAATATCTTTATCAAAAATGCTAAAAACAAATATTTGAGCTTATGTTCACTAAAAACCTTGAAAAAATGTTTGCAAACGGTCAATTTGAAAACAAATCTACCCAGCCTTTCGCGCTGGAGATAATACTTCACATCAGAAGACAAAAAGTCTGAAGATAAAATAATTTTAGGTCATTGTTTTTGAATAGTTCAAAGGCCAAGAAATCAAACGTCTTGTTTCGTTCGTCCGAGTGTATTTGTGCCCGTGTTCGTTTCCTTTCATCGCCATAACCGTGCATAACAGTCGAATGAAAAAGAATGCAAACAGTGGAGCACCGAATGACCAATTCTTAAAGATTGGACCGCCGCACACGGCCAGTTTTTCAGTTGAAAATGACATGGAAAGACACCAAAGTACACTTCTGCAGGGTGCTCTTTGAAAAACATGTTGGTCAAACTACAACACTGGGTCAGGCTCGTTATGAAGTCGTCAGTGAAATAAGAATATGTTCACCACAAAGAGGGATAGATAGAAGCAGAATGAACAAGATTTATACAAGTTTTGCTATTTTTCTAATTTAAAAAATCGTCCACTGATTATATTTCAGCAGTTTCATGTGTCAGTCTGATTTAATTCAATATCCTTTTGACCATTATATGTTTCCATCCTCGTGGTGATTTCTGAGTAAATTTTCCGTGTTAAGTTTTCTTCCTAGATCAGATTCTTCAGGGTGGAATCGGCAAACATAGCAATTTTATGAGGGAATAACGGCGAAGAACATCAATGTGCCCTTTTGTTGAGTGATCTTTGAAAAACCTGAAATCTCTGAATCAAACAGTCGAAGCTTTTTAGGAAAATGGGGAATAAAAGGAAACCATAGTACACTTTTCGAACGGTTTCGTTGAAAATCACGTGAGGCAAACTACAACACATAAGTAGGTCCTTGTTGAAAGGATTTCTTTATAAACTGCGTTGTTTGAATCAGCCGCTAACGTGAATTGAGTATCATTGTTGAACACCGCAACATCTCACACGATTAGTTTTGCTCCCATAAAACATGCAAACAAAGTTGACAAAAAAAATTTAACAGAAAAAGATTTGCGATTCGGCTTTCGATTCGAAAGTCCCGAACATCCAGCCGAGGTCGCCTACCAGCTAATGTGGACAAGAAGAAGCCGTGTATAGGGCTTCATAACAAAATTTTTTTTCCCAACAAAATACACCAAAATTCACAGGAGTTTACAAAAAGCAATGTGCTCAGAAACATGGCCTAGACATATGCCGTAGGAAATGGGTAGGGATCGTAGTCAGTTGAGTTCATCGTCGTCTGAAAAAAAAAGATTTTTTTTCGTTCATACAACTAAAAGTAATCTAGAACCGGTGATTCTTTGTTACAAGTGAGAGCAACGATTGTAAGCCCCGTGGAGTAATGCGACAGCTGTCATTTGCTATTTCAGAACACCTGTTGATATAAAGGTTTCATTAAAACTATACTGATATTTGATCTAATAAAAGAGGCAACCAAAGAACTTGATATTTAACTTTAAGAAAACAACTGCAAGGTCCAATTGGAAATATACCCTTCGGCAATCAAGCTTGTAAAACTGGCTTCCATATTTGACCAAATTTTTTCCCCATGTTTTGCACGTTCATTAGCTCGTTAGATGCGCAGGATGATTGTGGTCTTCGCCCATTGACCTTGGCAGAAGTTATATTGAACCTGCGCATCTAACGGGCTAATGAGCGTGCGAAACATGGAGACGCAGGCATTTTTCTGGGTCAAAAAGCGCCCGCCGCTATTACAAGCGCGCTTTTTGGGCGAGGGGTATATACCTCTTCCCAAGGTAGATGGGCGAGAAGCAAGCTGGGCTAGAAAACATTTTTCCAAAACGTAGGAAACAATTTTTCATTTTTATTGGGATTCTAGCATATAAAGACAAAAACTACAAAGGCAAAAAAGTTTTGACCACGGAGGATCGAACTTGGGTCATTTTGGTTTGCCAGTCCAACCTCTTAGCCACTTAGCCTTAGGTAACATTAAAACTTTTTATAGGGTAGTTCGAATCTTTCTTTAAACATTGTTTTGTACATGTTTTCCAACCAAAAGAATGGAAACATTTGAACCTTGAAAGGAGTCACATAAAAATAACATTAACAAAAAACACGGGAGTTTTATTTTGTTTATTCTACCACTATTTACTTAACTCCAACACTATTATATCAAAATTTTCCCTTCATTCATGTTTAAAAAAATAGTGTTTTTTTTATTTGTTGTTGAAATTCAACCCTTTGTCCTGTTAACAATTTTAAATCATTCGTGGCCTACGGCCACTCATTCCTCCGCCTTCTCGGCTTTGAAAGTGACGTGCCCCCCCCCCCCCGACCTCCCCCTCCCCCTCGGGGGGAATGAAGGCGTGTACCTACGCTGATAGACAACACACACACCATAGCGTATTGTTACATAAGAGGATAAACACTTAACCAAACCACCTTAGCCTTTTTCGAAAGTTACCATCTATGCTCTGACTGTCGAAAAAATGTAATAGCGAAGTCGTTTGGTGATTCCAACTATAAGCGCCAGTTTCGACCGAAAATCTTCAAGATTATTTGTAATCTTTTGCAAATGTCGCTAGTTTCTATAGGTAGATAGAGAAATTCTGGAAATGTTATAGGATTTCCGGAATGTACGCAAAATTTGAACTGTATGAATTCTATTGATGTACATTTTACAACGAAAAACCCGTTACCGAAAATTTGTCTACGGCGGCGGCGGCGGACATGAACGGCGCCCATTTTTTGATAGCGAGCCATAACACGGCAGGGGTTCAAAGTGGTCGAAATCAACTTTTAAAGAAGTAAACGAGTATAGTTTGTTTCCAAAAAACGGCACCGGCTCAGTTAAAGGATCGTACATTAGGTCCCCCGCCGCGATTACAGCACCTCTTTTACTGGGCTTTTTCGCATATTTTATCTTAATTTACATCAATGTTTCATATCGTTTGTGGTTAAAAAGAGCAAAATATCAAGGCTACTCAAAAGTCGCCGACCTTTATTTGGAAACAGACTTTAGCTGAATAAGAATATTTGTACTAAAATTGCAAAAGCGACTATTTGAGCTTAAATTTAATAGAACCCTTGAAAAAAAAGTTTGCAAACGGGCAATTTGAAAACAAATCTACCCAGCGCTTCGCGCTGGGTATAATTCTGTGATCAGTGGTTGCACTTTATGGTTGCTCGTTATTTAACAAAAATCCAAAACTTTTATTTTACAGAAAAGATACTACAACACATTAAAATCCCGTTTTTTAAACTATTCCATTTAACACTGATAACACTGGCTTCTTTTAAAAATAAAATTCTCATTCAACTGTTGAATTAGTGGGCAAAACCACAACGACAGCCGGTCTCCTTTTATTACAGCCTATAATGTGGAATTGTTAATTTTCTTTTCAGAAAAAATTACCGAAGGTTTTCCTTATTGCCATGTTGTAAGGTAAAATGTGCCTTGGTAAAATAAAACATAACAAGGGCATCAGCTGTACCATTCACTGACAGTAAAAAGCACATTAGGTAGTCAAACTCTGGAAAAAGGAAACATAAATTGTAGCGTTTCACGTATCATTTCGTCTTTTTACGTGTTCGAAATTAGTTTGAAAAAAAAACAATAGTCGAATTCTGAAGGGATTTTTTGACATCAATTTTTTTTCTTTTGACATGTAAATGAAAACTCACCATTCCACATAAGATCGCATATTGTTCGCAAAACAATCCCGGCAGCCGGTAAGACAAGGCCAGCAACGTAAACGAGCATCTGAAAAAACTTGTTTTCAACACCCAGTTTTAAAATTTTTGTTCGGGATCAGAAATACTTAAAAAAAACGACACGCACCCTTGTTGTAACTGGACAAGTTGTAACTGGGATGAAGTGTAACCTAGGGCGTGTTGTAACGTCTTCTTTTTGTAACCCGCCCCAATTGTAACTCGGACGAATTGTAACTGCGACGCGTTGTGACCAACGGTGTAACATAAGATTAGGTAAAGGAGTAATAGAAATACCCTTATTAGCCTAAAGAAACTCCGTAATTTTAAGGTAATTAAGGTTACAACGCGTCCTAGTTACAATTCGTCCGAGTTACAATTGAGGCGGGTTTCAAACTGTACGGTTACAATTTAACCTAGTTACAAAATGGCCAGGTTACAAAAAGGGTGCGTCTCAAAAAACAGGTTTTTTTTGTTGCGTTATGGTTTGTTTCCAAAAAACGGAACATGATTTGGCCAATTCTTAAAGGACTGCGGTCATTCCATCCCACCGCGAACCGAGCCTCGCTCAATTATCGCTCAATTATCTGCGCAATCCTCTTTTACTGTGCTATTTCGCTTGTTAATTTTATTTTCACTTCTAGGTTTCAAATCGTCAATGGTTAAATATGCGCGAAAATCAAGGTCCGTGGAAAGTCGGCGACTGTTCGTTGGAAATAGACTATAACGTTTCTTTGAACTTTTCACGAATGCATGCTTTGCTAAAATAGTAACAAACTGAACTTTATTGTAGAAGGAAAAAAAGGATTTTAAGCAAATAAAGTTTCTCACCTGGGCAGTTACAGCCGTTAAAACCCTCTTTGCATTTCAAGAGTGCTTTTTGACATAATCTCCGCTTGTCTCTGAAGCGCTTTAAAGGACCACCAACACATAAGTAATGTCAATAAAAACGCTCCTATCAGTATAAGCCAAATTGACGAAGTAAACAGGTAAAAATGAATTCTTCCAACTGAATCAATATAGAAAAAGTTTGGATCACTCATTTGACGGGGGTAAAATGGCCAAGGCTGAAAATCTTCTTATATGTTGAAAAAGTTTTTTTTAAAAGTACATTTGTAAAGAATTTTTGTTACATAAATCACCTTTTCAAGCTCGTGAATTGGAGTGACTGGGCGATCATAAATTCCCTTTAAATTCCAACTGATACCAAAAAATGCAACACCATATAATGCTAAAGAAACGAATAAGTGGGATCGTTTCCGTGATAAAAAATTTGATTTATCTACCAAAACATCGAGACGATAGATAAATAAATGAACTATACTGCACAATGTTCCTGAAAAAGGGAATTACAGATTTTTTTTTATTTTTGGCTGATACATTTTTATGGCGGTAATTTATGAAAAGAAATAGTATTTCGTCGTTTAATTTTTCATTATTTGAAAGGCGGAAAATGGCAAACTGATTTGGGGAGAAATTGCTATGAAAATATGTAAGAGAACATCGAAGGGAAACTATTTTTTTTGTTTTTTGGTTTGTTTGTAAAGAAAAATTTGGAAGAATCATGTTCTGCTTGTTAAAAAAAACAAATTCGCTGGACTAACATGCTTTTGTGCTTATGTTCAAGGTTTCATGCGAAAATTAGAAAATGAGTATTTTTTCTTATTTGTGGGGTCAAATTTTTACAAAACTGCATTCACGTGCTTGGATTGTATTTTTTTTACAATGTATATTTCTTCTATTTTAATCTAAAATTCATCAATACTTGTGGTAATTTATATTATTTTCTTTAATTTAGTTAAGTTCATTAAAAGAAAAATTTTTGTGGAAACCAGCGGGAGGAGCGCCTTTGCACGATCTATCGATTGATACAATTTTTATATCAGTTGAAAAATCTTTAATTTTAAGCAAAATTCTGGCACGCTTTCGCTGCGAGACCCTAACACGATTTTTGGGCTGTGAGCTACTCTTGTCTATGGTAGTAATGTTTTGAAAGATGAGGTAGATTGGTTCACAGGGAGCTGAGATCGCTATGGGGTCACACACTCACAGACACAGACAGACAGACAGACAGACAGACAGACAGACAGTCACGGACATTTGCGATTTATTAATATGGATACTTCATTACTGAAGATGAGTTTCAGGTTGAATTTTTTTTTTAATTTTTGGAAAGTTTCAACTAAAAAATAAAAGTTACGAAGAAACCTTGAAATAAAAAAAAAGTCTTTGAATTGTGTCGAAAACGAATCGTTTGTCAGGTCAAATTACATATTTATATTCAAATAGATTTGCAATGTATAGTTTTTTCTCTACGATTTTTTGGCGGTTCTATATGAAAAGAAACAGTATTTCGTCGTTTGTTTTTTTTCGAATTTGGATAAACAACAGAGGAAGCCGGAACTATATTTGAATGAATAATTCAAAAAGAAGGTTTCAGAAAACATCGCAGCGAAACTTTATTTCTTTCTTTCCTTTTTTGTTGGAAATTTTTTTCTTTTAAATTTGGAAAATTGCGATCCGCTTGCAAAATAAAGTTCTAACATGTTTTTTTACATACCTGTGTGTTTATGTTTCAGTTTCATGAAAATAAATTTCTAATTTCAGTTTCAAAAAAAATTCATTCAAATGTTTAACGCTGCCTACTGAGAAATGTGTTTGTCTTCAATTTTAATACCATATGTTCTTCGCGATAATTTTATGCGGGAATTTTTTTTCATTACGCTCTTTCACTTCGTTTATTAGGATGTTCAAATAGAGAAAACATTATTTTTTTAAAAAAAAAGTTTAAAAAAGAGAAACTTTGTATGAGTAGATTATTTAGCTAAAACATTTTTGATTGCAAAGAAAGCAGCAAAATTTTTGATTCTTTTTCGACGTCCGGAAAAACACATTTTGTCACAAAAACAACAAAAATATGTTTTCAATTGTATTGAAAATTTTTCATACAACTTTTTTTCCCATAATTTTTCGACAATCAAACTTTCAAAACAGAAAATAAAGGCTTCAAAGAAACGTTTTTTCCGGTGCAGTCGTCACATTTTCTTTCAAATGTGACGACTGCACATTTTTGCCCACGTCAAATGTGTTGCATTTTAATGAGATTCTATTTGTGGTTATTTTCAATTTATACTTGTCTCCGTCATTCAGATAATTTACCTGTAATTAATATGAACAGAATGGCTAATTGTCCTCGTGTTGAAAAATTAGTATACTGTAAATTTCCTAAAGGAAGGAGAGCTATATGAGGTGGGAAAGGCATCGGCAGACAGAAGAAATTGAGCATGAGTTCACATAAAAATCCCCTAAATTTGGTTCTTGAACTTCTCACACATGTCTCAAAAAATTTCCTTAGTGGGATACATCTCTTTAGCATGATTCTTTCATCATCACCCCTTTCCTATACCGATGCCCACCTACCAACTAATGTGAATAAGAAGCAGACGTGCATACGGCTTCATAGCTGTGGGACTTTTCCCCAAAATACACCAAAAAGCACAGGAGTTAACAGCTACGGAGAACAATGTGCTAAGATGCATGGCCCATACATAGACCGAAGGATAAGGGTACGGGTCGAAATCGGTTGAGTTCATGGTGGTCTGAAAATAACTGAAAAGCGTTCGGAAAACGAACAATAAGTGTGGAAACACAAAATTGGTTCTATATTGCAAGTTGTATTAAATATTTTTTATGTGTTTTATACACAAATTTAAACGAAGTACAATTTTTAATAAGAACGTATATTATTAAATTACAAAAACTTATACCAATAATCCAAAAATGACCTTTTTCAGACTTTCATGGTGCTGCAATTATTCAGCGATTTTTTACATCGATAAAGTTGTTTTTATTTATAATTAGCACTTAAAATCAATTTTTAAGAGAATTTTTTTTAATGGGGCGGGCATTCTCACGAGAAAGCGACTGTTAAAGCCGCCGCCCGCTGTGAAACGTTGAAATGTGGCAGCCGCTATTTCAATGTTTTGGCATAATTTAGGAAAAATATAAATTTCAATAAAATTTTTTTTTAAGGGATAAAAAGAAATAAAATTAACATTATGGATGGAAAAAGATGCTAAATAACACTGCGTACAAAAAATTTCAATTTCAATTTCAAGTTCATTTTTGGATTTTTTGTATAAATTTTTGTAATTAAGTAAGATAAGTTCTTATAAAAAATTGTACTTTGTTTAAATTTGTGTTTAAAACACATAAAAATATTTAATACAACTCTTATTACTGATTTGATACTAAGTACGGCGTTGGGTGCGGAAATCAGCAACAGTGAGCCCGCGGAAGGGAGCCCGATCAGATATCGCGTCTTAATAACAGCGTTCAATGACACGACAGGTGTTATTTTATGTATCCGAACACCTGTTTTATGAAGGTTTTGCTAACTGGGAACTAATGGTGCACAATAAACGCGAAAAATTGCATAGTTTTTTTTTCAATAACCAATGATTTAATTGATGGTTAAAACATTCAGAAAACAACAATCCATTCAAGGCCGCAATTCTTAATCCAAAAATACACAGAAAAATAGGCATTATTGGCCGAGATATGGATTTTATAAAATGAGAAATTTTCACTTCGGTATTGGGGGTAAAAGTCCTTCATTGCAAACATCTGTCCCATGACCAACAGTGATTTCAAGAGGATTGATTTGAACATGATTTTTGTTACATAGCTTCTGTTCGGCGAAAAATGACAATTAAAAAACGGTTTCTAAGAGATTCGAAAACGATAAATTTTCTTTTGAACCTGAAAGTTTCAAAATGGTGCAATATGGATGAATTTAATTGCGTTAGGCAAAAAGGATTCAAATTTTTTTTATAAATATTATTGTCTGTTTCCTAGGGAAGGCCTTTCGGCCAATCTTGAAAAATGACTTGTTTAACAAAAAAGTGCATGAAAATTTTAAAAAAAATTATCAATAAATAAAAAAAATTTAACCAAAAAGAATTTGAAACTTTAAAGTGAACAGAAGAGTAAGAAACGAAAGAGTACTGTCAAAGGGGAGTGCGCAGACATTTACCTAAGAACGTTGCAGGACCAAAGGTACCTAGTCCTTTAAAATTTGTTAAATTCCTTGCCCATTTGTTGGAAATATCATTTTTTGCGTCTTGCCTCTCTAATTTGGGAAAATCCTATTTGTTAAAAATGGAATCCATAAAATACTTTAAGTTTGCAAAACTATATTGAACGGAAAATAGATTTCGGTAAAGAAAAATAATATCAAGTAAAATTGGTTTAAAATGAAAATATAACAATTATTTTTCTCTCAGAGTGTCTTAGAAGTGTCTCTTAGGTTTTCTGAAAGGATATAATTTTTTTAAAGTTTTTTCTTGTTTGCCCAAATGTTTCAGTTTTAGGGGATTACAAAACAGCAGAACACCAAATTAATAACATGGAGTCTTAAAAATAGAGATCTATAGTAAAAGTGACGAGCATGCATTTTTTTTCAGTTTGAGCGAGGCTTATATACCAATTAATGAATGAAACAGGTGAAAATTGCTAAATGTTAAGAGAACCACCTGTTGTCGTGCGTTTGCAGTTACCAAAATCATTATTCTCTAGGAACCCCAGCTTGTAACTTTTGAACCCTAGAATCCCTTTTCAAAAAGAGCACGAATTGCTGCTAATTTCGCTTGAGTGTCCTGTGTGAAGGCAAACAAACCAAGGGAAACTGGTACAACAGAGAAACATTTTCACGTTGTGAGCAAGTCCCAAAATATAGATTTCACCCATAAGTCAAAGCTCAACTTTGCGGTTTTTGCTGTATGGGTTTCGCTACCTTTGATCGCTCGATTTCACGGCATACATTCGTTATGCAGCCTTCGGCCGCTTCAGGTCTTTTTGACGTCATCTTCTGTTCCGATTACGTCATCCTTTCGCTTCTGATTCGAGAGGATTTTGTTCCTTTTCTTCGACAATTGTGGCTATTGTGGTGGCAAAAGAAATTCGAGTGTACGGAAAACTAATGATTGACCCGCCTAAAGTCGTGTATTGGTGCGGCCGCAGGCAACAGGCTGAAAGCCAACTGTATGTGCGCCGTAGGTGTGCCCTTCTGGTTGTTTATATAATTACTTACTTATATACCTTCGCCTTCTTTTGGAAACGGGCAACCACAAGAACTTCTTGTTACAGAAATTCTTTTGATGGGCAGTGGGCGAAGTTAATTCGACCGTTCACCAATTCTGATAGCAACATCTTGCATGGAAAATGGCTGTAGTATAGCTAGGCAAAAATAACACTTTGAAATATATATTTAATATTTAATGCAAAATTATACGAAAACCAAAAAAAGACAAAACGTTTAAAAATACGATATACATTTGTCGTGTCGTAAACTTGCGAACCGTGCAAAAAGTGAACCAAAACTCTTTTTTGCTGATGCGTTACTACAAACTCCTCCGGGAAATCAAAAAACTTTCAGGGCTTCATAAAGTTCTCATTTGTTCGTTTTTTGAAGTTTGCGTTATTCTGTACGACACGACAAACTCCACCAGAAAATGCTCGCGTAACCACGTGAGGGCTGCCCCTTTGATTTCCAGACACGACCACAAAAGGCCTCTGTTTGTCCGAAAAGTCAAACCCGCGGCCAAACGCCGGGAAACCAGGCCACGCCCACTTGAAAGAGCATAAATACTACGAGGACAAGGTAAACTGTTTCCATTCTTATATATCCTTTTTCAGTTTTTCTGCAAAAAAATAAGTTAAAAATCATTTTTCAGAAATGTCGAAAAAATCTACCCACGTTCATAAACAAACCACCATTGCTGATCAATCTCAAGTCAAAATTAACCTCAAGAAAACACGAATGTGTATTTGTAAGTTTTTCTCTTATTTGTTTTACAACTAGTTTCATTTTTTACCGTTCAATTTGTCTATTCACATTTTTAGATACCTGCCACTGTTTTCCAACACGTCGCCTTTCCTTTGACGCCCCACTGCCCACAGTTGTCGAAGAAAAAGAAGAAAAACCGCTCGAACCAGAAGTGAAATGATGACGTCATCTGAACAGTACATGACGTCATAGGTTACCAAATGATGTCACTCGCCGAAGTCATTAGGGATTTCATGCAAAACGGGATGTACATGAATAAAAAACATGTTGACATTAGTAAATATAATTATAACGTTGTTTTTGTGTTTCTATTACAGGTCAAATTTTTAGTTTAAGCCAACATTTGTTTCGAGATGCAAAGGGAAGTGAAAAAAACACAAACTTAAAAACAGGAGTTAGGCGTTTTCTTTCTAATACACTGACTCGCAAAAAAAACGTCTTTGTTCTGAAATTTTGAGACAGTATTGCTTTTCCTAAAGGAAAATTTATCAAATTGTAGAAAAAATTGGAAATAACTTTCTTTTCGACTCAAGATAATTTAGTGTCCTCAAACTAAAGTCCATTAATTCAATAATTTTTATGTTAATCCATTCATTTTATATGTAATTACAATTTGTTTATGATTTGATATAACTTATGTATGAAGATTTGTTGAGCACGACTGAGCGATATGTATTATAGCCACAACTTAATGATTTTTTTAAATGAACGCGTATATCTTTATTTAAAAAGCCGGACTTTTGTCTTGGTACAATCAACAAGTGTTCCATCTCACAATTATATTCAGTTTTAACGAAACTTCCAAGTGACAAAAGTCAAGTATATTTACAAAGTTTTGCAATTGTCACTTAGTTTCATTTTTTTAACTGGCAGGTTTTTGTACTGTTGTGTCGATAATAAATAAAATTTAGATTTAAAAAGAAATGAACAACTAACAATTAACTCTGAATGCTGTGAAAATGTCATGATTTCTATTTTTGGTGAATACCGCGTTTCAGAACATTAAAAGCCAATTCATAGTTTGAACTGTAGTTTGTGTTATTACTCACCAATTATTTTGCTCTTGTCACACCCAATTGTGCCGCCAAAAATAGGAGCTGGTCGGCAAGTTCAAACACGCGCAACTGTTGAACTCAAGAGGTTGGAAGACCAACGATTATGACTTGTTGTCCCGGTATTTGTAGTCGCAGAGGGTGGGATGGTTCATCGAAGGGACCATCAGGTGACTTTTCGAATCAGTTGTGAACCGTATACAAATGGCGCCCAATGAAAGGGACTTTATCCAACACCACTCCGGGTTTGACCAATAATTGTGGCTTGTACTCGTTGAATTTGATGTATTCTTCTATAAAGTGTTTTCTTTAGAGTGAGAACGACTGTAAATATAGTGTTTTTCCGAAAAACGGCACAGGTTTTTGCCAAAAACCTTAAAGGATGGTACATTAGGTCCCGCCGCGATCAGTTAATAGTCTGCGCACTCCTCGTTTACTGGGCTCGCTAGTTTTATTTCTATTCACATCAATGTTTCCAAGTCGTCAGTGGTAAAAAGTAGCAAAACATCAAGGCCGCTCAAAAGTCGCCGACCTTTTTTTGGAAACAGACTGTATTCGGCACATTTTTCCACTTCTCTGTCATTTTGTTTCATTTTGGTATTGTGCCCGATTTTCACATGATTGAACTGTCATTGGGCCTAATTGGCACTCCGTTGACAGGATACGCTTTCTGTATTTAACGCAATTTTTATCTGTTTGATACACTAGGCAAGGCGATCAATAGTTGCGACCAGCGAAGACGACAATCGCTTTTTGTTCAGTTCGTTCAACCAACTACACCGTACAAAAGTTTATATATTTCAATTTTCATAGAAGACTATTTTTTATTTACACCCTTCCAATGACACTTTCATTTTAATCCTTTTTGATGATTTGAGTAAGTTTTGTATGTAATGAAAAACTTCAGTCGATAGAGATACTTACAAATAGATTGCAACATTGAAGTGAGAAATTCATTACCTTACCTCACAGAAAGAATTTCGCCCCCAGTATTTGCAATAAACAGTCTTTCAAACGGTTTTTTTTTCAAACCTTGAAAAAGACAAATGGAAAGCCCTTGAAAAGTTCTCTCGAAACGTGTTTTTGTTCTTTTTTTTTAAAAAGAAACATTTCTTGTTCGAACAGAAAAGCTTTGAAATTCAAACTCACCCTGGGTATTCAACTGGAAAAATTTATAAAAAATAAAATATCTGATTGTAATCTCCGAAAAAATCACACATCTTGCCTTATTACACAGCTTTTCTCTTCAAACAGTACTTTTTTTCCGAAAAAAAAAGAACAAAAACACGTTCCAAGAGAACTTTTCAATGGCTTTTCAATGATGTCTCTCCTGGTCGGGAAAAACTCTATTTAGAAAACTAATTTCTTCATTTGAATAACTAATTTTGTGTTGAGGCAATTGTTCTTTCTGTGTCTTATTCTAAAACATTTCCGACTTCAATGTTGAAATATTTTCGTGAGTTTACGCTCTATCGAATGAATGATGTCCTAACACCCGAACAAAACTTCTCGAATTTTCTAAAACCTTTAAAATAAAAGTGTCCCGGACGGCGTTCAGATTATTTTCCTGTTTGACTTATACTTTTGTGTTTTCAAATCAACAGTTTTTTTTTCTTCAGATGAATAAACTTCCGAGTGAAGTAATGGTAAAGATTCTTAAGTTCCTTACAGGAAACAACTTTGAAACAAACGAAGGCGGAGTAAAAGTTTATGGAAGCAAGAAATTCGACGTTTTGTGGAATGGAAATTCACTTTACTGGCCAACCACAAAAATTGGCAAAGATTTGTTTTTCAATTGCGAGATAGGAAACAGATTTCGGACTTCGTTTTATTCAACAGGTTAGATTTGTAGTTTTTTTTAATCATTTTCTTTTTGTATTTTTACATTTTGACTTCCAGATGCGTATAAGAATTATGACATAACAGATGAGGAAACGTTTCTCCACTGGTTGTTATCGAAAGCAAAACTTGCATATATTGAAATCGTAAGTTTAGAAATCTATAACACATGCGCGATCTGAAAAAGCTTCTCCTAAAACTTTGTTCATTCAAGGCAACGTTTAAAAAAAATCAAATAATACTCGAAAAAAGTCAAAAGAAACCTTAATAGTCTGTGAAATTGATTTTTCCATGGATTTTTTAAGTGCGGGTTTATTCCAATTTGGATGGAAAAACTTTCTTGAACGACAAAAAATGATTAATTTACTTTTCCCACTTTGTTTCTTTGATTTTCATAATTCGCGCGAAAATATAGCTTCTGTGGCTCATTTTTGAAACGAAGAAATATTTTGCATAAAAATTAAAATTATGGTTTTCCGTTAACAAAACTCTTTTTGACAGTTTATTGAGTACAGTAAGAAGTGAATTTTAATGACTTTTTTGTGAGTTGACCTATAAAAAGTAAAAGAAAAATATGCAAAAACTGAAATTTTCAACGGCAGTTTTTCTATATTATTAATTCCCGCACTCGTTTTGGATCCGTAGGTAAGATTTGCGCCATTAGTTATAAGAGTATATTTCAATGTGAAAATTTTTTTTAAACTCTCACACACACACACACACACACACACACACACACACACACACACACACATAAAAGAAGATTTGTTTTTAGATACCTTTTCATGGATATGTCGCAACATTCGACCTGATTCTGAAAATAATGGAAATCACAAAATGCCGCTGCGGGATAATCAAAACCAAGTGTGGACTCTCTTTTGACAGCAGATTCTACCTCGACCCTCCAACTGTGTTTTGTGCACATTACCACCGACCAACTTGCTGAAAACTTTATATTCTATTTGCCTGGTTTGTAAAGTTTTGTAATAAAAAATACATTTTATTTCAGAGATGGCACTGCGGATTGGAAGGCGCTGCTTTTCTCCAAACAATGCGACAAAAATGGACAATTATGAAAGACGATAATCTAACTCCGCTCAACGAAGTGAAATTTCAAGTTCGCTGTGATTATAAAATTCCCTTTAGTCGGCCATCGGAGCGACTTATTCTGAATGGCATTACAAATGCTTTCTATAAGTTACCCCATAGAGTTAGCATAAAATATAGTCTATTTCCAATTTTGAGACGACGACTTTTGAATGACCCTGGATTTCCTTGGTAATTAACCATTGACGATTTGAAACATCGAAGTGAATATCAATAAAAAATATGCGAAATAGCACTGTAACAGAGGAGTGCGCAGACAAATAGGCGATCGCGGCGGGACCCATTGTACCTAGTCCTTTAGGAAAATCCCCTTTTCCTTGTCTCAGTTTTGGAAATGCCCTATATAGACAATTCTGGGACTTGTCTAGTTTTGCTGAAATGGATAGTTTTCCCGAAGAAATTGTATGCAAAAGAACAGCTGATGGAAAAATTCTTCGTTTTGAGTTGACCAAAGAACCGCATTCTCTTTTGGTTCGTGTTGAGCTTGATTGAAGTATTGTTGTAATTACTGTGTTGATAAATATGTTTGAAAATGTATATCTACAATACAATTTTTATTCACAGAAGTTGGACGCTGTTTATAATAGGCTCGACCATAAAGTGGCATAGGGATTTAGAATTCGCTCAACATGTATATTTCCAACAAAGAATCGACGGTTTTTCAACGACCTTGATGTCTACCCTTACTTAACCACTGAATGTTTGAAACATTGAAGTGAAGATAAATTTGACAAGCGAAAGAGCCCTGTAAAAGAAGAGTGCGCAGACAACAAAGCAATCGCGGAGGGACCAGATGTACCTGCCCTTTAGGAAAATCCCTTTTTCTTTGACTCTTTTTTGGAAACGCACTTTATATTCAAAATATAAATAAAACCTACACGTTTCAATGAATTAACCCGTTTTGGGCCACTGAAGCTACTGTAGCCTGGATTTCTGTAGACAAAGCGTTTTTAATTGTATCTCGCTTCATCGTAAACCAAATTTTGATTTGAACACGTCGATAGACAGACAAATTTGTTTGCGCGTTTGTTTGATAAATTGTCAAAATGCTCGTTAACCGATAAAAACCTGAAAATATCCAGGGTGTACGTTTGCCATTTCACCACTCAGCGTTCAGACATTCCGCACTTATCGCGAAAGCTGGTCAAATTAAAATTATTATCCTCTAAATACAAAAACAATCGCCCAATTCAATATACCCCTCGCCCACCGAGGGGTGTATACCCCTCACCCAAAGAGCTTGTAATAGCGATGACCCAGAAAATTGTCTCCATGTTTCGCAAGCTCAATAGCCCAAATTTTAACGGGCGTTAGATGCGCAGGTTCATTATAACTCCTTCCAAGGTCGATGGGCGAGGAGTATAAAAGTAAAGCCAGTAAATGGGTTTCCCGTATAATTGAGTTTTTAACGAAAAAGTGAAACTAGAAAGTGTTTTGGTGGGTTTTTCACGTTTTCAGGTTTTTCATTGTTGAACAAACAAACGTGAAACAAATACAAAATTATTTATCGATGTAGTTAAATAGAATGGAGGAGTGGGGTTTCTCTCTCTGTTTGTTCGCACCCCGCTCTTCATTTCCCATTTCAAGGGCGACCGGGAACCGCTCTGGCGCGAAGCGGCCGAAGGCCGCTGAACAAAGGAGTGAGGACCGCGGTAGGCGGGCCGTAACTCGTGGTGTTTTAAAATTAAAATTTGGTTCACGATGAAGCGAAATTCTATCAAAAATGCATTTTCTAGAGTAACCCAAGCTACGGTAACCTTAGTGGCCCAAAAACCTGTTAATTCCTTCAAAGGAATGTTTTTTCAAAGTTATTGTAAAGATACTAGGTATTTCTAAAATCGTATGTCATAACCAATTACGGTGAGCTCGAGTTTTATAAGTTTTCTTCTAACCCCATTCTATGCTATTTCACATTGACATCGCCAGAAATAAGCGTCATTTGGTGTCAACTTCGCACTGGTGTTTATACTCACAGTCAGAATAAACACGTTTAATCTTCCTATTTACTGACATTCCTTTTCTTATCTATCAGCACATTTATTTTTCGCCAGCATGCTGCCTGTTTATGGCTATCTCTTCTGGATAATCGTTGGTTTCCGTGAGTTGCTTAGATATAATGGAATGTTTTATAAATTTAGCGATTGCCATGGCCATCACCGACTGGCTATTATCTATCAGCAGATCTGCAGTCTAAACCCTACAATCACCCTCGCCTATCACATATGGCAAGATATAGTGCGTTTCCAAAAAAGAGTCAAGGGAAAGGGGTATTTTTTAAAGGACTAGGTACGTTTGGTCCAGCCACGATTTCTTAATTGTCTGCGCACTCCTCTTATACTGTGCTGTTTCGCTTGTTACATTATTATTCACTTCAATATTTCAATCTGTTAGTGGTTACATACGAGTGGAAATCAAGGTCGGTGTAAAGTCGTCGACTCTGTCTTGGAAATGGACTATAGCCTCAGGCAATAAACAAACACAAAATGCATTTCCTTTATTTCGTTTTGTTAATAGTGAATTTGATGTTGGCTTCTCCCTGAGAAACGTAGAAAGTGTTCACATTTCCCTGGAAAGTCTTCGGAAGCATGGAGTTGCTCAAAGGCGAGACCACACTTTTGTGGCCTGAAAGAGGTCCTCCCTGGTTGAAAGAAAACGAAGGAGCGGGTGATCCCTGAAAACAAAAGTTATCCGAATTTAAAAATCTTCACATACAAAGCTACTTAGCTGGCGAACAGTTATCGGAGTGGATCCGTCCTTCTCTCCAATGATTGTAACAGCGCCGTCTTCAGGAGACGAGAACCCTCCCTGGACAAAAGCAGTGGCTGAGGCATTGGGGTGATTAACGGGGACGTACATAACCCCGTACTGGGTGAGATCTCTGATATCTGAAAAAAGTAGAAACTTTCCATAAAATGTGAAAATATTCACTGGCATAGTCGGTTGCCAAGATGGCTCCAGTCAAAGTGATGTCAGTGGCAGCGAAAAATGTGAAGGACTTGGTTCGAGAACTGAGACCAAACTGAGATACACTATTGAGTCTGAAAATCTAAATATAATTGCAAATCGTAGATTAGAGTTACGTTCCAACGAGGTTGGGTCCATCAAAGACAAAAATGTTGTTCTGCTCCGATCGCTCAAACATGTCGCCCGTTTTGAAGTCGATCGCAGCACGGATAACTGGCTGAAATTCGTGAGTGTGTGAGTGTGTGAGTGTGTGAGTGTGTGAGTGTGTGAGTGTGTGAGTGTGTGAGTGTGTGAGTGTGTGAGTGTGTGAGTGTGTGAGTGTGTGAGTGTGTGAGTGTGTGAGTGTGTGAGTGTGTGAGTGTGTGAGTGTGTGAGTGTGTGAGTGTGTGAGTGTGTGAGTGTGTGAGTGTGTGAGTGTGTGAGTGTGTGAGTGTGTGAGTGTGTGAGTGTGTGAGTGTGTGAGTGTGTGAGTGTGTGAGTGTGTGAGTGTGTGAGTGTGTGAGTGTGTGAGTGTGTGAGTGTGTGAGTGTGTGAGTGTGTGAGTGTGTGAGTGTGTGAGTGTGTGAGTGTGTGAGTGTGTGAGTGTGTGAGTGTGTGAGTGTGTGAGTGTGTGAGTGTGTGAGTGTGTGAGTGTGTGAGTGTGTGAGTGTGTGAGTGTGTGAGTGTGTGAGTGTGTGAGTGTGTGAGTGTGTGAGTGTGTGAGTGTGTGAGTGTGTGAGTGTGTGAGTGTGTGAGTGTGTGAGTGTGTGAGTGTGTGAGTGTGTGAGTGTGTGAGTGTGTGAGTGTGTGAGTGTGTGAGTGTGTGAGTGTGTGAGTGTGTGAGTGTGTGAGTGTGTGAGTGTGTGAGTGTGTGAGTGTGTGAGTGTGTGAGTGTGTGAGTGTGTGAGTGTGTGAGTGTGTGAGTGTGTGAGTGTGTGAGTGTGTGAGTGTGTGAGTGTGTGAGTGTGTGAGTGTGTGAGTGTGTGAGTGTGTGAGTGTGTGAGTGTGTGAGTGTGTGAGTGTGTGAGTGTGTGAGTGTGTGAGTGTGTGAGTGTGTGAGTGTGTGAGTGTGTGAGTGTGTGAGTGTGTGAGTGTGTGAGTGTGTGAGTGTGTGAGTGTGTGAGTGTGTGAGTGTGTGAGTGTGTGAGTGTGTGAGTGTGTGAGTGTGTGAGTGTGTGAGTGTGTGAGTGTGTGAGTGTGTGAGTGTGTGAGTGTGTGAGTGTGTGAGTGTGTGAGTGTGTGAGTGTGTGAGTGTGTGAGTGTGTGAGTGTGTGAGTGTGTGAGTGTGTGAGTGTGTGAGTGTGTGAGTGTGTGAGTGTGTGAGTGTGTGAGTGTGTGAGTGTGTGAGTGTGTGAGTGTGTGAGTGTGTGAGTGTGTGAGTGTGTGAGTGTGTGAGTGTGTGAGTGTGTGAGTGTGTGAGTGTGTGAGTGTGTGAGTGTGTGAGTGTGTGAGTGTGTGAGTGTGTGAGTGTGTGAGTGTGTGAGTGTGTGAGTGTGTGAGTGTGTGAGTGTGTGAGTGTGTGAGTGTGTGAGTGTGTGAGTGTGTGAGTGTGTGAGTGTGTGAGTGTGTGAGTGTGTGAGTGTGTGAGTGTGTGAGTGTGTGAGTGTGTGAGTGTGTGAGTGTGTGAGTGTGTGAGTGTGTGAGTGTGTGAGTGTGTGAGTGTGTGAGTGTGTGAGTGTGTGAGTGTGTGAGTGTGTGAGTGTGTGAGTGTGTGAGTGTGTGAGTGTGTGAGTGTGTGAGTGTGTGAGTGTGTGAGTGTGTGAGTGTGTGAGTGTGTGAGTGTGTGAGTGTGTGAGTGTGTGAGTGTGTGAGTGTGTGAGTGTGTGAGTGTGTGAGTGTGTGAGTGTGTGAGTGTGTGAGTGTGTGAGTGTGTGAGTGTGTGAGTGTGTGAGTGTGTGAGTGTGTGAGTGTGTGAGTGTGTGAGTGTGTGAGTGTGTGAGTGTGTGAGTGTGTGAGTGTGTGAGTGTGTGAGTGTGTGAGTGTGTGAGTGTGTGAGTGTGTGAGTGTGTGAGTGTGTGAGTGTGTGAGTGTGTGAGTGTGTGAGTGTGTGAGTGTGTGAGTGTGTGAGTGTGTGAGTGTGTGAGTGTGTGAGTGTGTGAGTGTGTGAGTGTGTGAGTGTGTGAGTGTGTGAGTGTGTGAGTGTGTGAGTGTGTGAGTGTGTGAGTGTGTGAGTGTGTGAGTGTGTGAGTGTGTGAGTGTGTGAGTGTGTGAGTGTGTGAGTGTGTGAGTGTGTGAGTGTGTGAGTGTGTGAGTGTGTGAGTGTGTGAGTGTGTGAGTGTGTGAGTGTGTGAGTGTGTGAGTGTGAGAGTGTGTGAGTGTGTGAGTGTGTGAGTGTGTGAGTGTGTGAGTGTGTGAGTGTGTGAGTGTGTGAGTGTGTGAGTGTGTGAGTGTGTGAGTGTGTGAGTGTGTGAGTGTGTGAGTGTGTGAGTGTGTGAGTGTGTGAGTGTGTGAGTGTGTGAGTGTGTGAGTGTGTGAGTGTGTGAGTGTGTGAGTGTGTGAGTGTGTGAGTGTGTGTGAGTGTGTGCCTGGGATAGTGTGTGTGAGTGTGTGCCTGTGTGAGTGTGTGCCTGTGTGAGTGTGTGAGTGTGTGAGTGTGTGAGTGTGTGAGTGTGTGAGTGTGTGTGAGTGTGTGCCTGGGATAGTGTGTGTGAGTGTGTGCCTGTGTGAGTGTGTGCCTGTGTGTGTGTGTTTCTTTATGTAATCATAACTTACAGATCCAAACGTCGGCGAAGTAACAGTGTAAGAAGTGCCTTGCTTTATTCCCTTCAAGTACACAACTGGAGAGTCAGTGTTATTGCCAGTTGTGTAGGTTCCCACAATCTTTGCGGATGGTTTCACTGTAAAACCGAAAGAATTGGACATTTTCGATGATAACTTACAAGGCTTTGTAGTGACAGTAAACTGCAGCTTCATTTTGGTAACTGATCCAGTGTAATAAGTAAGTGTGAAGTTAGTCGGCCAGCTGGTGATTGAGCGAATATCCTGGCAAGTTCCGTCGCATTGTTTATATCCCAATCTGAAACGGCAAATTTAATGTGTTTGTTTTTTGAAAAATCTGACTCGTAGTAGTCTCCAATGTTGTCTCCCAGCTTGAAATGATCGGATGTGCTCACTCCAGTTCCGGTGAAATTCATCACGGCGTAGTAGCCTGAGGGGACGATGAACTAAAAAGCGTTTTGTAGAAATGAAATTCGAAATAACTCACGGAAAAAGTGCAGTAGGCATTAGGATTCGCACTGAACGGAAGCATTCTCCATGGTAGGTCATTAAGGGCGATGCTTTTTGTTGGACAAGCTGAAACTTGAGTTTCTATTGAACAACAAAATGCCTCACCTGGGTCGGCAGCAGCCAAACCAATCAAAGCAAAAGCCGACAGGCAGAATTGGAATTGCATTTTCAGGTGGAAATTGTAATGAAACAGGGCTGTTATATATGCAAGTTTAGTGATAAATACAAATCTTATCACGTGTAGGGAACGTCATTCTGAAGGTGGCTATAGTTCGTTTCCAAAAAAAGAGACAAGAAAAAAGAGATTTTCCTAAAGGACAGGTATATTTGGTCCCGCAGCGATTCCTTTATTGTCTGCGCACTCCTCTTCCACATTGCTCTTAAATTTCTTTTCATTTCAATGTTTCAAACCGGCAGCGGTTAAATAAAGGTAGACATCATGGTCGTTGAAAAGTCATCGATTCTTCTTTGGAATTGGACAATATTCAAATTTGTTGATTCTTCAAACCATATCGTTTGCGGTTTTAGCAAATAAACACCAAAATTATGATCCCCAAGAAAAAGAAGTAATCACCAAATAACTTGATTTTGCGTGATGCGTGATGCAGTGTTTATTACTGAAAAAGATTTGCAAAGTGCTCCTATGAGGTCAACCCTTTTTTCTATTGAAGCGAAAACGTCATTGGATTCTTCATGGTTGAACCGTTTGCTGCTTTCGTGTTTCAAAAAAGCGAAAGTTGTAAATTTTGGCATATTCTTAAAAATACATGAAATGTGAGTTTAAAAAGAAAATATTTGCTTTGAAAACCAATTTTCACTTAATTTTTCATCATTGTCTAGCCTTTGGCCTTTGGCTAGACAATGCAAAACCGATATTCCTATAGACGACTACAGAAGGCCGCAGAGATAAGGGATAAGTGTAGCGAGAGTTGTAGCTGCTTCTCAAAACATTGACTTGAGGAACTGATTTTCGCCAGTAAAAGCACCCTTTCAAATTTAATGAAGCAATTTCAACCTTTTTCTCAAGAAGCCTTCGAGGAAATAGGCATTTTGCCAATGAATTATTCAAAATTGTAGGTTTTCTGATGATCACCCTTGTTGCGGCTAAAACACCGTTCTGCGATCTGCCGTCTAAAGAACAAAACGTTGGCAACCTTTCCATCCATTCAACCTTCAAATCCCAAACAACGCTTGTAGCAACAATGTTCGTATTTCTGAACTCGTTTATGCTATTTTCAGTCCAACATCACCTCCCTGCGTCAGCCATTCTTTTCGAAACAAACACGAATGGCATCAGTTAACTGCTTTTGTAGTAACTTCCATAAAACCACATATTGTCTAGATATCCAGTTCTTTTGTTTTGTTTTGAATATCCGTGTACATAAGATCTGTATAAAATGAGCGTCCAGATGTTGATCACTGTCAAGCCTAATAAGCTATTGGAAATATATAACGCAAAGTAAGCAAGTTATCATTGAAATGCATGACATCGCATTACACAATCATTTTCAGAAACAATCTTAGAGATTATGCAACGGTCTCTTGGGTTTGGCGGTCTTCGGCCGCCTCAATCTGTGTTCGCGGCCTGCGGCCGCTTAGCAGCCTTCACCTGCTCATGTAGGCGGCCTGTGGCCGCTTAGGTACGTAGCCTTTGGCCTTCAAATGTTAAGGATTAGAGACGGCCGCTTGGTGGCCATAATTTTCTGATAGCGAGAAGCGTGTTATATACTGTCGGTTGGCACCAACGTTATCAGTAGCATGATAATTGGCGCCTTTGTGGACGCAATGATGTCATCGAAACTATCTGGTTTCTGAAAGACTTGATCTATTGTTACTTTTAAACGATTGCTATCTTGTAAATGAAAACGCAGCTACTGTGTGAATGTCTAAGAACGTGTATTTTAGACACATGACTGACTAAACGAATTGGAACTCCATTTTCCCCGTTGCGCCTGCGTGAAGTCGACTTGTCACGCAATTGCGCATTTTTTTTAGTTTCTTATGTCTGTCCTTTGCAATGAAAAAAACTTTTAAAGTTTGATGCTACTTAAAAATCTCTGTGACAAATATAAATTTACTGCAAACATTATTAGGCTACGATGTTTCCACCTGCGTGATTAATCGAAGATCAACTCTTTGATAAGATATGTCGACGGTCTTCTAAACTCATTTTTGTCACCAGGCGGCTCAAAAAGTTGCGGATGTTTGGAGAGCACAGACTAAAGGTGATGACGTGTGACTCCGATGTTCTCTATGTAGGCGTACTGTCAGGTATTCTATGCAAAACGGGTTTCGCGACTAGAAACTTCAAAAAGACGTCTCTCTGTATTTTCACCAGGTTATACCAGAATTCTATTAACAGAGAAACATGTTTCTTGGCAGAGAAACACGGTGGTTGCACTGACAGCCCGTTTCAAATCAATTTGAACTTAAATTTTTAACAAAAACAACAGAATATGAATAGATTATCGATTTGTCTGATATTGGTTCGTTAACAAAGGGGAATTACCAAAAACATGAACCGAGAATGCTCAAATTTGTCATCCACCCCCTTAGTTAGCGATAAAAAGATAAGAAGAAGAAACCACAACTTCCTGCTCTATAAAACCCATCAGCGATCCTTGAATTCACTCTCAACCATGAAGTCTCTCATTTTATTCCTGGCTCTGGTTCTCGGATCTTTCGCAGCTCCAGCCCCAGCAGGTAATTTTTTTTATTGCTTCACACTCACACACTCACACACTCACACACTCACACACTCACACACTCACACACTCACACACTCACACACTCATACACTCACACACTCACACACTCACACACTCACACACTCACACACTCACACACTCACACACTCACACACTCACACACTCACACACTCACACACTCACACACTCACACACTCACACACTCACACACTCACACACTCACACACTCACACACTCACACACTCACACACTCACACACTCACACACTCACACACTCACACACTCACACACTCACACACTCACACACTCACACACTCACACACTCACACACTCACACACTCACACACTCACACACTCACACACTCACACACTCACACACTCACACACTCACACACTCACACACTCACACACTCAATTCACGTGGTTTTGACTTTTGGTAAAAATCATTTTTACAGCATGCGCCAATCAGAATGTCACTGTTTCTGGGGGTTGGTACTACCCTCTGAGGGCCCAGACACCCAACTGCCAATATACATGGACATTTAACTTTCCTTCCGACTCCTACGCAAACCTCAGAATAACGGTGAATGGAGGAACAGGCTACGACTATGTCACTGTTTATGACTATTTTGGAAGCAGTTTCGAGTAAGCACTCCTTTTCGAATTCAATAATGAAGGAATTTTAGCCTTTTTGCGGAAACAGACTTGATGATCAACTGGCCCACTCAGTTCCTTGTCAGTGTGAAGGCTAGCAATTCGAGTGCGCTGTCTTTGGGAATGAACATAAATCTCAGAAAACGTAAGAATGGTTAGGTTTCAAAAGAAATTATGGTTTGCAGTTGTTACGGGAAGCACGAGCCAAGTGACAACCAGGGCTAACAACCAGCCTTCGCTGATTTATGTCAGCGATTTTAAAGCAGGAACTTCTTTCACTTTTACATCGAACTCATCAAGTAACCAGGTGTGTTTAGTATCACATTTCCCTCTAATCTTCTCTCTAAATCATTCTTTTTCTCTCTGTCTCTCTCTCTCCATCTACTTTTATATATCTCTAGGTTAAAAAGTTACTGTTTTAAACTATTTAAACGCAATTGACTTATTCGACTGGCAAAAGCTACTCAGATTTCACTGACGCAGTCTGCCAGCTGAAGTTTTGTTAATGAAACAGGCAACTGGAATTCGGAACGCGCAAAAACACTTTCTGGGGTTCTGTAATTCGATCTCTAAGTGCAAAAATCCTTGTAAATATTCATGCGTTGATCGTTTTAACTATGTAAAAATTCCCAGTTTAATTTTTGCGTAATATATTTGGGTTATTCAGAATACTTGCTTAAAATGAACCATTTCCGGAAAGTGGGTTTTCCCTTTCCGTTCTTTAAAGTAAACGTCGGGGCTTGCAGCATTAACGTAGAACATTTTATTCGCATTGCTTTCGGTTCAAGATGAAACCTTTATTTAATGAATGTAATGTAAGTGAACAACTGATTCAGGTTGTGGTCTTGCCTGCCATCACTTTCATCCACGGAACAGTTCAAGAACGCGCTCGCCTCAACAACTTTTTCCTCTACGACGGAGGAGTTCTTATGGGAACGTAAGTTTTTTTTTTAAAAGAAAATCAAGAAAATACGAATTCTAGTTTGTCTCGCCTTATGGACAGGCGCCCCAAGTGGATATCCATCACGAATAGCGTTACCCTTTACAACTGTCAACAGACTGACCTCAAGGGTGCCATTTTCGTCACCGATTATGATAGTAAGTCTTTGCCCCTATTCAATATATGGTTTTTTGCAGACATCGCTAATTTAACCGAATTCTCGGTCCAATACGTTCCTCTGAACTCCCGCGATGGTTCGGCTTACGCTTCCGTTGCTGGGGGTAACAATCAACCAAAAAACGGAGCTGTGACCATAATTGGTGAAAAGGGAGGAAAGACGCCAATCACCATCCGTCAGTTGACCCTGCTGGTAATTTAGGCAAATTTGTTTCAAATGTTCAAAAAATTCAGAACGGAAGCACAGGCCAGTTTAGCTACTTGAATGGAGGCCCTCTGGCCAACTATGCAGGTCTAACGTCTCCTCTAACCAATTCTGCCCTGCCGAGAACTATGAGTGGGACTCTCACCACTTTCATGCTTTCTCAGGGACAAGGAACCGTTAACTATAGCATCTGAATAGATTGCTTTTTGGACAAATAAAATGTTTGAGGTTTAGTAATTTGGACAACAAAAGGGAGAAGGTCACTTTAATTACACCGAACAAAATGCTTCATATTTAAATTAAATGTGAAGCGTTCCTTTGCGATATTAAAAAAACATTATGTTTATTGAGTAACAAGTAAATTACTGCTATACTTAGGCGCCGCAAAGGTGGGGTCGGCGCGCGTAGCCCGAATCCATAAGAAATTTTGGTTTTTTAGGCGCGCGCGCACAATTTTATGAAAACTGGATATGTAACTATTGACTATAACGTAAAAACGTACGCGCAACACGCTGGTGCAAGTGGTTTTTGCGAATTTAAAGGTCTAACCTCTGAAAAATCTAATTAAAACCGATTTTTTGATATAAAACAGGTTTAAATTTTTAGACCGCGGGTTTTCTTTTATTTTTCCGATGTAAATCAAATCAACGCTTGAAATGAAAAACAAAAATAAAAAATCCATGTTGGCGGATTTTTTTTATTCTGACTCAATTAGCATAGAATTCCTTCCAATTTGAGCAAAATTAAAAGTTTATTTTGTTTTACACTTATTAAACACGTAAAAACACCAAAATCGACAAAAACAAAAGAAAAATTGATTTTTGAACAAGGTTCACTTTTTCTGGATTTCCCATTTTTAGCCGATTTCGACGTTTATACACCTGGACCGCGACTTCTGCTTTTCGATTCTTATTAATTTGATATTTGCGATTTGAATGAAGTGCAGAAATCGCAAATTCACGTTGGCGGCTTTTCGCAATTCTAGTTTAAATATGTAATTTTACAAAGTCAGCGGCGAAATCCGTGCTCCGCTGCTAACGCGGGAAAGCAAAAATTTCAAAACGCTATTTCCTGAACTCCGATTACGACGTTTAAAAAGAATTATTGGATGATTTTACTCATTATTTGTGCATATTAGAACATAATTATTATGTTAAAACAAATAAATACCGCCATAACATCTTAAGGCGGAATATCACTCATTTGCCAACTTGGCGTGCCCGCTGTTTAACGCCAGGCGGAAAGCCTGCGGCAGACTGCGATCTGGCCCCGCCCCTCGAAAGTTTCAATTGAAAACGGCAGCCGCAAAAGCCGCACTAAAATTGTCATTTCTCCTTCCAAAGTTAACGAAAATTCAAAATTCAAAAAAAATTTCGCTGCTACGACTACGAAAATTTCGGCTTGCGGTCCCTAGCTATACTGATGAATTGGAAGCTAAACCAAGATACTTGTGTTGAAATGTCTGAAAAGAACATTACTTTCATACAAATTTGCCTAAACAGCAATCAAGGTGTATCCCATCAACCTAATGTTTCGATTTCACAAGTTAATCAAATGTATCCTGCTTGTCTCGTTACGATCATTATTCTAAAACTAGGTGAAGCTAAGTTTAAGTCAAGAAGGTGAAACAGAATTCTGTGAAAGTGTTTCAAATGTATCGAACAACATCAATAATTTTCATTCATTCTACAGACATGTGTTGATTTTGAAGAAGTCATTCACGTAGCACGAACGCCAAAGCGCGATAAATCCTGAATGAAGCCCGAACGAAGTCTTTCACGTTTTTGAAATAGGTAACGCATTAATGTTGTGCAATTCTAAACCAAACTGAAGATTAACTTCTTTTTTTAAGTAAGCTATCAAAACACATCCATACATATCAATCGGAAGCGCAGCTGTTGCCTGTCAATATTTTTTGTTTCAATTTCACAATTTAGTCAAATGCAAGCAGCCCGGGCCAGCCCGCTTAGGCCCTGGCCGGCCTGGGCTGAACAAAGTTGACAAATGTAGACGAAAAGGTTTTCCACTATCAATGTAAATGAAGTGTGTTTTAACTTTATATATTGTGTAAAACACCGAGACAAAAAAGTTTTGGGGGGATCGAACTGTCGTCATTTTGGTTTTTCCAGTCCCCCCTCGTAGCCACTCGGCCATGGAAAAACTTCAACATTTATATAAGGTAGTTGAAATCCTCCTTTAAACATTTTCTTTTGCTCATTGAGAGCGATTTTTTTCAACAAATAATATTAACCTTGAAAGGAGTTACTTTAGAAAAAAATTCAAAACTCCCTGGCCCACCCGGGCCGGCCCTTGATTTTTCCTTGCTTGGTCAAATGTATCCGTTACAAACCTTTCATGTTTCAAATGTTGATCCAAATTGTCAAAACGTCAAAGCGCAATTCTCGCTGAAGATAGCCTAACCGTAATCCTCACTTTTTAGGAATTGATGTGTTTAAAAATAACTGGTTAAAATGTGTTTATACTATGTTTTAAAAATTCAAAATTATGATCTGGATTTTCTTCCGGATTGGAAGAATATCCCTCGTTAGGGTGGATTGTTGAGTAAGTAGTCCAGTTTCTTCAGACTATTAGCGTGATTTCTAAAAAAAAAACCCATTTAATTCGTTAATTACATCACAATTTACTTACTTGAAAGCGTTTTCAACTATCGATGGAATCTTAGCCACGTTTGCTTCACCATATTTCTAAAAAAATATTTTTTGCATTATTTTTTGTATGTTTACACTCTTTCTTTTGCACTATCTTTTCATAGATTTTACATTGTACTCCATAAAAATATGGAAACTATTGAATATTGAAACTGCATGCAAAATTACCTTGGTCAAGTCTTTCTTCAAATTTGAAATGTCATTAATATCATCGCCGAAAATTGCGTTGATTATTTGCGTTTGTGTGTCTTTATTCGAATTATAGGCTTTAACGCCGTGTAGAAGACAAATGGAGAAAAACATCACATACAGGCGCTTCATGCTAAAAGGGTGGTTATGAAAAAAAATCAAAAAAAATCAAGAGAATAAAAAAATACAAAAATTTAGGGAAGAGGGTTGAAAGAGAAAAAGACAATAAGAACAAAAGAGAGAGAGAGAGAGAGAAAGAGAGGTAGAGGGAGATCAAGCGAGAAAAGTGAAGCACGTTTATATGAAAATTATAGCTTATATACTCGTACTTCCTATGTAAAGAGGCTAATATGTAGTTGTTTTGTAGGATTAAGTATACAAATGTATTCAGCATTTATTTCCAGGGAACCTAACAGGTTCTTTTAAATCAATGGTTTCCCGATAGATTGTGTAACCAATTTCGCTAAAGTCATTGATCGTCCACAGATTTTCATATGGACGGCAAGGCTATCTGAATATGGTTTTAGAAAATAGCATACATATTTTTAAATTGAAACATTTGTAGTGCTTGAGTCACTCATTAAGGAGATTGCTAACCGAATCATTCACTGTGGCACTGAAACATTTGAAAATAACTAAATAAGAATGATAATCATCTGCAAATTGTATAAATCATCAAAATAGCTTTAAAAAATTTATTAAAACCGACTTTATTTGGTTCAAAACATACTGTGTGAAGGACGATTCGAACTACTCAATAAAATTTTTTTTAAAAAGTTTATTGGCCGAGTGGCTAAGAGGTCGGACAAGCAATCCGAAGTTACCCGAGTTTGATCCCCCCGTCGACAAAACTTTTTTGCCTGAATTGTTTTATGTACTTATTATGCTAGAGACACATTTGCAGTGCATAGGGACTTTTTGAAATTTTGACCTTTGTCCGCGGGCCGGGCCGAAATTTTTTGGAGAGCGGGCCGGCCCGGAACTTAGCCACCCATGAACTCCAGTAGGTAAAAATAATTGAAACGGTTGTAGTTCTTGTGAACATGGTTAATATATTGCGGCTTGCTAACTAAGCATGGCTCATCAGCGGATCAGCCCGGGTCGGTATTTTTTATTTCATTATTATTTTTTATTCGGTATTATTTCCGTATTTTTGAAAAAAAAATTTAAATGTAACTTTAAAAATCTTAATTTTCAGTTTTTCTGTTTTTGCAACACATAGTTCTATTCGTAAATGCTTCCACTGATCAAAGAAAAATATACATTGGGTTTTACGGATGTGAAAATCAAAAATAGCATAAGTCGTGTCAAATCAGTAGTTGTACGCAAAATTGTTTATACCAGGACAAAACAAAACTTTACTAATTGAAACAATTGCAATGTTTCTGTCATGTAATAAGGGGATTGCTAACCTAATCATTCATTAAAGCCATGGAACATTTGAAAATAACAAAATAAGTTAAAATCAATAAAAGAAAAGGCTTTAAAAGTTTAAAAAAGAGAGACGTTTTGAACGGACTTTTCACATACAAAAATATACGTTTCAATATACAAAAAACATATTTAATTTGTACTTGAAAACTCTCTGCTTAACTAGAATCAATTGGCGAGATAAGTTATCTAAAACGTAGAATTATTTTTCTGAAAACCGACGATTTAAATTCTTAGAACATGCTATAGTGTGTTTCCAAAAAACGGCACAGATTTTGGCCAAAAACCATAAAGGATGGTACGTAAGGTCCCACAGCGATATTCTAATTGTCTGCGCACTCCTCTTTCACTGCGCTTTTTCACTTAGTATTTTTCCATTCACATCAATGTTTCAAATTGTCTGTGGTTAAAAAGGAGCAAAACAGCAAGGTCGCTCAAAAGTCGCCGACCTTTCTTTGGAAACAGACTATATTACAGTTTAATATCATGATGGAAGATTCAGAAAACTTGCTGTGGATATTCTATAAAACGCGTTCCTTTTATTCTCCGCTGTGGCAAAAATTGCGCAATGTTGCTAGAGGGATTATTTTGGTTGGAGACGCAGACACAGCCGAGGTCAGAAATTGTGTGACGATTGTGCTGTAGTTTGTTGTAGTTCGTACCAAAACTACTTCGCCACAACGTGCCAATGTTTTGATGTTGTGTCTAGAGTAAAGCGTGCAATATAGGATACTCAGGGCGTGTACGCAGCAAAATCGGCCGAAATGGATTTGGCGAGAAGTATGTGTTATGATTAAAAAATGCGAAAACTGGCATGTAACATAAAAACACAAAAAATGTGACACAAAAATGATCAAAATATTATTTCTTGTTGAACGTTACTTGAATGTTTTGTGCTAAAATAGTATTTGTTCAAGTTATTTTGCAAGCAGTACAGCGAACAAACAAATCACGGTTAGCATTCATTTCCAAAAAAAAAGAATTCTTAATTTGAAAAAGTAATTTTCTCGCTATGACATATTTTTGTTTTTTTTTCTCTTGTTTTTGTTTTTTTCTTTTTTTTTTTGCTTTAGGAGTACGAATAGTTACAAAATGTTTAAAACAATTATAACATTAGAAAAAACGTAGAAACATTAGGTCATTGTCTCCAAAAAACTATGTAAACTAGGCTTTCTAAGAAAAACGATAGGTAACGTTTTTTTCTCCCTGCGAGATGAAAAACCCATCATTTTGACGCCCTGGGAACAATATTCGTTGCAGGACACATAATTTATATGAATAAGTACATTTCTGTTTATCACAGACGGTTTTTTTTCAAATTGCCTCTGATGTGACATTGGTGTGGAGACCAAAGTTACAGAGGTTCACAAACAAACTTTTATTTTTTCCCTTTGTCGAATCGTTTTTCCGTTCGGTAATTTTTTGGTTACGACACCTGCCTATAGACCCAGCCTTTGTAACTGTTAACAGATTTATTTGCAACTGTGTCAATGGTCTATCAATTATAATTACAACTCCAAAAAACGAGCAACGACAATTGCTCGCGCTGAAAACTGGCGAGCTTACTAGGGCTATAAAACATTTGTCTAACTTTGTTCATATGTTTTTGTATTTTTCAAATAATAAATAGGTGAAATTGTCAAAAGAATTTGGTATTTTTTGACACAATTAGGAAGCAATCAATCTTTTGGAAGAATTTGTTTTTAGAAAAACGGATGTAACTTACGAAACGATTGATCTAATAAACTATGATGGTTTGTACTAATTTCGTCACCCAATATAAGAACTGAAAATCACTAAATTTAGAAAAGCGTTGAAACATTATGAGATAAAATAAATGTGTAATACATTTTAAATTGTGGAATTTACAAAACGGAAGGAATATTTCTGAGTTTTTAAATCGTCGTTTTTTCAACTCGTGGATGGCCCGTGGTTTCGGATCGGTAAACAGAGAAAACAATTGGTCCAAAAACGTCTTCGGTTTAGATTTGAAATTGACGGATAAACCTTGCGTGTTAAACTTTAAATTACATGAAAACTGGATAATGTTTAGCTTAATAGGATGGTAAACCTTTTTTCAATCGTGAATGGCGGATCAATCTGACAATAGTGAGAGAAAAACAACTAGAACCAAATAGAACGCAAACATACAAAATCTAATGGTTTCTTAAAACATCAAGATGAATAGTTGGGTTCTGAAATACGGTGTTCGGTTTTCGCTTCAACACCTTGTGAACATTTTTTTTCGTTTGTTAGGTCGCGATTGGAATAGTCATTACAGATCAAATCTAACTTCCATCTCATTAATATCGAAAGGCAGAACTTTATACCATTGCAGTCGTTTCAATGTAATTATAATATGTAAGTATTGAAACATAAGGGTTATATATTTGTTAAATCCACAAAATGCAACACAAAATTGTCTTTTTTCATTATTCACATCTGATGTTTTGACCACATGGCAAACTTTGAAAAAAAAATTTTCTTAGCAATTGAAAAATGTAAATGTTTTATTCGAAAGCCATTTTTAATAGTCTTAACTTTGATATCAGTTGTTTAAAGTAAAACTATTTATTGCCAGGGGAAAAAACTTTTCCCACGTCAGGATATCAACGCATTTTGGATCTGTAAAAAAGATTTTCTAAATTTAGTTTTGTTATGATTTTTCCTTCATTTTATTTTTGGCAAAAACTGGAACTAGCGTATGTTGACTGTTTCAAAATTTTGGGAAATTTGAATTGTTATAAAAAACTCAGTTTCTTGATTTTTACAAACAGTGGTTTGAGAGCGAAAACTTGAATATTTCATTAATTTTCCAAATGTTTCACTTTCAGACCTTTGCTTCTGTTTGTTGTACGAATCAGTTTCTTGCAACATCACCTTGAAACATTTATATAAAAAAAAAGATTTTATGGAAAACCACGTGTATTTTTTCAATACTGAGAACTCTTCCTCACAAAACGTGGATTGTTGACTTTGTTCGGCGGCTGATTTGTGAACTGAACTTTCGTTTCCAAAAAAGAAGAGGCGTTCTTCATCTGAATCTCTGGCTTCTTATGGTCATAGTGAAGTTCTTGAGATACTGAACCAGCATTGCTTCCTGAAAATAGAAAAAAGTTTAGAAAACCAGACTTTTGAATTACCTTGCTGACTGAAAAGGCCACCTGAAGTAGGGTGCTTTGCGACGTCTGCGGTTTGTTTTGCGGACATTTCTGGAAAAATAAATATAGGAACAACTTTAAATGATTCTATTTGTAAAAAGTTTGAAAAAAGTTAAGTAAGTTTGAGCACACAATTTGAACAATAATTAAATGATGAGGAACAGGCAATCAACAAAGGGAAAATTTTTCTTCCCTAATGTTTCAAAAAAAACAGTGAAATGTGGAAAATTTTGGAGTGGAATAATTTATTAAAGAAAAGCTAGCAAAAAACAAAAGAATATGTTTTGCCATACCTGCATTAAGATTTTTATGAGAGAGAAAAAATCGCCGACTAATAATAAAAAAAAAATACAAAAGCATTGCATTTTGCATATTATTTCTTGCAAAGAAATTGTGAAGAAATCAGCATCGAGACAAAAACTAAGAACACATTGATTCAATCTTAAATTATTTTCAAGAAACAGTGAAAACTTTTTAAAATATTAGTAAAAAATTTTTTATAAAACTTTTTTAACAAAACTATTACAATTTCAAACTGTACAAATGGTTATAAAATAATATTCTTAACAACAAGAAAAGTGATATTTTTCTTCCCTTTTCCGTTCCTTTTATTCACTGACTTGGGGCAATATTGCGCAATGTTGCGGGCGAGAGGGATTGTTGTGCTCGGAGACGCAGACTCAACTGAGGACACAAAGTGTGTGACGCGACGATTTTTGCACAATGTTTCAAATTGTTTTTTACGAATAGAATTTCTTACAAGTGTTGTAAAGCCTTAGGTGTAACATTTATGTCTTGTTTTTGAAGAGATTTTTTTAGCGACAATTACGTGTTTCACATTTGTAAAATAAATAGCTTGTTGAGCAGAAAGTTTGTTGAGCTGGCTCTGGAGCAATTGAACGGGTAACTATTTTGAGCAGGTGTAAAATAAATCTAGTTTTTCTTAAACCATGATGTTCGTTAAATTACGACCAAGAATTGATGGGTATAGCTGTCGCCAAACGAGCATCGGCTGTTAAAGGGGCCGTAAGGGGCCTTTTCGAATTGGAAATGAATGGTATGCAAATCAAGTCATTTCAATTGAAATCATTTTTCCGAACACCGCTCCAGACAACGGCCGTGCGCAAAATGCTTGCCAAGTCCTCATTAGCATGCGATTCTGAAAAGGTCCCTTACGAGCCCTTTAAAAGCAGCTTTTTCTCTGCGTCTGCGCTTCTCGCACGCTATTTCCCCCTGAGTATCGCACGGCTGCTGCATTAGGGCCGTTTTTGGCAGGATGCTCGTTTGGCGACAGCTATATGTGTTCACGTTTTTCCAAAACTTTGACATAAACCATTCTTACCACAAAAATGAAAACAAGTGGAACATCAACAATTTATGCAACATTCAATAACAAAAGTAAAGTGATAAAGTTTACAATAATATCGGAAATCAAAGGCTTGAAACCACTATTTCCGATATTGCAAAAATCTGTAGAACAACACGACGAACACCTGAAATTTTCAATTAAATAAATTCTGAGGTAACTTACCCAACAAATCGATGTTCCATATCGGCCAAATGTGTGCAGCCCTGGTGACAATATTCGTTGCAAGACCTTTCAAACATATATGTTTTCGAATCAGCTTCGGAATATAATTTCCAAACCTGAAAAATTAAATTAGTGTTGCAATGAGTTTGGGAAATATGTTTGGAGCGGAAGAAATAGTGATATTATCCCTGGCAATCCTTTGAATTTGAAAATGTTTTAACTAAAAGTGTTTTCATTAGCTTTTCCTCAATCTTTTCAAACTCATGCTTAAGTTTTTCAGAGGTTTTTAAAAAGTGTCCGTTGTTTAGAAGACTCAAAAACATATATGTTTTCGAATCAACTTCGGAAATAATTTCCAAACCTGAAACTCATTTTAAATTTACGCTAATGTCATAAATTGGATCAAATTTGAAAATCGTAATCGGTGTGCAGCTTCAGCTTAATTTTTTTTGACAATGTAAAACGGTACCAGAAAAATTGGTGAGTACTTTATGAATCATCTAGCATCGTTCGTCCGTTGTTTACAATAATGTTTCTTGTAAAAAACGATGAGCCGGATGTTTAAAAGGTAGCTTTATAGAGGAGGTAGTGTTCAACGAGAGGAAATTTTTTTTATCCCTCAGAGTTGAAACAGTGACGAAATGCAACAAGAAAAAAACGTCAAAAAATTTTATAATCATTGAAAATTTAATTTTCATTTCTTTAGTGGGATGAAAGGTTACTACTTATTTTACAAAAGTGTCTCTCTTTATTAAATGTTTAATAAAAAACGAATTTCATTATATGTATATCGTTGTTTCTTTATCAAAATATCAAACTAAGATTGCAACCCAGCATTTTTCATCCAACGCTTTCTGAGTGGAATTTTTCAAGGAATATGCTGAAGTTTTCATTATCCCAGCGAAGAATTACCTGAAGCTGTTGGAAAACACAATAAATAAAAAAATTAGGTTTTTTCAGGTTAGGTTTTTTAGAATATAAAAATTAAACTCAAAAATGGAAAATGGTGTTCTCTATGTTATTCTACAAACTGTTCAGAAACATTGGCAAGCATATCAGTTTTTTTCTGTTTGGTTTTGTAGACTTTATCAGCGATATAATGATTAAAAAGGGGAATATTTTTTTATCCCTCAAAGTTAAAACATAAAGAAAAGTGATAAATTCTTAACCAATTATTTTTATTAAAGGAGGAATTTAATTATATTCCTTTAGCAAATTACAATTTAGCATTTTTGTCTCAGTCAATTCAAAATATATTTTTTGCTCCTAACACCAAATAATTTACTTAAAATTTTATTTATCTGTAAAAAAAACATGCTTTCACAAAGAATCCAAAAATCTGTTGTTCACGAAGCTCAGAAATCCCTGGAGCTGTGGGGAACCACTGGGATTAAGAACCACTGGGATTAAAAAAAATCATTTAAGAAAATATTTTAACCACTCAAGTATTTAATAAATTTTTTTTTGTTTTAAATTGGAAGGACCCAGAAAAATTTATTTTTTATTGGTTTTTCCAATCGGTTTCAATGTTGAATTATACATGCTTGTATTGGATCGTTGCGTATAATTATACTCCTGGCCAACTCTATTTTGGCCGCTTTGGCTGCGTACTCTGCCTGAGTATCCTATATTTAAAGCAATACTCTATAAACAACATCAAAACAATGACACTTTGAGTCGAAGTAGTTTTTGCTTCAACTATAAGAAAAAAACACTACTCTTGAAAACAAATAAATAGAGTAAACAAAAACCCTTACTTGACAAGATCCTTTACACTCCACCCATTTCGTACTTCTGGGTGTCGTTTGGCAAGGGTCTCCTTTTCCATTAGAAGTGCAATTGTAGCAAAGAACAGCAGAGGTTATTTTGGGAAGAATTAGGAGGAGAAGAGTCCGCATTAGATAAGAATTGGGAGTCAAGAAAGCGACGTATCGATCATCCTCGCACATACTTCCTCCCCAACAATTAGATCATGGACACATCGTTAGAAGGAGCCGAATCATTGAAGTAAACAAAGATTTGCCTGAGGTTGAAAACATATTTCTAAAATATTGAAATTTTAATAGTTTTCTGCTGAATCAACGCATGAAGCTCATCAATCGGTAAGTTAAATCAGAATTTTCTCTCTAGAAAATACATAAAATTCAATTAACCTAGACGGAAAAAATTTTAAAAAATCCAACATTTTCAAAATTCGGTCTATATAGACACGAATCAAAACACAATGCAACTCAAACCAAAAAACGATGATTTCTGGAAGGATATCTGTATTTGAATACAAACCGTGCAAACAAATTTGTTGTTTCGAATTTCCATTGCGCCCAACATTTGATAAAAATTAATATGACAATGACAAAAATGCGTAACATTGAAACAAAAGCATCCAGGAAAAAAGAAATTCAAAATTTACCACAATTTCCTAATTTTTTTTTGGCAGGTTTAAGCAAAAGTGTCGTGATGGAAAAACCGAGGTATGAAGAAAAAAATAGTTGTTGCTTTAAAATTAAATTACTTTTACAGAAAATTAAGCGCGTGATCCCTAAAGAAGAATTAGAACTTTGGTTTATCAGAAAAATTTGCTGCAAACACGTAACATTGAAACATAAGTAAAACAATGATACGAAAATGGATTTTTTTCTTTTAAAAAATCAGCTTGCTGTAAGTGTTGAACATAGCTTTGGATGTTTGCAATTCTGCCCACTTATTATGAATAAAACTGTAAGCTACAAAATTCACTATAAAACTACAAAACTTACTATTAAGAGAAAGATGACAAACTTTACACATCGTTGGGCCGGTTTCAGCGCAAAAAATGAAATTTTCAAATGATTGTTTAAAAACATCTTAATCAAATTAGGAAAATTTTTTATGAGCACCAAGCATGGCAACCAAACCCCACTTTTCTGTGTTATTTGTATAGGGCATTTCCAAAACTGAGACAAGGAAAAGGGGATTTTCCTAAAGGACTAGGTACAATGGGTCCCGTCGCGATCGTCTATTTGTCTGCGCACTCCTCTGTTACAGTGCTATTTCGCATATTTTATTGATATTCACTTCGATGTTTCAAATCGTCAAAGGTTAAATACCAAGGAAATCCAGGGTCATTCAAACGTAGTCGTCTCAAGATTGGAAATAGACTATACATTTGAATAAGGAAACGAAATAGAATGTTTTCATATGTACTGCATTTTCGTCTCGTCTCCAGAAACCCAAAATTTCTATGCATGAAATTTTTTTAAAACAATTGCCGTACCTTGATTTTTACAAAAAATGCAATCTCAGTAAGATGCGTACTTCCCCGCATTCCGAAATTTTAATGGTAAAACCGGGAAATGTGTTTTGTTAATTTCCTTTTTTTAATTAACCGTTTTTACCCTAAGCCAGAAAAAAGTAGTTTTTGATAAAAATTTATTTATTACATCGGGCACCAATCAAGCTTTGATGGAGAATCGTGAAGACTGGGAGGGTGGTTGCAGTGGAAATGACTGACGTCAGGGATGTAGTCAAGGCGGAGGTTCCGACGATTGGAGATGATCAATCGACAGAGTTTTCCAGAAGCATTTGTGCATTGGACTTTATAAAAGCACTGAGCGAACTAAAAAATCCAATGAAATAGATATAATACAAAAATTCAATAATTATTTGATTTTATAAAGTTGTCTTACCTCGATCATAAGCTCTTCCGAGACATCGACGAGAGTCATTTGAACATCGAGTTTTTGAAGCTTTGGTACTAGATTGTCTGACGTTAGGGCGGAAAGAGTTTTAGAGTTCAAAGTGGTGTCACAGGTAAAAGTCTCCAGCTTGCCCCAGAAGACAAAACAGTTGTGAATAGAGTTTGTAGAAGTCCTTGGGAGGTTAATCACCTTTAGATGACGCAAATTTGCTGTGCGCTGAAAATACATTTTTACGTGTATAAAAATAGAGAAGAGAGATAAACGGAGAGATGAACACTTACCGCAGAAATCATCCTCATGTGATCGTCATCGAAGCCGCGGTTGTTCACAAGCTCCAATTCCTCCAAACCTTCGGGAAGCTTCGATAGCATTTCTTCCACATCTGTCTTCTCTGTGAAACGGCACAAATTGCTGAAAAATGTCTCCATAATTAAGATCAATGTCATGTTTTACTTACCGAAGTGCTAATTTTTTTAAGTTCTTGGAAGCCATAAGAGTAGAACCGGTCTCTGCGATTGTATTAGGATTGACACAGCCGTTTAGCGATAGTTCCTTCAGGTTCTGCCGTTCACTGAGCACTGAAACATTTGGATTGAGTGTGAGTGAGTGAGTGAGTGAGTGAGTGAGTGAGTGAGTGAGTGAGTGAGTGAGTGAGTGAGTGAGTGAGTGAGTGAGTGAGTGAGTGAGTGAGTGAGTGAGTGAGTGAGTGAGTGAGTGAGTGAGTGAGTGAGTGAGTGAGTGAGTGAGTGAGTGAGTGAGTGAGTGAGTGAGTGAGTGAGTGAGTGAGTGAGTGAGTGAGTGAGTGAGTGAGTGAGTGAGTGAGTGAGTGAGTGAGTGAGTGAGTGAGTGAGTGAGTGAGTGAGTGAGTGAGTGAGTGAGTGAGTGAGTGAGTGAGTGAGTGAGTGAGTGAGTGAGTGAGTGAGTGAGTGAGTGAGTGAGTGAGTGAGTGAGTGAGTGAGTGAGTGAGTGAGTGAGTGAGTGAGTGAGTGAGTGAGTGAGTGAGTGAGTGAGTGAGTGAGTGAGTGAGTGAGTGAGTGAGTGAGTGAGTGAGTGAGTGAGTGAGTGAGTGAGTGAGTGAGTGAGTGAGTGAGTGAGTGAGTGAGTGAGTGAGTGAGTGAGTGAGTGAGTGAGTGAGTGAGTGAGTGAGTGAGTGAGTGAGTGAGTGAGTGAGTGAGTGAGTGAGTGAGTGAGTGAGTGAGTGAGTGAGTGAGTGAGTGAGTGAGTGAGTGAGTGAGTGAGTGAGTGAGTGAGTGAGTGAGTGAGTGAGTGAGTGAGTGAGTGAGTGAGTGAGTGAGTGAGTGAGTGAGTGAGTGAGTGAGTGAGTGAGTGAGTGAGTGAGTGAGTGAGTGAGTGAGTGAGTGAGTGAGTGAGTGAGTGAGTGAGTGAGTGAGTGAGTGAGTGAGTGAGTGAGTGAGTGAGTGAGTGAGTGAGTGAGTGAGTGAGTGAGTGAGTGAGTGAGTGAGTGAGTGAGTGAGTGAGTGAGTGAGTGAGTGAGTGAGTGAGTGAGTGAGTGAGTGAGTGAGTGAGTGAGTGAGTGAGTGAGTGAGTGAGTGAGTGAGTGAGTGAGTGAGTGAGTGAGTGAGTGAGTGAGTGAGTGAGTGAGTGAGTGAGTGAGTGAGTGAGTGAGTGAGTGAGTGAGTGAGTGAGTGAGTGAGTGAGTGAGTGAGTGAGTGAGTGAGTGAGTGAGTGAGTGAGTGAGTGAGTGAGTGAGTGAGTGAGTGAGTGAGTGAGTGAGTGAGTGAGTGAGTGAGTGAGTGAGTGAGTGAGTGAGTGAGTGAGTGAGTGAGTGAGTGAGTGAGTGAGTGAGTGAGTGAGTGAGTGAGTGAGTGAGTGAGTGAGTGAGTGAGTGAGTGAGTGAGTGAGTGAGTGAGTGAGTGAGTGAGTGAGTGAGTGAGTGAGTGAGTGAGTGAGTGAGTGAGTGAGTGAGTGAGTGAGTGAGTGAGTGAGTGAGTGAGTGAGTGAGTGAGTGAGTGAGTGAGTGAGTGAGTGAGTGAGTGAGTGAGTGAGTGAGTGAGTGAGTGAGTGAGTGAGTGAGTGAGTGAGTGAGTGAGTGAGTGAGTGAGTGAGTGAGTGAGTGAGTGAGTGAGTGAGTGAGTGAGTGAGTGAGTGAGTGAGTGAGTGAGTGAGTGAGTGAGTGAGTGAGTGAGTGAGTGAGTGAGTGAGTGAGTGAGTGAGTGAGTGAGTGAGTGAGTGAGTGAGTGAGTGAGTGAGTGAGTGAGTGAGTGAGTGAGTGAGTGAGTGAGTGAGTGAGTGAGTGAGTGAGTGAGTGAGTGAGTGAGTGAGTGGTGAGTGAGTGAGTGAGTGAGTGAGTGAGTGAGTGAGTGAGTGAGTGAGTGAGTGAGTGAGTGAGTGAGTGAGTGAGTGAGTGAGTGAGTGAGTGAGTGAGTGAGTGAGTGAGTGAGTGAGTGAGTGAGTGAGTGAGTGAGTGAGTGAGTGAGTGAGTGAGTGAGTGAGTGAGTGAGTGAGTGAGTGAGTGAGTGTGGAGTGAGTGAGTGAGTGAGTGAGTGAGTGAGTGAGTGAGTGAGTGAGTGAGTGAGTGAGTGTGTGAGTGAGTGAGTGGTGAGGAGTGAGTGAGTGAGTGAGTGGTGAGTGAGTGAGTGAGTGAGTGAGTGAGTGAGTGAGTGAGTGAGTGGGTGAGTGAGTGAGTGAGTGAGTGAGTGAGTGAGTGAGTGAGTGAGTGAGTGAGTGAGTGAGTGAGTGAGTGAGTGAGTGAGTGGTGAGTGAGTGAGTGAGTGAGTGAGTGAGTGAGTGAGGGTGAGTGAGTGAGTGAGTGAGTGAGTGAGTGAGTGTGTGAGTGAGTGAGTGAGTGAGTGAGTGAGTGAGTGAGTGAGTGAGTGAGTGAGTGAGTGAGTGAGTGAGTGAGTGAGTGAGTGAGTGAGTGAGTGAGTGAGTGAGTGAGTGAGTGAGTGAGTGAGTGAGTGAGTGAGTGAGTGAGTGAGTGAGTGAGTGAGTGAGTGAGTGAGTGAGTGAGTGAGTGAGTGAGTGAGTGAGTGAGTGAGTGAGTGAGTGAGTGAGTGAGTGAGTGTGTTTCCTTGTTGCTAAGTCGTAGACAGTTACTCACTTTTCTTGGCGTTGTTAAAGTCCTGATCCTCTTGACTATTTGCCGGAGTGTGGTTCACGTGAAGACCAACCAACTGAAATTGAAAGTTTCACAAAATTTTCAAACCGTGGAAGAACAATTCTCCATGTTACGTCGATAGATTATTTTTTGAAAACTATGAAAAACTTACTTTGTCCAATTGCACAGCTGTGAGTAGAGTGTCCATGATGACGGGGGCAGGTCTCTCGTGCTCCCCATGCAGACGAATTGTTATTTCATTGGAGAAATGATGAAGAGCTCGAATAAACCACTGTTGGTTGATGGATTGCCTAAAAAGAAGACGTAAATTTTGACGGTAAAATGAAGATAGAGAAAGAGAGACAGAGAGACAGAGAGACTTACGCTTGGGAGTAATTTGCCACTTTGACATCTACATGGCCAATTTTGCAGTATCCGTCTTCCAGCCTCCTTATAAGTTCCCTACCGAGATCTTCAACTCTCACATAGGAAATCGTCAACTTCTGAAGATGAGGCTTTATCAATTTCTGAAATTCATTGTTATTTTTTGCTTTTGGGAATTTACAAACCATTAGCATATCGGCAGGAGCGCCGAAGTCACAGGAGATGGCAAGGAAGGAGATGTTCTTGAGATGGGGGAAGATAAAGTCTTTGCTGTTTTCCACTAAAAATGAATTTGTTATGTTCGAAAACTGAAATTTTCAACTTACGGTAGTAAACGGCAGGGCAATCGAAAATACATTCCCTGAACGTGATTTCTTCAATGTCCCAGAACCCGCTGGCGAGAACTCGAAGTAGATCGACGGTTATGATTAGCTGAAAGGTAATTTTGGAAATGTTGTGTTTCAAGTTTTCGAAATCCTGGGGCTCCCGGAAGTGCCGGAAATTACAAATATGGTAGATCTTCATGTACATTTTGCCTTATAAATCATTCGCGAGTAGAAAATCGATTTTATCATCAATTAAAAATTTTTTTCAGTGTTGAGTTTTCTACCGGTTCAATACCCAGAAAATGGCTTCTCCTCAACGTGAAGGTCAAGAAATAGCTGAAATTGAGTTAAGAAATTTTATGCTATTTTACGAATTTGCATGCAAAGGGAATCGATTATATCATAAGTGAAAAAGTTTCTCATTGCTGAATTTTCCACCGATTCAAAGTAGAAAAGATGGCTTCTGCTCAGTAATAGGGATAGTTAGAGTATTCCTTGGGGGCTATTATTGTACTGCGACCCAAAAATCGATAATTGACTTTTTTTTGGAACAGATGACTCTAAAAAGCTGTTGCAAAAAGGAAATCAACCGATGTTTTCTAAAATTTTCCGTTTTATAATGCTTTCATTGATCGATGGTGGTTACTGCCGTTAAAATATTTTATGAATTTTGCTTAGTCGATGCAACATCGAAGCGATGTTCAACTGCGAGTGAGCCCACAATAAATACAAGCAAATCTTGCACTCGACAAATCGATTGTGCAAATCATTTTTGAATAAATTGTGCATTTCTTGGAAATCTCTTTGCTTTAGAAGTTTCACTCTTATCAGTTCCTTTTAACCCTTTTGAGGCCCGTGCCCCTCCCAATGTGTTATCCAATCACTGCCCTGGCCCCGCCCCCTGTTCCCCTCTACATTGTTCTATTAGATGGTAGCAATAAACCCCTTTCAGCTTTACAAATAGCCACACGTGCCTCAGGGTAAAAAGGTCACTAACTGGGACAGCCTCTTTATTGGGCCCCAAATAACCTGTCCAACTTCAAAAAGACAAAGATAAACATTGGCTAGAACCATGAACATTTGGTCCTGCCGTGATTCATTTCAATGTCTGGGTATTCCAATTTTAAAGTGGTTTTTTTTTTCAAATTCGATATGCATCACTGTTTCAAATATGCATTGGTTGAATTTAATTATCAAGGTACCATTTGGTGAATTTTCGTTTGAAAATTGACATTTTAAAATCTATAATTGAATTTTTCCATATTTGCTCATAAAAGATTGAGCTCTATTGAAGAAACCACATGATTTAAAAAAAAACTTTCCCTATTTGTAATAACATTAAAGTGATGACACAAAGCAGCGCCAAATGTTGTTGTTTCGAGAATCGATGTGTATAAAAATTAACTCAAAGAATCAAAAGTTTTTGGATTACGAAAACCATTGTGAATTTCTTACCTGTTCCACTCCACGGCCATGAAGAGTTGCCACATCATCACATCCTCCGACCACCAGCCGGCGAACTTGCTTTCCAAACCGGGTCGCCAATCCGTTCAGGGTGGAAACTGAAACATAAATAATTGACATTTAATTTTGCAATACTTGTGAAAAAGCATTTTTACTTACTCAGAGATTCCGGCTGCACCATGTTGTTCGTGTTATTAATGTCGATTTGCCCCCTCAGAGACAAAGTGAGGGAGGGGCGGACGAACTTTGTGTCTCCCAGCTGAACAAGGACGTCGGTGGAAGTGGCCTGAAAAAACGCATTTTTTTGTGCAAAAGGAATCAAAGTTTTCCATTAAATGATAATTAACTTCCATTCCTAACAAGAACAACTTTTTGAACGAAAAAGTAACGATTTTTTGTGTTGCATTTATGTGACAATAAATTGTGATATTTTTGTTTAAAAAATGTAAGCAAAACGCAGTTTGGAAACTTTTTGAACCCAGTTTAAAACCGAAAAGTGAAAAAATGAAAGTTTTTTTAAGTTAAAAAAAACGCAAAACTGATGTTAAACTGAATTATTTTCACTACAATTTGTGACATAAATTTCAGTTCCATTTTGCTCTGTTACACTGTTACAAATAAAATGGATATTTTCCTGGAGAACAAAATTTGTAATTTCCCGTGAGGACAGAGTTCAATAATTAAACTTCATGTAAAATATATGAAAATAACTTTATTTTTTCTGTCTATGTACTAAAATACCTTTTTTAAAAGAAAAGTCAGGTTATTAGTTTCGTTCAATGTTACAGAGAATTTAAAAGTCTTTGTCTTAGCCAAAAGTAAGCACTGGAAGCTTCATGTGTGCAATTTAAAAAATTTTTGTTGAGCTCATGGTTTCAATGAAATCTGATATTCTTCTAGAGGAAATCAATTGTAGTATGTGAAAGTTTTGATTTTTAGAAATTTGTTTTTATTATCTCCTAAAAAAACGCATAGGTATGTCAAAAGAATTTTTTCATTAACGACTTTTTTTAAAACAAATGTTTTAAACAAGCAAAAAGGTTTTGACGAAAAAATTTTGTGAACCGAAAAAAAGTGTGTGAAAATATAATGTAATCATTTTACATTTTACGAAAAACGGAAAATTTAGAGACTTGCTCTGAAAGCGAAAAAAAAAAATTTTAACCTTTGCTGTGGTTTTTTTTTCAGTGTTTCAACACAGTTATAGTCTATTTCCAATCTTGAGACGACTACGTTTGAATGACCCTGGATTTCCTTGGTATTTAACCATTGACGATTTGAAACATCGAAGTGAATATCAATAAAATATGCAAAATAGCACTGTAACAGAGGAGTGCGCAGACAAATAGACGATCGCGGCGGGACCCATTGTACCTAGTCCTTTAGGAAAATCCCCTTTTCCTTGTGTCAGTTTTGGAAATGCCCTATACTTACCTTAACGCTGTTCTATGCGCTGTTATAGCCAAGGTATTCTCATCGCCAAATTTACGGCGGACGATTTGGATGCGTACGCGGCATGAGTATCCTATCTTACTCTATGAAAAACATCAAAACATTGGCACGTAGTGGCGAAGTAGTTTTGGCGTTGACAATATTTGATCACAAAACGGAATCCTAACCAGAAGTTATCATCACTTTTGTTCAAAAATGGGTGTATTTTCCCCAATTCGGCCAAAATGGGAGAAAAACCCGCAATAACTACTAAATACTGTTTCTTTTGTCATCGGCATCCGTTTGTTATTTGTTGATGAAGTGAAATTCATTTTTCTAGCTGGGGAAATGTTGAAACGTTGAAACTTTGTTTTGGCATTTCAGTGTTACAACGAAATCGGTTATTTTGACGTTTCCAACTACAAAGTTCGGTTTTTCGGTTTCTTTATATAAATGTTATTTATCTAACTGTAACACTAACTTTGTGAATCTATATTAAAGCAAGAAATAGTGTTAAATGGATGTCACACTAACGCGATTTCGTTGAAAACCAGATTTCTCAAAGTTCCATAAATGCCATAGTTGTAATGTTTTGCCATTTTTAGTTTTCTTTAAGGGATAGTGGGAGTAATATTTTTTTCTTTTGTATAACACCCACAAAAAACGTGAAATTTAGCTATACGCTTGAACGTAAAATTCAAATAATATTGATTTGTGTTTTAAACTCACATAATAAGTGATCTTCAGGTGATCGGCGTCGCTGGTGAATTTCCAGGGAGCCTTCTTGCTGAATTCTTTGAACTGCCAACAGGTTTTCTCGGCGGCTGCGCGATCCTAGAACATTTGTTTTTATTGAAGTAATTTTTGAAAATTTACCTTCACGTCGGTCAGGTTACCCAGAACTTCCCTCATGATCACCCTGTTGTTCAGGACCATGGAAGTCAGCATCGAAAGGCGTTCGCTGAAAATGGAAATTTTTATTTTTATTAAGTGAGCTAAGAAATTTAACCTGTTATTTGATACATTTAGTATAAAAAATAAATGTGTTTTTAATAATAGAAAAAAATTATGTTATAATAAAAATTGAGCAAATGTTTCATGTGTGCGTGTTTATTCGATACCTATTTTCCTGTGTACTCCGCGTTAACCGCCTAGTTTCAAAATACAAAAATTTAACTTTCGTGTTTTTTGTGCTATTTAAAACTTCAAAGTTCTGTTAATGAAATTCGGAAGGTCGTTCAAAAAAAAATTGATGTTGCCTTCTGTCATTTTTTTTTCCATTTTTTTTTATTTTTGGCAGGATTTTCAATATTAAAGAAACAAATTTGGACATTGAATTTGGGAAACTAGACAAGTGAATTTTTACGAACTAAAATTGGTAAATACCGCAAACAAAGAATTCCGTGATTCAAAAAAGAGGGTACGTAGTCAAACAAAAATGGATGTGCCGCAATGAGGAAGAATTACATGTAATTTGATTTTAAATTTATTACTTAAAAGAATGAAACTATGTTTTAGAATTTTTGACTTAAAAATAAACATAAAAAAAATTTGTCGATTAATGCAAAATTCTATCTCAGTCATAGGTTTCGAGATTTCTGTATTCATATTTCCAAAGTTTGCCTTATAAATATTACCTTCAATTTTGTGCAAATGGTAAATATGTTGAATGATATATTCGTACGCGTTAGAGTCAATTTGTAGTTTAAAAAAATGGTTTTGACTTTTGAATAAAGAATAAACATAAAAACTGCAATAATATCGACCGTTTTCGAAAATAACGTTAAACTAAAAATTTGGTACGCAATAAACCGCAAACGAAAAATTTGGGTGAGCTAAAATTTTGGTACGCTGCATGTTAACTTAAAAAACGTGTTTTGAATTAATTAAAGCTAAAAAAAATTAATTTAATAAAAAAAAAGTTACCCATTGGTCGTAGACGAAATATCAGCAGCGGAGTTCATCGAGGCAGACATTTTTCAGACTATTCCAATGTACGAAATGAAGTTACGATGGAGTTGTTTTGTGTTTAAAAAAAAGCACCCAGAACCAAAAAAGCAAGCCTCTGCTAATTATAGCGTTTAATTTTAGACGAACTTCGCTTTTATTTTCGCGTGAACGAATTTTCCAAGCTGCTGGACTTTGTATCTGTCGAGGCCAATTGATTGGTCATCGCTTTTTGCAAAACGTGACAATTCTAGGCCAAGATATGAAACTTGAAAAGCGATTTTCTTTATTTTCACTTATTTAGAAATCGTAACTTAAGCAGGGTGTTAACCACTGCTAGTTCTTCTTAACGTTCCATTGTTTCGCTGTATTGCGGACTGATTTTCATGTCAATGTTTATTCTTTTCTTTGTGTTTATGGCTTTTTACAGTTTACTTTTTGCAACCAATTTTCGGTTTTTAGTGAAATAAAAAACAAATGTGTTAAACAAACACGTAATATGGGCTTAGTTGTGATCCATAGTAGAATTACAGCAATTAAATGGGTAAATAGTTGTCGTTTGACTGAAAATAGTACGCAACCCAGGAAAATGAAGGAATTCGATTGGGAATTGGGAGACTTTTAATTGTGGTATTACTTTGATTTGCAGTTGATCAGTGGTTCATTAGTTATTCATTTCGTCAGCATTGTTTATTTATACGTGAAACAGTAAACTTTCAAGGAAAAAAATAAATTTTTTTTCTGAGTGGATTCCAATTTTTAAGAAAGTCAGAATCTAATGGTGTTTTTTGTTTTGAATGTTTAATTTTATTGTTCGATGTAATGTTTTAAACAAATTTTATTCTCATTTAAAACAGAATGTTTGTTTTGTACTAATTGCTTAACATAACTTCAAAGGCATTTAAGTTTTAAAAAAAAATGCTTTGCATTAAAAAATGCCTTCTAACTGTGTAAACGACTAAATAATAAAATGAAATATGTTTCAATAAAATTATCCTTTTCTGTTTTAAAAAGGAACATTTTTATTTTAGCATAAGAAAGAACTTGTTTCCCAGAAACTTATGTTTCGTTATCCCAATGATACATTATTTCTGCGAAACATTGAAATATTTACAAATGTGTTTGTTGTGTGTCCGGCGTATTTTTTACATGTAAAATGCTCACCAATATTTTTTAGAAGTTGTAATTTATATTTTTCCAGATTGGGTTTCAGAAGTTACGCATTCTAGTTTTATTAGTAAATCCTTCAGAAACGTGAATGCGAAAGAATATTGTTTTTTACTTAGTTGACACGCACAATTTCACTTTATATATAAATTTTTTTATAAATAAGTTGAAAAACAATATTAAAAATTTTATATAAAAATGTCTCAAAAGTATTTTTCCAAACTCGTTCTGGCGAAAATTTGGTTAATTGTAACACATATTAGTGTTGGAGTTGGAACTTATAAAATACAATGTTGAATAGTCTTTCATTTTTAAAAATACTTTTTGAGTCATTCACAACTTTCGAATATGTTTCGCACTGCGTGAGTCGGTATTTCTGAATGATTGTAAACGAAAAGATGTTTAAAAAATAACCTCCGCAAAAAAAAACTACTTCCGCCAGAGTGGTCGGCCGCCCTTGGTACCCGACCCGAGAGTACACCTCACCTTGGTGCCCAGGTTAGGCCGCGAAGCGGTCCGATGTGGCCGGAGGCCGCCAGATTACCCGACATTTTTATATAATATCATTAATAAAAATCGCGAAATCGAACGACGGAAGGCCGTGAAAACCCATTGAGGCGGCCGAAGGCCGCCGAACCCAGGAGTGAGTTCCGCCGTAGGCGGGCCGCAACTCCTGGTTATTGAACAAGTTGTTGCTTTGCACACGATGTCTTTCAAATTTTGAACGATCAAATTCTTCCTACTTCATTTGAAATCTCGTATTTTTTTTTGGTTATAAAGTAACCCAATGTTGCAGCAGTTTGTCATAAATTGCAAAAGTTTACCATTGTCAGTTAATGGATTGTCGGACCTGCAATAAAAAATTAATCAGTTTGCTTTTTTTGTTTATGAAGTAGCCCAATTTTGCAGTAGTTTAAATTTTTTGTAAACAAAAAGAGGATGTTTCCAGGAGATGGGTTCTGTAAAACAATTTATAAATCTGTAGGAGGCGGGACCATCCTCAACAAATGGACATCCTGATAATTTCATATAAAAAGAAACATTGCTCGAATGTTATTTTGTTTGATTTCTCTGCGCACTCCTATCAAAGCGCACTCCCTCGCGCCTCCGCAATTGGCGTTTTTTTCTGATCTAGTCGAATCGCGACGGGACCAGATACCTAAAATCCTTTAAGGTGCCAAATGGGCTGTTGTTATTTGAACACAGACTATTTCTGAAAAACAATTACTTAACAAAATCTTTATTCAACACTTCTTCCTTATCCGCAATACCACTTAACTCCCGGCTGGTTAACAGTTCTTATATCCTTGAACATGTCCTCATCGATTTTATAGTTACAGACTTCACTATCGACGTGGCACGGTCCCAGTGGCAAAGTACATGCCTAAAATCGCTGTGATTTAAAAATTAGAACGTCCGTTGACCGCGAATGCCTGCGGCCGCAGGGGGCCTAACTAAGCGGCCGAAGGCCGCCGGTTTTGAGAAAATGAGAAAAAGTTTCAGCAAAAGTAGATCAAAAATCGATCAAAACTTACGATCGGTCCGCGATCGTTGGTGCAATCGTGGTAGATCTCAATGATGAATTCATATTCTTTATCCCTCGTCAAGTTCCATTCTCTGCCGTCGCCGTCTTCCTCGCCAGTCAAATTTCCTTTGAACCCGGTTTTGGTGAATCCCGACTTGCTGTCGATGTGGTCGTCTTTGATGACATCGGACTGAAAATGGACTTTTCGAGACCTTTTTACAACAAAGTTGATTTTATTCTAACCATTTTCAAAATTTCAAAGGAATTATATTTCCCAAATTACAATTATTAAAAAACAGTAGCGTCTATTTAAGTATATTCTTTTTCGGAAACTTCGAAATTTTTATTGACTTTTTTATGCAAAGCTCATTTTTGAACAAACGCCTTAGAAAACCATTGAAATACTTCTAAAACAGAGAAAAAAAAAGGGAACTAATTTTTAAAATCGTTGAATGTTACGTACATTTAAATATTACCGTATTTGCGCTCTATTTTGGTGACAAGTAGCTGGCTTTGTGTGTGTGTTTTTTTAAAATATTTTGTCAAAGTAGTTTTGATTGGTCATGTGTATTTACAAGACTAAGTCAACCTAAGGCAGCTGAAGCATTTTAGACTCACTGCACACATGTGACGTCGAATTCTTTTTTGGTGGATATTGTCAGCTTTTTCTTTGAGATAGTTATTAAATTCAAAAAATGCGTTTGAAGATCTTAGAGCCGAGACATATTCAGTATCAATAGGTAAAAGTAAATTTGTCTCTAAACTTTTTCACTTAATCCATAACTTGCTACAATTGGTAAAAAACACCGAACCAATTTTTTAAACCAGCTGAATGTTATGTTCTTTTAAAGAATACCGTATGAATTTTATATTTTGATGATGAGAATGAGAACTGCTAGTAGAAGTTTCATTAACTTTTGTCAAAGTAGTGTTTTTTTTAAATTCAATATTTTCTTGTAAAAAATTACTATTAATAAAAAATGGGTTTTTTGCCAACAATGCCTCCTGTGTCCGAACTAAGAGAAGCCATTCACAGAAAAGATCTAAAATCGACCTCGGTCGGCAACCGAATGTTTCAAGCGTGCGGTCTTATCGAATTGTAATATTTTCGTTTTGTTAATTCTTGGCTGTATTCTGACAAAATTCACTAGTTGACATAAATTTTGTTTCTAAACGTTTTCATTCACTAGCCAGAATCAGAACGATCAAGCCCATGCATAACTTGCTACAATATGTACAAAAACACAGAACCCATTTTTAAAGTCGTTGAATATCACGTATTTTTTTTTTTAAAAATGAATACTGTTTTACAATGAATGTTACGTACTAAATTTATAAAAGATTAAATGTGTTTTTTTGTCAATAATGTTTCAATTTAATCAAGGCTGGAAGAATAGTTTTCCATAAGATATGCTTTAAAATTATCCTCTGGGTCATCCGAATATTTCATTCATATGCTTTCACAATTGAAAAAGTAGCTTTGCCATTAGAAATATGAATTATCTATGGGAATTATCCGTCAACCATATTTTGCAATTTGTCAAAACCGATCTACTACCATACTACTTTTCGAAAGATTTTATGAGCCGAAATCACGTCTCTTGCAACCGAATGATTCAACCACTCTTCTTAAACTGTCAACTTTTTGTTTTGCTAATTATTTGAATTTCATGTTGGTCAGTCAAAAGTTTGACAATCCTTTTTGAAACCCTGAGGCAGTCTAACTAAGGTGGCTGATCAGCGGGCCCGGGCCGGGCCGAGAAAATTTGAGAAAGGGATCGGCCCAATTTTTTTGTTGTTGTAAATCTGTATTTATATGTAACTGTTTTTAAAGTCATTTATTTTAAGTTCTTATTATTGAAAAAATAGTTCGAATTGAGCAAAACATACTGCGTTAAGCAGGATTCGAACTACCAAATATAAAACTTATATAAGTGCATAGCCTTCATGGCCATTTTTTCATGTTGTTTTGTCATTCGGAAGGTAGAGGGATCTTTCAACTATGTTTTGCGATTTTACAAAACAGTTCAATTACTATTTTACAAAAGTTTTTTTTTGCGCTGAAACTGCATCAAAAGTAACCGAATGTTTCAAACGCTTATGTTTAATTGTGAACTATTTGTTTTCCTAATCCTGCGTTGTTATGTTGACCATTCAAAAATTGAACTTTTTCAAATGTTAAACCTCTGCGGAAGTCCTCAAGAAGCCTGAAAACGCCCCACCTCAAGAAGTCGAATGGTGTAGGTTATGGTACGGCCAAGACCGCAGAACAAGTTGACGTCCACGTTAACGCGAGTTTGCTCTGAAAGCACGGCGAGAAGACGAATCTAAATAAAAAACGAAGGGTTTTTAGAAGAAGCTTACCGCAAAAAGGGACAGTCCTGTGGTCATCTTGAGAAGTGACAAATGGCGTTTCTATCGATTGGACCCTTTTAAACCATCAATATGAATTATTCATCATGGCTAAGGACACGTCGATCTTTCGACATTGAAGGAAAGATTGTTCCCGGCTATGAAAAAAGGGGTAACTTAATATTTAAACTAGTGTGCCAAAACCTGTTAACTCGCCTTTGTATCAACAACATGTAAAAATTTGAAAATTCAAAAAACTAACGAAACATTGAACTATTGCCATGCGCAGAGGTGAATATTGCGGAAGATCGCCTAAATTTGTTTGATGGGAAATTAGCCTGCTTTTTTCACTAGCAAATACGTTCCGCTGTAACCCGTTTGCCATCGTTTGGAGCCAGGTCAAGCAAAATGGTAATTGAACCGAAAGATTCTTTTTGAGCCCGAAATTTGGTGTTTTCGTTTACAATTTGGGCTACATTTGATTATTAGAACGATGTTTATAAAATTTAATCTCTGGTCAACAGACACTCAGAAACAGGATTACACGCAAAATCAAGAAGAAATTTGTCATAAAACAATAAAATTTCGCTTTAATAATTGAACAAAGAGTTACTTATTTTGTTTCTGGCCACAACCGGATCAATGTTTATGAATGTTTTTTACTGCTCAACTTTTAAAATAAATCTTGTAACTCGTTCTTTTACAATTAGTTTTTTTTTAAAACATTTCATTACATATAAATAATGAAATGACAGAGTGTATCTCCCGCGACAACGTAGTTGTCAACGATGGCTAAAAAAACAATAGTAAAACCCTTCACTATTGAAAGATACAAAACTTTGGTAGACAAAATTCAAGCTCCAAACTTTATGTTTTGGCCACATTTCTTAAAATTAAACAAAATTTAGTTTGAAAAACGAAAAAAAATGTTTGATAACGAAACATTCTGAAAATAACTAGTCGGTGGTTCAACATGAACATCGCGATACAATCTCTTTCCTTACACTAGGAAACATTGAACATGTTTGTAAAAAAAAAACGAAAATTATTTCAACCAATTCATTGTCAAGAATCGAAAGATATTGATTCCAGTCAAAAAATAAGATTTGGATGGAAAAAATAGAGCAGTCCAACTTTAAACAATTCCAAAATTTGTGTTTCGTGATCTTTAAAAATTTCCAAACCCGATTCAAGCGTTTTTTTTGGAATGTCATGTATGTTTTGGTTTATAGCGGTGACTGCAAAGCAAATGAATGCAGGAGACTCGGCCTTTTTTGTATTATTTCTGAAAAAGAAAAGTGTTTCTTTTCAAATGGATCCGAAGACAAAACATCGAAACTCTGATCAACAGAATTACCGCTAACTTAGCCTAACCAAAAACTCAGATAACTTTTTGAAACCAAAGAAGAATCTAGCATTAGTCGAAGTAACTTCTAAAGTATTTCATGTGTTTATAAAACATTCCGCAGAGCTAAAATATATTTGTTTTCATTTCCAAAAAAATGTTGAATGTATTTTCAAATCGATCCTAAGACGAAAAAACGAATTCGGAACCTAGATCACCTGCTTTAGCGCAAGCTAGCTTTTTCCACATAACTCAAATAACTTTTTTTTTGTCAAGTCGGTCCATTCGGAATCAATCGAAGTAACATCCCTCGTATCTCATGAGTAAACAAAACATTCAACGGAAATTTTAACAAAAAGTTAGTAACTTTCACGTTTTCATTAATTTCACGTGTGTATTCCATTCCACGTAGATGGCGAATTACATAAGATGCATCGACGCAGATGGACTACACAAGGTAGAACTTGCATTTTGTGGCCTCAAACTTAAAAAATCCAATTCGGAGACATAACTTTAGAGTTTTTGGTAATTACAAAGTTCGATTTCGAGTTCCAGAAAAGAGTTCTTTTCAATGTTTATTTTTTCAAAATTAGCAGTTAGCCAAAGAAGAAAAGTTTCAAAACTGTGACAACCAGGGTGGCTGTCTCTAAACATTTTATGGCCGTTTTGTTCGCGTCCTGGATGTGGACGACGAAAGTACGAAACATTGGGGTTGTTTGCAGGATGAACAATTTACCGAATAAAATTAGTGTAATCTCGTTGGTATAAATGCTGAAGTCACTCTAATTTCACTTGATAGACAAGATTTTTATAAACGAAACTCGCGTTCTCTTTTCTGGCTTTAACTTTTTCGTTGTGTATCTCAGGTTAATATTTGAACTATCTCGGTTTTCTCAAGTTATTACACACTCCCCTTTATCTACTCTTAAAGATTTATTTAGCTGTCGAAATTGGGATATGACCATGGCAGCATGCGCTTTTCAGGACTTTTGAAACCTTAAGAATCTTCGTTAAGTGACATAACTTGAATTAACTCAAACAAATGTCTCTGTGTATGGTGTAATTTTGTCTCGTATCAGAGTGTTAAAAAAATATATGTTCCTTCAGCGATAAGTAGGATAATTGGTTAATTATGGCTAATGACTCTCGTAACTTTTATGTTAGTTTAAAAACTCCTATCAAGACCGAGTAAAGGCATGTCCTGAAAGTAATAAATAATACTCTACTAAATAATACTTTGCCAATCATAAGAAAATAATACTCTGTCCCCCGGCTGTCTCTAAACCCCGTGTGACCGACCTCCTCATGCCCTGGCTTGTAGACGTTCTTTCGCGTGTGCGTAAGTTCGAAAAGAATATTTTTTAAAAAAAATGTTGTTGTGGTTACGGCCTGAAGAAATTAACAATTAAAATTAAGGTGTACCCATTAGTAAAAGTTATTGTTAATAAAGCTCAATTTAACGTAACTTTACTTTTTTAAACTTATTAGTTGGGTGTTTCAAGTTAAAATTACAACTTTTTCGTTTTTCCGAAATCGTTTCCAGCGCTAAAGGTTTCTTTCCCAAGATTAAAATGTTGAAATTCTTAACTAGTTTGACTAACAGTAAGTGTTTCATTTCTGAACTGCTCTGATAAATGTCTGATCCTCCATATATCGTTCACTATTTGCCGAGTTACATGTGCTTTTTAATCTTTTTCTTGATCTTTTTCTGAATAAGGGCAAAAACCCAAAACTCCAACCACCCGGCTGCCCTTAAATTTTAACCACCCGGTTGTCTCTAAACCCTTTGTGGCCGTTCTGCTCGTGTCCTGGATGTGGACGATCCTTCGCGTGTGCGTCCCCTCTGCACACGTCAGCAGTGTCTACACAAGGCGTCTGCCGCCTCTTCGCTCTCTCGCCGCCGGGTGAGCCGATCGATCAAGGCCCCCGGGTGGCGCTGCTGCACTGCTGCTGCCAGCCTGCCTCTGCTCTCTCAGCCTCTCGCGGCTGGCAGCAGCCGCCTATTGACAAACAGCCAAGTCGCCCTCCGAGTTATCGATTTGATTATCACATGCCGCCGCGGCGGAGGGTGGATCCCAAACAGCCCCTTTTTCTGTTGCCGCCAGTCGGCTGGTTGATGAACACCCCCACGTTGCTGCCAGCCGCAACACCTGGTACGCGCCTCGGTTTACGAGGATTTGAGGGCCATTTTGCGAGAGCGAAAGCTCACTTCGGCATTCATTTCTCCGCCATTTCATAAAGCGGCTGGATCTCAGAAACTCTCTCTCTCTCTCTCTCTCTCTCTCTCTCTCTCTCTCTCTCTATCAAAATCTCTCTTTATTATTTCCGATTTTTGATCCTACAATATATTTTCTAATGTTTTTCAATTGTGAATTTTCACACCTTCAGTCTTTTTAAGTTTTTTTTTGTACAAAACGCCAATGGAAAAAAATAAATATTTTTCCTTTTACCACGTTGCTTGATTGTTGCACATTTCAAAGAAATAAATTATTTTATCTTGAAAAGGACTTTTTTCGATTAGGAGGATTTAATATAAATGGTTTCCAACATATGAAAAGTGTAAAACTTTAGTTAGAAGCGAAACCCATGATTTAAGCGATCACAAAAAAATGCCTACATTTTTATGTTTTTGGAAAGCAGAAAAAAATTGTTCATTAAAAAAGTGTTTTTTGAATGTGTCCGTTAAATGTGGAATATCTGAATTGCTAATGCAGCGTGGTCGATCCGTTTCCCCTAACTAACCATATTGCTAGTTAGAAAATTTTAATTTCATTTTCAGTGAATCTCTCAAATCTTCTTTTCCCTTTTGGTCTTCTTTTGGTTATCTTCTTTTATTAACAAATTTTTTTTTACCGTATTACAATATTCTATGAAATTTTCATAATTAAATCTATACTTTACGAACTTTCGTCTTTTTGTACACTGTAAAAAGAAATATTTTTTATAATATTTATCGTAGTTTATTATGTTCTTGCCTTGTATGACCATATAAAAATTACAAAAAGAATGCCCCAGATTATTTTTCTTGAAAACAAAAAAAAGTTGTTTGTAAATTCTTCTTCTGTGGACTGTTTCATAAGTAACCAAACAGTTTGGCATCCCTGGTAGTTTTAATCGGCCTTCTGAGCATGATCTACAACAAATAATTTAAAGTTTATGCAAATTTTATTCATTACAATTTGTCAATGCTTTAATGTGATGTGTTAATAAGAAGATTTTACCTTAATAAAATAAGCGAGCAAAGAAGTTAATAGGAAATCAAATTTAAAAATTTGTTCAAATGTTTCATTTATATGTGGAAAAACGTTTTATTTGACTAAAACGTGGTTTTTTTGCGAAGCAAATTATATAAAAAGTTGATGTGGGCGTTTTTGTTTTTTTTTTCTACAAAGACTTGCAAATATGTGGTCGTCTATGTATAGTTTGGGGCGATTAAAACGTTACAGAAATTGAAAAGTTTTTGTAAATGAATTCAATGTTTTAACTGAATAAAGAATACCATTTTGATTGCCTTCAACATTATGAGCCCGGAGAGTCATTAAAAATCAATTTCCCTATAACAGTAAAAAAGACAAAACGCATTGCATTCATAGCTGGACAGGGAACGTTTGGGGGCTCAATACGTAAGCCCCCCCCCCAAATGGTGCTTCGGAGGCAACGTAAGCATCCCTGAAATGTTTTGTTACTATTTTCAACCAAACGCCAAATTACGTAGGTGCCGCAAACTTTTCGCGTCCACCTATGATTGCATTTTAGATTGAATTTTCAGGGAAATTTTGCTCCGAAACTAGAAAAAAAAATAGATAAAAATGTTACTGGGTTTTTTGTTAACGTTACTAAGAAACATTTTTCTACTCATCTTTTAGGTTAAAAATTTAAATGTTACTCAACGATATGAATGTTTTATCAAAATGAGGAGTATCAACATGTTTGCATAAAAAAATGAGCGGGGAGAAAACTTTCAATAATTTCACGCATTTTAAAAAGTTTTATAGACACCTATCAAAAAATGAATCCATGTTTGTATTTTTATGCAATAAACTACATCTCACTGGTGTTTAAGATCTGGAGCAAATGTTTAAAATAAAATGCATATTAATGTTTCATCTTTATAGGTAAATTAATACTTTTTCTTCTTCAATGTTACGACGATCGAACCTCAAGATACATGTTTCAATTCACTTTATAAATGATTTGAATCACTTAGTAAGTTTTATATACACTTATTAACAAAAAAAAGATATTAATAGTATTCTTATTTGTCCTAAACTGTGATTTCCTTTAAAAGATTGCAATATAAACCAACAAAACTATAGAATTATTAAAATATATAAAAAGCCGCAGTAAAATATGCGAATTTTTGTTCTACTAGAGAATTATTCAAATATGAAAATCATTGGAATGTTGCAATTTTGAATTTTAAACCGGCCGGCCGGCGATATTTGGTTTAATCCGACGTTGGTTTTTGAAAATCATATTCATCACAAAAGTCACCATGGGTTTTTGCCTATGTAAGTTGACTGAGTTTCATATTTTTGCAAATAAACTTCACGAAAAACAGCTTCTTGTGTCTGGCTTTTTTGTAACAGTCACATAAAGTAGCAAAAAAGCCAGGCACAAGAAATTCTTTTTCTTCGAAGCCGAATTGTGCCTCACCTGACAGTCACACTTCTTTTACGACCGCTTATCGGGTCGATTGCAGCTCATTCGGGTTGCCCTTCCTTTCTCTACAGACCCATGCCCACTCCTTTTAAGAGGGTCAGCGGGAGACCTCGATTGGCTCGTGTTTCCAACGCACAATTAAGGCTCCGCGCTAATCCACCCGCACGTTCCACATTATTTAGCATTCAGTAGGCGAGGGGAATTGCGCAGCAGCAGTTATTCAATTTTCCAATGGAAACATGTTCAATTAAACCACCATTCGACTTGCAGCAATTCCATATCGTCTTACCGCGGTATTTTTATCAGGTTTTTACTGAATCTGGATCTTACCGTGAGTGAAACTGTCGCTCTTTTTTAGAAGAATTTTATTCTTTTTATAGAAATCGTGAAACATTAAAACGGTGTTATTAGTTTTGGAAACTTTTTTGAAGTTCAGGTTTTCAATTTTCTCTGCCCAGGTGTAGAAAACAAAAAAGTGCCAGTTTTTATCTGTCGCAACTTGTTTAGCAATTTCCTGCTGCAAATCTTGTTTTCAATTCTTTTTTGGTATAAAACGACAAATTTTAGAATTTAAAAAATCTGTTGTAATCCGTCTTTAACAGTTATTTAAAAAAGGGTGAATCACAAAAAATGAATCTGAAAGGAGGAAGGACAATCCTATGCTGTTTGAAAAAAATGCTTAAAGCCGGTTTTGAAAAACAAAAAAACTAAATTGTTTGCGTCTCATTGCTTTCATTCGAAAAAGAAACAGATACACCAGCAGTACGTAGAACAAGGTTTAGTAGTTTTCCTAATCGGTTGTAACATTGACGAAAAGTTGCAAATCAAAATTTGGAGATTTCTAGCAAAATTTTCAAATATTTTTTTATATTTTATCTCCGTTGCGCTGATTTTTTTCTCGCTATAGTAACCTTTTTCTAATAATCTTCCGAAATCGGTGAAACATTTAAACGGTGTTAATGATTTTGTAAAAAAAAAATTGGAAAGACGTTTCCAATTTTCTTTGCCAGGGTTTTAGAAACACACAGTGTCAGATTTTATCTGTCGCAACTTGTTTAGTGATTTCCTGCTGCCAATCTTGTTTTCCAAAATGTTGAGTATCAAACGACAGATTTTGGAATAATAACTAATCAGTCTTAAAAAGTTTTCTCGAAAGCGTGAAACAGAAAAAAATGTTTTGACCAAGAAAGTTCTTTTGACAAAGTATAATTTATATTTTGAAGTTTTAGAATTGTTTTTGTTCATGTTGAACGCAATATGGAAGTATTTCACAATTAATTATTATTAAAGCCTTTAATTTAAAGGGACCATCAGCCTGCTTTTCGAAACGGAAATGAACAGCATGCTAATTGCGCCATTCCAATTGAAATGTTATTTTCCAACACCGCTCCAGGAAACGGTTGTTCACAGAATGCTTGCCAAATCCTCATTAGCATATGATTTGCATGAGCGTGAATAATCCCCCTTATGGTCCCTTTAAGCTGAAAGCGTCCGCCAGATCAAGGCTGGCTATTCTGTGTTCATCCTGCAACAGTGAAACATTCAGGAAAGGAAATTCAAAGAGAAAACAAAGGCCGTTTCTGAAATTTTTTCTTATAACCCATTGAACACAAATACCAAGATTTTAATTGTTACGAAACAAAATGCCTTTTGTAGTAAATTTTCCAACTTGTTCACTTCAATCATAACAAGGATTGTTCCAAAGCTAAGAAACAAATTGTAGTTGGTGCAAAACTACTTCGGAACAACGTGCCAATGTTTTGATGTTGTGCTTAGAGTAAAACGTGCAATATTGTATACTCAGGCCATGTACACAGCCAAATTGGCAAAAGTAGATTGGCGAAAAGTATAGGAGTTCCCCTTGGAATATATAAAAAAATTTGTCATTTTTCCATAATTTTTTTTTGTTGAAAAATTTTTAATTTAAATTTCGAAGCACTGTTTCATGTTCTTTTTTTCATTTGAAAGGGATACGTTCCTTTTAGTTTCTTTGTCAAATTCGGAGTTACACACGTTCAATGTTTCAGTTAGTGGTGAATTTTAGTTAACGTAGCTTGAGTTGTTAATTGGAATCAACACCCTCGAAAAATTTAGTCACAGATTTTACAAAAAAATATTATTTACGTTCAAAGATTTTTTCCCTCTTTCCATACCCGGGAACAAAATCAGTTCCTAGTGCCATCTAATCTGGAAAGCGGATTATGAGTGCACCTGGATATCAGGGGAAGGATTAATCACACCTGTCGCTGCGAGAGATTCTCAGAAGTACTACGTCAAATGTATAGACCCGCATTGAATGCTTCAAAAATTTGTTTGAAATAAAACAAAAATCCAAATTTAGTCGTGATTCTGTAAGGCAGGCCAAATTAAATTTGCATGTTTTAAAAAGCACTTTTTAGCAGCGTAAAGTGAAGTCGGCAACGTAAAGTGGAGCGGAAATGCTTTGAAATGAACCTTTTGTGCATAATTTAAATGGAAATGTACAGCGTAGGAACTTTGGAATGATGTTACAAAATTCTTTGAGGTAACTGTGGAATTGAAGAAAAAGTTATTACTATAAAACTAGAACTAACTACTAGAAAAGTTATAATAAGTTATGTGTATTTTTATTAATTTATTTTATTTATGAACTTAAAATTAAATGAATGTTTTTTGCAACCTACAATAACGCAATCTAAGAATCGGGTCATTGTTCTGATAAATCCGGCTTTGAATTCATATTTCCATATTTGGTTGTAGTTTTTAAACTCAAAGTAACTAAATTCATTTCTCCGCTTGACTGAGTATTCAACGCCCTATTTAGTATTCACCCCGTACTCTCTCTCTCTCTAAACTTGCACTTCTCGGCGTCATTTTCCTCACGCGCGGCCGCAGAAATCGTCGTCGTAGCAACGCGCGGTCGATCACCTTCTCTCTCTCTGGGAATATCCTCGGCCAGGCATTAGCCGTGGCCAATCTGTCGCAGCGCCTTCCGATTTCCTACTTTTTCCTCCCAGGGACGGAGTGACGCGTGCGGAAATGCAAACCGACTTTGCTTTCCCACATTGCTCGAAGGTCGTTCCCAGACGCACAGAGGGCGAGAGAGGGCGAAGCGAGTTCCGGGGAAGACGATCTTTGTGCTAACGAAGGCTACGAAATAAATGTAGTCGTTTTTTTTTCATTTTTCCGCGTAATGGTTTGATAAAATACAATTCTTGATCTTTCACAGTTGAACCCTATTTTTTTTTATTAAAAATAAAAAAGATTAGACCAAATTTAAATTTAGTAGTAAATCTTTTTTTCTATGTAATTCGTTTCCATGTTTCGTTTTAAACGCTTAACTTTTGAATAGCGGATGCAATGTTATACCGTCAGGTCTCGGAGCAAAATGAAAAATTTCAGAATTATATAAACTTGGTCAAAGTTTGAAGTTTGATTTGCCTAAATCTGCATAAAATGTTGCACAAATGACTCAAATTATTTTTAAAAAAAAATACATGTAGGCTTTTCCTAGTATAAAGAATGCTACGAAATAAATGTAGTAGTTTTCTCTTTTTTGCGTAATTGGTTGCTAAAATACATTTTTATCTTTCACATTTTACCCCTATGTTTCCCTAAAAATAGAAAAGAAGACACCAAAATTTTATTTAATTTCGCGAAGTCCTCGTCTACTGCTTTGTATTTGTATTTGTAACGTGCAGACGATTTTTACATTTTAACGTTTTGTTCAGAACAGACAATATAATAAAATGCGGATGCAACGATATACAGTCATTTTCCGCAAATGGGATATTTTCAAAATTAAAAAAATGTTTGCCATTTTTTGTAAGAAATAGAAGCCAACCATTTTAATGCCACTACTGAAGTTTGATTTTTCTAAACCTGTTTTACATTGTTTCTAAACTGCAGGCCTACGGGTTTTATTGTTATACATGTTGTTACATTAAACATTTAGGAAAATTGTAAACAATTTAATTGTCAGTGTTGTTTCAATGACAAGAAAACTTATGTTCCTTTTCGAAGCACATATAAATCAGTTTAGGTAGGCGACTTTTTGATAAAAATTATAATATTAAAACAATTCTTGACCAATTACAAAACTTGAATGTGAACACAAAATACCTGTTGTTCCACTGTGATTACAACATAGCTATCGCCAAATTGGAATCGGGCCAAAAAAAAATTATTTGTTTTCAAGTGATGCTCTGTTGATATGGGAAATTTGTAGTAAGTCGACAAATCGTGCTTTTAAACATATCTTTCGATTTTGCTCTAATGTTTCTTTTTAGACATATTATGACATATGCATCTTTTTTACTGGTCGTTCGCTGATAATCATGTTTCAGAATACAGTAAAAATTATATTCTTTTCTTGCAGAATATTAAATGTAGTCGTTCTCTTTTGTTCTGTTCTAAAACACTAATCTTTCACAGTTCAATCGCTGGTTTCAAGAATAATAAAGAAGTAAACACCACTTTCATATAGGGTTCCGCAATCAATTGCAGTTTGAAATAACATTGATTTTCAACAACATCACTCGATTGTTTCATTGCATCGCCGAATTTTAAAACCGGTTCTGACAAGGTTCACGTTAGCAGGTTATGTATGTTTAAAAGGTAATAGAAAGCGTAATTGTGCAATCAATGGAGTTCTAAAACTTCAATGTGAATAAAAACGCAGAGAACAAAAATTCCCTTTCGTAGCTTCGCTTTGTAATTTTTACAGACTAATTAGCAGTAAAAACAGCTTTACGAGTTCCGAGAGAGATGATTGAAATTGTAAAGGTGAAATTTCGGTATTTCAACGTTTCGTTAAAAAATTAGTAGTAAACCCAAAAATTTTGTTTGATGTCATCAGCTCCGCAGATTCTTCACTTTATAAAATTCTGATTTGTTTTATAAAATTAATACTGCGGGCTTGATGGAACATTAATTTCTTGAAAACAAAATTTTTGTCAATCCCTTTTTGCTTAGAAACAGGCGTCAAATTTTGTTATCTTCGCATAGAAGTTTTTGAAAATTGTTTTACAAGTTTTGATTTACGCTAGTGAAGACTTTAAAAAGAATGCAGCCGGTAAGTCGGTGCATTGTTTAATTTAGAACGCAAAACATTTTTTATCTGACAAATTGCAATAGAGCCTGGTGTAAAACGCACGGTGTAAAACGAAAATTAATAAAAAAACTTTGTAATTTTAACTTTTTTCTCGAAAGAGCAAGTGGAAGAAAACTACCCCAAATTGTCCAAACTAATTTTCTGTTCCCCATGAAACATCGCAAAGTTTCAAAACAAAAAATCTTTTGATAACAACAACAATGAACATTTCTAAAAGCCATTTAAAAAAATTATCGCATTTCAATGCATGTTAATTAAAATTAATTTTTTCAGATACCCTCACATTTTATTTTTATTGTATTTTCAGTAGTGTTTCCGCTTGTTTAGCGTATTTTCAAACTAGCACCACTTTTTTAATACACTTGGTTGGGAAAAACATTGTCTAGTAGTTTTTTCTCGACCAAAGTACACCTTGAGCAAAATTAGATAAACGGCTCTATTAAAAAAATGTATCAAATAAACTTTGGCTGGGAAACTGTATTTAATTTAGAAAAATTCGCAGTTTTCAAAAAGCCTTGAAAATTTTCAAAATAAAAACGTGAGAAAACTTCGTTGGTATTCTACACTGAAGTTTTCTTATAAAAAACACAAAAAGGATGTAGCTTAAAATTATTTTAATGTTTCATTTGTTAATTAAAATTACTGTACCGGAGAAACTCTACTTAGTCTTTTGGCGTGTCTGTGCACATTGTAATTTCTAGCAATAAAGACAAGCGAAATTTTTTTCCCTGTAATTTAGTCCCCGTACAAGCAAAGATTAAAAAAATATACCGTAGGTCTTAGTTTCATATCGCTTTGCTCTTTTGTTTTTTCGATTGTGAAACAAAACGAAGACGATTTTGAATTTATAAATACAAATCGACCGTTATATCTCCCCCAGCCAAAAGCCGGCGGCTGTCACCCGAAATCCCAGAAGGACAGCGATTATGTCGATGTCAGCGCGTGTAAACACCGCTGTCGGACATGATCTGTTCCCTTGTTTATGTGTGTATGTTGCTTTGGGTCCCGCAGGGAATTGTCTCCGTGTGTTCGGCCCCCAACTCCCATCGTCGGCGACGGCGAAAACACACCTCGTCGTTCGAAATGCACGACGGCGGCGCCACCGTGACAACAAGCAAAAGCCGACCGAAAATGCCTCTCAAAAGGCTGTTTTTTGAATGCGAAAAGTATGTTGAGCAGGAAAAATGAAAATTGAATTATTTTTTTTGCAAGTTTGGAAAATGTAGTGACATTTAAGACAATTTGAGGTTCGTTTGTGTTTAGAACGAAATGAAACATCTAATTAAACCAGATGTGTTATTTTCGAACAATTCTCTTTAAAATGGAAAACTTTTTTGTTTACATTATACTCACTATAGCATTTTTAAAATTTTTGTAAAAATTGGCGAATAAGTTTTTGATAAAAAAATGTTCGAATGAACGTAAGAACTAGTTTTGTAAGACTTTTTGTATATTTTTTAAATCTAAATCTTACGGTTTTTTTACTTACAAAAAAACGTTTAGGCTGTTTCTAAACTACTAAACTACTTATGTGTTCAGCCTAAAGCTAATTTAAAGATTAAATCAATGCGCACATAAAGTAGAAACATTGTAAAAAAAGAAAAAAAATTAAAAGTGCGTTAAATACCAAAAGAGCACAACAAGAAAAAAATGCGTCTTCATATTCATGTTGTTAGTGAAACTTAGTTTTCACCTTCAAATTAAAATTTTAAGATTTATTAATTTTGTTGAGAAACCATTCCGTTCTTTATGTGAACAAATTTTTAATATCCTTTTTTCTTGACAGGAAAAATTATGGCTCGAAAAGGACAATTTCGAAAGGCAATTTTTTCAATGTCGCTACTTCCATTTTAATAAAAATAACTTTAGAAAAAAAGTGCAATATGTATCGATTAACATATTGATATTTATTTTTGGATGATTCATTTTACGATGTAGCCCCGTTCTTTGTTGAAACATTCGTCCAGTTTATTCGTTGGTTCATTTTTGGTTTATTCGGAAATTGTAAAAAAAAGTTTATAAAGCGAATGATATTTATATGATTTTTTCATTATAATTTTTTGCTTGGTATATTTGCTGTTGCACAAAGAAATTGACTTCTATAATCTAGCGACAGTCAGATGCGATGGCTGAAACTGCAAAATGATGTTTAAATGTTGTTCATTGTTTTGGAGTGAAGTTAAAGTTTTAAAATATTTTGTCAATAAAAGTTTTTTTCTTATTCCAGTTGGTTTTCATGTATTGCAAATTTTACTAGTGTAACTATTACTAATTATTTCCCCCTTTTTCTAACGATAATAAAATGTTTACAAACAATTTTCTTGGGAAAAGGCTGGAAAGACAATTGTGAACTCGAGCGACTCATTTTAGGCCTACAGTGAAACTTTGAAATTACATAAAATTTAATTTCTTTACTCTTTTATGCTAATGTTTCTTAACATTTTGCTAAACCAATTCAGTTTTGTCTCTATTTTCCGCCGTTTCCCGCATTTTCCATTGTCGAATTCGAATGATTCGCCATTTCGGACGTTCTCTCGGCGATCATTTTGTGTGCGCCCGTTGTAGTTGTTTGTCAATCCGCGGTTCTATCGATCCCGTGCCGACAGTCGACCGCCCGTTCCTTCTGCGGACTTTCCCGCACATCCCAGCCTCTTATCGCCTCAATTCCTCCCCAATTCCTCCTCATCTATCCCCAAGGAATCACCGCTCTTAAGCTGGATTTTCGATTATCATAGTGCATATGCACTTATTATCACAGGTATTTATAGAAAATTGCTATTTTAATGCCATTTTTGCTGATTATTCATGCAGAAATACTGATTTCATCAAGTTTTTTTTAAATCTCAGGCACTGATCGAATTGATTCTTTTTCATAAGTATTTTTTAAACTAATGCTTTGAAACACAACTACTGCCTATTTATTAACCCTTTAATTCGTTTTTTTTCCATAAGGTACTTTTCTGATCGAATTTCTTTTAAGCAAAGTTTTTTTTTCCGATTTTATGTCAGTTTGTGTCTCTGTGAAAATAATTTATATTTAAATTTTCTATTTTCGTTTTGGCTATACAGGTTTTTGTATACAGTCATTTTTGGCTTGCTTTTAAAGTTTTAAAAAAGCTAAATGATTCCGAACATTTCACACAAAGAAACGATTGAAGTTTGTAGGTGGCTCATTTAAAATATTAGGTTAAATATTTTTCGTTTCAAAACTTTTCCCGGAAGGTTAAATTTTCGATATACAATAAATGTTAATTTTTATTCGTTTTCATTTCGGCCCGGTTGCGATTTATTTTTTGCACATGAACGACATATAAAATTATGAGTTCGAATTCTTTTACACCCGTCCTTAAACCGAAAATCAAGCGGCTATCGTCAAATTTACGTCACAGGCGCTAAGTGAACGCTATCAGTTGCGTAAGCTGCGTAAACGTAGGGCAGACTAGATGTAAAACACAGTGTTTTTTTTAGATAAATGCCTATTATGCCATGATAAAAAACATTGATTGAATTATTTATATACCTCTGATGTTAATGTACTATAAAAGAAAGTTTTTCTCTATAAAGAATGACTATTATAGTGTCGGCAGAATGTTTTCGAAAGGTTTGAGAATTTTTGCACTGCTTAAAATTCATTCGCGTCTTCATTCTCAAACTTTTGTAGAATTTGTAACCTTTCAAAGCTAATTGTGTTCCTTCAGTTTCTAATATTCAATTTGCATCACAGTTCTCCAATTGGCTTAATTTCAACAATTTTAGAACAAAAACTGGTTTTGCAAATTTGCCCGCCGGCTGTTTTCACTCAGACTTGTACAAAACAATTTTCTGTATAAACATTTTAGGATTTTCGTCGAACCCATCTTTTTCATTTGGATATGAATTGTATTTGGAATTGACAGCGCAATGGTGTATACTCCTCGCCTAATCTACTTCGGCCAATTTGGCTGCGTATACGGCCTGAGTATCCTATATTGCCCCGCTTTACTCTAGGAACAACATCAAAACATTGGCACGTTGTTTCCAAGTAGTTTTGGCACGCACTATATATAAAATGATAAATATCTCAGAAACACAGTGTCAGTACACGTTTTTAGGTTGCCCTAGAAGTCCCTTACATAGCCTAATTGACGGCCTTACGATAAAGTAAATGTTTTTTTCGCGTAACGAAATAGTAATGAATAATTAGAATTTTTTATAAATAACGTGCCTCTTTTCAAAAAGCTAATTTTAAACAGAATTGGGACCCAGAAGTATTTATTCAAAGAAGTCTTTGACTAATCCCCCTGTCGGAACATCAAAGTGCCGTTCAGTTGGCGCCTGCGCAGGCGCTCGGGGTCACATGTGTTGCGTTCCCCCCGCACGCGAAGAGAGTAGTCTCCGATGTCCCCTCCCCTCCCTCACTTCCTCTCATTTCCACCCCTCTCTCCCTCTCTTTCCCCACTGCATACCCTCTCTGCCGTCCCCTCGGCCGCCTTCGAAAATGAATAATTCCATACATGACTAAACACCGCTCACCCGATGCATTCATTCGCCCGCCGACACCAGTAATCGGCGTCGTTTTCGCGGAAAAACGCCGCCGACAACGGCGCTTTTCCGCCCCGACACCGGATCATTTTGACAGCTTTTTGCACTTTGCCGTGATAAATCGGGAATGGAAAGTGACAAAATGGCAATTTTATTGCTTTATAGGGTTTTTAATACTTCAACTTGACACCTAACGATTTTCCAAAAATTTTCGGACCATGTATTGAAGCAATTGATTTTCACAAATCATATGCAGTGCGAGCAACATTCAGTTAATTTTAATACACTGCTTAAAAAAATTTCTCCATATTGAGAAAATTTTTCCTCCTTTTACAATTTTCATTTTTTAAATACAATCATGACGACACATTTGAAACTGGAATGTCGAATCTCCGAAAAACATTTAACAAACATGAAACTTTGAAGCTAGCTTGGTTTTGTTATGTTTAGTTTTGGCAACCGGAAAAACTCTTTTAATCGGTAACTTGAAAAATAGATAACACGTTTTTGGGTATTTTGCAGTGAACCTGAATAGAATCCTAAAGATTAACCCCTTTTATAACCTCAAATCTTATCCGTTACCACAAATTTTGTCTGGTAGCCGATGAATGAAGGTGCTTGTTATTTGGATTTAAAAAAAATTAGAAGTGCTATGTTACCATTTAAGATTTACAGAAATAAAAAACTATTTGTAAAACGCTCAATTGAAAAAAAACCTATTAAAAACATAGTCAAATCGAGCGAGAATTGTAATGAGCCAAAAATATACAAAATGACTTGTCTTTCTGAGTTTCTTATTTCGTAAAAGTCGTCGTTCGTACCTTTTGCGTTTTATTTATGCCAATTTTACAAACAGAAGACATAAAAATAGGTCAAACGTTAACCTAAAAATCATGTTTATTTTAAACTGCGTTTCAACGTCACATTGTAATTTTGAAACGAATAACCTTGTTTCAATAAATGATGTCGCAGTGTGCCTTTTCCTGTCTAATCTCCTGCAGTTTTAAATTTATCACACAATTCCCGATGTTCTCAAAATCTCCTTCTATTCTACTCTTTCAACTACACCTTTTATATTTTTTTCAAGCTCAACTCTTTTTTTGTTTTAGTTTCAAAGCAACTTCAACGACAATTCCTTTCAAGAATTGATTTTAGAATATGTGCCAAATTCACAGTTGGAAAAAAAACATTTTTTAACGAAGCCGATTATGACATCTCCGTTTTATGACCCCCGTTTAGAATTTTTAAATCTATTGAGCTGGAATTATTTTTGGGGGTAGGTAAAGTTTTCGAAAATGCAGAACTAAACAAACTGCCGTTGCGAAAAAATATTGAAGTTCAGAAATATGTAATCGGCGAAAAAACAAAAGAAGACCTATCCAGAAAATTGTTATTTCCTATTTTCCGTTTCTCCTCGGTTTCTGTCCACATTTTAATTTGAATACAATTTCAACTCATTTTCATACTTTATCCAAGTTTGAAGCATTTTCGATTAACAAGTTCACCCGTTCCATCAACGAGGTAAAATTCACAGTTTAATAACAGAAGTTTTGATCTTATTTCAAGAATTCCGTTCACAAAACGCAGCAAAAATTTAGTAAATTTTCATTTGTGTTCAAAGATTTTTTTTAAGAATTCTATCTCACTGATACACTACAAAATAAAGCAATCCCGCCATAAACCCAAATTCCAAACCAGAAATTTCTTTTTTTTGTGGTTCCTTTCTCTGTGGTTTCTACTCACATTTTTATTCGCAAAATGAAAATTCAACTTTTGTGCATGTTGCAGGTTTACGCAAAGATTTAAAAAAAATTTCCATCTCACATTTCGCATTTATATTTTATCTGCAGGTTTCAATAAAGCAATAGCTCTAACACCTCGCTAGTTCCAATTAAGACGAAAATTGACTGATTGACATTTTTCGTTTTCAAAATTTGTACTCGGTTTAATATTTTAGGTTTAGATTTACTTCAAAAACAGTTCTTCGTGTGAATAGCTCAACCATAAAAGAAATATATAATAAAAACTCTTCTTTTAAGATTATCTTGAGTTTCATGTATTGATTTACCTTGAAATCCTTTTTCTTGTTTTGCATTTCTATGTTTCTCCTCGTTTACCCTTGTTTCTTTTTTGCAATTATTTTTCCCTCATTCGTTTGTTTCAGGATCACTCCTAATGCAAAGTCGATTCCCTCCACTACTTCGAACTTGATAACGCCTTCAAATCTAAAATTCTGGGCCAAAAACCTTCATCAAAAACCACCAAATCTCGTCTATTTTTCCGCTTTTCTTATTTTTTCCGCAGGTTTCCTTTCATGAACCGGACGGCAGTCGTCACCCACTGCGCATTCTGAATGCAAAGCTACCGGCCCCCAAAATCTCACCAACTGTCACGCGTAAACAGTGACGTCATCTGCCATGGGGGAGGTTAGTGACAGGCGTCGTTCCTTTTACAGCCAGCCGTTGGAAAATGTTCCTTCCCCGAAATGTTAGTCATCTAATGACTGGGGACTGGAGTATTTTCAATGTGACATTTTTGTGTTTTTTTTTGCCTTTCAACATTTGAATGATTCAAGTGGGTATCAAGAAATCTTAGCAGCGATTACTTCAATACTTTGGTCACTGACTGAGTTATAATTACAAATTGTAGTAATAAATGAAAATTGGCGAAAGTTAATTATACAAGATTAATATCTGTGAATGTTTCATAAGGGAGGTTTACCATTTAATTTTTGCTTTTCACAATTGTACCGGTAAACTAATGAAATTTAACTTTTCCATCGTTGCCAAATTTTCAGTGCTTCGATAAAGTTTGATATCGCGCCTTTGAACGATGAATACTCAGCCAACGTTAGCAGCCATAGTTTTGGCGAGAAGTATGATCGTGCTATTTTTTTTTTGCAAACACACGATTTCATCGTAAACCTTTTCATTCTAAATGAAGAAACGGCTGGCACGGCTGTTGGCAGTCGTTTGTCAGGAACAGGTCCGAAACACGGAACCACAGCAACCCCATATTTTAAAATCCGCGACAACACTGCAGTGTTACAACCTTTGCGCTCTCGCTCTCTTCTCTCTCTTTTTCACTCACTCTCTCCCTCTCTCTCTCACTCTCTCTCTCTTCCTCTCTCTTTCTCTCTCCTTCACTCTCTTGCGCTTCCGAAAAAAAATTATTTTGAAGAATTTCCGCAACATAATTGTTTTTCAATGTTTCGACGTAAAATTTATAATATGTGCCTTTGGCTCAAATGCTAAGTATTCTTTTCTCTGATTACTTTAAATAAAATAGAGTTTGAGAGAATTTGAGAAATATAATATTTAGAACACTTTTCGTAAAAACAAAAATTATATTTCAAAACGTTGTAAAAAAAAATGATTTTTTGATGTCTTCTACTGTGTTTCAATTTATATATATGGCTTATAAAATTTTCGTATGACAAACTACCACACCCCGCCGCAACCATTGCGGCGACGGCACCGTCCGTAATCGTGCTCCAATGCCAATGGAATACAATGGAAACTGGCGGACACAAACCTGAGAATACTGCTGTATTTCTTAACAATCTGAGTTCATAGATCGATAGAGCACCTCCGATTCTCTTGGAATGAGTTTTTTCACGGTACAACAGTGATTACAAACCGAAAGGCACTGTTTTTCTTGTTTTTCTCATAAACCAACTGGACAACTATTGGTGCCGAAACTCATTCCAAGAGAAGCATGTGTGTGCTACTATTTCATGATTAGAACGTCAAAATTGATGCAGTATTCGCTGAGAAAACGTGTCCGCCAATTTCAGCTCGATGTTTAGCAGGCCGCCCGTTGTTTAGTGATTCAGTACGGTAAGACAGCTGCTCCTGATTAAGCTTATCTAGCGATGATTAGTGTTGAAAATATACATAATTTGGCGTATTGGACCACATTATCTCGTTTAAAACTTAAAAAGGAAAAATTACATGTTAAAATGAATTTTAAAAGCCCGTTTTCTTTCGCCTGCTTGAACCTCAGGGTTTTCGTGGCGAGACCCAGCTTCAATGAAACGGCGCATTTCCGAAATACGATCGCTGCAAATGTGAGAAATCTGGGGTGTTTTTCGTAGATTTGTTTTTAAAAGTTGATGCAAAACAATTTTATCATTTGGCCTGAGTTTTTTGCCGACCCAACAATGGTTAGAGCCAATGAAACACGGTTTTTTGTGTTTTTCGTTATTTTCCGGTGGATGAATTTTCGAGAAAAAACTCAGGCTAAACAAGGCATTAATGAGCTGAAACTTGACAAAAAGAATTGTTGTTAAAAACGCCTAGAACGTCCAGGTTTACGGCGGCCAGTTTGTGTTTTTAAGCCAGCTGTTTGTCGCGAATTTGACATTTTCGGGCCGGTTTCTTTATTTAATTAAGTTAAATTAATAGTTTTCTAAATATTCAAACAACGAAACAACAAATTCGATGTTTAAACGATTAAAAATAAGCATTTTTAATTTTCAAATGTTAAATCAAATAGTTCGTTTCGGGACGCCGTAAGACGCTTTCCGCCCTTTAACGTGCCGGTCTCGGCGGGCTGTGCTACGCGAATTTTCCACAGTCATTCAAAGTCAATCAATTTCAAACTTAATAATCAGTCTTTTAATAAATATTTGAAGCAGTTTGAAAGCATTCTCGGCTTAACACTTATGGATTTTTTCAGGTCGTAATTGTTATTTTTTGCCTACGAACACCGTGAATTACTTTAATTTTTCTATATAATTCCATTTCTTTTTACATTTTTTTTATACGCAACTTAAAACAACTATATTTCACATGTAAAAGTATACACGTGCAACTGGTTACAAAAAGAATACTGTTTAACTCAAATATAAGAAAAAAGTAAACTTAGTAAAATTGATATAAATGTTACAGACTGACTGCTTTGTAGCGTTCAAATAAAGGCTGCACTCTCGTTGTGACAACAATGCTTCGAAAATTTCAAAATATCAACAAAATTAAAGTTCAGTATGTTTCTTTCGCGTTTTATGGAAAGTTGTTGCCATTGAAAAAAGCTTTGAAAGTTAAACAGAGTGATTTTAAAACTTGGCTCATCCGAAAAATATAAAAAAACAGCAGAGCGAAAAACTTCCAAATTAGAGATATTTGGCTTTAAACTAGTTTTTTTAATTTTCAAAAATGGCACTACTTTCGCAAAAATAAAGTTAAGTTAGTAAAAAAAAATAGAAAATCAGATCAACAAATGTATCGTAATTGTAGTGTTTTAAAAGTAGATACAGTATTTTTCCCACGAAAAGAGATTTGGTCTAAACACCGAAGGACTAGGTAAATCTGGTCCTGAAGCGATCCGTTTAACTGTCTGCGTACTCCTCTTTTACAGTGCTATTTCTCATAGTCTAGTTCTATAACCTATATACTTTGCATATTTTGTGCATATTTCATGAAAAACGAAATAGATAGCCGTTTTCAGAGACCACAATTCTTCGATTTCCGTGTTTTTTCATGTCCATTTTTATTGGATTCCGTTTCCTTTCTACCTCTGTGTTTCAAATATTCCCTATCCCACCCCCATTGCTGCTCATGCGAGTATCTTCTTCCATCGGGATTGCGCAGTGGCGTGCATAATTCTCCGTGCTCGTGTGCCCTAATAGCAGTGATCAGGGCTGTCTCTCTCTCGCCGAGTGGCCGAGGGGAGCAGGAGGCAGCTGGGATCGATTTCGATTAACTTATTACAGCCCCCGAGGCGCGCTGTTCGCTATTGACTGCCACACCGCATTCAAAGCCTCTTCATATATGAGCTGCCCTCATCCTCATCTTCCCTTTCCCATCCCGAAAAACCCCAATCTTCGCTGGATTTCGGCTTCTGAAACATGACGTTTCTTGTTTTCCGTCTTTCGTTCTCTTCCGGCCCGTCGAGGGGGCGGGGAGCAGCCGGGCGGCGCGCCTTATTTCGCGGCGGGGCCTGTTTACAACTCGAATATCGATCAGCACGAGTGCTATCGCGTGGATGGCCTTATCTCCTCTGACCGCTCAGAGCAATACCTGTTTCTCGCTTTGGTAAACACGCTCCACGGCGATTTATGGCGTCTTGGCGCCCTTTATAGACGTAAATATGACCTAGCAACCGAATGGCATTTACGCCAGCCACAATTGTGGGAACTAGCGAGAAACACATCGATGTTTTCAAACAAGTTTTTTACTCTTAAAAGATTTTTTCAGCTAATTTCGTACTTTTATGTGATTGTGAACACTAATTTTATTCATTTCAGCTATAGTCTATTTCCAACTAAAAGTTCACAAATATTCAGCGACCTTGAAATTCACCCCTATTTAACTACTCATGACTTGAAACAGCGAAGTGAATATAAATAAAATAAGCAAAAGAGCACTGTAAAAGTGGAGTGCGTAGATTATTTATGAATCGCGGCGAGACCAAATGTACCTAGTCCTAAAAGAATTATGTTAAAAATATTATATCACTACGAAACATTTAAACGAAACAAATTGTGTTTTTCACCAATTTTTTCTTGTTGTCGATTGAGTGACGATTGAAGAGTGAAGAAACCACAAAATAAAGTTTTCACTAAAACAGTGAAATGATTTAAATTTAGCTTCGTTTTTTTTTGTTTTTTAAAGTAAAATTTGAATTGCGTGCATATCCAAGTAGAAATGTCTTAATTTAAATTTCCAATTTCGCCAAGTGTCAACATCAGCAACTACCGAAAAATTTAATGTTAAAAGTTGTACAAAACCGAGTCAAAACTTTCAATTTAAAGATTTTTGTTTTATATAATAAAATACCGCTTAGAATTCAACATTTTGAATAAGCAGTTTCTTGATCTTCTGAACATGAAATTGTTAATTTACTTTTTTGTTGAAGAAAGCGACATAAGAGTGGAAAAATTCAAACAGGGATGTTAAAGATTTTTCCATGATTGTTTCTATATACTTGAAACTAATTTTTTTTAAACAAAATATATCTCGGAAATATATAGTGTGTTTTTCAACAACAAAAAAAATACAATTTTAAAATTCTTCAATGTTTTAGCTGATTCATAACGCATTTGTGTTCACAATAAAATGATAAGAATTCGACCGACTAACTACAAATTAAATATCGCTTTATGACACTTTTAAGGAAGATTTAACAGCATTTTTTCATGCAATTTCAGGGCAAATTCTTCTTTTGTTGTTTTCCTAGACCATTTTAGTTTCAGTTTGGTTTAGACTTTTGTAATTCACAATTGTGTGCTTGAGAAGATAACCCGATTTTGAACCAAACTGCGCAAAATACGTAGAAAAAAACTTTGTGTTGTTATTATATTTACCGTATTAAAAGAAATTGTAAAAGTTGAATTCACTGTTTTAACTAACTTTTAAGTAAAAGCAACAGATCAAATTCATGTTTCCAATAGCTGCTTGATTTTAAAAAAGAATTAAAAAAGATCTTTAATTTAACTATATTGAACAAAATTCATTGTTTTGTGTAACCTCCAAATCACTGCGGTAAACCATTTGCTATTAACAAAATCAGTTTCAGTTCTGTTTTGAAGTATATATGTTTCTTAGCTGTTGCGAAACTTCATTCCTGGCTTATTTTAGCTCGTAATCTGAAAAATTTCGCGATCGAGCAGGTATTTTTCCACTAAACCCCTCTTATCACCCCTGCATCGGCTTCTGTTGTCGCATCTCTTTATCTCCCTCTCCCATCGATCGCCCAAAATATCAGTCCGGCTGTCACCTAGTACACTCCTGCCAGCCGATTATAATCATTGATTCCCCCTCTCCTTATATTGAATTATTGCCATCTTTTCCTGCTTCTGCTGTTGCTGCCAGTCGCGGCTGCCACAAACACGCTGCTGCCAGCCCCGAGCGGGTGGCAACAAGCACAAACGTCCAGCGGCTGGCAACAGCAGCAAGAGGAGGAGATGTTACAATTCTTTGTGACACCCGACTGCCGCGAAACAGATTTCCCGGCCACTCAAAACACGCTCATCTGGCTCCAATCTGGCAGAGGCGACCGCGATTTATGGCTTCCCACCGGGCTTCGCTTCTAACCAACTCCGACACTCGAAGGCTTCACTCACTGCGCTTAGAACTGCCTCTGCGAGATTTTCGTTAGTCTCTTGTTCCGCTGTGAAAATCAAAATTCCAATTTCTCCTAGTTTGAAGCATCTTTGACAAATCTTAAAAATACTTTTTATTTTCATGTTGCAGTGTTTCAACCTCCTTGGATTATTCAGATATTTGAACTGAATTGATGCTAACGACGTAGATGCTAGTTTTTCCGAACTGAAAAGAGTATAATGACGTTATTTTTTTTGTTGCAAAAATTCAATACAAAAATGAAAATAAGGTGCCGCCAAGCAAAAATTGAGTCGCTACTGCAAAAAGGGTCTGTAGCCACTTAAATGTTCCGATAACTGCTTTTATATCAACCTTAATAAGTTGGTCAATAAGTTTTGGACCCCAGATATTAAAAATTCTAGTAACTAAAACCAAGTTGTAAATAACCCTTTTAGTTGTACAAATTTCAAATAGAATCTAAAGTTTTGCAATGCAGCTTTTCATTTACTAAGATGTTTCAATGAAACTTTTGATTATTTGGACTCTGAACCAATTTGATGAACTGAAATTAGCGCGCGAAACCTATATACCTTCACAATTTTAGAGTCTAAAATTGTTTTATTTACAACGGCACAGTTTTGCTATTTATAAAGGTTGAAATTTAGCGAAATAAATTTTTCAGCATTCAGAGGTTTCAAGCATAGTTCGATTTTAGTGACTATGAAATATTTCCGTTTAGATGAGAAGCAGGTGCCAAAAAATGCTAGACCAAAAATGGACAATGAGGGTTACTTAAAATTTACCTTTTTTCAATAAATGCAAGGTATTTTTTTAAATTAAATTGTAAAAATTATAACTTCCCTCAAAATTACTTTGTACGCTCATCAAAAGAGTTTTTTTTGATTGTCCGTTCTTTACAAGCCTCAAACAGGATGATGTCAACAGAATCCAATTTTGAAGAACAACAAAAAGACGCAGGCTATAAGAAAAATGCCTGGTAACATTTCGAAATTTTTGCATTGTCGTCAATTCGATGTTTTAAATTAATATCTTTCGAACAGATTTTATGGCAATTTTTAATGAATGTAGCCGTCTGCGTTTGTAAATCTGAGAAATGAAATTGATTCCGTGATTTCAATTCATTCTTTTCCAAACCAAAATCAGAATCCATCCCAATGGCTTGTCTAACATTCTTTGATTTCGCTTCTTTTACCGTTTTCGCTTCGTTTTCCACAATATAGTTTCATAATTTTCATATTTATCTTACAATGTTCTCTTCTTTTTCTTTACTTTCTTAAAAAACAATGGTTTAACTTGCAGAGGTCGCTGCACGTGCGTGTTATGCAGTGGCTCTGATCAACGGGTAAGGGAACATTCGAACAAAGAGAGAAGAAGACGCCTTCTAGCAGCTAAATGGCCTCAACCTCCGCCGGGCAAGGTAACTTTTCCATTATTGATTAAGATTTTTGGGGAATTGCAACCCACTAAAAATTGTTGCCAATCTATAGAATTGTGTAAAAGATGTAACATTCAGTCAATGTTCAAAAAATGAGAAAAAGCACATCAGCCTTTTACTTTCTCAAATCGTATTCACAAATTTGTTTTTAGGTTTTTACACATAATTTTTCACTAGCCTTAAACAATATGTAAGATTTACTGGACCCACTAACGTTGGGTAAAAATCCTTTCCATTGTGGTTGTTTGAAACATTTAGCCTCCAATCGTACAAAGAATACTAGGTAGCAAAGTAAAATTTTTTCGTAACTATTTTTCCAACTATATTGTGACCACAAATGAAATAACGAAACCCCCAAATGTGGTTGATACAGTACAATTTAAAAAAATAGTTATTTTCAGCAAAGCGCCTAGAGTGCATTGCAATCTACCAATGACCTGAGAATCATGTTCTGAATGAAACAGTTGGATGAAAAAAAATGTTTTTGGTTTATTTTTTAAGAATATCGTTAAATTTCAGATGCTACGGCTAATTCTAACAACCAGACCGCCTTGAACACCAGGGACACGAAACTGTGCACTGAAAGATTCGTCAAGAGTGAGTTTTATTCTAAAACATATATTTTTTGTTATTAAAAGGTTTGTATCAACACAAAGAAAAGTATGAGAGAAAACCCATCAAAAAGGCACAATTCTTAGTTCGCTACCATGACCGATATGGTACGGGTTTGCAGTGCGTAAACTCAGGAACACCGTAAACCAATAATTTTTTGACAACCTCGCTATCGTCGTCCCATTGTCCTAGCTTAGATTTAACTGAGTGAAAACTTTGCTGAAACATGAAACTGATTTTCAATTCCATAAAATTTTAATGTTCCCGTAAATCGCTCCCTCTGAAAAAGGCAATTTCGCCGTCGCTCGTGTTCGGTCGTACGTTTCGAGAGCTGGGATATGAGCCCGTGGTAATTACCTCTTTGTCCCGACCGAGCGAGCCCCGTTTTCGGCACAAATTTGTCAGCAAGCTAGCCGAAATTGGCTCGGCGATGAGCCCACGACGAAAAACAGGAACCGGCCACAAGGGGAGAACAAGGGGGACCGAGAGGGTGGAAAAGAGATTACGTTTAGAAGGGTTTTGTTTATATTGATTGTATTTTTTCATTTAAAATAGCAGAAAGTTGCTTATGTCACCTCTAAAAAAAGTTCTCTTGGGAAATTGTATTTACGTCTTGTCTGTACTGCGTTTACAGCTGTAGAGGTTTTTAACACAAATAATAGCGCGGACGATTTATGAAAACACATACATACTAAAGAATTCGGTACGAGAGGATAAATGAAACTGTTTTAATAAGCAGTTTTTAATAAAAGAATGTATATTTAAAGTGAAGTTTGAAATTGCGAAAGTGAGCGAAAGTGACCATTAACAAAGGATTTATTTTTTTCTTCCTAACAAGATGCAACATTGAGTTGCTTTGGAAATTATTTTTCTATTTTACAAGAAAAAGGTTTATTACAAAATGTTTAAAACATTTTTGGAAAAAACATGCAAATTCCTGATGTTAATATTTTAACATCTGATCTTTCGACTAACGAAAATAGTGTTAACGTGATGTTAGAAGCAAAGTTCAAAACAAAAATTAGAAAGAGGACATTTTTATTAAAAATTTGGTTTTGTATACATGCTAAACTTGGCTACCACAGTTATAAAATCATCTTTGTGAAAAAAAAGTAAATTTATAAATCTGTGTTAAATGTTTTTTAAAAATATTTTGCAGAACCGCTACAGTGAATGCAAACAATCACACAAGTGAAAAATGATAAATTTATGAAACATTTCAATTTACCAAAAATTAAAAAAAAATGTTTTTGTGAGTCACAACAAAATTTAAAACCAATTCCACGTGAACTTTTCATTTTGATTTAAATGTTACTAAAAGGCTTTTGTAAGTTTTTTTTGTTTTTAAAAAATTTTTAAATTTGTCAAATTTTTGAAGAAAACTACGACAACGCAATTAAACTGAAAGTCGCGTAGATATTTATAATAAAGTTTAAATCTTGAATTCATTTCCGGAATCATAGCCACTTTATTATTGTTTTAATGGCTTGAGTAGTTCTTATCCAAACGTCGAAACATTGAAATGAATAAGAAAAATCTAGTTTTTGTGTCTGGCCAGAAACCAAAAACTGATTCGGTGCAAATTTTTTATGCGTTTTCAATCCTTTCGACCCCATTCCCAGGGTTGACTCATCCTGTTGATGGTTCCGTGTCCGTGCAATTGCGCCTGTTCATTCGCGTAAAGGCGGGAAAGAACGCAACAAATGGCGCTCCGAGCCCCGGAATCGATTGCTTTTTGTTGGCCGACGAATTAACCACCCGCGCCTATTGTAATTACGTCTGCCGAGTTGAGGGAGGCGCTCAGAACGAGGAAACAAAAGTATTTTGAAGTTGAAATTAGTGTAGAAAAAAACTAAACTACTGGGTAAAAAAAATAACTTAAAAATTACAATTTCTTTACATGTTCATAATCATATTCATATTCATTCGCTGTATCCTCAATAGATCAACTACGCAGCGCCATTATTCTCTCCTTCCACGTCTTCTTGTCACTGGCTGCTCGAAGGAAGTGGGGCCCAATCTTGGTCATGAACTCGTCTCTCCAACGCACTCTCGGCTTTCCTCGTCCTCGATTCGGTCCGCGTGGATGCCACTCAGTGAGCGCCCTTGCCCATCTCCAGTTCTCCATCCCTGCCAACCGCTCGCACCACAAGTATTTTCTCCTTACATACTCCGCCACAACGTCCTTTAGCTTTGTTCTCCCCCGAACCCACTCGTTCGCGCGACGGTCTAGCAGAGTAATACCTAACATGACCCTCTCCATGCGCCGCTGAGCTGTCGCTAAGTTGTTAAGAGAGGCCTTGGTTACTGCCCAGGTTTCAGCCGCGTATGTAGGCGCAGGTAAGACACACGAGTGGAATAACTTTTGTTTGACTTGACGGGGAATTACCCTGCTTTGAAAGAGATCTCTATAGCGGTTGAAAGCGAAAAATCCTGCTCTAATGCGCCTTTGAACTTCCCCCCGCTGTTTACCATCTAGGGACATTTCTACGCCAAGGTAGATGACTTTGCTGACTAGGTTAACGGTTTTCCCACCTACTGTGACGTCACCAGGCTTAGTGGTCATTCCCAAAGTTTTTGTACCGTTGACTTGGAGTCCCACCTTGGCTAATGCGCGTTCTAATTCCCTTACCATTCCCTGAATTTGCCTAGAATCGTGATATATTATTACTGCATCATCGGCATATAACAGGTGGCTTAGAAATCGTCCGTTTATGTTAATGCCTTTTCTATTCCAGTTCATACTGCGAAAAACTTCCGCGAGTACAGCTGTGAACAGTCTGGGCGAGAGACAATTTCCCTGACGGACTCCGCGACCAACTTTGATAGAGACTCGGCGTCTTTACATGTGTCCGATGTTTATCAGGCTCAGAGCATGATTGTTGAAATCACAAATGACTCGTTTCATGAAATATCGTTATTTTACATTATGTATTTGAAATATTTCTAAACAAAACTTTAACTTGGAAAGGAACAGCAAGGAACAGCATAATGCCAAGACATTGTCACAAAAATAATAAGCAAAATGCGGAAACATTAAGTCGAAATTTGAAAATCTTCGATTTTTTTAAAACTTTAAAAAAGTGTATTAAAAGCTTTTATTCAGGGCACAACTACGAATGGAGAAAAAGTAAAACACATTAAAAAGAAAACCTTTTAATTTAAGCTTTTCTAAATTGACATGTTGAAAAAGACCGTCCACAAAAGGACAAGTTTGAAATATAGTGCCCAATTTATGTTAGTCAGAAGGAGCAATTGAGCAATCGCCTTTCAACATTACTTTATTTTACGTCTATTAAAAACATTCTAATGTGGAAAAAACCATTGCGCAATTTCTTTTTATTGTAATTTTGGATGTTTCAGATCAAAAAATTCGAAAAGATGGACGTAAAATAGCAAATTAAATATAAAAGTTTTGTCCTACCCCAGAAATGAAAACTTTGGTCACCTCAAAGTTTTAGTGCGCTTTAGAAACATTTTCTAATTGTAGTTACTGCGGTAGTATCAGTGAAACAAATTCTGTGTGAAATGCAAGTTTCGTCTTTAGAGATGAATGGGGAAAAATTTATTTTCTCCTATCGAGGAAATAAAATTCAAGGAATTAATTCTGAAAAAAAACCATTTAAAATTAAACTTTTGAACTCAGGGAATCCTTAGGGCTGAATCTTTAACGAAAAATCTAAAACAGCCAAATGTTTCAGTAATTTTGTATGTTTTCTGAAGCACACCACAATTAATATTTGGTTGGCTAATTCTAGACACGCAGATTTTAACATTTTTGGTTTAAACCCCAGTCAAAGCGAAAAAGCACCGGTGTTTTTTGAAGCAAAATATTCTTTTTCAACTCATGTTTCCTTTTTTGGTTAACGTGTTTCATTGCGTTCTACTGCGATTAGCCGTCCACAGAAAATCGATTTTCACTTCTTTGATTGTTGTTTCAAAAATCACTCATAATGACGCATTGGGAACGCCTAGCCTCTTTTATTGTGCACTTACACCCGCGCCGCATCGTCTTACACGCCTTCTCCGATTTCAAAGCCGCTCTGATTTTAGATGTCGGCCTGCAAATTCGCGGCGCTGGCAGGTGCTTTTCACTAAATCCCATGCAAATGTGATTCTTTCGGTTGCAGGTGTGCAATTTCCAATTTCCGAGAGATTATCCTCCGAACAATTGTACGACAAGAGGACGGGGAAACCAAAACATGAGGTGCTCAGGGATCATTTCATCAAGGTTTGTTTAGAGAGAGAGAGAGAGAGAGAGAGAGAGAGAGACAGAGAAACAGAGAGACAGAGAGACAGAGAGACAGAGGCAGAGAGACAGAGAGGCAGAGAGAGACAAAATGATTGTTTCAGGAGGGTAGGATAGAAGAAGAGGCGGCCATTCGGATCATCCAAGAATGTTCTGCTCTCTTCAAGCAGGAAAAGACGATGCTCGACATCGAGGCTCCTGTGACGGTCTGCGGAGACATCCATGGACAGTTCTACGATCTCATGAAACTGTTCGAGGTACGTTTATATAGTAGAAATTTTTGTTATTATACATGAACATCATCACCATTCACCAATGATGACCCTCTTTTTCAATGCTGACAAGTTCAAACTGAAACATTTCAAGGAACGAAGTTTCTGACTGCGATATGGGTTCGGTGTACCTCAGTTTTGTTGATTTACGTTTTTCCACATGAAGAAGTGCCTTCTTAAAACGTTCGACATTGGAAACTCTCGTTAAGCTAATGTCAGACGTCACGCCCATACGGCAAAACGGAAAACTCTGAAACATTTAACCCAAATAATCCAAATAAAAGAGCGAGCTTTTTTTCTCTTTTTGGTTAGTAGAAGATTGACATTGGGTAGTAAATAAAACATCGAACACGAGAAGAAAAAGGAAGAATATTTTAGCACCCTATGAACCTAAAAAAATGAAAAAGAGATGGTTACTGACAATTTTTTATTATAATTCAATGCTTCAAAAAGAATTGTTCTCAGAGTAGTTGAACGAAACAATAGTTCCTAGAGAGTCGACGGTTAGGCTGTGTAAAGAAGTAAACATTGATTCGAAAAATCCTAGAAGTTTAGCAGTGTGTTTCGGTGAAATTACTTTTATATCTTACGAGGGAATTACATGATTCAGCCTGAACTTTTCAAAATCTGTCGATTAGGCTATGTAAGGGACCCCTAGGGCAACTGAAAACCGTTTTTGAAAAGTGCCACGAACACTTGGTTTTCGGGATAATTAGCATTTTACTTTTGCATGCGAATAATCACTGAAGGCTTCCACCGAAAACAAGCCTTCGTGGCCGAGTGGTCCAAGGCGCATTTCCAATTTAACTTTTTGTAGGTTGATGGTCGGTTCTTTTTTCAAACAATATTTTTTGTGAGATCGGATTTTGCTAGTTTATTTAAAAAAAGAAATGATTGTTCAATGTGGCAAACTGACTTTTATCTAAAACACGTTGAAATACCACTGATTTTAGACGATTAGGATTTTAATAAATGACATTTCCATTAATTTTCATAGAATTTTAATTTCTTTTAAATTTAAAAGAAGCACAAAGTTTCTGCAAACTTTCTTTACAACGTTGATTAGAAGTTAGTTGGCTTAGTGTTGAATACAACAATATGACTTTCTGATGATTTTGAAAATGAAAAAAAAGAAATAAAAAAAGAAATTCACAAACATGTTTAACAAAAGATTATTCTCTCGAGTAGAATGCTGCAAAAAATTATTAAAAACATGTGGAGTAAAACAATTGTTTGAGGACGATTGTGTGTGCGTTGAAAAATTTCAATTCTATCTTTCTTTATGTATTGATTTATTTTATATTTTCAAAAATTCTCATCCACCACAATGATTATGCAAACTTTCTTTACAACTTAGCAGAACAATGAGCATTAATTGTCTCCGATTACTTATTAATGAATTTCAAAAAAATTATGGCTTAATTTATGGCTTATGGCGAAATGGCTTATTAAAATAGCTTATTACTTAATTTGAAAATTAAAATTGCCATGAAACAGACCTTTAAATTCAAAAACATTTTCAGGTCGGCGGTTCCCCAGCCACGACGAAGTACCTGTTCCTCGGAGACTACGTGGACCGTGGCTACTTCTCCATCGAGTGCGTTCTGTACCTCTGGGCGCTGAAGATCTGCTACCCGAATACTCTATTTTTATTACGAGGCAACCACGAGTGCCGTCATCTCACCGAATATTTCACATTTAAGACTGAATGTGAGTTTTTTCCTAGTCTTTTTAAATTTTTTGTTTTTTCTAAACATTTGGCCACAAAACGAAGTTGCAAGAATGGCAAGAATTGCAGTGGCTTAATGGGCAAATGTTCAGTAAACCCTACATTTTGCTTGTTGGGTTTAGCTGTAAACGTAAAATTGCGTACGCCGTTTAAATTTAGTTAGTTTAAGCTAATGCTGACATCATTGTAACGAATCAATATTGAGAAATCCTCTTTCCGCGTTGGTAAACCGCGTAGCTGAAACAGCGGATTGGGCTTCATCCGGTGCACTCGGCCTATTGATTACGGGAAGCTAATCCCTCTCGGCTTCGGATTATCCTCCCGTTGACTTTGGTTAGAGGGGGAGAAATATTTGCTTAATGTTGAACATAAAAATCACAATTTATCGGAAATGTTTCATTTCAAACACAAAGGTTAAGCTGTTGCAAATTGAACAATTGTGGCCAGAAATTGGATGTACATTTTTAAATTTCAGCTTTTGTTTCTTTTTTGAAATATTATTAATTTTTTACGCAAAAAACAGTACATAAAAATGGAAATTTCGAATTTTACCGATAATAAAGCGAATAAGCACATATCAGTTAATGATAGCATAACTGGGGAAAGGTTTTATTTGATAATACTTTGTAACATACATAGATCATTACACGTAGAATCTAGGATTCAAAACCCAAGATTCTGAAGCTCGCTATTGCTTGAATGTTTCAAATGAACGAAATAGCAGTGTGGATAAATTACTGGCAGTTAACAAGTGAAAGATTAAAAGAATGTAAAATGGCCAATTTATGGCAAACTGGGATTTTTTTAACCTTAAAAACTAACGCATAACTTCAGGATGCATTCAGTTTTCTGACCTTCGCGGCAAAAAAGCAATTAAAACGAGAAAGAGAAAACAAAATCAACATATTTTAAATGTTTTACTGTAAAGAAATAACTGAGATTGTGATGCACAAATGATAGTTTGCTAAGCGAACCTCAAAAACGAATTACCTAAAATTAAATTTTTTTAAACTGAATCACAAAACCCAAGAGAGTTTTTTTTACAAATCCCAAAAAAATATGGTTTTTTAAAGAAAAATTGGTCATTCATAGGGATCATCAAATAACGATATTTTATAGTTCTCTAAATTTGGGCTGTTGAACAGTATTTTTATTTAAACAAATATGACATTTTCGCAAATATATGACACTTTTTTTAAGCGTAATTGCGTATTCTAAATATTTTTCCATTTTTTAAACAATGTTTCAATCGCAGCGATTTCTAAACCGCAAGGCTTGTTTTGCACTACCGCGAAGAGAAAGACGAATTAAATTTTAATTTTTTGTGAACTATATTCGAACAATATTTATCAAAGCCTTGTTCAAAAGTAATTGAAAATTCTGAAAAGTAATTGTAAATTTCAATATTTCATTAACAGCTGTTCATGATAAAGAAAGCATGTTCCACAATGCTGCCGAGTTGGTCGATAAAAAGTTTTCTGCAACATTTTCCTCAAATTCTCTTTTTCAGGCAAGATTAAATATAGCGAGCGGGTATATGACGTATGTATGGAGTCATTCGACGCGTTGCCGTTGGCTGCGCTCATGAACCAGCAGTTCCTTTGCGTGCACGGAGGACTCTCGCCGGAAATTCACACCCTCGACGATATTAAGAAGGTTCGTTTTATTCTTTTTGTTTTGTTTTTATTTAACTTTTAATCACGATTCTCAACATTTATTTATGCAAACAAACGAACAAATAATGAAGCGTTCCAACTTCTAATTGTGACAGGTTTTATGTTTTTTAACATTAGAACAACTGGAAACACATCTAGAATTTGGAAAAGTTCTGGAAAAAATCACATTTTTATTTTCGACTCTAAGCTTAAAGCAAAATTTGAAAGACAAAAAACTGTACTTAAGAAAAAAAACGTCTTCCGCCATGAAAAATGAAAACAATGCCGAAAATTTTAAACGTAAAATAACAAAAAAACACATATTTACATACGTTATTCCGACTGTAACGGGACGCATTATTAAATATATTTTTTTAAACATGAAGAAAACACTGTTTTTTTTTTTTTACAAAAATTTCAAAGCGCTTATCCGTATATCACCATAATATTTAGTTTTTTATTAGAGAAAAATTCAAAACTCAAAACGAAAATGTTATGGGATGCCGTATTGCTTAATCAACTGATTGGAGAAAAAAAATTCTATTCCTAACAAAACACTATAAAACGTTGAATTGAACATTTTTTGGGGCCAAAAGTAACAAAATATAATGTAAAAATGATTTTTTTTAAAAATCAATTTATACTTTCAGTTGGACCGCTTCAAGGAGCCTCCGGCGTTCGGCCCGATGTGCGATCTTTTGTGGTCGGATCCCCTGGAAGACTTTGGCAATGAGAGGAATGCGGAGCAGTTCAGCCACAACTCAGTCAGAGGATGTTCTTATTTCTATAGGTTTGTATTTATTTTTTTATATAAAATTTGTAAAATGATATTTAAACAAACATTTAAAAGCAGAAGATGAGATAAAGGTAGTTGTGGTTCGTCCCACAAACAGATTTAATTATATTTTCATTATATCTTATACTAATGTTTCAAAAACTTTTCAACATAAGAGAATTTAAAGATAGTGCAAAGTGGTCTTCCCATAGTTTGATTCAAAATATTGCAATTGTAAACGCAAGTAAATTTTAATTATAAACATATTAATAATTATTTAATGACTGATTTCGCCAAATAAATAAAAAACTTTCAGTTACGCAGCTTGCTGTGACTTCCTGCAGCATAATAATTTGCTGTCCATCATCCGCGCTCACGAGGCACAAGACGCTGGGTTAGTAATATTTTTTTTTAACTTCTCATTATCGTTTGTAAACTTTTTGGTTTTATAAATTGTTTTCTATTTCAGGTATCGCATGTACCGAAAATCGCAAGCAACGGGCTTTCCTTCACTCATTACCATATTTAGTGCTCCTAATTATCTCGATGTATATAACAACAAAGGTTTGTTAATTATAGTCCATTTCCAACCAAGAGTCGACGTCTTTCCATCGACCTTGATTTCCACTCGTATTTCATTATCATTTCCACTCGTGCAGCTTGAAACATTGAAGTGAATAGAAATTTAACAAGCGAAACAGCACAGTAAAAGAGGAGTGCGCAGACAATTAAAAAATCGCGGCGGGACCAAATGTACCTAGTCCTTGAGGAAAATCCAGTTTTCCTCGTCTCTTTTTAGGGAACGTTTTTTAGCACTATATACATATTTAAATCTATTGAAGAAAAAAAATTTAAAAAGGCCAATTTTAATATATAAAGCACAACATTCTGGAATGTTTCAAAACTTTGTTATAGTTTTTGCATTGGTGTAAGAAGTACTGGACCATCCAAATTCCATTTCAATTCACTTGTAGAAATAAATTCTATCTTTGATAAATAGCGCTTTTCGCAATAACACCTCGCATTCAGTTTCGAAATAGAGTTAGTAACCGTTTCAAGGTTTTTTTGCTCAGAAAAGACAATTTTTTTTTACTTTTTCGGCTGTTTCAAGTCACTGATCAACTTTGCACATTTATGCCACATTAATTCTTCTTTCTCGCAGTGTGTGTGAAAAAATTTTGTAAAGATATTTTTTTTAAAAGGATCTCTACTTTCACTTAAAATTTTTTCTAAAGTATGTCCTTTACTTCTGAGTCACAAAGCTAGAAAATTTGTTAGGAAAAATTTTCAACCCAAACAAATAATCGAATAAATACCGTTTGATTTTTTTATCAGTTTTATTTAATTGACTGTTTTGAGTTTTAATTAATTTTTAAACTCTGTGAATAGAATAATCGAGAAACGGTATTCTCCTGGGTAAAATGTTTTCTTTAGTCAACTCAAACTGCTTTGGTTAACTTGTTCATTCGTGTCAATTCCATGTCAGTTTACATGTATAAAAAATTTATTTAACGTGATTTAGCAACTTTTGCAGTAAAAAAACTACCAAAATAGAGTGGGAAACATTAACAACATGTCATTTGTTTGTTTAAAAATGAAAATTTTGGCTCAGATGGCGGTTTCAAGAAATTTATTCATGATAAACAAATGTGCAACCACAATAGGTTTTGAGTCTGAGACTAAAAAGTGTGTTAGGAAAACTGTTTCATGATTCGTGTTTTAATGAAAATTGCCATTTTCCCTGTTTTAAAAAATTTTCTAACAAATTTAAGTGAAACAGCAATTTGAACGAACACAGAGAGTGGATAAGGTGTTTAGTTTGAAGATTTAGTTTGAAGAGTTTGACTCAGTTGATTGTTTCGAAGTTGGATTATTTTTAAGGCATTGTGAATAAAACACTTCTCTGGCCAGTTTTGCTTTTTACGTTAAAATAATTTTCCATTAAGGAGAAAGTTTCACTTAATGTTTAAGAGCAGTGCGTGATGGGGAAAACAGTCCAAGTCCTACCCACTGATGGAAAAAAGAAATTTCAAATTTCAAATTAATGTACCTTTTCAGCGGCCATTCTGAAATACGAGAACAATGTGATGAACATCCGGCAGTTCAACTGCAGTCCCCATCCCTACTGGCTGCCTAACTTTATGGACGTCTTCACCTGGTCATTGCCATTTGTAGGAGAGAAAGGTTAGTATTATAGTCTGTGTCCACATAACAACAGCCCATTTGGCACCTTAAAGGATTCTAGGTATCTGGAGCGCAGAGAAACCTGACAAAATAGCGTTAGAGCAATGTTTCGTTTTATATGAAATTATCAGGAAGGCCATTTGTTGTTCGGACACAGACTATATAGTTTAATTGTAATTGCAACTGTTTTTTGTTAAAAAAATATCTTAGAGTAATATCCATGAGAAATAAAAACAGAATATAATTGCAGAAGTGTGCCAAGGAAAAAATACGGAATTTGTCAATGACTGCAGTATAAGATTTAGCCAATCTTTTTTTTGCGTTTGAAGCACCTGATACGGGGAAATCTGTTTCTTTTGAGTTTTTAAACAAATTTCCGCTTTAAGGGGTAGTTTACATTAAATAAGTTTGCTTGAATGAATGACTAACAAAGAATTAAACAGAACAATTTCTTCTTTCAATAATTTCGAAACAATGGAATTTCTAATTGTAGAATGTTTCACCATATCAGCAAATGCTTTGCAAGTAATCCCAAGTAATGCTGCCCTTCCTAAACAATGCACGTTCAAAAATCTGCTCAAATCAATAGAATTTTTGTACACAAATCTACCGAAGTCATTGGTGAATCCACTTTACAATTATTGGTTAGGTAAATATTTGAACCACAACGACCCACATTTGAGCAATACAAAATCTGTCCGAATTCAACAATTTCAAGCCATAATTGTTCCGTAAACATTTTGGTTTCATTTTTTTTTGGAAGAAAAGGGTTTTGGAAAGAAATATTTTGTGTTTCAAATTGTAGCTTTGTTGTGATACTCAAAAGTTTTAATACAAAAAAAAAGTTAAACGGAACGTAAAACAATTTCACTGTTTCACATCGGCAATTAACGAAGAAAATCCGTCGTCATAGAGTGTCGCAGGACTATATAAAAATATAAATTTGCGTTCAGAAGAAATTCAATAATTTATTTCTACCCAAAATAAAATTGTTTCATGAATTACGCTGTAATACTTTGTAAACAAATAAGGCATACATTTCACAGCCTTGTAAAAAAAATCCCAAAATGTTAAACCTTAAAATGTGTTGAAGCAATTTTTTCAGCGAAAAACATTCTTTATTTTTAAGTTATTAGCTTCTGTGTTTAACATCAATTTTAAAAGAAACGATTGTTCATATTTACACTTTCACATGGAAATCCACGGTGTATTTTGATTTTGTAACAGAAAAATGTTTTTTTTTTTTTTTTTTTTTTCTTTTTCCTAGCGTTTTACTACCACTGTCAAAAAATTTAGAGGGTTTGGTATGTCTTTTTGTGCGTAATAACCAAACAAAAATGCCTTTTATAGATGTAATGTAGCTCTGAATACTAAAAAAAATGTTAAAAATCACGTATCAGTGTAAAATGAAAGGCTCGGTTTTTTAAAAACTCCGAATTCAAGCAAATGTTTCAAAATGTTTAAATTTTTAATAGCTTGGGGCAATAGCGGTAATTCACTCACAACGAAAGAAAATCAATAAACAAATTTCGCTATGAAGCACAAAATCTTTATTTGAAATATTTAAAATGTAAATTTCAGTGACTGAAATGTTGGTTCACATTCTGAACATCTGCTCCGATGACGAACTGATGGCCGATGTGGACGACACATTCGAAGGTACGGGTAGACTCTGTGACGAAAAAAAACATTAGAGAGATGTTAGAAATTAGGAACCGCCTAGGGTCGAAGACGTCGTTTGGAAGGGGTAGTCACTCGAATGTTGCAGCGAAAAGAGTTCTTTGGAGATTTTAGCGTTTTATAGAGTCAATTTGCTTCCAGAAAGTAAAATTCTTTAAAAAAAAAACTGCACAAAGAAGCAAACTTCGAGTGGTAACTTCCCTCCCCCGGCGGGCTTCGGCCGCTTCGCGGTCCCCTGCGTCTCCTGTGTTCCCTGTTCTCTAGCCCTCTAGGGTCCTCAGTCGTTGTCCTCTCGCATGCTCGTTCGTTCCCGACGAGAGGCCGCATAAATTGGCACAACAGATTCACCGCTGGCGCATGTCTCTCTCTGTCGTGGTTTGGCGTTGAAACACGCAACCGACGTCCGACTCTGCGAGTGAATGCGACGGCTGCTGCGAGATCGGCGTTACAGTGTAGAAGGCGCTCAGACACCGCACGAAAACAGAAATATCTTCAATACATTTTTTTACATAGAACACCCTTTGAATATTTTCGTATTTTGATGTTGAAACTAACCAACACACTGAAACATTTAACAATTTTCGTTTTTGCAGTGTTTTTTTTTTGGTTTGACCTAAACACATAACACAACGCAACCTATGAAATTTTAAGTGAACGTGATGTTTCATGAAAACGTGAATAATTTTTTTTTGGTCGCTATTTATAATTTCAGTATCTTGGAAGGCAGCAAAAACGAAAAAAATTTCAAAAAATTACTTGCATTTGTTTTGGAAGGCTAAAGTTTTAGAAGCAATAAGAAAAGTGAAGCCAACTATTTTTTTTAAAAACATTCTAGAACTCCTTTTCCCCGAAAACACTACAATTTTCGACATATAGTAAAAGAACATAATTTTTGTATTTAAAGAATTTAGACATTTTTTAGTTTTTTTTAGTTTTTAAAAATTTATTTTACATTTACTCAGGACCATCTATTGTAATTTTATGAACAATGTATTTAGAAAATTGAGCGATAATTTTTTTTTAATTCAAAAAACTTTTTTATATGTTTTTTGCATCTTGAATATTTTTTCAACCTTGTTCTTTCAAATAAAATTAAACTTAGTTCGATGTTTTGTCACCAAATTTTTCTAGTTTGGTAACTCGAAAATTACTTGTGTAACGATATTTTCTTTAATTTAAAATTATCTTTTTAGAAAATATAATCGACCGTCGTATAAAAAGTATACAATTTCATCGTATCAATAATTCGATTGTGAAACGATCAAGATTCCGAAAGAAAGGAGAATTTCAATTTCCAAAATCACAAATCAATCGACAAGTTGAGTTGCAAAATCAATCAATACTCCTAAACAATCAATGAAAATCAATCAATACTTAAACTCAACGAATGGCTTCAAAAACACAAAAATCAATATCTCATTTATCGATTGATTGCGGTGTCTGGGCGTCTCTTCGGCTTCTCTCTCGTAATCAAACGGTTTGGAGGCGTGTGCCATCCGGCTGACCCGAATGCCCCTTCTCTAATCACCGTCATTCGATTTACGTGCTCCTCCTCATCTGCACGGAGTTCTTTTGTGGTATTAATGTCGTATAGCGCGTTCCTTTTCGGAGAGAAAATGACGTCACCCGCGCGCCAACCGCGCGCGCCGCGAGCCATGAATGACGTCACGAACTTGCCAAACTTATCGATCGAAATCTGTCACAATGACGTCATCGATGGCACGCGTGCGCGCGCGCGACGGCGCGCGGAAAACTTCTTCACTCTTCGTTGTTTCCATATGCTAATTTCACTTTTTCATGTGCAGGCGGCGAGGGTAAGTTGTGCCGAACACGCTTTGTACGAAGCCTTCTGTCTCTTTTTGTCCATCGCTAACTCTTTTGTTCGCTTCGCGCACCGATCGATAATCGATTGATCCGATCGATTATCGATTGATGGGCTATTCCGCTCACCGCTCACGTTTCAAGCACGAGTGTGTGCTTCGATTGCGTGTTTGTCATGAAGGAGGGAAATGATGCGATATAAAATGAATAAATTTTTTTGAGAACTAAAATTTAGGATACTTTTATTAAAAACGTTTGAAAAATCCGTAAATAGTCACAATTTCTAAAAAAAAATTCTTTGCTAATCCATATAGTCGAACTTTTTATTACCGAGTTTTTTTTTCGCATAAACCAATGTTTCGAGAAATTAAAAAAAAAGTTGGAAAAAATTTTTCTCAAAGAAAAAAAACCAGAATTTTTATAAAATGAAGTTTTGTATCTCATACAATGAATTACTTCAGTTCTAACACAAATTATGATTGTCGAATTTTTTATCGTAACTGAGTTCATTGTTTTATCTTGTTGTAGTATTTGAGTCTCTGAGTAAAAGAAATTCGTCTGTCGAAAAACATTGGAACAATTTGTAAGTTTTCTTATCCCGAAAACTTTTTATTGCTGGGTTTATCACTCATATTTTTTTTTTCAAAAATCGATGTTTTGAGAAAGAAAGTAAGAAAGTTTTAAAAAAAAATAACAATTTCTTAACGAAAAAATCAGATTTTTAAGATTTTTTCGACGCAAAAGGTAAAGTTTAGCGATCATGACATAAATGTTTTGGCTAAGTTTTAATGGATGCATAATTTTCAAAATATACGTTTTGTAGGAGATTGGTAAATGAAACGAATTAAAAGGTAAAAAAATTGATATGAACATAATAGTATTTTATTTCAAATGTTTGGCAAAAATCGACGCTAAAAAACGTGGAATCCAAAACCATCGAAAAAAGGAATGTTTGAATTGTTCAAACGTTTCGAATAGGCGACTAAACTACAAAGTTATAAAACATTCAGTATGACTGGCTTTTGGAGGTTATAAAATTAATAATCAAAAATTATAAATATAAAATGTTTAAAAAAATATAGCACTTAAAGGTTCAATTAAAAACTTGCTTCATTTCCCTTTTTCTGTGTGACGCGTTCCGGGCGCAATTTTTCCATCCAAATTTTTCATAAAAACAAAATTTTGGAAAAATCGCGTCGCGGCGCGCAGCATCCGCTACTAACACGCCGAGTTGTGCCCGTAGTGCTAACCGTAATCGTGTTTTCCTCCATCGTTCTCGTGTTTTCTTCATTTCCCGCCGTTTCCTCGAAAATAGTTGTGCCCGCGCGGATGTGGCGAGTTCTTACGTGAACCAAAAAACTTCAAATACGTACCGAATTTCCAATTACGTACGAAACTCGCCGTCCGCGCCGGCGCGCTCTCTTCGCGCATTCAGTTTCGGCGTCGTAGTCGACTCTTTACAGTATATTTTACGTATCAATATCTCTGCGGTGTTCGTTTTTTGGTTCATGCCGGGATGTTAATCGTGCTTGGGGGTCGGTGGTGGTGGGCGGGCTTCGGCCCTTTTTTCTCTCAGTTCCGGGGACTCCTGTACCCCTGCACCAATTCTCTACGCTACTCGCTGGGAAATATAAAATTACTTCTTTTGAAAATTTGTTTTCAGGTTTTTCAATTGTACTTTTTTCTATATATACCAAAATTTTGAATTTTTTAAGTTTGTTGATAAGAAACAGAACAACAAAACGATTCTATGAACTTTTTAAGAATTTTTTTAATGTTCCCTAAATAAGTGATGTGCCTGTTTCATGTTGAATCTTCACAATGTTGCAATTTAACCAAAGCTTTCGAAATAAATTAAGTTAAAGTTACAAAAATTGTCTTATTTTTTGAACGTTAAACCTTATAGGTGTTTATTTACAGAAAAACCTTCACTTTAAAATAAATTAATATAACAAAAATGAAATCTATGAAAATTTAAAGAAATGGTTTTTTTCGCCAGTCAAATGTTTTACAATTTTGCCTAAAATGGTGATTTACTTGTTTCGCGTTTGACGTCTCCTAAGTACAAATTCAGTTTTCATTAAAATTCATTTTTTCTCAATTTACAGAAACATATTCTATTTTAGAGAAAAAACTGCTAACAAATAATTATAATAACCGATTTCGAAGATAAAGCAAAAAATTAAAGTTTTTTCACAACACTTCTACGAACATTTTAAGGAGATGTTTTTTTTTTCTTTACTGAATGTTTTGCAATTTTGCCTAAAATAGTGATGTAATTGTTTCACAATTGACTTCCATAAAGTCAAAATTTAGCTAAAACTTTTGAATTAATTTGAGCTAAACAAAAAAATGTTTGTTTTTTTAGAAATAAAACGTATTGTTCTGAATTTTTATCAATTGAATTTGCACCAAGATTTACACGGTACTCTCGTTTTCAAACCTCCGGAAATTAACAATAAGAAACTTTAAACCCTATTTCAAAAAACAAAAATTATTTTTTATTTAAAAAAAACCTTTACTTTAACATAAATCATCATTATTACTTGAAATCTAACTTTTGGGACTTTCACCGCCAAATTATGCTTTTTCGCATTTTTGAATGTGTATTTTTGTTTCAAAAACCAATGCGAAATTTGTCTTATACCGTTTAAATAGAAACATGACAATAAAAGGATTCAATGAAAATTTTAAGAAATTGTTTTTTCGTCACTCAAATGTTTTGCAATTTTGCCTGAAAAGGTAATTTACTTGTTTCGCGTTATATGTCTCCGACATGTCAATTCAGTTTTCATTAAAATTCAATTTGTATCAATTAACAGAACAATTTTCGACATTAGAGAAAAAACTGCTCTAAAGAATAAATATGAAAACCAATTTCGAAGATGTAGCAAAAAATTTACTTTTTCACTACACACATCAGAAAAAAGAATAATAAAATAACTTTCGGTAAATAAAAATATCAGCAAAAAATATATTTATGATTTCAATGTTTTAACAAAAAGCTAACAGTTTGGTGTTATGGTTCAAATGATGGCGAACTAGGTTTCAAACGAATTAATAAAAATTTCTATAACAAAGTCAACCCAGCGAGTAGCGTAGCGTTGCTTGGAGTGTGCTTCCCTCACTCCGCTTGCCACCGGTCCCTTTCGCCATCGACGGTTTTAGGAAAATTTTCTTTTAGGAGGCGTCCCACAGGCGAGGAAAGAAGTCATCCGACACAAAATCAGAGCCATCGGAAAAATGGCCCGAGCCTTCTCAGTTCTCAGGTGCGTTTTTTTTATGGTTTTTTGGCACAAAAGGGCACTTTCCTTCACGTTGCATGTTTAATTTGTCAAAGCTAACAAGACAAACGTAAAATTCACACACACACACACACACACACATACACACATACACACATACACACATACACACAATCTAACCTTCTGCATGTTTCTCACCCAGCCTGCTAAACTAACCGAGTGTTTCAGGGAGGAGAGCGAGGCCGTCGTCGCCCTCAAAGGTCTCACTCCGACAGGAACTCTCCCTATTGGAATGCTCCAAGAAGGACGAAAGGGTGTCCAAGAAGGTAGGAGCATGTTTCCGAAAAAGGAAAACAAATGACTCTGAAATGGATCTCCAAATTGCAGTGCCTCTGAAATAATATGTATGAATGGGTGTGTGAAGTGAATGAGGGCAAAGATATTTTTAACATGGGAACAATTGCAAAGAATTTTTTGAATTAGTTCAAACGAGGATTTGCAAGCTATTTTTGAGAATAACCTGACAAGTACGCAAAACGGCGTGCGGCGGAAAATGTTTTCCATATAACCGGTAATTTTGTGTTTTTTTTACTGATCTAAGTGTTCCACACTTATGAAAAAGAATTTTCGCAAAATTGGACTTTTCAATGCGTCAATGAATCCTATTCCAAAAATTTTACAGTGTAAAAGTTACAGAAAAAGATATATTCTGTTTATGTTTATATTCCTCACTCAAATGTTACACCTTTTTGCCATTTAATTTAAAATCTTCCAAATTCGGTTAGAGCATCGGAATCTCTCAAGAAAACATATATTGTTGCTATTTATTAACCTGTTTTCTGTCTTCTGCTTCTAACCTAACTTTTGTGAAGGAAAGCGACTTTTCTGTGCGGTTTTATAATAATTTTTAAACCAAGTGTGATTCTACAGACATGAGAGCGAGACGGTAGTGCAGTTGAAGGGACTGAACCCATGTGGAAAATTGCCTCAGGGCGTTCTGGCCGGAGGAAAAACGGCGCTGAATGAAAGTGAGTTGGAATGTTGCTTCAGAGGCACTGCACAGCGGTAACGTTTCTCTCTATCTATCTATCTATCTATCTATCTATCTATCTATCTATCTATCTATCTATCTATCTCTCTCGCTCCCAGTCTCTCTCACTTTTTTTTTAACTTTTCTTTTACCATTAATATCTCAAAAGCTGAAAATGATATGAAAGCTTGGAAAACAATCTTACATACAAAATTTGATTTTCGAAGATTTTTGAAAATCAAAAAAATGTTTTTTTTTTCACAACTGGATAAGCAAATTAAAAATGTAACGCTTAATATCGTCAAAGACACTTTTTTTTCAACCAAGCTCCTCCTGTTTTGCAAACAAACTTAAACGTTATTTCGACCTTGTTGTTGTCAAACTAGTTCAATTGTTTTCTACACTTCCGTTTTAGAATTGTTCTAACAACATATTTCGATAAAAAAAAACAATTTTTTCCATAATTCATAAATTATTCAAACATTTTACCACAATGAGATAAGATATTCCACGTCAGCTTTTTCCCTTCAATCTCCTCATCGTTCTTTGAATATTTCTTTGCTACATTTACTCAACAAAAAACGAGCTAATCTTTATTTCGCTTAATTTCACTATTTTTCAACTGAATAACCCCGCCGAGGCTCTTTCGTTAGATTTGTTTCAATGTATGAATAGATCCAAGCGTTTACCTCAAGGCAGCAAAAAACTAAATACACGAATAAAACATTTGTTCCATTTTTTCAATAATAATTTTCGCTTTTTTAGTTTCATTCAAACGTTCAAGTTTTTTAAACGCTGTACGGAAAAAAAAGGCCAAAAAAAAAAAATAGACACAATGTGGAATTTTCTAGCAAAAAAAAAGTTTTATTAGGCAAAAAATTTTGTTCATAATAAAAACGAATCGGACGTTTCATCAAACTTTCAGAATCGACTAAAAGAATATTCGTCAGTGACATCAATGTGTTAGTTTTTAATTTTTTGGCTAGTTATATAATTTTTGAGAGTTACATTACATATTCATTGTACATCGTGTGTGTGATTTTTTTTCTTCTCAAAACACACAATAAACATGTTTTAGAAAACATTTAAGGGAACTAATTTTTACCAAAAATTAGTTATGGTCTGATTTTTCCAATAACTATTTTATTTTTAAATCAGCTTTGGCGATCTTATTTTCAAAAAAAAATTTGCCCACTAAAATAATCAGTCAAATGTTTTGATAAAGTTGGAAATTCAATATCCTCCTTTCATATTTTCAATGAGTTCTTCGCCACGGTAATTCAAATGTTTTGAAAATCACTAAAATGCACTTCAAAAAAGTCTGTGTTCGGCTGCCATTTTCTCTTTTTCAAAATTCATCTTGACTTTGTTTATTACCCATTTTCTCCTATTATCCCTGTTTTCATCTTACATTTCCACGAAATGCGTTAATAAAATTTATACTTGTTTATAATACTTTCCAATTTCAGCCTTGTCCGGTTTCCAACCCGGCCAGAAGATCGCTTCGTTCGAAGAGGCTAAGCGTTTGGACCAGATGAACGAGCGCATGCCACCCACGATGGCCACGCCCCCAGCGCAATCTCCTTCGTCGTCTCCGCAACCCCGTCGGAATGGCCCTTAGACCACCCACGTCGCTCGTTGCGAGACCACCCACACACAAAATCACCGCCTACCCAGCCGCCGCTCGAATCTAGGCCCCATTTTTTTGTAATTTACTCCCTGTTCCCTTATTTATACGATTGTGAATTCCCACTTTTTTCGCTCACAGCCCGCAGCCGAAAATTTAAAGACTCCGCCCATTTTTCCCCATTTTGAAACTATCCTTTTCATTTCACACGGAGGTTTCACGCTGACCCTTTGGAAATAAAGATCACAATTTTTTCGTTTCCGAAAAAGGGATAAAATCGTGAAATTCTCTCCGGTGTCCTCTTTTTTGCTCGTTTAGATGCATGTTTCAAGCGAGATTCTCCCTTTCAAACAGCCCAGCCCCAGTCAACCATGTCACGTCTCTTATCCGACAGACGACCATGCTCTCCCACTTTCTTTTGATGATTTCTAACATTTAAATTTTTATCTTGTTATCTCTTTTTTGTACTTCTGTGTTTGTAAAGTGATTTATCTACATAAATTTCCGGAATTTTCTTGTGCCAAAGTTTCAGGTTCAATGTGAAGTTTACAAGTGGAAACAGCAGCAGTAAACACGAGAAACATAGCAAATAATGGGAAATTTTCCACAAAAGAAGTACAAATATATTTTGCATGTTTAATGTTTTACCAAATGATTATTCATTCTCGCGAAAGTCTCAAATTAATGGACCGATTTTTTCGTGACTTTTTTCGTGATTTTTTCGTGATTTTTTCGTGACAAACTGTAAAAAGTATAGCAAATTAAAAAATCTCAAAAATGTAGTTGTTTAAGAAGGCACACAAAATGGCAGGCACATGGAGTTCAAACATGTCAAGCTTTTTTAACGGAAGTAAAAAACAGACAATTTCTTCCAGTCGTCAAAAATTCAAATGCGTTGTGTTGTTTTACCTGAACGTTTTTACTTTTTTTACCTGGTTTTCAAAATATGGGATTATCAAGAAAAATGCGATAGAGCTGTGTAACAATGTTAAAAATTCAAAAAGATGTACTTGTAAAATGTTATTGCAAAAAAAAAAAATCAGTATATTTTTGACAATCTTTGTTTTCTTTATATAAAAACCAACTTTATGACAAATATGTATTGTTTCAATGTTTCCAGAAAAGCAGTTGTATGAGAGAAAAATCGTTAAGCGGTTCTCATCCGACTGTCGACCATGCTTTTCCACTTTCTTTTGATGATTTCTGAAATTTAAATTTTTATCTTGTTATCTTTTTTTGTACTTCTATTTTTGTAAAGGGATTTATCTACATAAATTTCCGGTATTTATTTGATCCAATGTATCAGGAAGGAAAGGACAAGCGTAGTTTCAAGGAGTAAATTGAGATCCGTTACTAAAGAATTATTTTTGAAAAAGGCGTTTTCCAGGTTGAAAAATTTTGTGCGCGCATATACATATTCAATGTTTTACCTGATACTTATTAGAATTCGAGAATTCGAAAATCATTGGGTTCTCCGTAAGGGGTTGGAAAAGTAGTGTAATTCAACAACTACAAAAAACGATTTCAATGTTTTACGAAAAGTTTGTTTGCTAATAAGAAATAAAAAATTCAATCGATTTTCGCGAAGCGGATAAAATACTGAACAACAGAAAATCTACGAAAGGTTGTTATCGTGCAACTTTAAAAGTGTTTTTTTAAAGTTTTGTTTGAAAAATGAGTTAATAATCGTTTAATGTACAAATAGAAAAAGAGATTGGAATAAGAGTCGAAGGAAAAGGCTGATGTTGAATCATTTCTATTTTTTAAAAAATTGTCGAAAAAAAAATATAGTAATTTTTGAGTTAAAAACAAAATGAAAACTTTCACTTCCCTGTTTCAAATAAAAGCCATCTTTTAGATGCCTTAGGCCTATTAATTTTCCAAATCCATTAAATCAACAATGATCGAAACCTTCCGGAACACATTTTTTGTTGAGCTCAATATGAATTTAGCTATATTTCACTTTTTCCTTTCCCTGAGTAAAGATGAAAGATCTTTTGCCTTGTTTTTAGTCGCTTAGCAATTAAACAGACATCACTGCAATGTTTTATTCGACAGTCTGAGCTAACCTCCCTAATTCCCTTGTTGACGGACACTTTTCTCAACCTTACCCTCGTGTCAAGACTTTTTTTTGTATTTTTTTAAAAACATCGTGTCAAGACTTTTTTGTATTTTTTTAAAAAAACATTTGTTTGTTCACGTGTTATTTTGACATTTAACCACACAAGTTTGTGATGAGTGTAAAACAAATTGTCATAATAAACACCACTTTGCTAATTAACTGAAACATTCTAGAAACTAAAGTCGCTTTGAAAAAATAACAATTTTACAAGCGTACTATTCTATTTTTTCAGTTACAGGAAAAATAACAAACATTTGATCGCTTTTTTTGTTATATATAAAGAACATAGCCTCAAAACATTGCAGCTAGTTGATCAATCGACCCTTTGTGAGTTGAGCGAAACATTGAACAAATGAAAAACCAGCCAACCGCAAAAATTTTCATTGATTTATCCAACTTTTAAATATTATTTAATTTCTTTTTCAGAATGCAATCATCTATTCCGTTTTTCGTGGTTTTCTTATTAATTCACAATGTATGCGTTCATGCGAGTGAACCTCAATTTCAAATCCAATTTATTTTGGGCTTAAAACAAAACATTCTACAGCCTAGTCCAGCCAAGCGGGAATGTGAGTTTTTTTCTAATTTCACTTTTGCACAGCGTAATTCAGATTTTGTGGTTTTGCCGTAAATTTAACAAACTAGAAAAAACATACACAATAGAAGTGAAAAATTTTCTTTACCAACAAAAATTCAGACGACAAAATGGAGTTACCACATTATCAATTTCGACGTTTCTCACCTTTGTTAAAGATTTTCTGAAACACGCGCAAAATGTTTTTTTTTTTTGAAAACAAAACGATTTTTTGAAACTTTTTTCCTTTCGTTTTTTTTTAATGAAGGCAGACATGAATTTTGACATGAATTCGATGTTTTTTTCGTCTTTCTTTCACAACACTGCTATTTTAATGTTTCAGTGAGAAAACAAAGACATTTTCACAGTTTTTTCGTAAATTGAAATTTAACAACAATCTGAAACATTTGAGCATTTTCTAAATTTACATGAAATGGAGCTTCTTATTTGACTCTGTTTGCAACTGACTCTAAGTCATTTCTTTAAAAAATATTATGAAGTTTAATATTTCTTGGTATTTAAAAAATTGAAAACTTTTTAACGTTACAACTCGATGATATCCCAAAAAAAGATTTGTTATACATTTTTTTCAGATCTCAACAGTTTTTACGATTCCTACGGTGGCTACGGTTATCCTCCATATGGTGTGTTTACCGGTTATTCAAATTACAAAGATTGCTATTACTGTGGGGTAAGATAATTTAATATTTTATATAAAAACTCTTGTTTTCAGACGGCAGTTCCTTACTACTACGGCTACGGGGTTTGATCTATCACATTTTATGTTATTTTTGAGTTTCAGACAGGAATCCCAATTTTTGACGGTTATTACAGCTCTGATAATGGAAAACTTGGTTTTCGGAAGTACGGGCACGGAAGTTCGAACGATATCTTTTACATGAAGTAGTGATACAATTATTAATTAGGATAATAAAATCGTGAAATTTTACTTTTTTAAATATTTTTTTCTCGTTTTTTTTTTTCAAATTCAACTTTTTAAAAATTCATTCTTTTCAATAAAGTAATGATTTTTATAAATGACAAAGAAGTCTTCATTATGTGTAAGAATTAGTAGTTTTTTTTTAAAGAAGCTAAAACTTTAATGTAAAGAAATTCAGTAGAACTGGTCAACGAAATACGTATCACACCATCACGAATTGAATAGTTTCAAAAATAAAGTTACAGGTAGCAACGCGAGGATACATCACAAATTCATTTAAAAAAAAAAAACAACTCTGAAACACTGAAATTGCAGCTCTAACACGAAAACAATTTTTGATAAAATCTACACAACAAAAAAAAATAAAGAAAGGAAAGATAATTCAATAAAAATAACATTGTAGAAGAAGAAAGGATTTGTTTCTTAGTATTTTTTAAAATTTCTGGAGCACTGAAATTTTTCCTAGAAATACATCACAAACGGCCTTTGTTCCTGATTTTCATTTTCAATTTTTTTTTTGTCAATTTAGCAAACAAACTTTGATGTTTCACCAATTTCTTTTAAGTTGCGGTATTGGAGCTTCTGATGATCTTGCAGTCCCATTCAAACTTTCAAAATCTCGCTTTCTACTTGCTAAAAAAGCGTAGAACTAATATGGTCGAAACAATGTGGTCACGAATGTGTCAGAGCTGGTGAAAAATTCAAATCAATTGTATTTTTTAGTGTTTTTTTAGTGAATTTAATTCAATGGAACAGCCAGGGGTCAAAAGTCATATAAAGGGACCGTCAGGGACCTTTTGCAACTTTGGTTCATGTAAAAGATAAAAATCAGCTGATCAAAAAACTCTACGTAACATAGAGTTCAATATTCTCCGTTTTCTAGATTTCTGGCTTCAAAGTGTCCAAAACCGGCCAACAGTCTGCAGATTCTGCGGATGAGCTGCATGCATGATGTTTACAAGCTAGTCTAATGTCGAAGTTGTCCTTCTAATTGGACGAGATTACGCGGAAAATTAGGAGTTTTCCAGACAATTTAGCATATATAATTAGTATAATTTTCGACCGTACCCGATGAAAATATAAATGAAAAGGTCCCTGACGGTCCCTTTGTCTGAGATAATCGACAACGGCCAATTTACCTTTGGTCACAAAAATTCACAATGGTCCAATCGGGCTCATATTTTGTGTAGTTACTATATAAAACCATCTTACATGAAAAAAGGCACTGAAAATCGATTGTCGATTTTTTGGTTGGGGTACTGTAATTTGACCCCGAGGTACTGTAACTACACTCAAACTAACAAAAACTCAACATATTAGGCAAGGAATCGAAGGCAAAATTTATGCTGAAAAAGAATATGTAAACTAAAAAATTGATAATATGAGCCCGGTTGGACCATTTTGAATTTTTATGACCAAAGGTATTTTGAGGGTCTCAGACATTGCGTCTAAATTTTTTTTTAAATTGCCACTTTTTTCATTTTTAAAACAAAATTTATGATATCTTTTGACTATTTTTTCTAATTTCCAAAATCTTTTCTCTTTTTAGGAAAAACAGACCAATAATACAAAACTTAGAGTTCAAAACCAAAACTTCTTCCAGAGGCTAGGCTTTGAAACTATTTCGAAAAATATTTTTCAAACAGATATCCGCCATAAAAAATTGTGATTATTTTGTCATCAGTAACATGTTTTACATTTTTGCCTAAAATAGTGTTCTGGCAGTGTTTGGTAATTCGACACACAATTTTCCATGGAATTATCGTAACAAAATCAGTGGGTACTAACATTTTTTATTATTAATGCTACACAATTGTAAATGATACAAAATTTATATATTTTTTTCGACAGGTTGCAGACGAAAACTAGAAATTCCCATATGCTCGATCTCTGCGAGACCTAGCCAAAAAGCCAAAGCACCAATGTTCTTTCTCTGCTCCTGTTCCCGCGAACAAGCTGTCTGACTCATCTTCTCTAAATAGTCCCTTCCCAGACATCGCTCTCCCCGTCGGGGAATTTGTTCGCAGAGCATCCACAAACAATTTCTTAGCGTCTCGGCGGCCCCAAATTGCACTTTGTGAGGTCCCACCAGTGTTTCAGCGGCCGGTCTTCTGCCGGTTTCCAATTTCTGGCCAACGCGCGCAACGCGTTTTTCGCCCCGCCCTGTTTGCTCTCAGACGCGGTCAACAACGCGGCCACATCGTTTTTGTGCTCCGAGACGCGCCGAAAATGGCACGCTTGCATCGTTCGAGAAACCGCTTAGATGCGAAGGAAAAAGCCAAAAACGTGTGAGGATTCGACGAAATTTTCGGTTCGAAAGCTATGGCGATGGATTTTTTTTTAGGTTGTAGCCAATAATTTGCGACGTTATGTGCATCGGCGTTGAGAAATAGAGAGAACTGATTGAAAATATACAAAAAATGATTGAAAATTGTGCAAAAAGTTAGCTGCAAATGCTATGTCTATCCATTTTCACTTGGCGAGGCTGTTTTGCTAACTCTGTGAAACATTTAACACCAGCATTTTTTACCCGAACTCACAAATGAATAATGGTTGTAAAAACGGCAACAAAATCAACAAACGAAAATGCGATTGAAAAGGCAAAAGCGTACAAGATTAAGCGTATTTTTTGGACTGGAAAGCAACCTTGATGATATTTGTAGTTTGTAGTCAAAAATCTAAAAAGCAATACGGTCTGGTGATTCAAGGCAGATACGGCCCTTCTTTCATTTTCTTCTTAACGATGTGCTTCAAGGTTTATTTTCCTTATTTTGTAGAAATATTTGAACAGCGGAAGACAATTTATTTTTCTATAGTATTTTCGCTTTCGGATTCCATCTTAACTTTGTGTGCTCGATAATAAACTGGTTCACTGTTTTGTTCATCTTTAAAAAACATCGGACTGCTTCAAAGCAGTTTCTGAGATGGGGTGCTGTTCTTCTAATCGTTAATAAAATTGTTTTCAGTGACTTTGATATCCACTCTTATTTAACCGCTGGCAGTTTGAAGCATTGAAGTGAAAAGAAATTTATCAAGCGAAAGAGCACTGTAAAAGAAGAGTGCGCAGACAATTAAGCAATCACGGCGGAACCAAATGTACCCAGTCCTTTAGGAAAATCCCTTTTTCCTTGGCTCTTTTTCGGAAACGCACTATAGATGCGAAGGAAAAAGGGCAAAAACGAGTGAGTATTCAGCGTGTTTTTCTCAGTTTCATTGCATTTCGATAAAATTTGTAGTTTGTAGCGGTTGCAACATTTTGGGATTTTGCGGTATCCTTGAATTAATCAAGAATTGAAGGAGGTGAAGGGGAAAGTACAATATTGTGTTTTAGTAAAAGTGTTGATTCCTCGAATAATGTTATGCTGAGATTGTATTCTGTTTTCATAGAACGGTGAAACATTGACAAAGCGCAAAAAAGGGTAAACGACTTTAACAAAGTGGTACGATGGAACAAAATACAACTTTTATGTGTTTACAGCGACCGTAAACTTTAAAAAAAAACTTCCTTGAATTTTTTGTATCTTCCTTAATTCTTAATTTTGATGTATATTTCTTGTGAACTGTTTTTTGATGGCTTTAATTAAAGCGTAACGTGGGTGGAGAATTATCACATCGTATGGGATTTAGAAAAGCATTACGTTTTTTTTTTGTTTTTGTATTTTTTTGTTTTTTGTTTTTTTTTTTGAAATTTTAAGCGAGATTTTTTAATTTGTAGCTCAAATTAGGCAACAATTTATACTTACACCAAAACACAAACGAGAACCCTTAAAAAACTTTATTTTTAGGCTTGAATCATTCGAGAAACGGATGCTAAGGAAAAATGGAAAAACAAGTCGACTTTTGAGTATTTTTCTCGGTGGAAAGATATTTTGAAGAAATTCTTACAAAAAAAGTTTATAACAATGTAAGTTGAAGGAGCAAGGCAAACAAATGTAGCGGTTAACAAGAACCGGAATCGATACCCGCGTTGATATTACTAAACCAATTGCTAAACAGTGCTGCTTCGAATGTTTCCACTGCTCGAGAAATAGAATGACGTTTCCACTGCTAGAAAAACTGACGGAAAAGACTGAAACACGCTTAAAATAATAGTAATCTTATTTTTATATCAAATTGTGAGCAGTATTCTTCTCTTCAAACATCTTTTGAAAATCTGAAAATTTATGATGTGAGCCATTGTTTATTGATTTTTCGAATTTTTGCGAGTCACTCCGCGTAAAAACAAAACTGTGCACTGAATTTGTTTATTAAAAAAACATATCAAATTTGATGATTATGTTTTGTCTTTCTTTCATTTTCAAAAGACAAATAACTTTTGAAAAACAAATATCAGATTACTTCAAACAAGAGGGGCAAGAGGTACTATTTTGGCATTTTATCTAGGACGTTGAATAAATTGTGTAACATGAGACAGTTTTAGTTTAAGAAAAAAACTGTTTTGGTTAAAGATTTAATTTTTTTTAACATTTATCTGAGAATTTGATAAAGTAGATTTAAAAAAATTAGTAAAAGTCAAATGACTACTGATTTTTTCAGTTCTCCAGGTACTAAGGGCATGGATTAACAGCACTTTTTGTCTAAAAAGATCTCCCAAAAAACTTTGCTTTTTTGCAAAAAATAATTCTCTTCGCCTTTAATTAAATCGGCTTTATTAATGTTATAACTATTTTTTCAAAGCTTTCGGTATCTAAAACATTGTATAAGCGAAAACAGCCGTAATGACAGTTCTGAAAAATTTGATACATTTTTCTGTTACAAAACTCTTATGGAAAATGTTGCTGTGTTCAAAATTTACACAGCATTTTCCAAAATAAACACTGTTCTCGGGAAATCCTACTGAATTTTCCCGTTACTCGTTTTTTATCTCGTATTGTTTTGCGGGATTTGCTTTTTGAAAAATGTTCAAATTGGAAATAATACCATACATAAAAAAGCCATTTTCTGCAAAACCCAAAGCCATTACCCATTGCTGTAAAAAAGTTTGAAAGCTCGTTTAATGCCGCTATTTTAACCAAATAATTTCTAATTGAGCAACTTGCAGTCACTACTTCTTTATTCTCTTTTTTTCAGTTCCTCCAATGTTTCAGTAACCCAACAGGTAAGAAAACAAATCATTGTCAACATTACGACGACTGCTTCAGAAACAGTAAAATATCAACCTGTCTGGAGAAAGCTAAATTATACAATACCTCAGCAAAGCGGAAAAAAATTGGAAAATAGTCAAATGACTATTTCTGCAGTAAAATGCATTTAAAACAAACAAGCCTTTGTAAAATTTAAAAAAAATAGGGCCTTTGAAAAATAATAGTGAACAAAATATTGGACCATTAGCAAAGTCGCAGTGTGGCGGAAAAACTGGAAAAAATTCATCTGTGATCTGTAACATTGGGTTGATTTCTTTAACATTTATGAAATTAAGGTTGTAAAAAAACAGTGAAAGCGCAAATGAACTTGGGTCTTATGAATTGTTTTTTAAACAAACTTTACACAAAGTTAATGTCGTTTAAATAAGCCAGTTTTCGGAATGCATGATTAAGAAAACAGGGTTTCAAAAAACATGGAAAAAAAGTTTATTTAAAAACTAAAATCGGAATTTTACTAATGAGTTTTTCATACATTGTTTCTTTATTGTATTTTTTTAAATATATAAATATTAAATAATATAACCTATCAGAAGACGAATGTATTAAAGAGTGATTTCGTCTCAGATTTTAATTTAATGTGGTAACATTTGCTCGAAGTTAAATTTTTTAGTTAAAAAAGTTTGAAAAATCTGACCAAATAAAGTTTGATTTTATATTTTATCGCTATCGCAGTGTTTTACAAAATTAACAACATCAGAAAAAAATAGCAGTGCTAATAACTTGAAACTCACATATTTAGATTTTTCTTTCTTTTTTTGTTCTAGGCGTGAATAAGTTTAAAAATTAGGATCATACGTGGCATTCAAGCAGAAAAAGGTAACTCGGGGAAAAAACGAGATGTCGCCCGCCGTTACGTGCCAAACGTTCTCTGTTGTTGAATCATTTACCGGTTTCCATTACTCCAAACTCTCTCTTTCTGCCACTCCCGTTTCCCGCGTGTCATAAAGTCCAGTTTCCGGTGTGCGAGAGCATTTCCCTCTAAGCCCCGCCCACCGGCTGGCGCGTGGTAGCCCCGCCCCCAAAAAACGAGCCAGCCGGCTGCCAAAACAGCGCGACAGCACACAATAGGAGACAGTGCCGCAGGCTCGTATTCCGCTTCATTCGCTACAATTTCCTCCACTAACGGAGATTTCTATTTTTTATTTTTATTTTGCTAAAACGTCGCCACGATTCCGGGTCGACGAGAAGCCGATGGGAGAGGAGGCCAAAATGCGAGGAAAATGATGCAAAGATTAATTATGATTTTTCTGATTTCTGGATTTGTTGGTGAGTTCTTATTTTTTTAATCGTTTTCACAGGAAATTTTCAAAAACCGTTTTGAACCCGTTCTTGTTTTTCTAAATTTAAACAACTATTGTAAATTTTTTTTACGAGGAAAACGTAATAATACTATTCTTTTTTGTGTTTTTTTAACACTTCAATGTTGCTTTATTCACATTAAAGTACAACATCAGTGATAGGTTGCATACGAATTCAGTTTCCTAAAAAAAGTTTTTCCAAATTTTTCCAAATGTTTTTCAAATTTTACAGGGATTTTTTGAAAGTTTAGATATTGTAGGGTCAGAGTTCTCTCTTGTACTTGCTTTTGTAAATCACCAAGAAAATAATATTCATATTTTTTTTGTGTAATCTACAAATAGATCATTCTAAAATAAATTTGCGGTTTTGCATTCTCCTGACGATCTATGGGTCCATTGCATATGTCTTAATTTTCAAAATCAGCGGAAAAAGATTTTCAATGTCGTAATTCAAGCGAGTACGAAATAAAGAGAAATTTATAAAGTATGTTCCGTATTTTCACTTTAATGTTTTTGAAGGTCTCTGAGTTCTAAGAGCAATTGTAAGAACGCCCAGATGGAGTAATTGTTTTTCTTTTTTTTAAATATAGCTGTGGTCTAATTGAAATCATGCCAATAAAATTAGAATGTTCTACTGATCCTCTGTTGACATTAAAGTTCGTAGTCTAATCAGTACACGACAGAGCATGCTTTGCACATTTCCGCAATTAGCATATGATTTCAGTTTGGCGACAGCTATAGTTCTATATATTCCCAAACTTCTACCTGTAAAAGGTTACTTTCAGTTCAGAACAAAACATTCTTGTACGTGAAACTGACAGTTCAACGAAGATGGTTAAAAAAAACCAACATAATGCACCAAAAGTGTCCCATAGGCGAGCATTTGCTTTCTCGGTACTGATTTGATTTTCGTGATGTGAAAAAATTGTCACATTTGTTTGGATGCTATTTTAATCTGTAAAGGTAAAATTGCTTCAGTACTTCAGCATTGCCGTTTGTAGTTGAACGAAATTTTGGTACGCAATACGGCGTGTCATAGAAAAGGCATTTTTCCATAAAAGTTTTTTTACGCGAAAAAACAACCGGGATGCAATATTTCAATTTCTCATTTTCAAACCAAAGTTTATCAAAGGGCTTTTATTTTCAGACAACTGCTTGTTTGCGAAAAAAAAATATATCATTTAGACCCCTCTCCCAATGATTTGGAAATTTTTATCTTCATTTCTAAACTCCAAGAAAATATATTTTGTAAAGTCGATCGAATGTTCTGTGTAGTTCGAAAGAAATTTACTTGCTTCAAAAAAACAATCCGTCCCGAAAGCTTCGAAAAGTATCGAAATTTCAATAAATACAGATTAAAACGATAGCTAAAAAAAAAAAAAAAAAAAAAAACAAATTTTTGTTCATTTTTTCAACTGGTGTGAGCAAAGTGTTCCTTCTAGGAGAATCGCTAAATAATATTCAACTCATAAAAATGATACCCATGTTTCGTGAACGAGTGATACGTTTATGCAATGAGAAGATTCTAGTTCTGCGTGTATAATGTTGTTTTATTGAAAAAGTAGAATGTTAGAGAGTTTGTCGGTTTAAACGTTCTCGTCATTTTAAAATGCAAAACCTTTCAAAACATGGCTACAAACAAGCTCAATCAGATCATAGAATCAAAAAAAAAAACATACAACGTCGATCGAATGGTATCTTTTTCAAGGAAGAAGAATAATTTATGCTCTTGAACAATGCCGAAGACTTGTAAAAAGCCGCAGACTTGAAAAAATGTAGTGAACTATCGTCTTTCTATTATTTTGACAAAGAAGTTTACAAATGTTTTTTTTTTCTTTTTGGATACGCTGTTTTCAATCTTAACAGCTGTCCCCATACTACAGCTAAAATTTTGATTTTTTTTTGAAAATTTTTTTGAATTGAACATCTTACAACATAACTTATGTATGTTTACTAAATGTATCACCTTTTACAACACATCAATCAATTACGAATCTATGTACCATCGCAATTTTTCATTATACACTAATTAAATAATCAATAAATAAAACTTGCATGTTCGCAAAACACAAATTTTTGCAAAACACCAAATTTTTTGTTAAAGCATAGCGAAATTCACTTTCTCTGCACATTGCGAATTTTTTAAGATGTTTGTTTTTTACGTATAACTACCACTGAAATGTTCAGTTTGCAAAGTAAAGTCATTGAGATTTTATTGGTTTCTTTTACTTGAAAGTTTCAAAATTCAGGGTAAGGTTTGTGTGTTTTAGACAGTGCTAATACAGTTCTATCAAGGTTCAGAAAGTTATAATTTTCTGCGTTTTGTTTCAATTGTAACGTTGCGTAAAGACCAATTTTGCAAAACAGTTTTGATTGTGGTAGTCGTATTTATTCACTAAGAAATCCTATCCCCAAGAAAGCCCAAAATGTAATGGAAAACTTTGAGCACCAATTAAAATTTAAAATACCAATAAAGAATTTTGTGGGCTTTTTTATTTATCTGCGTGTGGTTTCGTCAAACTAATAACGATTTGTTTTCTTAATTTTCAAACATAGAAAGTGAATTTTTTTTAACTGAAATTCAGCATTAACTGAAACTTTCAAAGTAAACATGAAAAAAAAGAAAACCAAATTTCCAGCGTTACCATGATTCGATTTTGTCCTAGAAAGTTCAATGTTGTGCTAGAAGATTCAATTTTGTGCAAAAGCATTGTATCGTTATGTAAACTCTATGTAAACTTTTTTCTAAATTGCGCAAAGATTCAAGAAAAATTTGTAGCAAGAAATCTGTGACGGCATATTAATTGGCCAAAACATTCCATACAATTACTATAGTTTTTTCCTTTAAGCCAGGTAATATCTCATTTTAATTAAAACTTTTTATTAAAAAATTATAATAGTAATTTCTCCTTTATTGGCCTTTTTGTACAATAAAGTGATCTGTATTTTTATTTTTATATTTTTACGTTTACGATCGAATGTTTTACAACCGGGGTTAAGATTTTCTATTCGGCGGCTTTTAAATTTGACAAAACCGAAAAACAAAGACGTGCAAAATTTCGCAGAGGTGTATAATTACATATTTTTAAATTCTTTCCGTTGTAAAAAAAACCTTTTTAAAGCAAAATTTCTGTTAAACTATTAACTAAAATCTACCCTTGAAACGGCTTTTAGATAGCATCACCGCTATGCCCCACAAAACTTTATTTCATTTCTTCGCCATGTAATTCCCCGTTTATTGACCGATTCCCTCTTGTCAAACACTAAGATTATGTGATCACATAAGTGTTTCGGGGGCAAAGGCCGGTCGTGGCGCCCTTTTTAACACTCTCTGTTTGCTTTGGTTTGGGAAAAAGTACAGGCCGCGTCGAGGATGCGCTCTAATGAGCAAACAGCGCCAGCTGGTTCATCACTGGCCTCAGAATGCTTTTCAACGGTCGTAAAGCGGGATTAGCAGCGTGAAAAGCCATTATGCAAAATAATAGTTTATTCTTTTTTTCCTGATATTTTGCTGTAGCAAACGAAACATCAAACGTGCGGTTTCCTAGTGACAAATGTAGTTTTCAATATGAAACATTCGCTTGAATAAAAAATAAAAAATAATCATGTTCATAAGAAAGCCTTGACAACGAAATAAAATTTTTTAAAAACAACAGCCGAACCGGGATGAGAAATAATTTCGCTAGCCAGCCCGGGCGAGCCCTTTGAGGTTTCATTAAAAAAGGGGTGAAAACAATAAACGCATCTGTAAGCAACTTTCAGGTAATTTTGACATTTTGAAAGCATGAACCAATTTTGAAATTTTAACAATGCTTTTAAATCTATAATTAGCCTCTGTTTTTGTATTCAGCTAATTCAATGCTTCCTATTTGGAACACATGTTTCTAGATTTAAAGAAACTAAATTGGAAGATTCCCGTGAAGTATGTTGGGATTATTGAAACTTGTATAATCATTGTCACAAATCTTTTGTAATTTTTTGTTAAAAAGATGTGCAAAAATTTCTGTGTTGTAATTAGATTTTAGAATGAGTTTCTTTTTTGAGCCAAGTTTCTTTCCCGAAATAGAAATTTGTTTCTAAAATTCGTACGCTTTATTGATTTTCATGCCATTGTTTTGGGTGTAGGATTATCGAGTCCTATAAACTATGCTGCAATTTTGACGTAACGTTCAAGAATTGCAAAAGGAGAAGCAACTTACTAGTAAGCACAAAATAAAACATTGAAATCATGGATCAAATTTTTTTTTAAATTAAGCAAAATTTTCTGAAAATGCTGCTTGCTCCATTACTGGTTTTCTTCATTGCAATATTTCAGACAAAAGTGAAACAGTCAATTGAAAAAAATCACATGTTTTTAGTGAATATTATGCCTAGAAATTTCACGGTATTGTAATTCAAAAAATTTTTTTTTTCAAAGCTTTTTCAAGATAAACACGTTTTAATAATTTGAAAAACCATTTTTGTAATAAAGAAACGAGGATTTATACGAATTTAGGAAAACGTAAACACACTGTATCATTGGAAACAACAAACTAGTAAGAACGATTTCAAAAACTGAAATCCGTGTTGGGGTACTATATATTTTTCAATAATACAAGCAAGACCATTTTTTGTTTAACTTTTTTTTTAAAATTTCATTTTTCAGATTTTTTGTCATCCAGAGATGTATGAATGCATGAAAAAATTTTCTTTCATTTTTTTTTTTTTTTAAATTTAATGTTTCAAATTTTTCATCCTACAGGGAAATATAATGCATGAACTAGTCGCAACATTATTAGACAAAAAAAGAAACAATCGCTTGAGGAAATAAAAAGTGCGAAATAAAAATGTAAGTTTACAACAAACAAGGAATACAATACCAGCAAAAACAAAAATTGAACAATTTTGAGATTAAAAATTTTGTTGATGAAATCAAAATTAGCTGGGTTAAAACTGACAAAATTATTTTGGCAAAATGTTTTTCAACAAATACCCGAAAAACATTTCGACATTTTTTGAAGAAACAAAAATCTGTCACGATAAAATAATTGCAATTTTGAGTAGCCGTTCAATCACAACAACAGTTGAAATGACTACCTAGTGAACATGAATTGAAACATCGAAACGGTAAATTTTAAAAAAAAAATTTACAAAAAATCAGGAAACAAACAACAACGCTATACAAATGACCAGAAATCAGAAATCTACAATCTGAAGTTGAGAAAACCACTTTGTAACCTTGATGAAAATTGTTAATTGGAAATTACTTTTACAAAAATGGAATAATACAAAATGTTTAAAAATTTATAGATAATTTTTTCTGGTAACAATTCATTTTGGTGGATTAACTACAGAACAATAAAATCACTTTCTTTTTTCCCTAGTATGAAATATTGAAACAATAATATTTTAATTTTTTTAAATGCACCGAATATTAATAAAACTGCAATTTTTAGATTTTTTTGTTGATTAATTGATTGCAGCACCAAAAGATCCCATAGTATTGAACTTCTTTTAACTACTTTTCTTTTGCAGCAAGTTGAAACAATCATTTGTCGTTGCTTTTATGCAAGCTTTTGAATATTTATAAGAAATTTGCCAATTCATTGCCAGAGAAAGTAGTATTTACCATTTCCGGCTGCCATATAGATCAGTGACAGCCGTTGGCAAAGTTAGCGCCAACCGGTTGGTTATGTAATCGTGACAGCCGGCTCCCGAGATTACCGGATTATGTTTACGTGACTATAGAAATCGAAAAAAATGGACCGGTTTTTATAAAAAGAAATGGTTTTCTTTAAACTCATATTTAGTTTTTTTTTTAGATTTTTTTTATTATTTTGGGACACGTATTGCATGAAATTGTGGATACATGATAAGGCAAAAACATGAAACAATCACTTGAGGCACAGTGCGAAATAAATAAAGTTTTCGAACATTAAGACGCAATGTCTGAGAGAGCCGAAATGCATTTGAACAGAAAATTTCAAACTGGTCTCATCGAGCTCAAATTTTGTGTAGAAGCTCATAGGGACACTATATTATACAAAATGATAATGAAAATCGATGATCGATTTTTGGGTCGGAGTACTGTAATCGACCCCCGGGGTACTGTAACTATCCTCAAACTTGAGAAAACTCAACGTGTTAGGTATGGGGTCAATTGCAAATTGCATGCTGACAAAGATTGTAATAAATCTTGAAACCGATTGCCTTTGCAGAAAAAAAGTTAGAAGCCAAAATGTGTTTTTCAAGACACAAAAATTAACTTTTTTTCTTCAAGTAAAAAAAAAAGGTATTTTTAGTTTTTTGATATGTTGTGAAGCTAACTTTTTGCTACAAAATATGTTTTTTCTAGAATTTTTGCGCGCCCCAACGATATCTAAAAAACGCAAAGAAGCATTCGCGATGCCCATTGCGTCGCGCTTGGGCGGACCCACAGTCGCTGTTTTCCGCACCCAACGCTCATTTTGTTGTCAGTGCGTTGCAAAAAGTTGAATTCAATATAATATTGTGTTTTAAACCTAAGTTTCAATGAAAAACAATTTTTTATATCAGTTCGTCTTATGAAATAAGAAAGCTTGCTGTAAAAATTACAAAAATGGCATTTTTCAAACTGTTGTCAGGCCTAAAATTTTCTCCGTGTTTTTCTCACCGTAGTTGCATTTTTGTTTATTTTTAACACTAAACCCCAATTTTTAACGTAATTTTTCGTAAATGCGCGCGCGTTCTTTCGAGAAAGCGGCTGACAATGCCGCGGCAAGCGGTGCAACATTGAAATGCGGCAGCCGCTATTTCAATGTTTCGGGGCGATTTTCGCGCGCATTTAGGAAAAATTACGTTAAAAATTGGGGTTTAGTGTTTTCTGTCCAATACTAAATTGGCCAATGTCGGTTCTCTCAGACATCGCGTCTTAAAAGAATTTAGGGCCAGCAAACACAACAAGGGCAATTTTAATAATTGAACATTGTTGATGAATCCAAAATTGGCTGGCTCGAGGAAAAAACGGCGAAGCAAATTGTAAAAATATGATCTTGGCAAAACTTTTTATGAAAAACCCCAAAAAAAATCTCGAGATTGTCAAAAGCAAAAGAAAGCACAAATTGCAACTTAAAAATCGTTGCTTAAAACCTTTTTTAGAGTAGAAAAGACAACGAACTGTTTTATCGGTTATTTCTTAATGGGAGCAATTCAAAATAACTTTTACTAAACTGTAAAAAAACATATTTAAAAAAAATGAATTGATAATTTTTCTGGGCAAAATTAAAGTAGGTACTAATACAGAGCGCTAAACCACTCTCTTTTTATTTCAATGTGGAATAATGCAATGTTCAATGTGGAATATTAATGCAATAGAAAATTAACGCTGTGAAAAAGAAAATAATGAGAAAAATACTCAAAACTGTTTATTCAACCGAAACTAAATAAAACTTTTAAACAGTTTTTAAACCTTTTGTTGATGCATTGGTTGCAGGACCCGAGAATGCAAGAGTATTGAAACTCAATTAACTATTTTCCTTTTGCATCAAGTTGAAACAATCATTTATCGTTCTTTTAGGCAATTTTTTTAAATCTTTATAAGAAATTTGCTAATTCACTTCCATTCAAAGTAGTATTTACCATTTCCGGCTGCCATATAGATCAGTGACACCCGTTGGCAAGGTTAGCGCCAACTGGTTGGTTATGTAATCGTGACAGCCGGCTCCCGGGATTGCCGGATTATGTTTACGTGACTATAGAAATCGAAAAAAATGAACAGGTTTTGTAAAAAGAAACGCGTTCGTTTTTAATCGCTGTTGGTTTGGTTCTACAATTTACTAAAATGCAGCGAACAAAATAATTAATTGAGTAATGTAAAACATGCGATCGATTATTAAAAGGTAAAATGAATTTTTCATCAATTTTTAATAATCGCCTCGTTTGTTTGCTTCAAAAACATTTAAAAAACGGTTTTGTGCTTCAAGCGATTTTATCAAAAAGTATCTATTTAGCAAATGTTTATAGGGTTCATTTATAGTTTTTGTCTATTTGACAGTTAGCTGAAGAGTTGATTATTTACCCTGAACAGTTCTATCGTTACCTCTGTAAACGTTTTAAAATAAAAGTGGTTATAGTCCATTCCCAACAAAGAGTCGACGACTTTTCAGCGACTTTGATATGCAGAAAAATAAGTAAAAAAAATAAGTAAAAATAAATTGAACAAGCAAAAGAGCACTATAAAGAGGAGTGCGCGACAAATAAGCAATCGCGGCGAGACTAAATGTACCTAGTGAGTCCCTTTTTCCTTGTGTCTTTTTTGGAAACGCACTATATAATGACGACCTAATTTGTTTCCGACACTTTTGACGACCCATTGTTAAACTTTTTCAAAAACGATGTTAACCTTTTTCTAAAGAATTCTTCAACTTATCGTACTGTTCAAAACTGGAAAAAAGTAACGTGATGGGATAAATTTGTTTTTTGCGGAGAATTTTTTTCTAATTTTTTAAAGTCGCGGCATTGTTTCCCAATTAAGTCTTGCACTGAGTGATAAACGCGAAACACAAAACTGTTTTCAAATGTTGAAAAAACACATAAGTTCGTTTTTTATTGTGTGAAATGTTGTTCTTCCGGAAGCCAAATAGATCAGTGACACCCGGCTGACAGGTAGTGCCAACCGGTTGGTTATGTAATAACGACAGCCGACTTTCCAAGGTAGCTTGATTTATAGAGGGCTAGACTTGCTTTGAAAATTTCTTGCTTAGAATGACATGAATAGGCCCTGATTGTTTTTTCTTTCTAACCGTTCTCATGCTTTTTAAAGGTACCGTCATTACTTCGCATTTTTTTTCTCCTGAGCGTGACAACATTGTCCTTATTATTTACAGCATACCAGACTAGTTAATCTGAATGTTTCGTCATTTTTGCATACAAAGCTAAGTTTGAAAGTTGTAATCTGGCGATCCTTTGAAGCAGTTTCTTGCCACTTTTCGCAATTGACAACTTTTTATTTTGAAGACCCTTCCCTGACGTTTTCTGGGCGACTGTTTTTGCAAACAGCTGTTTAAAAGATTAGCAGAAAATAAACAGACAAATCATATTTGTGAAATTATGAGAAAAACCGCGTTTTGCACCAATTTGTTGGTTTCACATTGTTGATTTTCTATATTTTTGTTTTAAGTCTCAAGCACCACGAGAAAAGTTTTCGGAAATGCTTTTCTCTTTTTAATGCAAAACTGGAATTACAGATTCAATCGCAATTGTTTTTGTCAAAGTTCAATTCTAAAGGCTATTTCCTAAATTCTTTTCGGCGACTGTATTTGCCATTATCAGTTTTAGGGGAATATCAGAAAAAAACAGATTCCATATCATTTTTGACTCATTTTTGAAATCAAAAAAACCATTTTGTATGCTATTTTTGATCTCACACTACTTCTCCGTACGTTTGCTTTTTGTTTCTCGTCTCAAGCCTAGCCCTCATGAATGGTTTTCGGTAAACTTTTATTCGGTTTTGAGCAACACCAAAGATACCATCCGAACAAGTAAATATTTATTTACTTCAACTTAAAGACATTGTAAAACATTAAAACTTCAAAACCAGTTTTATAACTGTCCGAAGTTCTCCAAATGTTGAATTCAAAAATTCCACCATGAAACACAACATGAAGGTTTCGCAGAAAAGTTGAACTCAACAAATTCTTCTCCAAACCGATATTGTTCACTTTTGAAGCGGAAATCATAAAATTTCACTCTCTTTTTATTTCGAAGATGCATCTGCCCCTCGATCCTTGCAAAATGCAAAATTACACTTGTAGATCCCATAGCAATTGATTTTGAAATCTTATTAAAATCAACTTTTTGCGACCGGCCTTTTAAAAATATATTTTGGAGCTGTTTACGGTTAGGCATTTTTGGTCAAACGCCGTTTCAAGCGGTTATTCTGAGAAAAGTGCACAGCGGAAAATACAAATATAATTTTTTGCCAATTGTTTGCCAAATTTTTTGTGTTGTGAGCAAGTAAATACCTTATTGTTGTTACTGAATCTTTCTTTGAAACAAAAAAGTAATGTTTTTTTATTAAAACATTTTCCTATTTTTTTTTTTTTAAATAATTTCCTTACTCCAAAAAAAAACATTTCCTTGTTGAAAAAATGTGAAAATGTGTAACAATCTCTTTCTTTATTTTTTCAATGATTTTCATTTTCAGCAATCTCATCGGCCGACACAAATAACGCCGAGACTTTTCTGACAGACGAGGATTTTCTGCGACCGCTCGATGGCAGGTTTTCCTCTTGTTTTCCTTTTCCTTGGACCCTCCGTGCTCATTGGACACGCGATCCTTGTGTTTGTTTTGGTGTCATTGGCGCTTTTCGAGAGAAAAGTGGCCGCAGCCGGTCGGCCGACGGAAAGCCGGAAACAAACCGGAAAACCGGCGTTTGCCCAGCGGACACTGGCAAAAACTGTTTTTACGAGGGGATCAAGGGGTCTATTTTCAAAAAAAAAAAAAAAACACCTTTTCGTTTTCTAGGTAATATTGAATGCAATGAAAGCACATAACTGATCCGAGGAATTTGCAACATTGACTAAATAAAATATCATAAATGACAAATTTTTAATATCTTTTATAATTTTCTGGTGTTTAAGTTTGAATACGGTGGAGCAAAAAATTAAGTTAAAATATTTTTGGGCGTGGATATTTCTGATTTTAACAAATTATGAAAGCTATAAAATATTTTATAAACAACTTCAAAAGAAAGCAAATTGCAGCCCGAAGTGATAAATATTACTTTCCCAGGAAATTTTTAATAAAAAAAATCCACGGATAATTATACTTTCTCGTTTTTTTTTTCAGTTACTCATTCTTTCTTTATTTTTTTTTTCAAATAAAACTGGTGAATGATGCAAAAGAGTCAAACAGTGAAAAACTTCAGGTGATAAAAAAAAGTTTGAAACATGAGGAAAAGCTGTACCAGACACATATTTTACAAAATTTGTTATAAACAATTTTTAATCCCAGTATTGTTGTTTTTTTTAAATTGGATTACATGTTTTTTTCAAAAATATACTTTTAGCTATACTCTTTTTGTAAAATACTATTTTTTCACAACCGATTTACGCTGCAATGTGCAAACATCAATGAAGATGCGATAAGAAAAATTTCCAACATTTCACTAACAATTTTTTTCAGTTTTAATAATGAAATTCTATGTTTCCTTAATGTATTAGGAAAAAATTGAGTAAACAACAAAAACTTTTGCCATCATTAGTAGTTTTTAAACCACTTGTTAAACATTTTTTTTTAAGTGCATAGGAAAGTTTCTTTAACAAAGTGGCGCACATTTTTGGCTATTTTTTCTCAAATTGGATTTAATACTATGTATAGGTTGCCAACAAAGTAAACTTTAACTTAATAGAGCAAAACAAAATAGAAAAATCTCCAGGGCACTAACGAAAATCACAAAAATCAAGTTTTTAGATTTAAGTTATTTACAGTCGGGCCTCTGTATTGTTGAATAACAATCATCTAACTATTGGGAAACGATTGTAACATTGGTTTAATGAAACCACAAATTGGCGAAAACAAATCAATAAGCTAAACTATTTTTACGCGGCACTCAAGGGATCTACTTTCAAACCAAAAAAATGTATCAAACTCTTTTAGCCTTATAATTGGATTATTTACCTTTCAACTTTGAATCGAGGAACAAAATTACTTTTTTGCATGCAAATTTTGTTTTTTTTTAAAACCTGGTTTATACATTTTTAAAACAGTGGGGTCAGAAACGCTCAGTTTTTTTTTTGATATTTAATATGTTATATTTAAAACCGTAATTTTCACCTGTTTCAGGGTAACGGGCTTTTCTAAATGTTTCAGCAAAACTGATTGTCGCAGCAATACTGAAAGTATCGTAACACATTTGATGAGAACAGTCTGCAACGTTGAACTAATGATTTTTTCTTCGAATTGGTGTGATATAATAATATTTTACAAATGATACTGAAAATGACACGAATACTGGTACCATCGCAAATTATGAAATGAGAAAATTTGGGTAATTTAAAAAAATACAATAGTAATTTTTTAGAAGCGGTACTAGCAAACGAAGAACAATTTTCTTTGATAATGATTTGTTTTCTTTTTCAACTACTTTTCAAAGCAAGCTTTTTTCTTTTTAAACTGGGAAGCTCATCAATTTTTTTCAACCGCACGATGTCAACTGAAAACAAATGTCTTTCATAATAAAACATTTCTTTTGAAAACAATAAGTTTCTTTAAAGTTTTTTTAGAAACAAATAAATTTTTTATAAGCAATAAGTTTTTCATAAATTTCAGAGTATGAAAAATTGTAAAAGTTTTCGAAATCATTGGGCAGTTTGGCTCAATATTTCTGCAATGTATATAGCAAGTCAGAGCAAAATATTAAACAATTCGTATCTAACAAACTTTATGCGAATAATAAAACATCTGGTTTATTTTAAAAACTGGCAAATCATTGCGAGTCATTAAGAAATGAAAATTTGTTTTGTTTTTCCTTGCACACTCATTTTTTCATAAACATTTTTGATGTTTCACAAAACACTTTGAGATATGTAAATAGAAAACGCTAGCAATATAATCATGGCAGGTGAAAAAAAAATTCAATCCCACCAAAAAAAAGATATTCAAATTTTATATCAAACCCTGAAATGTTCGATGCAAAATCGTTTTTTTCAATTGCTAAACTACAAATTATGGCCGGCTCCCTGAAATCAGTCCTGATGGACTCAAAATATTGCGACAACCGCTTTCTTACACAGTTTTGAAATATCTCAATTTGAATTTGAAAAAATGATTATAGAAGAAAAATTAGGAAAAACAATAGTATATTAAAAATACTGATCAGACGTAAAAAAAAGGTTATCATTGTTATTTTGTGTTTTTCAGACGATGCAACTGTTCTCAGCGAAGAGGATTTCAAAAACGCTGAGAATTTGGAAAATGATCAAACCTCTGCAGCCGTGGTTCTTTCTCATCAGCAGTGGAGCAGAGGAGACATCAGAGGAAAGGCCGCTTGGAGATTGGTTAGTTGAAAAAAATTTAAAAGAAAAACTCGTTTAATGAAAAGTAGAAAAATTGTAATGGTTTAGAAACAAAATTATTGTTAATAATTAAAGGGACCGTCAGGGACCTTTTTTTCCATTTTCATCGGGTACGGTCGAAAGTTATACTAATTTTATATGCTAAATTGTCTGGAAAAATCCGCATTTTACAAGTAATCTCGTCCAATTAGAATGACAACTTCGAAATTAGACTAGCTTGTAAACATCGTGCATGCAGGCGTTGATTCTGCAGACGATTTTGGGCACTTTGAAGCCCAATCCAGGACATCTGGAGTTTGGCAAAATTCCAAACAATTTTATGAGAACTCGTAAAATAAAAAATGTTAAGGAAACAAATATCGTAAAAAAAACTCATCTTTGTTGGTAAAATTTAGTGATCGCCAAGTAAACAATAATTCGTTTGTTATATTTAAAATAATGGTGAACCATTGGAATGTTTTCACTAGAATTTGAACTCAATAGAAATCTTAATACAGAATGGCTAGTAGAAAAGGTTGTCTCAAAATTTTTTTCCAAATCGAAATGGCTTAATATTTCCCCTAAACTAACTTAAAGTCTGAAAAGCTATGTATTTGAATATTTCAGTAAAAGAACTTAAAGGGATTGTTAGGGGCCTTTTTATGCTACAGTACCCACACGGTAATAAAAACCAACGCGGCACTACCTGCGATTACGATTGCCCGCGACTACTCCTTTGGGATTTGTTGAATTGATTTGGCTGCGAGAATCAAACCTCTCGCTGAGAGACGCAGACAGAACGAGAAACGCCGCCGAGAGCCTTTTTCCACAGCCCACTCGGCTACCAGCTATATTTGTATGCATTTTCATATATTTTACGGCAGTTATTTAGCGTGTAATTATTTTAAATAGTGTAAAAACCGAAAAACGATTGAAATACACTTTTTAGAGCCAAAATTAAAACCGGGCTTGAAACTTTGCAAAGAAAATTTTGGCCAAGTGCCAGCTTGCCGATTTGCGCACACTTTTCTGTAAACACAGCGACGTCGCCTCTGCGCATGGCCTTTGGCTGAAAGCCGTTGGAACAAAATTTTTGACTTATTCATCGTTAAAATACTTTTTTATCGGATACGTTCATAAAAAATTGGTATGGAATCCTGAAATAATAAATTATGAATAATCAAATTTTAAAAAAGAACGGTGTGTCCGCTACATCTTTATTGTTGAATCAATGTGTTGCCGCTATGCGGCTCTTATATACATCTCACTTAACATTCAGTACACGTGTGCTTACAGAATGAGATTGGGGATTTTGGCTGTGAGAATCAATAATTTGTGACAAACGTCACAAAAGAATAAACTTCCAAAAGGCCCCTGACGGTCCCTTTAAAAACCTTTATCACAAGGGTTTGTTTTCTGCCTGATCAAATTGATTTCAAAGTTTAGTTTGCAAAATGGCAGGATTTTTTTTTTATTTTCTCACTGAGAATAAATTTTACTTCTTCATACAGGTGCATTTTTTACACGATTAATCTACAATGTTTCCCTTTTAAAGATTTTTTTAATAAATATCCCCAGACTCGGCTTTTTCTTGAAGATTTGTTTTTACAGAATTAGAAAAAAACCAAAAAAAAAACTGCAAAAATTTTGTCGCAAACTCAAAAAGATATATTTTTAATCTTCTTTTTCAGTATCTGCGTTTTTATCCTGTTATGCCAAACGAAAAATTCAACTAGTTGGAATGTTTCACAAAGGCTGGAAGTCTTGCAATTTTAAAGTTAGGCTATTTGGTAACCATTACTTTTTTTGCATAAAATGTTCGATTTTTCCGATCTCAATTTGTTTGCAAAAAGTGGTTAACCTCTTCATGATAAAAATTCCAAATGAAATACTTATTTGTAAACAAAAAGGTAAAAATGGTTGCTTTTAAGAGAACAATTCCTACATTGCGTTCTAATTTGCTATTTCCACAATTTAGTGATTCACCCCGTCTATTCTTTTCGGATTTTGAGCGAACAAAAGATTTTCTATCGAAATTTCTCCAAATGATTCATGTTGCTAATGAATAAGGAAAATTTTTCAATTTGCATTACCTGCTCGATACTAGATTGATCCAAAAACGAATTTCGCTTTCGCCCTTGGCAACCGGTTGATCGGATATCGTTTTTCGACGTCAAAATGATGCAAATCCTCTTGCCGTCGGGCGCCGCCACGTAACAAAATACAATTACGCAAAAGGGAACCGGCTTCGAACGAGAACGTTCGAAAGTTGTACTGCGAGGGGTTTGAAAACTTTGTTTTAATAGAAAATTTTCAGTATATTTTTTTTTACAATAGCTTTCAAGAGGCGGCTGTCATACTTGGCTGTTCATTTTGCACGAGTTATCAATTTTCATGGCAAAAAGCCAAAACTCTATGTCAACATCAAAACATTAGCACAATGCGGACAAGCTTAAAATGTAGTGTTGAATCAAGCAAAAGGTAGAACATATAGTTGTTTAAAAAAAATTTGGTTTGTTGGTTAAAACTTTGCTCAAAATTTATTACAACACACAAACTAATTAAAAAAAAGTAACCGAACCAACGAGTCAACGGAAAAGCTTTTTTAGTATCTAGAGCTTAAGCAAAAGTTCTTGCCGATAGGTTTTTAACCAAATTTATTTCAGCACGTACTTTCAAAAGTTAAATTAAGCGTTTTAAATCTTTGCCTTCCAATTGCTAGTTTTGATACCTATTTTTTTAAAATATTTATATAAATAAAGATTTATTTTTTAAACATATTTTTCTAAACTGATAAATGTTTTTGTTTTTTTAATTTCGACAAACTTTCATTGGATTCCAGACTTCTTTCAGAAAAAAACAGAGAAGGGGAAACCAACTTTCATTTGAAAGAAGAAAATAAATCATTTGTTTATCTAACCGTTATCGATTCAGAGACATTCGGTTGAAGAAGTCAAAGAAACAAAGTATTTTTGAGTGAAAATTAATGTTTCACTTAATTGCTGTTAAGAAAATGCAATTTTCAAAACAATGCAACCCATTTGTCTCTTGAAAATTCGCAAAAATCCTATGTTTGTAATTTGGATAACTAGAAAATCAGGATTTTTGTTTTTTTTTTCTTTTAGAATGCTGTTTAAAAAAAAAGTTTATTATCGTCGATTCAGAAGTCAAACAAATTTCTTGAGTTAGTGAAAATTAATGTTTCACTTTTTTGTTGTAAACAGAATGCAATTGTCAAAATAATGCAATCCTTGGTCTTACAAACTTTAAAATAAAACCCTTTTAACTTTAATATAAAGTTTAAAAATTGGCTTAACACATTATTGTGGAACATCATGGTGAATTTCAGAACAAGTTGTATATTTGAACAGAATTTTTCTCTTTCAGAAAACAAATAGAACTGGAACTAGAAGAAACGGAGTTATCAGTGGGATCAAAAAATGGCCGAACGGAAGAATTCCCTACGTGGTCAGCTCCCAGTACAACGCAAGGGAGAGGGCAGTGCTGGCTAGGAGTTTTCAGGTGAAATTTGCTTAAAAATTAAAATTTGAAGTCGATGAAAAGCTCGTTCATTAAAGATAAATTGAAAGAATATTATACTAATGTTTCGAGCACCCTAGCAAAAAACATATTTATAGAAAACCCGAATGAGTTGTGCGTATCGGGCTGAACCATGTTTCAAACTATGAAATGTATAATGTAAATTGTCTTTTTTAATTTTTTTTTTATTATGGTCTCGAATGAAAACAAGAATTTGGAGAAGGAAGACGATTTTTTACACCAGGAAAAGAATATTTTCAGTCTGTTGTTTCGATCTTTTGGGAATAGGTGTTACCCGGAACAGCAACAATACCTGCTCGATGTCTACACATTTGCAAAATCTTTTACAATAAAATCAGAGGTTCCACGACGAGGATATCAAATTAGGGTACCTTCGATTTTTAACTAATTTCAATTCATTGTTACAAGCTTTTAACAAAAATTTCCACTTGCGGATTTAACAATAACACAGGGAACCCGGATGTGTTTTTAATTTGAAAGCGAAGAAATCTTTGAAAAGTTCAGTGAAAGATGTTTTTTTCTTTTTGAATTAATGCTTGAAAAAGTATATTTCCCATTGATAAATATCACCTAAATGTTCCGAGCTTTTGAGAAACAGACTTTAAATGCTCAAGTAACAATCTGTTTTGGGAATTTCTAGGAAATTTATACAATAAAAAAACTGCTGTAGATTAAGCAAAAAAAATTATTCACCAAGGGAACGAACAAACGTAATAATATACCCTTCCTCGCATTGTTTTTCTTTGCCACTCACCCTTGAAACCCTCTTTCACAAAAATAGTGATCGGTCGAATTCTCGTAAATACGTTTATGCGAAACAATTTTTCAGCAAACAAAATCAATTTTAGATTTCGTAATCAACTACAGTTTGAAAAACTTCTTTCAATTTTATTTTTCGTTGAATATGTTGAACTTCAAATCCATGTTTTAAGTTGTTTAGTAATCACATTTATTTGAACATTAGCAATGCATGCGAAATCGACGTTTTTTTTCTAAATATTAGAATAGAGGTAGATATGTTTATTCTCACTATTTATAATGAAATGCAATATCTTTAATATGACCAATGCTTTAAAAAAAACAAAGGAAAAACATCTTCCCAAATTATCCGTCAGATCTCTCAGCTTCTTATAAAACATTCAACACCGTAAATCATTTGTTTTCGTTGAGTGTCTAAAACCGTAAAATTTGCGTGAACAATTAAAACCAAACCCTTTTTTAAACATGTGAAATAAAACTGATTTCAACTAATACAACAAAATGCAACGAAAAACAAATTTTTCCACACGGGGATCGAACTAACAATAAAACGAGTCCGAATAACTTTGCCTTTAAATTCCTTTAAAACTTTTATAAGGTGTTAAAAATAATCGCAAACGAAGCGTTTTTTGAACATTCAGATCTCAGTTTGTCAACAATTAAACAAAAATGTTAAAAACTTGATTTGATACTTTTAAAAAAGTTCTAAAAAAGAATTACAGGACTTTTCAAAAATTCTCGGTTTTTCGCTCAGCAAATCTTAGCAGGGTTTATTTTTTTGTATTCCGTTTATTGCTATTTATATTGAAACATCGCTTCTTCACATGTGCAATGTTATAATAATATCTAATTAAGCAAATAGAACAGCAAATACAGCAAAAAGCATAAAGAGTTCGAGTTCAGAAAACCAGTTTAATTTCTTAGCAGCAAATTTTGCACATTTCATACTGTGTTTTACAACAAAATATGTGAAATAATTTTTATTAAACAATATGATTTTCGGGAACAATCGGGGTTTTGCAAGCGGTTCACGTTTAATTGGGCATTTAATTCGCCTCCAGCTCAAATTTGACAAGAAAATTGAAGCACTGGAATTGCGAGTGTAATTTTCTAGAAACGCTCGATTTCCCTTTTGCGTCCAACTAAAAATGACAAGAAACTGAAACGTTGGGGCTGCGTAAAAATTCTGGGCCGTTTTCAAATTATGTATTTCTTCATTTCAAAAATTTCATAAAAACAAATACACATTTTCAGGAATACCAGAAAAGAACGTGCATCCGCTTCGAGCCAAGATCGACGTTTGACACCGACTACCTGTATATTGGAAAAATCGACGGGTATATTAAAGAGACAACGAAACATTTATAATTTTCCCTAATTTAAATAAGAAAAATACAGTTTTTTATCAAATTTTAGGTGCTACTCGGATGTCGGGAGAGCGGGAGGAAGGCAAGAACTGTCGCTGGATGATGGATGTATGCAGGTAGAAAACAGGATTTTGAAACAATTTTCTTTTACAAAAAAAATGTATATTAAAAATTTATTTTTTTTGCCACGATTTTCACATCATATCAAGAAAACACTAAATTTGTCTTTGCAACCAATTTTTGTGTTCAAAGCGAAACATTACATTAACGCGAAAAAAAAGAATTTTTTAACCAAAAATAGTCAATCAGAGTTTTTAAAATTTTTTTAAACTAATATTGCATTTACAGTACGACACCGCCATCCATGAATTGATGCACTCTGTTGGGTTCTACCACGAACACGAGAGATGGGACAGGGATCAACATATTAATGTTCTTTGGCATAATATTGATAAAGGTGAGTTGATTTTATAATTAAAAATTACTTTTAAGTGATTGCGGCTTGTATTGATCCCGAAGACAAATTCCCTCGAACAATTAAAAAATAAAATCACATTTTTTTATACTGGCCGAACGAAACATTCCAATCGTTGTATGTATTTGCAAATCGATTGGTATTAACATTCATTTTTAAAAAATTTGATCAATAATGCTTTATAAATGTTAAAAAGTTTTTATTGGAAAATATACGCATAGGATGATTGACTGAAACAATTTTCGAATGTGTTGGTAATTTTGAAAAAGTTAATTTGGTTTGATACAAAAATATTCAAACGAATTTATTTAAGTATGTTTTTTTAGAAGAAATTTCTTTCAATAAGGATTGTAGATGAACCAAGTGGTTCATTCAGTAGCGGCAAAACTTTTGCAGTGTATGTAACATTGAAAAAGAGAAAATTTTTTTCAATTTTTTCCAGCCGCGAAAATCGCGAACAAAGAAAATTTCAGAATATTTAGTTTGTTTTTGAATTGTGCCGTAAACATTAAGAAAAAATGTAACTGTTTTTAATTTTAGAATGAAACATTCTTGTTTTTTTTTTGTTGCTTTAGCTAAAAAATAAAACGCAATTGAGTATCAGGATATTAACTTCAACAAATGCAGATTATTTTTTAAATTAAATTTTTTTTAGCAAAAGTTTGAAAATATCTAGTATAATGCAAACAATTTAATGGTACAATAGCGGTACTGCACAAGGACTGACTCTGTCAATTACGGCATTACATCAGCAAATTTGTAACATTGATTAACGAGAAAATTAGACTCAAAATTTAAAAAAAAATTTATTTTTAATTAAATTAAGTCTAACGTACAGTTGACCAATTTTGTAACTATTTAAAAAAAAAACTGTTTCAAAAAATTTGTGGCTGATGTTTCACGATATTTCTGTGTAAAAAACTGCTAATAAACAAAAACCAAAAACAACAAGAAAAATAAATCTGTTCCAATAGAAAAATTGGAAAAAGTCATAGGAATGACGTCATTCAATAAGGAAATGCCTATGTAAATCACATAACATTTATCCGCATAAAACTAACCCGTTAAATAAAAGACAAATACCTTTCCTTGAAACATTTTTCTTAAAGAATTTTCGGTTTTGATGCGGCCGAAGGCCGCCTAATTCAGATGGCAAAAACCAGCAAAGCGATGCTTTTTTCTTGTTTTTCTATAACTGATTTTTCATTAGGCATTATAGTGGCAAATTACTTGAGCTAAGAAACTAAAAGAATCAGATTGGTATCAGACGATTTAATTCAACAAATAAAGATTATTTGGTAAATAAAAAAATTGTGGTAAAATTTAGTGAAAAAATGCAGCCAAAAAATCTTTTAGCATAAAAATGTCACAAAACAATCAAAAGGACTCCCAGACTGATTTTTTTCAATTGCGGCCTCACTTCTGCGAAATAGGCAAGGAAATTCATAATTTTTAAAGGACTAGGTACCTTTGGTCCTGAAACGATCTTAGTTAAATGTCTGCGCACTCCGCTTTTACAGTGCTCTTTCGCTTATTTTATCTTCGTTCACTTCAATGTTTCGAAAACTTTTTGGATAAATACGTGGCATTTTTCAAGATTTCCGACAGTTTAGCACTGTCCCTTGGAAACAGACTATATCATTAAAAAAAACAATTACTCATGAAAATCATGTAACATTTATCCGCTTGAAAAGAACCCGTTAAGTTAAAAAAATACTTTCTTTTAGATGTTTTATATAGTATTTTCTTAAATATTTCAAATCTCCAATGGAAAATACCGAATAATTATTTTTTTCAGAAGCCTACGACCAATTTGGCAAAGTCGATTTGTCTGAGAGCAGTTATTATGGCCAAGCCTACGACTACTACTCTATTATGCACTACGACAGTCTCGCATTTTCAAAGAATGGCTTCGAAACAATGGTTGCCAAGAGAGCCGAAATGACTCCAGTCATTGGTGCGGCTGTGGATTTTAGCCCGGTTAGTTAGCTATTATTTTGTTAAAATTTTATTTTCCTTATCTTTTTTGTGGGTTCCACTGAGTTTTTACTAGATTTTGCATGAAAACAATTTGGGGACATTTGTATTTGCCCAACGTTTCAAATTCTTGTCATCGTCAAAGACGGTAAAAACTTTCTTGTTAAAAAGACTAAAATGCAAAAAATTATTGACTCAAAAATTATCAATATACTGCTCGCCGAACCTTATTCGCCTGTTTTGGCTGCTTAACCTGCCTGAGTATTTGATATTGCACGGAATACTCTACTAACAACATCAAAACACTTGCGCGTTGTGGCGAAGTTATAGTGCGTTTCCAAAAAAGAGTCAAGGAAAAGGGGTATTTTTTAAAGGACTAGGTACATTTGGTCCCGCCACGATTTCTTAATGGTCTGCGCACTCCTCTTATACTGTGCTGTTTCGCTTGTTGCATTATTATTCACTTCAATGTTTCAATCTGTTAGTGGTTAAATACGAGTGGAAATCAAGGTCGGTGTAAAGTCGTCGACTCTTTCTTGGAAATGGACTATATTTGCATCAACTAATTAAATTTTGTGTTCAGTGGATGGATAATCCATAAAGTTGAAACATTCCAGATTTTACATATATTCGCATCTCGGGATAAAAAACATTACAATTGGAAAACACAGCCGCCGTAGATTTTCTTGTATCAACCTGAACATCTTATAGACAATTCAAAGCCATTTAACCACACAGAAACATTGGCACGTGGTGAATATAACAGTTATGCAGTTATATACCTGAACACGTGAAAGACCTTGAAAACCCCTTTACTAAGATACATAGTTCGTAAGATTTGCCTGTTGACATCGATTAAAACCTGGTAAAGATCACAATCCAAAACCAAATGCGTTTCATTCATCTTTGCTTTAGGCTTCAATTTTTGCAAAATAAACTCTGTGTTTCACTTTCTTTGAATTATTCGATTGGTTGGAATAATACATTTCTGCCGCGGACCTGTTTCAAAAAATAAAACAAACGAATGTTTCGCATTACCTTTATCAAATCTTTGACAAATAGAACTGCAATGACACAATGGTTCACACCTCGCCGATCACACTTTCACCAAAAAAAGCCACGCCCCTTTTGTAGTCCACTATCAATGTGTTCTCATACGTCGAGGAGTAGTTGTATGGCTGTTAATGTTAAATCTACGTACCCTATGAATTGGTATCAACGGAATCTTTTACATCTTTCGTTAACAAGCATTCAGTATACTCTGGAAAAGACAAATCCACAAAGCGTACCCATTAATGCAGCATTAGTGAGCTGATTACACAGCACTTTTGAAACGGCAGGAAAATGTAGATCTACATGGAGTTTGAATTAAATGACTAATTGGTGCATGTCTGAATATTTCGCATCAACTTATTAAATTTTGTGTTCAGTGGATATATAATGCATACAGTTGAAACATTCCAGTAATTGCATATATCAGCTGGATGAAAAATATTACAATTGGAAAACACAGCCGCCGTAGATTTTTCTTGTATCAACCTGAAGATATTATAGACAATTTTAATCTGTTCAACAACACAGAAACTTTGGCACGTAGAGAATATAACAGTTATGCAGTTATATACCTGAACACGGTAATGACAGGCAAAAAACATTTATAATTAGTTCGTGCGATTTTCTTATGATACTGTCTGAGTACTGATAAAGATCTCCATGTAAACAAATTGTTTCCTTCATTTTCGCATAGAAACTTTTGTGACATCTAATGCATTATAGCCGGTTCCTACATGAAACTACGTAGCAAAAAAAATTATCAAACTTTAAAAAAAATATCTTTATCAATATCTTATTCAAATTATCTTTATCAAATCTTCCATGAAACGAAGGTCAATTTCAAAGTAAGATACTCTTTGTCAATTCTGTTTTCATAATTGTCTGTATTTTTTTCAAATTATAAAATTCTTTTCCATCAACTTCACTTTTGACATATTGATGTAATTATGTCGACAAATGGCGCCGATTTTAAAAATTACAACAAAAAACCCTCTAAAATATTTTTCTCTTAAAATTTTGAACATAAATGCTATATTATTTCCCGTCATCAAAAATGATGACTCTGCGCTTTTGGTGTTTTTGTCTTCCAATTTTGTTATAATTTTTCTTTTATACCATTTTGTACCATTTTTTTAAAGAATTTTCGCGAGACAATATGAAGTTTTCATCTTCCCAATGTTTCGCTATTTTAGCATCGTCGAGTAAATTGCACAACCGCAATTTTTGAAGCATCCGGGGCAACACTCAAAAAAGATTCAATTGTTTGTTTTATAAATAAACGCCTAACATAGAAAGTTAAGTAAATGTTTCAAACTTTTTGCATCACAAATACTTGGATTGAAACACAATTTCTTGAAGTATTTCGTTGGCTAATGTATTTTATTGATTATAATGGAAAATGTTTGTTCAATTGGAACAACTAGAAATTGTTTTATGAATACGAAACACTAAGCAAAATTGGTTGATTTGTATTATTTAGGTCGACGTTCTGAAAATGAATCTTATGTACCAGTGTGGCGACATGGGTGGTCCTCAATCTCCATTTGGATCCAACCTCCGAGTGAAGCCGATTCTCCTCCCCAGGCCGGAACCAGCCTTGCCAAAACAAGAAGTTGTGGTTGTGAATAATGGAGACGATGGTGAGTAGTCAACTTTGTTTAGCAGAAAATGACAAGAAAATGTTTAAAAAAATTTGCACCAGTTCTTACAAGAGTCGAAAGTTTCGATAAGTAATTAATCAACAAAAAATGAAAGTTACTGACTGTGCTTGTTTTGATCTTTTGAATTGAAATTTTGATTGAAAATTGAAAGTTCTGGGCGGTCCGAGTGTAGGTTTAGTGCAAATTTACTTATAATAATTGTGTAAAATTTTCTTTAAAAAAAAATCGGAGCCAGTTGCCTTTTGCCAACATTGGAAAAATCGGAGCCAGTTGCCTTTTGCCAACATTGGGCACGAAAAAAAACACAGATAAGGTTTTCTTTGAAGTAGACCAATTTTATAGTTTTATCTGATGTGTTTTGTTAAATTTTTGAGCTCAATTGTCCACTGTTGACACCGTTGCAAAAATGACATAAAAAGTTTAGATATTACCAGGGTTAGTCAAATGACCAGGCCGGCCCAGGCCGGCCTGGGCCTGGCCTGGGCCTGGGTCTAACCAGGCCGTCATTTCCAGGCCCAGGCCAGGCCAGGCCGGTTGGCAGGCCGAATGAAGTTTGCTTAAGTTGGAATTCTAATTTCTTGGCCATTTTGAATAAGCGAATCAATCACTTTTCTTCACTTTTGCATCTCTTTTCTCTTACATGCTTGTTTCCCACTCGCCTTATCGCTACTCTACAATTGTTTTGCTAAGTTTTTCATACTTTTCTTGTAAAACCCATGTTTAGTTTAGGTATATCTATTGCTGAATTTGCGAATTTCAAAAAATTCTTTGTTTTCCTTTGAAGCAGTTATCGATGGAGAGATTACAACACAAAATAAAAGAATTCAATCAATTTTTTGTGAGTTGTGTATAAAAAATCTAGGGTTTTTTGTTATCAACCAGGCCCAGGCCAGGCCAGGCCCAGGCCCAGGCCGTCTTTGATAGCGGCCGCAGGCCGCCTATATTATCGGCCCAAGGCCGTCATCGATGGCGGCCGCAGGCCGCCTATATTATCGGCCGAAGGCCGTCATCGATAGCGGCCGCAGGCCGCCTATATTATCGGCCGAAGGGCGTCATCGATAGCGGCCGCAGGCCGCCTTTTTTATCGTTCAAAGGTCTATTTTTTTAGCCGCCATTGACTTTTTTATCGGCCCCGTAGAGAGGAATGAAGGGAGAGAGATAAAGTGCAAATTTGGATGTTTGATGTCAGTTTGTGGTTTGCCTAATTATTTTGAAGAAAAAAGCTCTAAAACTGATTCGATCCATTTAAACTAGTAAAGCAAAAGAAAAATGACTGCATCAGGATCCGAACACGGAATCACCAGCGTACTAGACGGCTCTGTACACCGCTGAGCCACAAGGGTGACTCTGGTCGCATGCGGCGCCCTTTTTGACAGAAGCTGCACTGCTCTCTTTGCAAACAAAAATGACGCCATTGCATCAAAACGGAAATCCGCCATTCTTGTCTGAATACTTATTCTAGATCAACTTTGCGTGTTCTTTTCAATGGACAAATCTTTTTTGAAAAATATTCAGGTTTCCGACCGTGGTGCCTGAAAGTCCGTTTTTTTATCCTATTTTTAAGGTACTGTAAGAAAACCTATAAATGAAACTGGCTCAAAGTCTACGCCCAGCGAACTGCAACGGGTTCCGACCTGTACCCAAAAGTTCGCACGTTCTGCGACAGTATCGGACATACGGGAGATATCGACACTTTTTGGGGCCCGCAGCAGAATAGACCATATGGTACATACTAAAAGTTTCTATTCCTTAAAACAGTTTCCGGATCAGTTTTTGATGCTGAACACGATGCTTTTCTCAGAATTGAAAAACTTTTATTTTGAAGGAAACTGTGGGGCATTTAGTTTTAACTGACCCCGCAGTAATTGGACGAGGAACCAAAACACCGCGGAGCGCTTCGCGCTGCGCGCAAATTATAACACATAATATTATATAACGGAATGTGAAGGAAAAAGGCAAAATGTTCGACCAGTTAGGGAATCGAACCCATGACCTTTTACGCAACAGTCCGATGCTCTAACCAATACACCACATGGCGGGTATGTGATGTTCGCTCCAAATGGCTCACAAGATCGGTACCTCAGGTTGCGCAACAGTGAAGTCAACAAAATCCCAACAGTTTAAAGTAATGGTTGTGTTTGGACAAAGGACAAAAAAGGGTAGTAGGCAAAAAAAATTTTGCTACAATCGAAAAGAATGCAAAAAACACGCGTGTTTATAAGACGTCTGCGTGTTTCTGTAGGTGGACGGAAAAAAACGTGAAATGTTATTGGATATCCGAAACCTACGAAAAATTTTACCCCTAAGTATTGTTTTCGTGCAATTTTAACAACGGCAAAGGGGAAAAAACCGTCGACGAAAATTTGGTGACGGCGGCGGCGGCGGACATAACCGGCGCCCATTTTTCAAAAGCGCGGTAGACTGAAAAAAGGGTTCAAATTGGTCGAATTCAACTTTTAAAAAAAGTAATCTATTCGTCTTGAGCAGTGCAACAAGAATATGATTATGAAAATTGAAAAAAAATGAAAATGTAAAGCACTAAGCACAAAAAACCTTTAAAAAAAGTTTGCAAACGGGAAATTTGAAAACAAATCTACCCAGCGCTTCGCGCTGGGTATAATATTTAAAAAAATGGGTTTAGCGCCAATTTCTCGTAGACACCTCTGAGGTAAAACACAATAAAATTATAACACCAAAAACGAAAGCGATATGAATATCTCTCAAAGTAGCTTTAAATTTGAAATTAAAAGCTTTCTAAAAAAAACATTTTTAAATACAGCAAAAATAAGGACAACAACCCTCTTCGACCCGTTTAGCCACCGAAACATTGTGTCGAAAACAGAGATTCTCACAAATTTTTATAACAACAAACCTGGGCATAGTGAAATTTACTATTTCCGATCATTGTATCCAACAAATAAAACAGTAGGTTCAACATTTTTTTAAACATTTGTCTTTTGGAATAATAGCACGGTAACAAGATGAAAGCAAAACTATAAAACGAAGTGAAACAGCAAACAAATGAAAAGCAAATGAAAAAATGTAACAGCAGCTACAAAAATACTGGATTTTTTAAAGGTCAGCGAAACATTGTGTCGGAAATAATTATTCTTGGTAATTAAAATTTATGCAGCAAAGCAGGACATCGCGAAAGTGAATTCAAGTATTTTAAAACGATCTGTTTGTGAAACAATTGAAACAATTCTGTCATTTCATGTCTTTAAATATTTTTTTGCGATTATTTTTCTAGAAGTGTAATTGAAGCTCATATCACCGTTGAAAGATAAAATCAAAACTAGTCCACGAAGCGACTGCAAAACGATTTTAATCTACCTTGTAATTTTAATGACAACTTGTTTAGTTCAAACTGTTGGGTACATTTTGTGAAACAATTTTAATAACTTTTTTATGATTATTTCTTTTCTATGTTTTTGTTTTAATGGGTTTTTTTAAATCTACCGAAAAAGGCGAACGCCGCAGAGCCTTTTTGAAAATTTTCTAAAAGAATTTTAAAAGCAAACGCAAAATTTGCTTTTGAGTAAAAAATATTTATGGGAGCGCATCCATCGTTGTGTAACAAATTTAATTACACAACACATTAGACAAATTCGTTTTGATTATCTCTCAACGTAGCGTTAAATTTGAAATTTACTTTCTAAAATTACACTGTTTAACGAGAGCTACAAAAAATCTGCATGAAAAATAAACACAGAAATATTATGTGCAAAACAAATTTTTCTCACAATTTGAATATAAAATTCTGCAAAGCGGAACAATCCAGCGAAATTTACTATTTCGGATCCTTTTCTCTGACAAATGAAACAATAAACTGAACATTTTTTTTTCATTCTTTTTTGGAAATATATTTTTTAAAAGACTTGTAGGAGAGCCATATTTCACAGTTGCAAGATGAAAGCAAAACTAGTCAACGAAGTGGAACATCAAAAAAATTTCCTTTGATTTATTTTTTCTTTGATTAATTTTTTTTGATTTATAAAATTCTGCCTTGTTTTTAAGAAATAAATATATACTTTCTTTTCAGAATGCCGTGACCGCACAAATCTCTGCTGGCGTTGGCTCGACCGTTGTACCTCATTTTTCTTCGAGAAGATTATGAAGGTTCAATAACCCGCGTAAATGTGAAAAACCATTTTTCAGGAATTCTGTGAACTTTCTTGTGGCTATTGTACACCAAACCCCATCGCAGCTAGAACTGAAGACGATCCAGCCCCTTCATATCTGCAGTTTGGAAAGAAAAAGTGATTTTGTAGTTTGTACTTTGTTGTTCTTTTTGTAGTGTTGTTCCGTTGTGACCGTTTAGTCGAGTTTAGTCCCGTTGACGAAATTACGAGTATCACACCGCACTTTCACAGCCGATACCCATTGTTCTTCTAATAAATTATTATTAATGTAAAAAAAATCATTTATTTTCTGAGATGCGTATTGTAACACAATGTGTATCACAGTGGAGAAAACGAAAAATGTAAAATTTGTTTTGACAACGTTGTCAAGCAACGGATTTTTTTTCCCAATAAATTCTTGTTTCTTTGTTTTCGCAAAACAATTTTCAAACGTACATCTGCACACGTCTGATTAAAAATTTTTTTTCTGAAATGTTAACCAATATATTTGAAACATTTATATAAGGCATACTTAATTGCTTTTTCTGTTGTTTTTTATCTCATTTGTAATCTTAACTAATTAAATATATAACAACTGTAATATTAATGTTTCTTTCTATCACAAATTCTTTACAAACTAAGCGAATCAGCAAAATGAATTGCGTAATTAATTTTTCTTCAACTTCAAAAAAAAACATTGTCCCTCATCATAAATGCTAAGGCGGTAAGCCGAGGCATAGTATTTATTTTTATTTTACAAAAAATCGAAACTACACCGCTTTATACAACAAAAAAACAAATGTTTCTTTAGATACAAATTTTGTCAGGTTTACATTAGGTTAAAAATTCACCGAGCAGAACGATGTAGTAAATTCTCATAAAAGCAAAATTTTGATAGAATTAATGTGATACATTGGAATTAGGCAAATACAATTGTTGTGTTTTTGTATCCACCCATTATTTGATTAAGAAGCGAGGAAAAATATAAAAGACATACAACTTATTAAAAATTGTTTCCAAGACTCGTTTACGCTCTCAATTCGCTGAACTTAAGAAATCAGAAGTTTTATTTTACACTTCGAAGGTGGCAATAGAATACGTTCTATAGCTGCCGCCAAACGGGCATCATGCTAATATCGTGCCGTTATTCTCTGTTGATGCTGAATTCGATTACGTTTATATGCTAATCTTATATCAACAGAGAATAACGGCACGAAATTGGCATGATGCCCGCTTGGCGATATTGCTTTTTTTCTCATTTAACTTTTTCAATTCCCATTCGCCGTTACGGTTGTAAAAAGATTTTCCTTACACGTTAAAACTAAATTTGTAAAAACTTTTGAGTAGAAAGGACAGCTGAGAACCCAATGATCAACGAGATTTGTGCTGAATTTTAAAAAATTTTGAAACATTGCAGTAAAATAAAAGCAGCCCAAACCAATTTCATTCATCACGCTGAAACTCTTAACAATCATTGGGCAAAAGATCTAGTGTTTTGAAACATTCAAATGTTTTAACTTCAAGGTGCTAAAACGTTTTGATTGAAAAAATCCAAAGTTCTAATTCTGTTTCTCTTTCTTATCAAACTTCGATCGATAAGTAAAAGCCTTTATTCATTAATTTAGTTGTTGTTAATTTTCACATGTACATCGTCTTTCGTGTAGACGACTTCCATTCTCTTGTAGTTTACAACGTCGCTCTGGCGTTGCTCATCGATGAGATCACTCAGCCTCTTCATCATCTGAAGAGAGATTTTTGAAAGGTTTGAATTTTAAATATTTACGTCAATGTTTTGGATAGGAGTGAATTTTCCAAGAGCCGCGAGATCCCTCATGTAGTCGAATTGCGCCTGAGGGATTTTGTGGTAGTCGGCTGGGCTTTGGTTTGCAGCGGCGAGTTCTCTGGAAAGTGATTTTTGAGGGAGAGAGAGACAGAGAAACACATAAACATAGAGAGAGAGACTCAGAGACATAGAGACAGAGAGGCTCAGAGGCACAGAGACAAACTCACTCAAGTCTGTTAGTCTCCCATTTCTTCATCTCCTTAGCGCTCGGAGCCTCCGTCTGACCTGACATCAAAGCAAGAGAAAACTTCACCTGCTGGTCACAGATAGCCTGGGTGAAAGAGAGTTCATTAAGGCCTAAAAATAACATTTTAAATTAATTTTGTTACAAAAAATACCAATGAAGAAGAGAGAAGTCGGGTATTTGATGTGAGCAACCATCAGCCAAAGGTCCATGACCATTTTGCCGCCATGCTCCACTTTGACCAAAGATTCGTCCATGAAGGGGAAGGCGAAGCTGTATCCACAGCAGTCGATTACCATGTCTACATCGGTAACTTCTTGATCGTCGGAGATAAGAATGGAGTTGTCAGTTGAGCCTAAAAATGCATTCAATTTGGAGATATTGCAAATACAGCACAGTGTGAGTAGGGAAAAGTTCAACAAAACATTCGAATTATTTTAGTGAACACATAAAAAGATATACTCCTCGCTAAATCTACTTCGGCCATTTTGGCTGCGTATATGGCCTGAGTATCCTATATTGCACGCATTACTCTAGGAACAACATTAAAAATTGCCACGTTGTTCCTTTGGCACGAACTATACCCAAATCATAACAAACAGGATTAAAGCTGCGAGAATGCCTATTCGACTTTCACAAAAACTTTTTGTTATCCATGAAACACTCAGACAAAATGTTTCATATTGTAAACAAAAATTCATTTTTGCCACAATGAAAAGTCAATTTTATTCAACCTTGTTATTGTTAATATTTAACCTTGTTAACCTTAAGACTAATGATTAACCAATGACAAAATTTAAAAAAAATAATTGCTGAATGAAAAACAAAGCGAAATAGGAGTAAGCAAGCATCTAATGGATTGCTGCAGGAACTCAGTTTTAGGATTCCTTATTTTTTTCATTGAACTTACAAAACGAAAGAAAAAATTCTCACAATCTACAAACAGCAATGTTTCAAAATCCTGGTAATTTTGGCCTGTTTTAAAAAGTGCTTTTTTAAAACTTTTTATTTTATTCTAGCAAATTGGAAGTTGTGTTTTTATAAAACTGGAATTGTCTATAGGCGCGGGAAAAATCGTTTTCCAAAAGACTACCACTTTTTATGAGCCGTCGAAGAAACATTTTGGTGATTTTCGTTTTTGGAATGAATTACGAAGCCCTATTCTCATTTTTTTAACAGCATTTGTTTTTCGTCAAACACTCATTCAATAAAGGGGCCTTTCCAAAAGTTACGTACAACGCCAAGATGTTTTTCTTTTTTGAAATATATTTTTTTCGGTACAAACAATATTTACATTTGTGGGAACGTCCGCATCAGTACTTTCCGTTGAACATGAAAAATTAATGTTTCACATGAAACACTCACTTTCCGAACTATCTTGATAAAAACTAGTTTTCACGACTATTAATAGGTTTGAAACTTAATTTTTGTGCTCATATTTTAATGAAAATTTTTTTAACAGAAAAAAATCTTTTTATAGCAAAATCTGATTTTGCTATGAAATACAAAGTTGTATAAAAAAATTGAACAGTCACCAAGAAAATAATTTTGTAAAAAAAACTCTGATTAAAATAACTAACCAACAACATTTCCACGAACAAGCTTGATGACTTCAGGGAGGTTCGGGTACACTTTGTGTCCGATGAAGATAACCTAAAATAAACATTTCTGATGTAATTTCAAAATTTTCTTTGATACAAAACAAATTTAAAGTTCTTCCAAGTTAAAATTACCTCTTTCGCCACATTTGCCAGCTGAAGGCTGATATCGACTCCTGAGAGACCAGTTCCAACCACTGCTACACGTTGTCCGGCGTAGTTTGATGCCCTTCTGTAGTCGTGGCTGTGAATTCTAGCGCCTGAAAATTTAGATTGTGAAGTTTATAAAAATTTTCATGTATGACTTGCAGCATTATTAGCAGCTTCGACAACGTGTGCGGAAAAAAAATTGTTGAAACATCCAACTTGATTTTATAAATTTAAACAATACCGGTTGAGAAACATGGTTTGCTATCTTTTTAATTATTTATTTTTAAGTCTTGGTGGTTTTTTGGCAAAGTATGGTCCGTTTTTCATTTTTTTTTTAAAATATTTTTTTAATTATTCTTTTTTTTAATATTTCTACCTAGCGACCGAAATGTTTGACTGAATTCCGATTTTTCAAACGACTAATACATGAAAGCGAGAATTCCAATAGAATAAATAAACACTTTTCAAAATATCAGTTTAACTATATTAAAAAAAATGTTATATGGCTGTTTCACATGCCTGACGAAAAATTTGCAGTTCGTTTGCGGTATTCCAGATTCTGAGAGTGTTCTGATGAGTTGAAAATTGCGTGCGCTAAATGCCAGTGAGATCGCTTACAACTGAATCCGTATTCAACGAACATTACAAAATACATTACAGTCAATTGGTTTTTTTTTCTTGTAAGTTATTTCTGTCATTTGGAATGTTTTGGTTTGAAAAAACGAAAAAAAAATTTTCAAAAAACAATAATTAGGAACAAACATTAATAAAGAGCACTGTTTCAATATAGTGTCGTATGGCCATCTTGAAGCAAGTTGAATAATGCTTCCATTGCACATTATCCCAAAGTGGAAATAATGTAAAATTTGCCCAAATTCCGCCATACGCCGTTGCTCACTCGAAATTGTGAATCAAACGCATTAGTTATAGCAAAAATTAGATATGTGAACAAAAAATGAATCAATTTGATACCAAACAATGTCATTACCGTGGTTTTTTATGACTCAGCTTAACCAAAGCTGTTTAAAACATTTAACTCGTCCGCAGTAAATCAGATTCGAGGGACTGTTGTAATTGGTTGAAATCTCCATGTTCAAAGTGCCAGTGCTGGCGGTATCGGTATCAACTGAAACTTTAGCAACATTCAACGAACATTGCAACATAGTGAAATTAATTTTTTTCAAAAATTATTTCCGTTATTTGGACAGTTTAATCATATGTACGAAAAATTTGTCGGTACTAAAAATGTTTAAAAAAATGAATAATTACAAATCTTTCAAGAGGATAGTTTCATTACTGTGTAATGAGCGCCTTGAACAGGTTGGATGATATCTCCGTGGCGTGTTTTCTCAAAGTGAAAATAATGTAAAATCTGCCGAAATTCCGCCACACGCCGTTGCTCATTCGCAAGTGTGAATCAAACGCATTCTAGCAAAACATAAACAAAAAAATGAATCAATTTGATACCAAACATTGTCATTACCGTGGTTTCTTATGACTCTGCTTAACCAAAACAGTTTAAAACATTTATTTTGTTTTACAACACAAGTAGTTTTATAAATGGAACATGATATTCAAAATGGTGCATAAAACTTGAAAATGCAAAAAAAGAAGTGAATTCTTTTATTAACTTTTTTTTCACACATGTTGTGAATGTTTCATAAACTTTTATCAATAATTGCAAAAGCTCCACTGGATTTGGTTGTCAAAAAGAATTTCTCTCTTTTAGTTGTACCAGTGTTATTCCGTGTACATTATACTTTCCCAATGTTAGCAAGCAAAATTTAATTAATCTTCGCAGGATGTTAAATCAAAAACTACAACAAAAAACCAAAGTTTTAAGTTTCGTAAAGTTTGAAGTTGAAGAATTTGAAGAAACACAAGAATTTTAAAATTTTCGACGATCGATTACTCCACTATTTACAACTCTTCCATTGCTGCTAATTGAAATAGGCATACGGTGTCCACAAAAATTACATTTTTTCTATCAATTCACTGTTTTTGATTATTATGTTTATTTATGAAAAGAAGAAAAAATTAATAAATAGCCTGCGAAAAAAAAAAACGAAAACTAAGGGTACTTGGTGGTTATACAACAATAATATTAGGGTCATCAATAAAGTTAAATGTTTTCTCAATCAACAAGGATTCAAAAAATGGCACTATTTTGCATACTGCATATATGTGTTTACGCAATCATTATAAATTAAGAAAAATTACTAACGGCAAAGGGCAACATTTTCCGGTTCACGTAATATTACGTACAGGAAAATGAAGAAACAAAAATGAGAAGAGACGCAAAAAACGGCGTCTGACGGAAAATTTCATTCACTTGATTATTTTTGCGGGTTAATTTGCTTATAATGTCATTTTATAATGCGTTTATACCGTGGTTCCGAAAAACGGCGCAGGTTTTGGCCAAAAACCTTAAAAGATTAGGTCCCGCCGCGATATTTTAATTGTCAGTGCACTCCATTTTTACTGCACTATTTCGCTTATCTTATTTTTATTCACATCAATGTCTCAAATCGTAAGTGGTTAAAAAGGAGCAAAGCATCAAGGCGGCTCAAAAGTCGCCGACCTTTCTTTGGAAACAAGAAATTCCATTTTTAATTTTATTGAAAAACATCAGTCGGCCGTTTCGTATCGTTTGCGAAAACAAGTCAAGAAATTTTTGCTGTTTGGTCGAGGAGTCTGCTCTGTTTCAGTCAATTTATCAATTTTCTCTTTTCCATTTTTCTGTCTCCAGTATTATTTACTTATTTATTTTCAAATAATTCGTAGATTTATGTAAAAAAATAACTTTTTCACTCGAAAGTATCTCAACAGGAAAAAGTTTTTTTTGTTGAATGGGTCAAGCATCCTTTGTTCAGTTTGTATGTGATATTGAAATACTTTTCTTTTAAAATACATTGTAATTCCATACAGTTTGAAATTGAAGAATTTGAAGAAACACAAGAATTTCAAAATTTTGACGATCGATTGCCCCACTATTTACAAATATTCCATTGCTACTAATTGAAGCAGGTGAAACATACGGTGGCCACAAAAATCACATTTTTTTCTTCCAATTTACTGTTTTTGACTGGTTTTTGTGAAATGGAAGAAAAATGTAGTTAATAACCTGCAAAAAAAGACACGAAAACTAATGGTACGTGGTTGTTATACAACAATAATATTAGCGTCATAAATGAAATTATGTGTTTACAGTGGCACAAAGATTCAAAAAAAAGAAAAATGTAGACGGGACGCAAAAACCGCGTCTGACCAAAAAATTCGTTCTCTGAATTATTTTTTGCGGGCATCTTTGCATCTTTGAAATTTGCGATCTAATGCGTTTTACAAGAAATTCCATTTTTAATTTTATTGAATTATATCAGTTGGCTGTTTCGTAACGTTTCCGAATTCACGTCAAGAAATTTTTCGTAGTTTGTTCGAAAAGTCGGTTGGTGTTCCAGTCATATTAGACTCGACTTACCTTATTTTATCTAAAGGACTATTTACTTACCCTTGTACTTTGACCAATCCACTGAGTGACTGGGTGCAACCTGGTGACCATTGCAGACAAACACTGCCTCGAACAGAGCTGTCGTTTCATTGTTGTTATGCGTTGTTACAACCTGAAAATACAAAATATCTTATGTAATTAGCGGTTTAATTACCTTCCACTCATCTCCCTCCCTGGTCACTTTCTCAACCTTGGTGTTAAGTTGAACCGGCAGGCCTTCAGCGTACTTCTTCAAGTACTTGAAGACTTCTTCGCTTTTCATGAAAGCGGGGGTTTCTTCGTCGAACTCCAAGTGTTCGAATTCCATGAGCTGTTTGGCCATATTGGTAGTCATTCCGTCGTAGAGCGCAGAGTGAGACTTCGGGTTGTCACTGTAGAGCCAAACTCCTCCGACGTCGGACTCCTGTTCAAAGATGGTGACGTCATGGCCAGCATCGATGGCATGGTGGGCGGAGCAGAGGCCAGCGGGACCGGCACCGATGATAGCTACACGCATCTAAAACAAATAAATGTTTACAAAAAAAGACGAGAATGAGCACAAGAACAAAAACAAAGCCACTCACTCGGATTATGGTCTGAGTGAAACAGGAAATTGAGAAAAATTTCAAATGGGTGAAAAAGGAAAAATCTTGGTTATCTTGCGTTTTGACTTAATTATCAAAGTCTTATCAGTGCAGTTAAACGTTACTTCGCTAATATTCTGAGTGAATCATGGAAGTGATTGAAAAATGTCAGAGAAAAATCTTTGGAGAAAAAAATTCAATAGTTGTGATACCATAATGATATACTCCATTTTCAACGAATGGGCAAGGATTTTCACAAAATTTTAAGGACTAGGTACCTTTGGTCCTGCAACGATAATTTCTAATTGTCTGCGCACTCCGCTTTTACAGTGTTCTTTCGCATTTTCTTATTCTGTTCACTTAAATGATTCAAACCCTTTCTGGTTAAATACGGGCCATTTTTCAAGGTTGCCCGAAAGTATATCACCGTCCCTTGGAAACAGACTATAGCCAAACGCTCTACGAAATATTAGCGACATTTATAACACAATTTGGAAATGTTATTACTGAAACATGAAATTGAGAAAAATGTTAAATGGTTGGAAAGGAGTTTAAAAAAATTGACGTGTTTTGCCTCCCATTTACAACATCATGTTTTTGTAGGCTTGAATTTTCTGATCACTTATT